>JAJTUV010000878.1:0-600000 GCA_021653895.1 Mastomys natalensis
GCACCCAACTGTATATTTTGGATGTGTTCTTCTTCCTCCTCTTTCTCCTTGCTTACACAATCCTGTGTTTGGTTTTACTTTGCTTTGCTTTAATCCATTCCTTTAGATTAATCACTCCCCAAATCAATGCCTCAACCAGGTTCTAAGTATATATTTCCAGTTTGCTACTGAGCATTTCCTCCTTAATTCCTCCTGGCACCTTAAATATGAAGATGCCCAAATTGGATATCCTACCTCTACTGTAAAATGTGTTTCCCGGTTCTTTGACTACCACTGACTTCCCAGGAATCCTGATCTAACCATTGAGCATCACTTTAACTTCTTTCTCTTCGCTGACAATCACTGGTGATGTGTAATCTCATTTGTCACTGTGGCCTCCCTTCACTACATCTTCTCTCCCTCTATACCATCCTTAGTCCAGGCTCTCACTGTCTTCTCCAAGGCTGGACCCTGTTAATGGTTAATCTTCATAGTCAATTTGCCTGGGTATAAAATCACCCAGAAGACACCTCCAGGTCTGTTTAGAGAGAATTAAGAGAGCAGGGGACACAGGTAGAGCCATCGTACAGGCTAGAGTCCTGTGTTAAATGGAAAAGGAAACAAGGAGAGAATCAGCTGAGCACCAGCATTCCTCACTCTTGACTTTCAGACCTGCTCAGACATGAGCAAGCAGTCTTTCAGCTGAAAGTCACCACAACCACCTGGCCTTCTCCGCCATGATGGACTGTATGTACTCTCATGCTAGGAGCCTGGACTCACCATTCCTCCTTTAAGTTGCTGCTTGCCAGGCATTTGATAACAGCAATGAGAAAAATCAACTAATGAGAAAAGCACTGGTTCCCTCGAGTCTCAGTGTCAGCGTGCTTTTGCCAGCAATTTCATCGGCCAGCTCAGACTCAGTTATATCACTCCCTCATTGAGGACAATTTTGGTAGTTCCTACTTATTACTGAGTACATTTCAGATTCCTTAGCCTATAATTTAGGATCCTACATAATCTTCCAATCTCACACACACACACACACACACACACACACACACACACACACACAACACACACACAATTATATATATATATATAATATATAAATATCAATATAATTTAGTTAATTATAATATATATGCATCAACTCTTATCCATCCATGCAAGGCTACTAAGTCTCTTGCTATGTGTAGATGTAAAAAATACCTATATCAGGACCTGCTTTGAGTTTACACACACTGTATCCTTGGTCCTAATGATACCTTTCTTCAGGGTAGCTCTCAGAAAATTGACACACATAATAACCATGTTATTTCACCTACTGACTATAAAGAAACCTTCTTAATTTCCATCAGAAAAGATTAGTCTGAAGCTGGGTTGAGAGCCTCGTCTGTAAATGCTGGCCACCTAGCTAGATGGCCCATAGCATGATGCACCCGGACGTGTGGCTCTCTTGTAGTGCTGTCTCAAAGTATAAAAGGAGTGTGGCCTGGCATTGAAACACCAACCAGCATGCCTGAAGCCTAAGCTCATGCTCAAGCACACCAAAAGTCTGTTATTTGTGAATCCATTTCTTCCTTTCAGTTAGGCTGTTGTTCTGGAGTTACATCCAAAGTGAACTATGAGCTCTAGAAGAAAGATAAAGGTTCTGTTACCATCTTTTTTGTGACACTGGGTTGTCATGCTACAAGTACTCATTAAATATAGTTGCTGTGACTATGAATGATTGATAGAAAATAGCAGGCAAACTAATAGAATAGTAAAGGAAAGAATGTCCAAAATTACCCATTACAACACTTTTTGTTGTTTTGTAGGGTTGTTCTTTGTTTTGTTTGCTTTGGGAGTAAAGTAAAAGGCAAGACAAAGACTGATAGAAGAAGTGGCAGGAGGCTCAGGATGAGAAGGACTTGGGACGTTAAGGAGAAAGCCTAAGATCTGGGGCTATAGCTTTGTGGTAGAGCACTTGCCTGGCATTTGTGAGACCTTGGGCTCTGTCCCTAGCAGAAGAAAAATGAAAAAGAAGAAGAAAGTAAGGAGGATATATAATACTAAAATTTATGCAGATCCAGATGTGGAGTCAACGTCTGATTAGCTACTACTTATATATTTAAAAGAAATATGCAAAGACTTCAGTGTATGCTTTTTTGTTTATCTCCCAATATATTCATGAACCAGCACAATACTGGACTTGATTTACCTTTGCTGATTCAGCTTCTTTTCTCAGAACGTATTTATGGCCATGGGAGAGGAATTTTGTCGCCGCTGATAAAGGACAACAGGACTGCATCTTAAGCTCAGCCAGCAAGTTTCAATGAGACTTTTAGAAAGTCGGTTACTTTCCCACATGATAATTTTTCCTGAACCAAGGGAAGCCAGGGCCATGTGTGAAAGGTAGCATCCCAGACTATAGTGGCTCACGTTTGCGATGTGCGTGCAGATTAGATCTTCCTGGGAGTCTTGCTGCTTGAGATTCTGCATGTTGAAGCAGCTCTTAAAAAGCCCACGCTGCTCAGCACAGTCCTGGGCATTTGGAGACAGAAGGAAAATGTTCATCTAAGCCTGTGGTTCACAGCTCTGCCTGACCAATAGTCACACGAGAGTACACCCCAACCTCAGAGTCATACAGATCCCCCATTAGCTAAGTTTTAATTTTACTTTGTGTGTGTGTGTGTGTGTTAGGCACACATGCATATGGTTGCCTGTAAAGAACAAAAGACATATTGGATCCTCTAGAACTGGAGTTATGGGCAATTGCGAGCTACCCTGTGTGAGTACTTGAAACCAAACCTATGTCCTCTGCAAGAGTAGCAAGTAATCTTAACCACTGAGCCACTTCTCCAGCCCCATAGATGACTTTTTAATATGTTCCCTAGATCAATCGGCTATGCCCCTGGGTTTGGTGACCACATATTTGCCAGATCCCCAACTAGGGAATGGCGAAAGTAATGCCCGGAAGCCACTTGAATTCCATAGGGAAGATCCTGTTGGTTGAGTGGTTTTCCTAAAAGAATAACTTTTGTGCATTTTACTAACTGGCATAAAATTCCCCCCTTTAAAGTCTCAGAAATATCCAGCCTTGTGTATAATTTATTTTTTAAAAGCTACTAGCACAGAAAACCAATTGTTTCTGCCTCTTTTACAATGATGGATGCTGAAGATTATTATCATTTCCTCCTGTGGTAGGGGTGGTGGTGGGAGTGGCAAGGAATGGCTATTAAGCAATTATGTTATTCAAACACATCATTATTATTATTACCAACATGAGTGGACTCGTTCTAATTGAACAATAAAAGCATGAGTGACTTTGCATTGTTATTAGTGTCTGTCTCGGGGCCCCTGCCTTTCCCAGGGGCTAGTGCATGCTGCAGATACGATTCACAGTGTACGGTACTCAGCGTGCTCAACTCACAGGCTATTGGGTGGCTTGAAGAATCCAGTGTTTGGGGTTTTTTTGGTTGGTTGGTTTGGTTTACTTTTCTAGTACTGACCTGAGAGTCATTTATGTTTAAATCCCTTGCACTCGCCTGATGCTAGGCATACCTGTCTCCCTTTCTTCTTGTTTCCTGTTTTTTCCTCTTTTTGGCTCCCTGGGGCATTGTAATTGCTTTGCTGATAACTTGTAAATCACTCCTTTTTCTTGGAGAAAAAATTCAATATTTTAGCAAGGCTTACCAGGCCACTGGGGAACTAGGCTGTGGCTTTCTTCATTCTCAACCAATTTTCTTGGACCTACTATACTGTTTTTACTTTCTAGAATGTTCCAACATCTCCAGCTACTGGGAAGTTCTGACCTCACTCACCTGGAGGAGCTGAACATGCTTATCTTCCTATTTATAAGATTCTTTCTTTGGCTAGTTCTTCCTTCTCCTTCTCCTTCTCCTTCTCTCCTCCTCCAGATCAGTTTCAGTTTCAATTTCTTAGGAAGCCTTCAAGACTAATTCAGTACTTCCTGGCAATCCTTTGGTAACAGCTGGCACTTCCTCAATGATAACGGTGTCTACATCAGTAGCAAGAAGTGCCTGCTGGATAGTTCTCTCCCTCCACTAATGATGATCCCCCCCTCCCAAAATAGAACTGCTTGCAAAGCTAATTGCTCATTGTCTTACATGTCTGTGGCCCATAGAAGACGTTTAGTAGTAGTACATTGTGGAAATGAATTTAAGATTGCTTCAGGCAGCAAAACAGGGATATGAGGCGGAACTAAGGAAGCCTGGAGTCTTCTTGAGTAGGTTCTGGAGTTAGGGGCTAAGCTTTCTCTTCCATAGATACAACTTCCTCACTGCCCCAAAGTATGTTTGGAATAACGGTGAGTAGTTAATAGACCATCTATTGCCTAATCCAACCCCAGTGTATCTGATCCTCATCTCCTAGAATATTTGGGAACTGTAGGTCTCTAAGGATGCAACAACAAAACCCAGCCCTATACTTTTGTGGAGACTTTGTTAATGACACTATTACTACATCATGTCTTCTATATAAAGATACCCTAGGAAGTGTCTAATATTCAGAAGGGCTTTTCCTCTCTCCGACCCCAGTGTTTTCTTATGCTTGCTGAATTCATGTATGACTTTTTTCTCTCATTTTTGGCTTCCATGAAGTCAGTACCACATTCTTAGCTCATCTCTGTAACTACTGAAGTCTGCGGCTCAGACTCCTGGAGATATTACTTTTTCCTGGTCTTGGTTTTCTGTCCTCAATATGTTATTTTCTCTGGTCTTGATTTCTTACATTATTTACAGCTTCCTATTTGAGAATACCAAGTCTTGTAAAGCCTTCACAGGTCCTTGGTGGAATGTAGCAGAGGGATATATGAAAGAAATAAATTCATGAAGCTCCAAGACACATTCTGTTTAAAGTGTGGAAGTTCCTTTCTGTGGGCAGCACTGGGAGGAGCAAGGGGAAGAGAGACTGTGGTTGACAAAGATGTCCCTCAGCACACACGGAAACAGTATACTTTGCAAGACAAGGATCCTTCTGGAACTGCATGTGGAAGTGAATTTGCTCCTGTCTCTTGCTGAAGCTATCCCAAGAGGCCCAGAGTCTGAGTGAGTATTCTCTGTTTACAGTCTGACTCTTCTCTGCAGATGGCTCAGTAGAGGAACTCAGTAATTGGTGCTGGAGTCTATATGAAAGCCACCTCTCCCCTGAGATGTGGTTATCTGTTATGAGGTCAGAATTAAGAGTGTTTCTGTAGGCAAAACTATACTTTCAGACATTTTTTCAACTCACCGTGGGTGTCCATGGAAACCCTGACTTAAGAAGCTGACATTCATCTGTGTCTTAAGGGATGTAGAAACAAGCAGGCCTCCATATGTGCTGTATGACAGATGCTACATACATGCCTCACAGAGGCCAATTTAATTTCCATAGCTACCCCATGAAATGGGATTTGTATCTTATATATAGGAAATGCAAGGCTCAGGCAGAGACTTGCCTGGGGTCATTTGCTAATGAGAGGTAATGGCAGAGTTCGATCCAGATCTTCTGACAGCACGTAGAGTAATGCAGTGCCAGTTCTATAGCCCACTAGAGACTGGAAAGAAAGAGGATCTTCTGCTGATAAGTTAGAGAAGTCAGAGGCAGCCAGAAGACAAAGGACCTCTGCTAGACCACAGCTGTCTCCCTTCCTGGTTGGCGTGGTTACAGGCACATCCACATCCTCTGTAAGGTAGGCTTTCCTGCATATGCTTATCCCTGTCACCACAAACAAAATAGAAATTACTGTCCAAGCATCCTTCTGAGATGATGAGGTGGGAAGTGAATTCAGTTCTAAGGTGGATACTATATTAGTCACTTTTCTGTCACTGTGATAAAATACTATGATCAAGGCAACTTAAAGGAGACTTTATTTGAGCTTACAGTTCAAAAGAGATAAAAGTCCACCATGACAGCAAATAGCAGGCATGGTGACAGGAGCAGGGCAGGAGCTCACATATTCAAATAGGAACACAATACATTGGGGGGCTAGGGGAGAGGCAAACTAGAAGTAAGCCAGGCTTTTTAATCTCAAAGACTATTTCCAATGATGTGCTTCCTCCAGCAGAATGGTACCACCTAAATCTCTCCAAACAGTGCCACCAACTGAGGACTAAGTATTCAAATGCCCAAGACTATGGGGACCATTCCCATCCATACCACTAATCCCGAAGGCTGGTATATGTTGGGGTATGGTCATGTTCTGAGTCCTTTGGAACATGGTCTCATTTAAACTTCATAACAGAAGCTAGGACAGGAAGCATTGTCATCTTAGAAGTCATCCACTCTCAGGCTCTGCTTTCCATCATTGCTGACATGACAGCAGCGCCCTATGACTATGAAGTTCAAGGAGTCAGTACGGAATAAATTCCACAGAGCTCCACAGAGCTGCCTTGCTCATTTCACTGGCGTGCACCCACCTTTTGCTTTCCAAGTTTCTTTCACTATCCAATGTGAGATTTAATTCCCACCTTAAGCTTTTTAGGCAATAAAATATAATTTTATTGATTTATAGATTTGCACACCAAATAACACCACAGATGCCAGGTTTCTTTCACTAGTTTCCATCAATACTAGTATCCTGAAAACCTCAAGAGTAATATTACTACAGCAGAATTAAGATATACAACATTCTTAGTACCTCAGGGAGCCTCTATTACATTCACATCTACTTCTCTCCAACTTCATCCTTGCCTCTACATTGAAATCTCTACTCTGTTCTCTAACTCTCTAACTCTGTTTTATTTTTTTAAATATAATTTTAAGAATGAACTCTACATAAGTAACTTTTGAAACTTGCAATTTCCATTCTTCACAAATTCTCTGTAGATCCTCCCAGTTTTTCCTTCTACATCAATGGTTTAATTCTTTTATTGCTGAATAATAATACCCCATGGTATAATGATGCCACAGTTTGCTTAAACATCCACTTGCTGAAGAACACCCAGATTTCCAGACTGGGGTTGTTATGACTAGACCTGTTCTAAACACTTATGTCCAAGTTTTCATATGACCTTATCTGCAGTTCTCAGGGACAGATTCTCAGATGGGCAATTGCCAAGTCTTCTGGTTAATTGAATATTTAGGTTTCTAAGAACTATTTTCTAGAATGACTGTGCTATTTCTGCACTCTCTGCCAGTGGTATGGGGGTGAGTTAGTCTCTCTGAATTCTTTCCTTTTGTCTTCCTTAATTACTTCTTAAAAGCCATGGTTCCAAGTATGATCACATTGTGGTTTAAAGGCTTCAGCAGATGAATTTGAAGGATGGAAAACTGTTGTGGATAGCCCCAGCCTTGTATTTTGATCCTAGTTCCACCCTTCTGGGAGGGGCTGCAGAGGATGATTGAATCTGTACATAGGTGATGTCTTGTAAACCTTCTGTCCAATTAAAACCTGTAAAATAAAGGCTAGAGCCAGAGATTGGGCAGTAGAAGGGAGGCGGAGAAAAGGCTTAGGGGAGGAGAGAGTGAGAGGAATTCGATATAAAAGGTAGAGCAGAAGCAGAGGTAGGAGCAGAAGGAAGTCGATGGGAGAAGTAGAAGCAGAAGCAGAGCAGAAGCAGAGAGAAGCAGAGAGAAGCAGAGGAAGAAGCAGAAGGAAGCCGGAGATAGAAGGAAGCTGACCCGATGAAGGAACCGGAGCTCGGAGGAAAAGGACGCGGCCTGGGATAACCGCAAGTTATAAGGGATCTCATAGCCGGGGATTAGAGTAGTGTAGCGGTAAACCTGCCCAATCTAGGCGTGTTATTTATACCAATAATTATTGAATTGTGTTTTTCGTTGACTGGTCTCATTCAGGTAAGAGATTTACTGCGGCAAATTTGGTGGTTTAAATAATTTCTACTACATAAAACTATTCAGTCCATAGCACTAGTACACCATCTACCCTTAGGAAACCTGGCTCCTTCCCAACTCCCAAAGGTTCAGCACAGGATCGCTTCCTTTTATTGATTTCATACTCTGTGCAAAGCTGTATGCACATAGCTAGAGAGGGAGTCTCAGCCCTCTTGGAGATCACCACAGCTGGCTAGAGAGCTGCAAAAGCTTTCTACGTGAGACTAAGTATGAAGTCTAAGTACCAACTACATTAGTATTTGTACAAGTACTAAGTACATTTATGGACCTGCATCCTGGCTTCCTCAGTTCCTTTGTGAAGTCTGTGCAAGACACTTATTTTTCATCTCTCAACTGGATGAGGATCCTTCTTCTGTCTTCTGCTTCCCTGGGTTCCCATAATCAAATGATGTATTTCTGAGATATGAACCGGAGCACAGTAATGTGCAGTGCTTGATCTTGACGGGGTTGTGGATGGTGAGCCATTGATGGTACTGCAGTGGACGGGATGTGGATCAGAAGAGAAGAAACTAAGGCAGAGTGGGGATAGGACCAGATGACATAGGACCTTGAGAGCTACATTCCTAGATCCAATATTAATTCTCAAGATTGGAAAGTAGGCTCACCATGAAGCCTTACACCTTCCAGAAAGCTTTCATATCTATTTCATTTGCTACATGGTTCATTATTACATGGAGAAGATACTGTTGATGATGAGGTAAAAACAGTTTTTTAAAAAGACATTAGCTAATTTATCAAGGTTACAAATTTGATACTTACCAGATCTGTGGGTTCTAGCACAAATTCTTTATCCCCAGCCCCTCCCACCAGCACCAAGAATGCACAGTCTGCGGGGAGATGGACCTGGGACCTGTCTCCTTTCTTACTCATGAATCCATATAGCTCAGCCAAGCTGTCTGGCACCTCAGAGTTGTCAACATTTCCCTGGACTGTCTAGAATTTGAGGACAGCTCCTGCCTACTGTGATGATAAAGACCAACATTTCCTTTGATTTATCAAAAGTTTACTTAAACAGCACCCCCTCATCATAGATATACTCCAAATTGCCCCTTGCTGAATAACATGTGCCAATGAAGCGTTTTCTTTAAGGAATCTTGAGGAAGAAAACCTATGACATCATGGATGTACAAATTCTTGCTGAATCTCACAGTTGCATATTGAACTGTCAGACTGGTGTTAGTTTACATTTTTATTAAAGGTATACAGATGGTTTCAGTGTAGATTCACAAAATTAACTTTCTTATTTGGATATCTTGCATATTTAAATTTCTAGATATTTTTACTTTTGTGATGCTAAAAATTAGAAATCATTTGTTATACAGATTATATCTAAACACATCCATGACAAGATTAGTAGTGGCTTTTGATTCATGGTAACCAGAATGACACTAGAATTTGTATACCTTGCCTTTGGGAAAAACTGTATACGGACTGTATATGGCTACTATGTAATATGGACTTAGAGACAATCCCCCCCCCACACACACACACTGAAATTTCTGTTAACACCAAAGTATCCCAATGTGCACCTTTTATCTATTTCCTTACCCTCTTCTTTCTTGGCAAGGAGGAAAAACTTGTATTTCCCCACAGTGGCTTTGGAAGAAGCTGAAATACGAATACTTCACCACCCATTTATCAAGCTCCCTGGGCATCTGCCCAGTATCTTCCCTTACCCTGTCTAATATCAGTTCCCAACATTTTAACGTTTTTGCTGATATGCAATCAAGTTCCATCAAGACTCAGGTGGTTCTTGGGGTACCTTCAGAAGACAGCAGACGCAAAGTAACATGAGATAGTGTCCTGTTGTCCTCTATTGAAACATTTTTATGGGAAATGAAAGGAAAGGGCAAAGAGTAGACTTGTAACTGTCTGGTCGATAGTCTGCTGTTTCTGGGACATACCCATCATTTCATGGGGCTTGGTCTGTAAAGGCAACCCCTACAGAGTCAATACCTTACCCAGTAGCTTACTGATTAAGTTATGGAGCCAAACCAACATGCATTCATCTTTTTACTCTAGTGTGATTAATGTCTGCATCTGTAGAATGGGAGTAGTAATACTATCCAGTATGGAAGGTTGTCAGGATTAACCAGGATGGTGTATGTAAAAAACTGAACCGATGGCCTAGCAAACTCAGTCATGCTAGATATTACTATTACTGCCATTGTCATTATTGATGGACAGAGAGCAGTTTTCTAAACGCAGAATAACTGCCTGGGATGATGGTTTCTTGGAAGCTGTACTTAAGGTAAGAGAAAAAATTGCATGAGCAATTGTAGAGTATTCAGGATGAGATTCTCCCATGAGTCTCAGCTTTAAACACCCTACAGGAAAATCCAAGGACTCTGTGAGAAAATTGTGTACCCCATTCTAAGAAAGATTCAAGCAAATAAAACTGAGGTAGGTCATTGCCTGTCTGTGTGCTCTTACATGAGCTGCCTGAAGAAACACTTGTGCTCAGAAGCAAATTTCTACTTGTGTCATTTTCCTGTTAGTGTCTGAAGTTATCTACCATTTATACAGAGGGATGCTGTGTAACATACAGAGCATGGTGCTATTATGATAACTTATTTTAATTGTATTGAAAGTGCGGTATCCCTGAAGGTTGTCTTTTGCGTACAGAACTTCTTAAGCATACAGAGGCATGTGTCAAGGGGGAACTCTTCCTGAAAGCCTGTCTAGCTTGAGTGCCATTGCGTTAGCAGTGACATAGCCTTTTCCAAGTGGCACCTTCCAGCTCATCAGAGGAAGTGAAGAGCTTTCTTCTAAATACTTGCGTGGCAACCTTGGATTACATTTTCACTTCTGTTCCACCACAGTTTTAACATAAGCATGACTCCCCCACAGGCTCATGTGTTGAATGCTTTGCCCCCACTTGTATTTCTATTTGGGGAGGTAGTAGAGACTTTAAGGTCAAAAATGAAGGAACTGGGTCAGCTAGGGAATATACCCTTGAATATTATACTTGGTCACCAGACATGTCTCCTGTCTTTGCTTCATGTCCTCCACAAGTTAAAGACTCTCCTACAACATACCTCCATCACCTGCATGCTCTGCCCACCACATGGAGCTAATAAACTAGGAACTGGCTGCTCTAAAACCATAAGCAAAATCAGTTCTTCCTGGGCTATCAGGATTGCTCAGAGTCTAAAGGCAATTATCACCAAGGTTGACTGCCTGCATTCCATCCCCGAGACCCACATGGTGGAATGAAAGAGCTGACTCCAGAAAATGGCCATCTGGCTTCCATGTGCAGGCCATGATGCATACACACCACACCACACCACACACACACACACACACACACACACACACACAGGGTTGGGGGAGATAGACACAGAGACAAAGATAATACATAAATATAACAAATTTTAACAATAATAGCAAGTATATTCTTCTACCTTTAAGTTGTTCTTACATGCATATTTTGGTCACACTGAGAAGAAAGTCCACACAGGTCTTTACATCTTCTCTGCATTAGGAAGAATGACTTGTTCCTGTGCTTAGAACAAAAATGTCACAGTTTTGACATAGAAAATCTGTGCTGTGTAACTCTCTTTATTACATTCTATGTTCTGCAGATATTTTTTTTTGGCTTGTTTTTTCAGTAGCTTCTCCTGTAAGGTTTACTTAGTCTGAGATTTATTTGAATTGAAATGTTTGCATTATATCTGGACTATTGCAAACAGTTTCTGCAATCCAGTTTCTGCCAACGATTTGGTTTTAATTATTAAGATAGCAAGACATATTTTCTGACTCAAGCATTTTAAACAGAATGCCACTATGTTTTAAAATAGAACTAAATGATGCCTGTGTCTTTAGACTACTACACAGTATATGTCGCACAATAATGAATAGAGTTCAGTATATCTGTGCAATGATACTACTGAATTTTTTCTCCCCCTACCAAACCCACATCTCTTCCATATGGTTTCTCCAGCTCCTAAGTTCAGCTGGAACACTAAAGCAGTCTCCTGGTAACTGTGGCTGCTTATACACTCAGTCCCATAGTCCCACAGACTCAAGAAAAATCACACTAAAATGAAAATTAGCTATATACCATGTTTTAATGGCAAGTTCCTGCAATTTGTTCTGGATGTGCAAGGATGATGGAGAGAATTTGTAAATTTTACTTGTGGGTGTGTTGGAGGATTTAATGCTCATGGATTGCGTGTTGACAAAGGTAAAACACTAGCTGAGAATCATAAGAAGCCTAAATAGTGCTGTTATTGTGTTTCAGGGTCTCAAGGAAACATATCTGTGAGATCGTAATGGAAGTCAAAGGGAAAAGAATGTAGCTTAACACACACATTTAACTTTACACATAGCTGTTTGGGGACTGAACGAGATCTAAGGAATAAGATCAAGCTTTATTGAATTTACCAATTCTTCATCTAAAGACTTCTCAAAATGAGTGTGGTTGATTCCTCGGCTGGATTGTAAAAGAGAATTAATGACGTTCCCCAAGCCAAATCAAGGTCTGATGCTCCCCAGCTCGATTTGCCCCTTCCTCCTCTCCAGCAGTTCCTTTCATGTTGGGCCCTTTGCAGTGTCATCGATGTGGGGCATGCTAAACTTTTCTGTCCTTAGACACACAAGCTCTCTGCTTGCTTAAATGGTAATGAGTAAATTACTTTCCGCCTCTCGACAGGAAGATGAATTGTTTAACACTTATTATGCTGCCCCAAACTTAAAGCCCAGATGACAATTCAATTCATATTTGAATCAAAGAACTCAAAGCTTTCATCATTCTACTTCTGGCTCCTACAGAACAGTCCTGGGACACTTTCAAAGGTGTGGGGGGCGGGGTAAAGGTGGGAGTGAGGGTCAAGGTGGGGGTGGGGGCCAAGGGGAGGAGTCCCGCTGCTCCCCCTTTGCTTCCTGCTGTGAGGGACTTAGCAGTAAAACCGGCAGAGACTTAAGTTGGACAGATCAGAGCATCTCAATTCCCCTGCCCGTTGCTATTCACAAGAAATACAATCATCATCCTCATGTGCTCTCTGAGGGTGTAGGAATGGGCTAGTGGCTATCTAATGCAGCAGTTTGTTTGCAGCATCCATGGTGAGTGGTGCATTTCAGGGAGTGGGGGAGGTGATGGCAAGCAGGCAAATCTTCATGATTCTGATGCCCTTGCTGCGGACTGTGCAGGAGCGGCCAGGGCTAGAGAACAGAGGAGAATTTTCTATTATAATTGGGCAAGGGAGAAATCTTTCACAAAAAGAGAAGCAGTGGAGGTCTGGACAAAGCTGTTGCCTTCCAAGCAGAAATCTTCTTACCCAGTGGAGCCCGAATGTCACTCTGCTGAGCTGCTGCGGATCTGATGGTACCTGGCTTTAGGCATCATTAGGCTGTTGAGAAAGAAAGGAGAAAGACTTTATTTTTGCTGCAACTCTCTGCCTTTGGATTGAAGAGATGGAGAAGGCAGCATTAACAGCAAAGTGAGCAGGCTCTCTGCTTGGGCTACTATGACAAAACACCAGAGACAAATACTATAAACAACAGCCCAGTAGGTTTCTGGGAGATGAGAAGTCCAAGACACAGATGCTTGTTGAAGGTTTGTCCTGGATCGCAGTTCTCCTTGATCCCTTATGGATCAATTTCTTTCCTTATGAGGATGCTGGTTTATCCTGGAGGACCCACTCTCTGACCTCATTTAAACTCAGCGACTTCCCAAGGGTCTCATCTCCAAACATCATAACACTAGGGGTTAGGACTTTAACCTGTGAATGTGGGGATGCATAAACCTGCAGTCTAGACTCTACAGCTCCCAGAGACCCGTGCAGTCACTGCAAGTGTTTTTCTCCTGGCAGGAAATGCCTTTCCCTGCCATGATGCAGCTTTAGGGGTTCTTAAAGCCTCCTCTAGCCAGACCATAGCTCCCTAGTGCATGCCCATACCAGCTTAGATAGCACACAAAAATTCCCATGCCTCCTCTACATGGAACAGGAAAGGAATCTCAAACCCTAGTAGGTCTCCAAAAGTCTAGTCCTGGTCTTGTCTGGCAGTAGCAATCAGGGTAAGTGGCTGATATCCAGAAAGGGCAGCTGGCATGGGCTCAACCCTCAGAAAAGAGCATTCATGCTTTCTTTAGCCACTTACTAACTTACTTGTCTCTCATAGTTCATGGTTATCAGTTTTCTGATCTGTGAAATTGAAGTAATTATAATTGCTACTTTGCAGGCTATTGAGAGACTCCAGTGAAACATGCAGGCGAGGAGCCTGGTACATGGTCAAATATTGTTTCAAAGTGTTGGAAGATTTTCCTTCCTTCTTGTTATATGTAGGGTTTGGAAGTCGAAGAGAATTAATTTGGAAGTTCAACTATAGCCCTTCTTTAGTTAGATAATCTTTAATTTTCTTATTTATAAAATAAAGAAAATAGAGGAAGATAGTGGAAACTGTCTAGTGCATTACCATTGATAGATGCTATTTTTGTTTTGTTTTGTTTAAGCTGGTGTTTTCACTGTTTGGATGTTTCATCTGTTTGTTTTGAGACAGGGTCTTTTAAAGGCCAGTCTGGCCTTAAGCTTGCCTCGTAGTATAGGATAATGTTGAACTCTTGATCCCCCTGCCTCTACACCCCAAGTGCTAGGCCTATAGGCATGCACTATCATATGTGTTTGCCACAATGTTGAGAGTCAAAGCCAGAGCTTCCTGCTTGCTAGATAGGAAGTACTCTCCTGACTACACCTCCAGTCCAGATGCTCATTCATAAAGGGACTTGTATCCCCACAAGATACTCCAAGACCAAGTTCTCAGCACAAAGCAGATTTGATTGCCCCAAAGGGACAAAGGGCAGGAATGAGAGAAAATAGGAATTGGAGGTTGAGGAAGAAGGGGAAGGGAACAGGGAGAGGGAGAGGGGTATTCTTCCTGGGGGACAAAGGACTGCCTCTGGATAGAGAGGAGGCAGACATGACCCATATGCAAATGGTGGTTTATAAAGGTAAAAGGGTAAACCTCCTGTCAGGATGAGATGTTTTAATTTTGATTGACCAGGTTAATCAGGGTAGCCACAAGGGGACTCTTGATTGTCGGACTTCAGTACTTTGGATATCTGGACGTTGGTAACGAACCTCAGGAGGAGGAAGTGGCCAAATAAGGGAGTAGACCTTGGTGGCCAGCTTTAAGCCTGTGATCTAACAGTTTTTATCAAGGCAGAGGGAATGGGGTAAGGGGAAAGCCTGCCAGAGCCATGTTTGCCATGCTGGGGATGGCTAGAGTCCCATTTCCAGTGTCTGCTACATCCTATACAAGCACCAGTGTAGACGCAATGCCCTCCCTGTGCCTCTCATTCTGCATAGAGTTCCTCCTCCCCTTCCCACTCATGCTAACGCTAACAAAGGAATCTACATCCAGGGATTATCCATTACCATTACTCTGGGCATGAATTGTGTGTCCTCCACTAACATGGCGACTTCTAAAACATCTAGCACCAACCAGGACTGGCCACAGCCAATGTTTCCCCAGTAATCGTCACTTGGATGACTGTCTTCATTCATGTTCTTTCAGGTAGTGGACTGACAACAGAGAGAGGGAGTCTTTAAGTTTTGAGCCAATGTGACTGCACCACCATCCTCCCTGAAGTGGCTCTCCAGTCATGTGCTCCCCTTCTGTCCCCAGGCCTGAGGAAAGCTGCATGGGTGGTCTTCCTGCATTCCTAAGATTTCTCTCAGGGCTCATGCCATGAGAGTGAACCTCCACTGGAGCATCAAAACTTCTTGAATGAGAGCTCAGGAGATTCAGGAGGGCTTGGGTTTAGTTTACAGAGACTTCAGATTCAATTGACTCAGCCCAAGGTTAAGGATACCTTTCCTTGTACCTCATAAAGACACCACCAGACTCCCCCTCAACCACCACCCAGACATTCCCCTGCTGTATGGCTTCTCCTGGAGATGTGTGAACAAATGTCTATGCAACCCACACTGGGTACTGGTGACAAACCAAAGAAATGATTTCACCTACATCTAGTTTACTGAACCAATGAGCATATTGGGGGTTATTTACAGGATTTGGGGAGGGATTGCTTACAGGAACTGGGTGGCTCAAAGGCAGTTGGTCATGAGAGAAGCCATCCTACCCCTTACTCCATGGGCAACAACTCACGAATGCTCTACACCTGGAGTTCCCTCCCCAGGTCCCAGGCCGGTCCTCTGAAAAGTCTCCCCTCTCCCATAATTGTTTATTACTTATCTAACCTAGGCAGAGGTACATCTTGAATCTTGTGACTTTCTACGCTTCCCAAGCCTTGGAGGTTTGCGGAGCCTCCTGGGTTTTATGATTCTGCCCTCCCATGCTTTCCCCTGTAGGGAGTATCAGTTGTAAGAAAATAGCTATAGAACACAGCCCAAGATAGGATGGGGATCCTTCTTACCAGCAGCAGTAGTGGGCTGTTCTGAGCAGAGGCAGGGTCTGCAGTGTGTCCCCTTTCCCTTCACAGTACACCTCCAACTCTCCACTCGACAACAATCATATTTCATAGACTGGAAAGCTGGACAAAGGAGGGGTTTCTTTGTTTTGTTTGTGTTTTGGATTTTGTTTGTTTGTTTTTTCTGAGTGGTGGACTGGTGTCTTTCTGTGGAGAACCTTATAGAGAATAAATACCAAATCCCATATGCTGTGCATTGCTGTGAATACACATTATTGAAAAGGAGAAAGTACATGAACAGAAATACAATTTCAGTTTTATGTGTCTACGAGTGCATCAGGTAACTTAGTATTTAAACAGTGCCCTTGAAGACAGTTCCAGAATATGTAAACCAACTGCTGTGGTAAACATGCTTCTCAAGAAAACAGCTGAAGATGTCTATATGATTAAGTTTTGAAATTATTATTAAAATATTTGTTATAAAGCCAGCATAAGGCCATTTATAGAAAAATTTAAATATATGAAAAGAAATCCACTTATACTTTTACAGCCTTAAAAAGTAATAGCACTTGATTCTGCATTCTTCCAAACTCTTAAATTTTGCTCACACAGTGACAACAACTACGTTTTCTTGGGTTTGGATATAGTTCCCCGTCACTTAATTACTGTGTGATTTAGGGCACCTGACTTAGCCTCTCTGTGCCTCTGCTTCATGATCTACAAAATGGAGATAGGAAAATACCCGCTGCATAGGATGTGTGTTTAGATGTAAATGACTCAAGCCAGGCGTAGAATTTAATCCCAGCAACCTTGGAGGCCAAGGCAGGAGGGTCACCTGAGGCCTCCAGTTTGGAACCATCCCAGAAAGCATAATAAGACTACATTGAAAATATTTCAAGGACTTACAGAAGGGACTGGGGAGACTGCTCAGTGATGCTTGCTACCCTAGGACCTGAGTTCACGTTCTAGAACCCTCATCCGGGACTTTCAAACCACCTGTAAATCAAACACCAGGGTAATCAGGATCCTTTCTCTGGAAACTAGGGCAACTGCACTTGCACAAGTTCATATTTACAGACAGACACATACACACACACACACACACACACACACACACACACACATCCACATCCACTGCATACATGTATATTTAAAAAAATAAAAACATCCAAGATTTAGAAGAATTATGTAAATTATTTAATGTGCCTTCATACATATATTTAACATCTGTTCATTTTTTATTTTATGCAGTTATACTTACCCCATATGTATTTTAAAATCCTTTTAATTTAATTATGTTTTATTGTAAGTCTCTGTAACATTCATGAGTTTTCATAACTCTTTAGTGGACATAAAATTGTGTTCTGGTTATTTTTATTTTAAACAACACTCTGTTAACACCATCAAGATCATGTGACCTTGTTTAGGATAGATTCCCAAAAGAGGAATACTGGAGTCAAAGGTTATAAAGTGACGGCTCTGTATATTCCTAATGTGTCTTGCCAAATGACATTTCAAGTACCTTGAATTAATTTATATTTCCTCCACAAAACAGGAAATGTGTGTGCCTTAGTTTCTTCTCGAAAGAACTGAGTTCCTTTGTTTTTGTGTTTTGTTTTTTGCTTTGTTTGTTTGCTTGTGTTTTGTATTTACCAGCCTTTAGCAGGTAAAAGAATTATTCCTTAACAGTAAACATGCTCACCTCTTCCAGTCCAGCTAAGGACTAAGTCTCACACTGTGGCTGCTGGCTGAGTCAGGTGGTCTACCTGTACTATAGAGCAAGAAACCTGAAACTAATAGTTATAAACTGTCTTTTATGTATTGCTAGGCACAGGAGAGAGACCTAACCCACCATGGGGGTCTAGGAAGGCTTCCTGGATGGGGCGAGCTTGAGTTTGGTGTTGGATGAAGGGAGGCGGGTAGGTGAGAGAACAGAACATTTGGAGGACTGAGGGAGATGGTGTCTGGTGGGGGTACATTAGTAGGAACGTGTACTGACAAGTTTTAGGTCAATGTGACACAAACTGGAGTCATTTTGGAAGAGGGAACCTCAACTGAGAAGATTACTGTGCCAGACAGGCCTTTGGGCAAGCTGTGAGGCATTTTCTTGATTGGTGGGCAGGCCCAGCTCACTGTGGGCAATACCACTCCTGGGCAGTAGCCCTGGATGCTGTAAAGAAGCCGGCTGAACAAGCTGGTAAGCAGTGTTCCTTCATGGCCTCTGCATCAGTTCTGGTCTCCAGATTTCTGCCCTGCTTGAGTTCCTGTCCAAATGGACTGTAAGTTGAAAATATAATAAACCCTTTCTTCCCTGGGTTTTCATTGCTGTTTTATCACAGCCATAAAATCCTAACTAAGATGGTCTATATTTAGACAGATTTGAAGAGATATTGAGAATAGAGGCCAGGGCAGGTCGCACAGTAGGGTTCTTTAAAAGTTTGAATGATTTTTTAAAATTGTGTTTCCTATGTGTGTACTTATGTGTGTGAGAAGTGTGTATGTGTGTCTTTGAGTGCATGTATGTGTACATGTATGTGTATCTGTGTGTGCAGGTGTGTGTGTGTGTGTTGCAGGTGTGTGTGTTTGTGTGTGTATGCACATGCACAGGTGTTCCTTACACATATGTGCATGTTTTATGGAGACCAGATGACAACCTACAGGCTTCACATGCTGTTCCTTGGGTGCTATACATGCTGATTTATGAGACAGGGTCTCTCATGGTACAGGGCTCCCCTTTTAGGACTAGACTGGCTGGCCACCGAGGTTCAGGGATCCAGTCTTCATGTTCCAAGCATGAATGCCATCACACCTAGCTTTTTAAATGTGTGCTGGGAATGGAGCTCAGGTCCTTGACCTTGCATGAGGAGCACACCACTGAAGGTACAGTCTTGCTAGCTGAAAAGTCAGTGACTGTAAAGGTTGCTATTTATTGGTTGTTTGATTGCTTAATTGGTTGTTGGTTGGTTGGTTGGTTGGTTGGTTGGTTTATTAGGAGCAAGCTTCAGCAGAGTCTTACAAAGGAGTTTCTGACTATATGTGGGTACATTTACCAAGCATGTTGCAGTTTTGCATAGCCTATTGCTCTAGCATGCATCCAAATGCAGTTCACCTTCTAACCTGAAGTCATGATGAGGCAAGTCTTCGGTGCCTTCCAACCCCTCAACTCCCCTCTTTTTGCCCCTCTACCTTTCCCTTTTCACACCAAAGTTTTGACGCCCTATCCAGCCAAATTTCTCTCTAAATCACCTTAAGGTGCCCTGGAGAAGGGGGTGAGGGAAAGATATTCACAGTAATGGGGCTGTTGGTTAAGGGGTCTAGCCCTCATCTTCCTAGGAGCATGTGAGCTTTAGATATTGTCACACAGGGATATTCATGCCACCTGGATGTCTCCAGAGGTGGAATTTTAGGTACAAGGCTAGCAGGGTAAGCGGTCCTGCCCAAGACTGGGCAAGAAATGCCCCTTGGCCTTCCTAAGTCTATTACAACAAAGAATCTTCAAGCAAGGTCACATGTGAATTGGCTTCCAACCTGAGACTGCTTCCTTTATTCTTGTCTTATCACTAGCATATAGCATTAGTGTCCTGTGATGGCTCTGCTTCATCCTTAGCTGTTCCTGGATACTGATTGGGCCAGGCCACTGACCAGTGGCTGGGAGGATGAGGAGTGACCACTCCCATCAAGCATATTTACCTTTTTTTTCTGTCAAACAAGAACTTGTATCTTTTCAGCTGCCTATGTAGGAAAAGAATTCATCTAAGATGGTGCTTTCTTTTTTATTTTTTTTCTCTCTTCACCTCCGGAAAACATTATAATTCCTTCCCAGCAGATTTCCTAGATCTTAAATATCAACTCAAACATTTATGCATGAAAAATTAGAAGGCATGAATGATGCATGTGTTTCCAGCCAGCCTGCTTGTAAATCTCCCTCCTGCCTTTAAGAAGCCCCGGATGGCAGCCAGAGCCTCATTCTCAACCCCTTTTTTCAAAGACACCTGAGATAAAAATTTCTATTTGTTTCCCACTCTCTCGCTTTGCCTGTCAGCCTTCCCTTGTGGCGGATGTGTCTGCTATTATCTCGTCTGAGATATTGTTCTTTCACTTGACCAGATTATAGCACAACTGTCAGTTTGCTCTTTGACGATGCTTCTTCACTGGGGATTTGCAAGGATTAATGAGATAATATTTGAAGACCACTCTAAATTTATATAAACTCTTTGTACTGAGGCTTGGGGATTGTTATCTCACAGTTGAGACACTGTATCTCCATGTGAGAAGTTGTAAAGGCTTCCCAAATATTTGGAGCTGGTTCAGTTCCATGATGAAGAGTTTAAAAGAGGAGCTCAGGACCGAATTGAGTCTGACCCTCAAAGTGAGGGGCAAGGAGAAGCCCAGAGAATGACATGTTGACACCCAATGCTACACTTGGTGTCAGAGCCACGTTTAACATTTAGGTCCTCTGACGAAGGCCTGTTCAGCTCTCCAAGACTGCTGCAGGTTCGTTTATACACCTGCCTCTGCTCCCATATTCACTGTGAAGTCCTATCCCCCAAGAACTCAGGAACTTTTAGTCATAAAAGAGAGATTAGAAATATAATCTGTTAAGGTGCAGGGAAAGGTGGACACCTAACTGGCTGTACTGTATCCTGAAGGGGAGAGATTTGGACACTGGCAACTGTACAAACTGTCTGGTGGTATGGAAGCCGTTCACAATGCCAGGAAGATCTTGGAGATCCAGCCTCTGAATCAGCCATGACAATGTCCAGATGTTGCGGGTGTGGCCTCCAGAGGTGTAACTTTGCCACTAACCCACATTGAAAGACAATGTAAGGAAGTTGTGATTCCAAGGCCACATACTGGGAGAGATGCAGAAGGGCCCCAGGCCAAGCCTAGTACATTCATCTTACAAAGTTTAGCCACTGTATCCCAGGCCACAGCTCCTCCTTGCTATCATGCCTGTTATTGTGATAGGTCAGTTGACTGTTTAAACCTAAATGCTTAACTCTTCTACGCACTAATATCCATAAAATTTTGGAATTGATTTCTTAATACAGATTCAAACAAATGCATAACTATTTTAGGGTGTTACATTTCCTAAGCAACTCACACCTCTCAGGTAGAAACAACCAATTCCATAGAGAACCAACTCATAGAGAGGGCAGCTGATGGGGAGACAAGAAGGAGAACACAGAGTGTGTCTACAAACTCTGATAGGTTAAGACCACAGTCAGGTTGGGGAAGGTTTGCTCTTGGGTGGAAAGGAGATCATCTTCCTCCATCATGGTGAGTAGGCTCAGAGAGAAAGTAACACTGAAGGAGAGTGGAGGGTGCTGGGGACATGGCTTAGTCAGTAAAGGACATGGCAAGGAAGCCTAGGGACCTGAGTTCACTTCCCAGAAACCATATGAAAAAGCCAGGGATGGTGACATGTGCTTATAATTCCTGTTCTGCAGAGGCAGAGATTGGTAGATCCCTAGGGCTCGATGGCCACCCAGCTTCACCTAATTGATGAGCCCAGGTCATGTGAGAGACCCTGTCTCTAAAAACAAGTAGATGGACGTGAGGGATTGTAACGGCCCATTCTGCCCTGCGTTTGGGGGCCACTCTGTCCCAGCCCGAGCTGCTGCTCCGGTCCGCAGGTCAGGGTCTAGTAAAAGAGAGAGTGGGGATGGAGGGGCAAGAGACACTAAGAATGGGACAAGACAGAGTCTGATCAAATCTCTCTCCATTGAAAGGAAATCCTGGGTATTTATACACTTTACCAAGTGCCTCGCCCTTGTGGACAAGCAGGGGAACACAGCTGAAGGCGCTTTGCCCCGTGCCTTGTAGCCATGGATACCACGTGTGCCTAGCAGCGTGGATACCACATGTGCCTAGCTAGCAGTGTGGAGACCATATGCCTTGTAGCATGGAGACCACGTGCGCCTTGCAGCTGGGGGCACTAAGCAGCAAAACAAGATATGTGAGAAAAACAAGATGTTTATCAGAGTGTGCCAGCTGTTGTGGGCTGTTGAAAACAAGTCTCTTGTCAGGGTATATGGCTTGAGATGGCTGCAAAGGTGATAGCCGCTTTCTGCTAGGAGTTGGCTCCCAACAAGGATCAAGAATCAAGATAGACCTGTGGCCTATGTCCATGTGCATGGGCATGTACGCATACATAAATGGAAGTGGAAGTAGATGGCAGAACTCACGCCCGCTTACCTTGATTTTTCAACAAAACAAATTGATGTATGACAAACTGATGACAACTTGAAAGGATCACTGAATCTTAGGTCTTAAATTAAAATTGCATTCTATTCATCTAAGATTAACCTTGTTTGCCAAAGGATAGAGGCCAGTTGTTTCAGGGAGGAAAAAAAGAAAAGGAAAAGGCGAGACTTTGAAGCTGAACTTTGGTTCTTAAAACACTACTATAATTGCTTCTGGATTTGATTTTGAGGTTAACCTTAGATCAGAAACTTCAGTTTCCCAGAATGAGGTCTCTCCCTCAATGAAGGCTGATTGATTGTGCAGAAATGGGTGGAATGTTGATCAGGAGCTAAGGAGCTGCTCTATTCTGGCTCAATCCCACCTTGCAGTTCACCATGTTGACCCCAAGGTAAGGTATTAAGTTAAGTGCTGAGATAGATCCTGCAACTTTCCTTCCCCACTGGATCTCAGAGTGCAATCTTGGACTGGATTCACCACATGATTGCAAGTCTGTCTGGCCCAACTGTGAAATCAGTAAAGAAGAAATGTCACTTGGCTATGAACATGAATCTGCTGCAACCAGAAACAGGTACACACACCACCGTCTTTAAACTCTGGAAGGGACGAAAGATACAGGTAAGGATTACATAGTCAGATTATCACTGGAATAAAAGTTCCATTTCCACTTAAAAGTAACAAACAAGAACCAAAAAAAAATCAAACAAACAAAGCAAAATAAAACAGACAAAACCCCAAGGACTAGCAAGGATCTATAAGTAAAAGAGAAAATGAATGGCTAAATAGTAAGGGGATTCTTGCTAACTTAACCCAGTTGGGCTAGACAAGCTAAACATAGCATAGAGGCCAAAGTCAAGTAGAGAACTCTAAGAAAGCGGACTTATATTTGGTCACAGAGATCCTCTGCAAACCCCGAGGGCCCATGGGCACTAAGCATTGGGATATACACATTGAAATGTAACGTTACACCATTTTATGTGGTAAGAAGGCTGATTTCAATGTGATAAAATGGGAAACTGAGGAAAGATTTGCTCTTTCCCAAGGCCTATAGCCATGCAGATGTCAGACATGAGTATGATCACAGGGTCTCATGATTCCAAAGCCTGACTATTCCATCACGTACTCTTCTCTATGCAATGAGAAGGCTCTGACTAGAATGGCCCACACAGGCGGAAGAAGAGGATCATACAAATTTCCTCACCTTATATTCACACCCTTGTTACCTGAACAACTTCCTTCATGACAGTGTGAACACCATGAATGTTTAAAAGCTCAGTTTAATTCCTTTATAGAAAAGGAAAAAGAAAAACAATCCTTTCTCTCTTTGCTTCTTTTCATTGACGCCTTCCCCCATACTAGGCAGCCTCCCCCTGATCCCAACAGAAGATTCTGTCAGTCTTCAGGTTCCAACTCAAGTGTCAACAATTGCAACAAACCTCCTAGGAATTCCAAGTAGGAACTCAGTCTCCTGTCTCAGAACCCCCATGTCCCTTCTTTCTGACCACTCTATCCTGAGACATAACATACTAGGCTGTGACATGAGGTTTACCTTAGTGTCTAGGTCTCTTCATCTCCATCTAATGAAGTATTATCAAGCAGAAGTCATTTAATGGTGCCTCTTTTACATAGGGGTTGTTGCGTACACTACATGAAACCTTGTGCTCCTAAATGCCAAAGGGTTTAAAAGTGTATGCCTTATCTTTTGCACTACTAACTATATTGACTTCCTAAGGTGAAATGCCAAAGGTATTGTTGGCAGTTCAAGTACTGCTTAGAGACCTCTGTTAAAATGAGCTGCCTTGTGATGCCCTTCAAACCTTCAGCACACACCCACATTTGCTGGGAATCCTTCATCTGACTCACAGTCAGCAGCACAAGAAATGAGAACCTACTGTGTGCTCTGGCAATGCGAAACAGAAAAACAGTACAAATATAAACAAGACCTAACCCCTGATGTTAAACCTCCTGGTCTATAAGAGAGTAGAGTGGGGATTAGGAACAGGGACAAGATACAGGGTTTTGATGACAATAGTAATTATGAGGTGAAAGAAGAGTTCTGACAAAAAATTACCAATAATAATAATAATAATAATAATGAATTAAATTGTAGAGTCAGAGGCTTGTGGATGGAAATTAAGAGAGACCATTGCAGGGGAGAGGGGAATTCTAGATCACCTAATCTCCTAGAAGTCTTGCTAAAGGCAGGGTGGATAGAGATGGTGAGGTGTTTGATATTGTATACAGATATTGGAAGTAGAGTGTTCTAGGAGAATTATTTTAATAGGTTTTTGCTAAAATTGGGCTTGTGGGGGACAAATTGGAAGATGGGACTTGCCTGGGCTCAGAGGAACCTGACAAATGACTGATCACAAGAAGAGAATGTTGGTCAGTCTCTAGATCATTTGTGCTAGGTAGAACCTGCTTTCTGGCCATGAAGAAGAGAACCCAGAAGGCAAGAGAGGAGCTAGGTGAGCCTGTAAAGAAGGGGTGGGGCTGGAGAATCAAGAGTGAAAGGGACAAATAGCCTTGAAGCCTTTGTTGATATCTGCCATTGTTGTGGGTGCTGGAAATAGACTACAGTTTAGGGTTCAGTGTCAGAGGAGTGGGGATTCTCCTATGGAGCAAACAGAACGGCCTTAGGGGTAAGGTAAGGCAGAGCTGGTAGAGGGCAGAACTAAGATTATAAATCAAGCCTCAATGATATTGGCACCCACTGGAATCTGCTGTCACAGTCATGACAAAGAGAGGCTGGAGGGAACCAGCCATAGTCAGCAGATATCTGAGGGCCTGGTGGCCCAAGGAAAGAAGGACATAGGTGTAGAGGACAAGCCACAGGAAGGTAAGGACAATGGCTCTGCCCATAGATTCTCATTATCAGAGCCTGTAAGTCAGTTGCTGTGTTGAGCTTCCTGGACAGGATCAACTGTAGTTGGAACAAGATAGAGTCAGGAGGGAAGCACTGGCTCCCATTGTGTTGCCATTAGTCTTCGAAATGTAGTACTTACTATTTGCCTGACTTGCTAGAAGTAGATCTGTCTCTACTTAGCCAGAGGGAAAAGCAAGTCCAGCCAGATCTGCAAAGCTAAGTAACCAGGTTACTGCAGGGCAGGAGTAAATCAATCAAGATAATCACATTTGGCAGGATCCAAAGCCATTGTGCGCAGACAGTACAAATTCACTTTGTGGTTTAAAAAAAATGCTGTTTATTTATTGTGGAAAATCACTGAACTCCTGGCACTCTGTTTAGTGTTCAACATCTCCACTCATGGAAAATGTTATGTTCTTGGTGGTGGAGTTATCACAGTGTCCGGTACTTGTGTACCAATGTGACATGTGCCCCAGCTGAAGATTATGTGTCAATTGTCACCTACAAGGAAGAGTGCCCGAGCCAGGGAACTGTGTTTTCATTTACACTTGTGTTTTTCAAAGCTCCTTTTTTTTTTTCCCAAAAGAAAAGCTTATGCCTTGAAAGGAAGTGTCAGCAACTGAACATGTTAGCTAATTTGATTTCTTGAGGAGAAATGTGAAAGGGATTGAGGTAGTTTATTATGTTAAATCTCAAATAAACCTGGACAATTAAAAATGGAAAGGCAGCCAGAACTAATTAAAAGGAGGAGAGGATGAGAAATGCCAGGCATCTGGGATAAATTTATTATTGCATTTGTGCACTGTGTTTAGCTCCAGGCCTCTCCGTGGCTCAGGCATTCAAAAAATAATTTGGGTTAATAAAGTTTTTTAGGTTCATTTACAGAAAACTACTGATGACCACAGTCATGAAAGAACACTTTTGACTAAACAGCATGGGGCTGGAAATGTCAACAGGATGAGAATCCACTCCTTTGCTGTCATCACCTGCCCTTCCTGAAGCTCCTGTCTCATATTACATCCTCACTTAAGCTCAGGGCACCCACTATCTGTGTGCACCAGCAGGGAAGGAGGTCTTGTTCTCTAGGCTTTATGTTTGTTCTGATTCCTTTCTCTCCAAGGTCCACTGGCCTGATGAGAGAGTATGTAGCATAGAAGTCTCCACATCCACAGCAAAATTGCCTGCTAGGAAGGCATTTGCTTCTTTGTACTACATCTTCCTCCTTGTTGATATCGAGTTCGGCCCCTTGCTGAATCCCATGTGCCTCTCGCTCCCACTTTTATTGCCCCATTGTTCTCTGATTGGAATCAGGAGGCATTGCTATCATAGACAACCCCACAGTAGAGCAATCTTTTAGACTGTAGTAAAAGAAGCAGTTCAGGTGGGGGCTGGGAACTCTGGAGGTAGGATTGTCAGGAGGGTGGTGACAGGGAGAGTTCACTTGTGGATGAGGGTGGTTCCCCATCAGCTGACTCCATGATCTAATTCTGACTTTGGGAATTAGAGAGATATTGCCCATGTGTCAATTGAGGCTCTGTGTCTGTCTTTAGCTTGGAACCTTGAAATGTGAACACAGCACATGAGCCAGGAAATCTGAGAGGAATGAACCTTACCAAGGACTGTACTAATAACCCAGATAAGTATGAGACCAACCATCCACAAACTCAGAATGATAAATGAAGGGGAAAGGTGCAGAGCATGTTAGTAAAAGCTTAACTTTAAAACGCCTTTCATTTTTAAAGGCAGCGCTACTATTAGGTATGGTAAGTCATTCTAGGGAGGAAATGGATATACAAGTATCCTATGAGCATAAAGGTATTGAAGAGGAGGAGAAATTCTCTCTCCTATTTCGAGGGAGAGGAAATGAGAAGGAGAGGTGTTACTCTTCTGTTGTTGTAAGGGAGCATCATGACCAAGAACAACTTATGGGAGAGTTTACCTTGCCCTATGTTTCAGAGGTCCAGGTGCCTGTAAAGAAGTGCACAGAGGGTTTGGGAACCTAAGCGATCACATCTTAACTCACACAGGAAGTAGAGACCTTGAACAGGAAGTGGGGCAAAGCTATAGACTCTCAACGTTCCTGTGACCGTGTTTCTCCAGCAAGGCTCCTCCGTGAGTATCACCAACCAGGCCATATGTTTACTACGTGAGCCTACCGCATATATTCAACTATGGCAAGGAGGAAGCATCTTCCTAGTTCCCACCTCTGTGTCATGCCCCACTCTGTTGCTCCTGAGTCTGTGGTTTTCAGCAAGTAGCCTGTACTGATACTAGACTTGGAGACTCTATTAGGATGTCTGTCGTTTATACATCTATCCAAACTTTACCTTCTTCAGGGTGAGTCTGAAAGAGATGCATAACCATCTATTTGAAGTGCTCACAGCAAACACATGAGCAAATGAGAAACCAGTAAACTAAAGCTCTACTCATCTCAAAGGTTATGAGACTTACTGTGTTATAGAGTCTTACTGTGTAACCCAGGCTGGCCTTAAACTCACTGTCCTCCTGTCTCTGCCTCTTGAGTTCTGAGATTACAAGCATGAGCCTCTCGTGTATGAAATGTTAATGTTTACTTTCTGACAGGCACATAACACATAAACAGTAAATGTTTGCTAAATCTGAAGTGTGCCTCCACCTGCCAAAGGTTCTGCCTGTGCACTTTCTAGAGAGCTGGGGAACTTAGGTGACCCCCTTCTCTGATATATTGCCTTTAACCTTCTCTCTCTCTATTCCTGTCATTCTGACCTTGGAGCTCCTTGTAGCCATCCCTCTGCAGCCCACCCCTCTGCCAGAAGGCTTCATCTGCATTGCACTGGCTCTGATGGGCAGCCTCTCATGGCCCAGCCCCTTTCTCACCTGCAGAAGTTATGTTAAAGAAAGTTTGCATTCGACCTTAGGAGCTATAGCTTTAGGAATAGGGTCCAAAGGGAATATGGAAGAATCAATTAATGATCCCAGACACCTCAAATAAATTTTTCAGCAGAGTCCTGGAGAAAGTACTGCATCAGCAACACCAGGCTTATTTCAAATACGTGAAATATATTCAAGTAACAAAATTCACAAGCAGAACTACAGTATGATTTTTATCCACAGTCATTTTTTTAATTATTGTTGAGAGTCAGAATCTAGTTACAGAGAGATGATTGGATGTTGATGCCCAGACTCTGCCTGTGAAATGAGATACAGGGCAGCATTTGCCCGATGACCTTTTCCTTCTACAGGACAATTAATAGATCTTATTTTTGTAGAGCTATGCTCTTGTCAGTTTAAATACAGTTTGCTGACCAAATGGGAGAGCAAGCTTTATCTGCAACCGGCCAAATGCTTCCGTCCCCCACTGCCTAGAAGCCAGCTGGCTGGTGTGAGTGAAAGTTTAGCTTTATCAGACCAGCAATGGAGTGGAAATAATAAACACAGGACTCAAATGAAAAGAAAGCAGAAAGTAGAACTCATCTAAGGAGAATGCAACCCTTTAAATGAAAATACATCTTTCTCAATAATGGGAATTCTAATGTTTTTGGAGTCGTTAGTGTAATAGCTTTTTTCTGGAGTGTGCAACACATTAGGGAGACCAAGTCAGAGGCAAAGATAAGCAGCCTCCAATCATTTGTCCACGGTGCCATCAGTGAGTCACCTGTCACCCACAGGCCTTGGTTTACCCATCCATACCCTGGTGATGGCAGTGTGCTTCTGATACTCTGTTGTAGCCTGTGGAATCAATAGCCATGGTTTACTATCCTATGTTTACTGTAATAGGCACTAAAGTTATGCTGGTATCTCGGGCAACATGAATACACAGAATAAATCTGCTTCCTACATGCATAGGCATATTTGCAAACCTGACAAGTAAAGGCAAGATGAGAATAACTCAGGAAATGTGTCCAGGCAAAACCAGGGCTGCTGTGTATAGCATCAAGTGAGGCTAGTTTTGGTATAATAGAGTATAAGAAAATAAGTGTTCTGGTAATAAAGGGGCTCACTGAAGGTGACCTATCTGTCACAGATATTTTAGGGGCTGATGCCTAGATACAAAATGATGGAATGATATGATATTTAAGATGCCATTCAAGCTCAGGATTCTGTACTGTTAAGTATTATTCACTTTGGTAATGAAGGAGTGAGGGAACAAAGCTCTAAAGAACCATTGCTATAACTTCCATCATCTGTGGGCCCTGCGCTCTCTGCTTGCTGCTGTGCAATGATATTTGGTCAACAATGAATTTGGACTGGGTTCCACCAAGAGTGGCCCAAATAGAACTGTTCGCCCACAGAAAGCATGGATATTAAAAGTAGAAAAGCCACTACAGAAGATGTAGCCAGTAGATATTAGGATACCTCAAAAAATTCCCAAATACCCACTTCTTAGCAATTATAGTGTAAAGAGATGAGCAAGATGCCATCCATGTAGGGTTATGATGACTAAAGAAGAGACTCCTCTCAGATCAGACCTCAGGAGACAGCGTTGTCAGTTTAAGAGCAAGCGTCTTAGGAGAAACAAGGTGTTGCATATTTGTAATTCTAGGATGTAGGGAGTTGGAGGAGGTTCATGAGTTCAAGGCCAGACTGAACTACATAGTAATATATCTCTTAAAATAATGTATGCATTTTTACAGCCATAATGGGTTTTCATGATATCAGTAACAAGAGGCATTGGAAAGAGCCTGCCTGACACCAAGGAGCCAGTGATCATTTTCCATTAAAAGTTAATTGTTAATCACAAAAATAAATATTATATTACCAGAATTATATTTATAGGACCACTGCTCTGTGCACACACACACATTTCTAAATAAGCAACAGAGCCTCCCAAACCTTCATGAAGCATATGCTCCAGAGGAGAAGACAGATCATCCAAACAGATGCAGTGAATGTCAGGTGATGCTGAGTTCTAGGAAGAACAGAAATCAAGCAGAAAACCCTAGGCAGCAGGGAGCAGGGATGGGTGTGATTTATATAAACACATATAGAGAGTGGTCCAGGTGGGCCTCACTGATGAAGTTAGCCAAGTAGATTTATAGAGAGACCATTCCAGACAAAAGATGGGAACATAAATGTGGATGTCATCAGTATCCACTTGGTATTTAAGACAGTGTGAAAAGATGTAGTCTCTATGAAGTCTTGAAGCAAGGGTTTAAAGGGCTCTAAGCTAAGGTGAGGGGTGAAGGAGCCCAACAGCAGAAGGATCCAGGAGGAGACCCAAAAGACAGGGTAGCCTAGGAGCCAAGGGAAAGGCATCTGGAGGAAGAGAAAATCAACTCTGTAAAATCACTCTGTAGAGTGGTACAGATACTTGAAGTACAACAAGCTTTGACTATTGGACTTATTTCCAGGAGGTCATAGTGATATTGATAGAAGATAGCTTCAAGAGGGTAGTGGAAGAGATCTCAGGATTAGAGAGGATTCAGAAAAGGGTAAGAAGTGGGAGCTGTAGGAAATGGCTATAGATGACCCTTCAGAGGAATTCTAAATGTGACCAGAGAAATGGGTAGAGGCTAGATGCAGTGGGGTTCCAGGAGTTGTGTCCTGTTTTGGTTGTTTGTTTGTTTGTTTGTTTTTAAGATGGACCTGATGTTTTTATACATGTAGAGATGGTCCAATTAGAAAGGAACAGTCAGATGATATAGAGGCAACTTCTCTACCTACTGAGAGTGCTCCCCAGTTCCTACTGTGACCACCTCCTTACGGAGGAGGCTGTGTTCCCCTCCACCACCAGGGCCTAAGAGGAAAGCCATGTCTCTTTCCTCAGATATCATGAGCAAAGCTGTCACTGGGCTGAAAAATCTAAGCAAGGTTTGTCTACAGGCTTAGAAAAAAAAAATGGAAAGAAAATCAATTCAAAGAACAGAAATAAGCCACGAGAGATTGGTGTTTCGCCCAGTGTGCTCTTTCCCTCCACGGAATGCTGATAGGGTCAAGCGAGCTGGAGGAAGGCTGAGCAGATGCAGTGCTGTGGGCCTCGTTGGAGCCTGTGGAGCACTGTGGGTTTCTAGCAAGAGTGTCTGGTGTGAGGAATCGCTCCCGACATACTTGGGGGTGTGTCACAGACATAGGGAGCAGGAAACAATGAACTAGATGAGGGGTTGGTGGATTTTTTTGGTTAAAGGTCAGATTGCAAATAGTTCAGGCAGGGTGGGTCTCTATCACAACTACTGAACTGTCTCATTTTCCTTCAGCTCTATCCAGATCTTCCCACAAGGAATGCCCACTGTAATTCCCAGGGAATTCCCAGAAAGAGACCGGTGCTGTCTTTACTTTCTCGTTAGGGGCATGCTCATGCACACTTAAAAAGTTTCAAACATATCAATAAGGCCCAAGACCTAGGATGATTCAACTAGATTCCCATTTCCTTCCAAGGTTTCTGCCCTCTCCCTTTTCATACTGTTAACCCAAAAGTGCATCCTTTATGACATTTCTGAGTGGGAATTATTTGGGTCCAAACTGAAAAGAACTCTTACTTATCCTGATTGTACTTATCTGGGAGGGTTTTACTTAAATTCCCCCCACTTCTCTCTCTATCCCTCTCTCTCTCCCTTTGATAGATGAGGGAGGGAAAATGAGGTAAGTGTCCACCATTTCTCAAAAGTTTTGGTGAAAAAAACCACATCATAAGAAGAATGACTGGGAAGTATAAACTTATGTGGGTCAGGACAGAGAAGTCTGGTGAGGTTATTGAGAAGAGACAACAGCGTGGGTAGGAGTGGCATGCAGTGGAAAGGAAGATGAACTTCCACTCTGGGACCCTAAGAATGAAACCCAAATTATCAAGGCAGACTTGCAGGGAACAAATTTCATAGGATCATCAGAAGTCTTCATTTTGCCAGTGGGCCAGGAAGGTAGCATCTCAAAAGCATTCAAAGAGCAGCTATGGAAGTGACTTGCAGTTCTGGTGTGTCTCAGCTGTGACAAAGCACCACAGCCTAGATAGCTTAAACAGTAGACATTGATTTCCTGGAGTTTTGGGAACCAGGATGTCTGGGATCTGAGAGCAGTTCAGGAGAAGGACCCCTCCCTGGCTTGTAGACAACAATCTGTGTGTGTCCTGGTTTCTCATCTTAGCCTTATAAAGGTCCTAATTACTTCACAGGGACACTGTCCAAGTGGCTTCATCTAAACCTAATTGTCTCCCTCATTTCAAATTCCAGCACATTGGGGTGGGGGTTTTCACTATGTAGGTTTTGAAGCAATATAGAAAATCCAGTTTATAACAACTGAAGGCCCTTGAATGTTTGTAAGATTAAAACTATCAACTCAAACACATCTGTTTTGTTTGGGCTGGAGATTATTTTTTCCGTAGCTTTCTACTACAACCCTGCTCCATCCTACTGATTGTCTGGCACATTCCACTTATTTATTGGTCGAAGTGAAGTATGTCAGAATACCCCAACAGTGGTGACTGAAAGGAGGATTCACTGAATTTCAAGAGAGTTGAATAAACAGGTATTTTCATCTTAGTGCAGCTCCTGTTGGAGCAGGGTGAGCCAGGCAAGGCTGGTTAATCCAGGGACAATTGTCACCGTGGGTCCCTGGCTTTGTTCCCATGCTGGGAATAGGAACATGAATAAAAACAGGGTCTTGAGAGCAGAGCCAAGTGACACCGGATTCACACCTCCTGAGGTTATTGCATTTTGTAACAAAATGGAAACCAAATTCAACTGGGGAATAGACAGAACATATTGGACTCTTTGCAGCTGAAATGCTTTTACCCCTTAAAGTGTCTTTTCTCGGGGAAGTGTACAAAGTGGCTCTTAACGAAGCATCTTTTATCTTGGGTCTTTGTGATATTTACCTAGCAAGGATATCTAGAAAAAGCTACTGTGAGTGTTCGGGGTCAGGTTAGATCTCTGGTCATGATTTTTTACAGTCATTTTTCTTTTGCCATTTTGGAGAAATTCAACAAGTAAAGAATATTCCTGCAGGAGTTTAAAAGATCTGAGTTTAATCCTTGACACATCTGTGAATCTTCAAATGACCCTTCTCTGCCCTTTGCTCAGTCACAACTGCTCACTTTTACCATGGCAACAGGAAGGCACCATAAGCAGATCATACATAAACGAACAGCTACAAGCCAATAAAACTTTATTTATGAACACTGAAATCTGAATTTCATACAATTTTCACACGTCTTAAAACAGTCTTTTGATTTATTTTCTTCCAATGGTTTGAAAATATTGAGAAGTCATGCTCAAGTCTAGGTCTTTAGAGAAACAGACAGAAGACCAGAGTTACCTCATAGACGACAGTGTGCCAACCACTGTGCTATTCTGGATACGCAGGTGACCATGAAGAACACATCCTAGCTATGTGGTACTTTTGAAAGAAATAGATATAAATCATTTGCACAGCTCTCACATAACCAGGAATAGCATAAGAAACAAAATAAAGAGTGCTGTTGAGAATTATAACATAGAAACATTGTTTGAATTGGTCACATTGTGAGTCAATGGAAGAAGAGGCTGACGGTTTGATTCAGGGAAGTGTTGACAAACACTGGAAGAGCCCCAGGCAGAGTGGTATCACAAGCACAGATGGCTCCGCCCACAGTGTGTTCCCCTTCTCTACAGTCTTGTGGGCAGTGCTTTGGGATGTTTCCAGAGTCATCTTGGTACCCAATCTGATGGAGGAAGAGAGATCGGCTCCATCAATAATGCAGCAGGGATACTGTACAACTCATGAATGGACATTTTCCTTGGTATCCTTCTGCATTTTCACAGATGGATGATGGCCCTGCTCTCTAGAATTTTTGCTTTTTCCCATGGAAGGAAAGTAAGGAGTGGTGGCATTATGTAGCAAACTGGGACTTTGTGAGACTGGACTTGATGTAGCCTGGGTCCCAAATGCACACTCACAGTATCTTATAATCCCAGTCACACTTCCTACCCTTTTCTTGAACTGAAGTGATTTTGCACATCAACTATATCCAGGTAGGTGGTCTGGAAAGTCTCATTATGTAGCATAGGCTAGCCCAAAACTAGTAATGTAGCCCAGGCTAGCGCTAACATTTCATTGCTACTGTCTCGGCCTTCAGAATGCTACAGTCACAAGTGTATACCACCGTGCTCTACTTCATATAACTTTTTTAGATATAGGAAATTATTTGTTTGTTTATTTATAGGAAAGGTCTCTATATAGCCCAGGATAACCTCAAACTTTTAACCCTTTTTTAACCCTTGAGGGCTGGGATTACAAGTGTACAAAAAGCTTGTTGGACTTCATGATACCTGGGATTTCGACAGGCTGAGTTCTTTGTGAGACTGTCAACACTGTCCCTTCTTCAAGTCTATCTGGAGGGTCCTTAGTCACATCTTTGGTCTGGCTGAGGAAAGTATACTATGAGCATGATCATGACAATTCCATCTCCTGAGCAGCGATAGTCAAGGAAACTCAAGCCATTCTCTCAATAATAATAAAGTAATAATAATAATAATAGCAACAACAACAACGTGCTATCCTGATGACAGAATAACTGAAGAAACAAAAAAAACTTAAGTAGTTTCTATTAGAGTTGTTGAGTTTTCTGTGACCTCAGCGGAGCCATAGGCAATTAGTGACGTGAACTCTTAGGTGGCAGCCCTTGGCCTTGCCAGTAAATCAGCATTTTACCCCGAGGCACTTACATCTTCAGGATGCTGAGCCAAGCTGTTTCCATACCTCCCACCTTCATGCATCCCCTGAGGCAGCCCTGCAATACTCCAAGCCCTATCCAGCTTAAACTGGCTTCCATCTTCACGTCCAGTTCAATCCTGCTGGACAGGAAGCTTCCGCCCCTGAGCTAGTAAGGAGTTCTAAACCTCCCTTGTCGACTCTGCCCAGTGTTTTTGAATCACTCCAAACCAGCATTCAGTCTACTAATGCTCTCCGTGACCAATCATGCAACTTTCCTGCTGCTCTCCTTCTCCTAGGGGCCTCTCTTCTCACAGCTCACAGCTCTCTGGAACACTCGGATGCATCATAATCCTCTGCACAATGCCCTCTAGCTGAACCCCACATTGAGAAAACCCCACTGGTCCACTTGACACTCCACCAATATAAACAGTCACGGGAAGCCAGGTTGCACAGCATACCTGCTTCCACTGGCTGCGCTTTGGCTCTCCTGTTACCATACCACAGTCAACAGAGTCAAAGCCTTGCCCTTGGTACCCATCATAATCCTAACAGAGAGGTAGAGGGGCTGTCGTGTTTCACCAGGATCAAGCCATTAAACAGAGATTGGAGCTAAAACTGGTACCCCATTTCTGAAGTATTCAGTAAAAATTCCTAAAGTGAAGCACCAGGCTCCAACTTTTGATTCTCCAGGTGTTCATACTATACACAGAAGCTGTCTGCAAAGCTCCAATTTGAGATGACTTTTAGACTGGGTATCCAGAGAGCAAATTCTCTACATACAGGCAAAGCTTTGTGCAAATACGATTCTGGGTATTTTGAGCTATTTTATGGTGAATTTGAGCTCCAGAAAGGAATTACAGAATAAGCCACAAACCCAATTCTGAAACCTTTAACCCAATATAGTTGGTGACCCCTACAGTCCTCTCCTCTCCACCTAGACAGATATCCCACTGGGCTTAGCCGTTAAGAAATTGTCCATTAAGTCTAAATAGAGATACTGAGCCCTTCTTAGTCCTGCAGGCTAAGCTGCCTGTTTCTAAATATACAGCCTGAGCCTGTCCATACCTCTTCTGCTCTATTTATTTCAATTTGTGGTGTGTTTGCTACCCAGCTCTTAAAGTGCTCTGGTCTCTCCAGTGAAATTATCTCATCCTTTCTCCAGCTCCCACAGTATTCAGCACAGCCCGAATGCCCCGAGCTCTCAGGACTATCCCCACTATGCGACCTGCACTGCACGCCAGTACTTCTTAAGATGCGGGCAGCTGCCAGCTTCAGAGTGTTGAATTTTCCTCTCCATCTCCCATCATGCTTCAGTCTTTCTTTTGTTAGTTTCTCTTGTTATGTTTTTAGCTTCAGCTGTTTTTAAAAACAGTGATTATCTTTCTTCTATCTATAGACTTTGTTTTCAAATACTCTGGGTAATACCTCATTGGTAACTACCGATGTTCCATCCATAACTCTCAATTCTTTTCCTTGTGTCAAGTTGCCTCCTGCATCTCTTTTGTGTGTGTGTGTGTGTGTGTGTGTGTGTGTGTGTGTGTGAGAGAGAGAGAGAGAGAGAGAGAGAGAGAGAGAGAGAGAGAGACAGAGACAGAGACAGAGACAGAGACAGACAGAGAGGTCAATCTTGAGTCTATATAGTCTCCTTGAGTCAAAGTCTAGCAGGCCTGTAATCTTAGCCCTCGGTAGACAGAGAACAAAGTTGGGGCTAGCTGGGGGGCTGTACTAGACAGAATTGGGGAGCTATGGCTTAGGCAAGAGGCCCTGAAGCCATAATAAAGAAGGGAGCTGTTGAGAAAAATGCCCCATGTCAACCTCAGGTCTTCACAAGCACACAGGTTTATACACATGCCTGCTCCCACACATGCCAACATACATACAACACATGCATTTGCAATACACACACACACACACACACACACATAGAGAGATAGGGGGAGGGAAGGGAGAGAGGGAGAGAGAGAGAGAGAGAGAGAGAGAGAGAGAGAGAGAGAGAGAGAGAGAGCGCGAGAGCAGAAATTGAAAGTATTTTTAAACCATATTTATGCTAGCCCGATTCTGGTTCTTCTGTTACCTCTGTTTCCCCATGGGAGTTCTGTGTACTCTGCCCCACGGTCTCTCTCTTTCCTGTACAAGCATGAAGAGAGCGAATATCCTCCCCATCTGCCAAGGTTCTTTTCATTATTTTCTTTTTCTGAAAATAAAGTTTTTCCATATAGTATATTCTGATTGTGGTTTCTTCTCCCCTTACTTCTCCCACTTCCCCCTTCTATCTCTCCTTAGAAAACAAGCAGGCATCTAGGGAATAAAAATAAAATAAGATGAGATAAAAAAAATGAATTGAAACATGACAAAATAACCAAACCAAAAGAGCCAAAGGAAAATCATATGGATAAGAAACACATATGGATGCAGACATACACATTTGTACACACAGAAATGTCATAAAAACACAAAACTGGAAGCCCTGGTATATGTAAGGTTTAAAATCAGAGCCCTGACTTAACATTATGAGACCAAGAACCTCCATGAATACTGTTGAGTTCCTTTTGTGTTGGCCATCTACTGCTGGGCATGGGGACTACCCATAAGAATGGTTGTTTCTCCAAGAAGATTACCTTGGAGAAAATGAATTATTTTCATTTGAAGTGGTTATTAATTGAGGATTGTGCCTAGGTTAGGGATGGGGCCATGTTACACTTTGTTGCCTTTCAGTTCTAGGAGCCCCTCTGGTATAGACCCATGTAGGCCCAGTGCATGCTACCACAGTCTCTGAGTTTAAATGAACATCAGCCATGCTGTGTTTAGTCATGTGTTGGAGTGGGCCCAAACTCAAATCAGATATTGGTTGGTTACTCCAATAATCTTTGGGCCACTTTTGTACCAGTGTATCTGGTGGGTCACAGTTGTAGACCTAAGAGTTTGTAGCTAGGTTAGTATTTACCTTTCTCCATTGGTAGTGTGAAGACTACCATCTTGGTGGTATCCAGCCCTGTGTTGACACTACCTTGTCTTATCTTTGGATGGATGGTGTGGTTCCAAGCTTTGTATTCTCAATGGGATTTGGTATCATGTGTCATTGCTTAGACACATGACCTCAACATCACATATATCACTAGACAGATCTTATAGTTTGTTCTTCATTACCCATGAGTATGGTGTGCTAGCTATTCTTATGTCAGCTTGATACAAGCTAAAGTCACTTGAGAGGACAGAGTCTCAATTAAGAAAATGCCTCTATAAGATTGGGCTGTAGGCAAGTCAATAGGGCATTTTATTAATTGGTAATTAGTGCTGGAGTGTCCAGCTCATTGTGGGTAGTGCCATCCTTGGGTTGGTGGTCCTGAGTTCTAGAAGAAAGCAGGCTGAGCAAGCCACCAGGAGCAAGCCAGTAAGCAGTACCTGTCCATGGCCTCTGCATCAGCTCCTGCTTGCATGTTCCTACCTTGTTTGAATTCCTGTCCTGACTTCTTTCAATGATGAACAGTGATATGGAAGTGTAAACCAAATAAATCCTTTCCTCCCCAAGTTGCTTTTGGTTATGTTTTATCACAGCAATAGAAACTCTAACTAAGGTACATGGTCACTCAGCTCCAGTTTTGTGAGGTTGGCCTGAGCCCAACTCAAGCAGAAGACATTGGCTCTATTTCCCACTTTCTTAGTAAGAGTTTCACTGCTGTGAAGAGACACCATCAGCAATAAAGGCAAACATTTAGTTTGGGGCTAGCTTAAAGTTTTAGAGGTTCAATCCATTATCATCTTGGTGGGAAACAGTGGTGTACAAGCAGACTTGGTGCTGGAGTAGCCAAGAGTTCTATCTACATCTTGATCTGTAGGCAACCAGGGGAGACTGTCTTCTGTAGGCAGCCAGGAGAAGACTACTATCCACACTGGGCAGAGGCTGAGCATAGGAGGAAACCTCAAGGCCTACCCCCGCAATGGCACACTTTTCCCAACAAGGCCACACTTCCTAATAGTCCCACTCTATGGTCAACCACTACATCCACATTGGGTTCCCTTTTGGGTCATGTTTGGAAATTTAAAGAATCCCCATTTTGGTCCTGAGATGTGTCTTTCTTATCTTTGATTATGAGTGTGTTTGTTCACTTGTGCTACACTTCAATCTTTTTGTATCCTTCTTGGTGATAGGTGTGAAAAAAAATTGAAGCATCAGTTTATGCTCAGCTTGTTATATCATGAACAGAATGTTCAAATTCAAGTTCAAAACTGATTCTTCTAGCCTGGCAGGTCCTTGAGAGCAGAGCTACAAGTTACTACAAGGGATGCAGATGATGCTCTGGTCACGTGCTTCCATTCACTCGCAACTTGCTTTAAAGCTCCTGGATGCCTCCCAGCCACAGTCTCTAGCTACCCTAATTACAACTCCACATCTCCTACTGGAGGCTTTATTTTCTAAAACTTAAAATGTGTTAGCAAGTGAAGAGTCACCATCCCACTCCCAGCAGCCATTGACTTTGGAACATTAAAATGTGCTTAAACGCTTCCCATCTTGTTGTATCGCATGGGGGCTGTCCCTCACACTGAAGATGTGCTAGTTAGGCCACGGGCTTTTCAATTACATAGCGCTCCTCCAGGACAGGGGATAATATCTTTTTTGCAGAGTCAGATATTTAAGGTGATTTTATTGTCAGGTTTTCTTTGTAGTCATTGTAAAGCCACCCCGACTGCTTGGCTACCTCTGAGGGTAACTTGTCTATTGATGACACAGCTGTATATTTTTACAGTGTTCCACACCATACAGTTTAAGTGCCTAGACACCGTTACTTTAAGGTAGGGGCATTTTTTTCTTGGTCTATGATTTCCTACAGTTATTTTCTGTGTAGTTTGAGCCATTCATATTATTTTGTAATAAGGAGTGAAAGAGGTAGCTGAAAGTACTTTGTAAAGTAAAATGTTTATTTTTTATAATACAAATTTTATATTTAAAATATTTTTTCCTCAGGCATAAGAGCAATTTATACCTCTTGCAGAATATTAATCAGGTACATAGTCTTATAAACTAAGAAAATAACGTATTTATAATCTAATCCAATGGCTTCCTATCATAATCAATATTTTGGAATATTTTCTTCTGCTCTTTTCTCTATACATATCAGTGTACATACATGTAGCACATTCTTTATTTGGAATCTTATTGTATATAGCTTTTTAGTCCACCATTTTTATGAAGTGCCATGCAATTTTAATACAAGAAATATTTATATGTCTGGGTCTTTAACCTGCATGGAAGTCTGTGTGCCATGTGCATGCAGTGTCTCTGAAGGCCAGAAGAGGGCACTGGATCCTCTGGTACTGGAGTTACAGACTATCTTTAGGGGCCACATAGGTTCTGAGAACTGAATTCGGGTCCTCTAGCAGATCAGTGTCTTGGTTAGCTTTCCTATTACTGTGGTAAAACACCACAACCAAAAGCAACTTGGGGGGACAGGATTTATTTCTTATTACAGCTTATAGCCATTATCCAAGGGAGTCAGAGCAGGAACTCAAAGCAGGAACCTGGAGGTAGGAACTGATGCAGGGACAGTGGAAGAGCACTTTCTACTTGCTTGCCCTTCCAGGCTTGCTCAGCCCAGGACCACCTGCCCAGTGGTGACACCATCCACAATGGACAGAGCCCTCCCACACCAGTCACTACTTAAGAAATATACTGCAGGCTTGCTTACAGAACAACCTGGTACGGGCATTTACTCAACTGAGGCTCCCTTTTTCCAGATCATTCTTACTTGAGTTAGATTGACATAAAACTATCACCAGCAGCCAGTGTTCTTAGCTACTGAGCCATCTCTCCAACTTGTTGTATGATGCACTTTGTAAACCAGGGCCAGTGCCCTTTGCCCTCTGCATTCATTTTCTGTCCCTTTCCTCCATTATAAAAGGAGGAAGCCACGTGTACTACAAGAAGAATGATATGAGATAGCCATACTTTCAGTCTCAAATGAATGGATTTATTAAGTATATAGCAATCAAATGTCAAAGCATACTAAGTGGCAGATAGACTGTAATATGTCATCAAGTCAAGTGCTTACAACATCAAACAGATGGAGGAGTAGCCCAATTGAGAGCAGAGAAAAGTAACATCAAATTGGCATTTATGACATCCAGCAGGAATAGGTGGGGAAGCCAGCTGACACAGTCACACAGGAGCTCCTGGGAGGCTCCAGGCAGGGTGTTGGATGAACTTCCAGCCTCTGGTTCCTACTGCAGGCATTGTTCTACCACAGGGTAAACAATAGTAACCTCTGTTGGAAATGGTTTTTTCCTCTCACCGTTCTCAAGGGCACAATGTTTTTAATACCCTTAGCTCTTTACTGTTCCTTTCTCACTGCTATTAGGGCCAGAGGGCCAGCCTGCCCAGGACAGGGGTGGGGGTGGGGTCCTGGAAGGCGCATGAAATAAAGGCGCCGGAGTCTGGAATAAGAGAGCCCTTCTTGCTACTGGAGTTCACTCTCAGTGAGCTTCAACGGCACATGACAGTTTACCAACATAATTTATGTTACACCACCAGCTCTCCAGGCATCACTAATAAAAGGTGTTAGGATGAAAACAATTTGCTATGAGATCATGCAAGACCTTGGCGTTACCCCTTGTTTTCTAGATAGATTCTGTTACATTTGTCCCCAGAGTCTCAAACTGTGGCTTGCAGACCCCGTAGGAAATGTACTGGTCATGAAAACACTGTCACAAGTAAAATGTTTCTCAATACTCAATACACAATGGCCAAAACTGTATTTGAAAGTAACTGTGTATAAAGCGGGCTACTGCTTCTGGCCGCACACGCAGGCCCCTGTCTTATCATGTGACTTCACTACTGACCTTGGTCCTGAACATACAACATGCACACTTTGCTCTAGGTGTGCCTTCATACCACACAGCATCGACATATGCTGCCTGAGACACCTTGACTCAGATTCATTGTATGCAAAAAAAATGCATAGTTTTTATTGCACAAAGCTTTCTGTTCTTAGAGAAACATGCTGGTTTAATTACAGAAAACAAAGACTTCCAATATGTTCCTACCATCATCTCCCAGTATGTAAATATCAAATTAGTATATCATTGGATTGCACTGTGGTAGAATGTTTGATTTTTAAAATTGCTGTTTGAGTTGCTGACTATCATATCATGAAAACAGAATTTCTCAGTGAATTTTGACTTAGGATTAGGATAAAGTTTCTCACAGTTTCTGAAATGGCCCTAAACAAACTTCTGCCATTTTTTACAGCACAATTATGTGTAGCAGTGTTCTCGGCATTGATTAGTGAAATCAAAATATTGGTCAATTCTAGAAAACATTGAAGAAGCCCACTTCCTGCCGTACTAAATATTCAGCCAACATTTAATTCTTTACATAAAATAAATAATCATATTCATCTCATTAGTAAACAAAATTTGATCTAATCTTTAATAAATAGTAAACTATATGCACACCAAAGAATTTCTTTTAAACATTTTCCAGGAGGTAAAGGAAGGGGGAAAATGATACAATTGTAGGAAAGAAATCATTTTAAATTTTCCTCATGATTTGTCATCAGTAAATGTTTGACTTGGATACCAATTTAAAATACCTGGCATCAAGTAAAAAAAAAAAAAAAATCTGTCATAAAATGGTCACAGATGTGAAACATCTAGGAAGCTTGTGTCTGAAGGATACCACATGAGGGTTCTCCATGCTCAGTTTTTAAACGTTTCCTGTGAGCGCTGTCTCCTCAGTAGGATGGGAGCTAGAGTAGGAGACAAACCCGGAGCATGGCCAGATCCTTGAAAGGCATCAGTACCACACCCTCCTCAGCATCCTCACAAAGCTCTCTCTTCCATCTCTGCGTCCCTTGCCTTTTGTCTCTGCTGCAGCCCTCCTACGCCTCCAGCGCTAGGGTAGAAAAAACGGGGTCTTCCACAGGCTTTCAAAGTTTTGATAAAGTACAATGCCAGAGAGCAGCAGTATGTATTCAAACTTGTATTTAAATCACGGTGACGGTTTCCTGTCTGCCAGGAAGCCGAATCTTCCTGTACTGACAGAATTACTCATCAGACCTTCAGGACCAGTTGAAACATCATGGCTGCCAGATTTTTTTTTAAACCTAATGCAAAATCTGTACAAGTCACTTTCCTTGTTAGGAATTAAGGAATGTATTATTCGGTTGGTTGTGTGACCCAAGGAAGGGGAAGCTAGCGTTGTCAGGGGGATTTCTGAGGGATCCACAGCAAATGGAAAGACTCCCTGTCAAATTGGGCTTGTCGGCACTCATTCTTACTTGAGTGGCGGTCTTTCACATGCTTTCAAACACAGTAGGCCTGGTGGCCGAGGTAGTGAGCCGGGAAGCTCTACTCGCTCCCCATCCTGTTGACAGTGGCTGCATATTGGAGCCTGACTGTGAGGCTGTTCAGGCGCCCTGTCCACTGCCGCCATCTCTGTCCCTGCCACTGCCCATCAAGGGACTGGAATCCATCTGCCTCCTTCCTCTCTTTCCTACTCAACATTTTAGACTAGTCTCACGGTTTGTCACAGGCATTTCTGTGGTCTTCAGCCAGAGCACTGACTTTGTCTCCTCCCCAATCTTGGAATGAGTACTATTTTCTATGTCCGTTTTCTTTTAACAGTTCAAGATACTTACATTTTATTAATAATAATGAACCATTATAATCCCATTAACAAACGGCATTGTTTTTCTGTGGGATACCATAACAAAATTATGTTTATGTCAAGCCGAGTTTTAGTCCTCAAATTTCATTCTTGACTCTGCCACAAGGATATTCACAGTAAATTCACTGTTGAGTTATGTATTCTTTTAAATTAGCTCTAATTTTATTATATTTAAATTTACAATTCTAAGCAGCAGAAGAGACAAGTTTAAAGGAAATGGGAGACTTGAAAACCTCATTTTCAGCTCAACGCAAATCAAATGAACCGAAAATCTTCAAAGAAGTATATATAAATATATAAAATTGTATATTTCCCTTTGATAATTGCTTTAATTATAGCCGCTGGTGCCCAATAGGTAGTGTTTGTTGTTTATTAGAAACTTCATAGTTTAACTTTCTAATTCCTTTTCCTATGTAGCAATGGGGCTTTCCAGTCAGTCACATGGGAAAGATGGCCATATTTTCATTTTCTGTTTAGTGTGAAATAGTTATTTTTTTAAAAAAAAAATCATTGTGCCCCTATAAAGAAATGCTGTTTATTGCATTTTCACTTAAAAGAAACTTGGTGAGTTTCAGTGAACAAATATGTATTAAATTTTGTGTCTCTTTGCCACCATTGAGGCTATGGTGTTTCTGCATTGCCTATTTATAGGGCTTTAGTTAAGTCTTCTGCAGGTTTTCCTTGGGCTGCGTAATCTCAGTTGAATGGGGTGGGCTGTGTTCCAGTCTTTTCTTTCCAGTGATTTTCTGTCTTGCTGGTGTCATGTGCAGTTTCAGTCATACACCGGTAGATGAGCTACGAGTCAGAATGTGCATGTTCATAATAACCGCCTGTGGATTTTGTCTTTAGCATCAGGACACACCTGTTTCTGTGCCTTCTGAACTAGACTATGTTGTCTCTTTTATTAAAACCATTCTAATCTGTTCTAATAAGCCTTGCTCACACAATAGGCCCAAATAACAGTTTCAATACTTTCCATAGTGTGATGGTTGAAAACAATTTTTAAACATGTTTTCCATAGATTGTGTACATTTGCCAACTTTTATATTAGAGTATATGAACTGCACAACTAAGAGTTTTATTATGACACTGTCATACATTTATATAATATACTTTGATTAAGCCCATCCCCACTATACCCTCTTGTTCTTTGGTGTGATTTCTCTGTGTGGCTTTGCAGCCCTCTTGTCCTCAAGCCTTCAGGTTCTTCCCACTGCCCGGCACACTTTCATGGAAAGAAAGACCGATTGGGGAGAGGAATGCTGAATTGCTTTGCCTCCTCCTTCCTGGGTCCATTTTGAAGTGGGTGGTGGTAAGAATTTCTATAGCCTATAGCTATGCAAATTAAAGACACAAAATTCCAGACTGGAATATTCTCTCTGGAAAGGAACTGAGTGCCAGCTGAGGCTCCTTGGCCTCAGGACCCTGCCCAGAAAGCGATGAAGGAAGACCGGCCTCATGGACCACTTTACAAAGCATGACCTAATATAGCACATAGCATCAAGCATGGAACCCAGCTACCAGAGGGTTCTATGTCTTCTCAGTGCTCCTCAGTGAGTGGCACAGACGGCAGCATCCTTCCACCAGCTAACCCTCCATGAGTCAGTTTTCTCAGAGATAGCTCCTGATACAGCCAGTCCTCTTCAGTCAGTGTTCCCCAGTAGGTTTTGAATAGGACCACACATCACTAACCTGGCTCAGAGTCCTGGCATCTGACTCACTCACCATTCTAGCCTTTCCTTTCTTCACCGCCCCCCAGCCCTCTTGGGTGTCATTTCTCTGTGCGTCTCTGTTGTCCTCTTTTTCTTAAGTCTTCAAGGTCCTTTCCACTGCCCAGAACACTTTCATGTAAAGAAAGATTGCTTGAGGACAGAAATGCTGAATTGCTTTGATGTGTTATGTAAAGGTAACAGCAAATATTTTAGCAGCCTATAGGCTGCTGAAAATACAAGATGTGGGAATAATGATATTAGAACCCTGGGTGTAGTACCAGTCCTCATGTTCAGAGAGTCTAGTTAGAAGTGCTGGTGGGAATTTAGGGAGGAGTCCACGGTGCCAAACAGAACTTCTGCGGAGGTCAGGGTAAGAAGAAGGCAGTAGAAAGGTCAAACAGGAGAGCATCCAAGAGGAAAGGCACAGTCGTGTGTGTGTGTGTTGTGGTTGGCAATTAGAGTAGGAAATAGCATTTAGCAAGTGAGCACACTGCATTATGTGACTTACACCCAAGTAGCTGGAATCTCACACATCCCGGAGATCTGCAGGATGAAGGATGAGAGAATTCATTGATCCTAGGTAAAGGAAACCACTGATGGCCACTGACAGACAAGGCACTGTTGAAACGTGCTCTAGTATTGTTCTCTTTTTAAAAAGTGTATGCTTTTGTTTTAAATGGATTTTTAATTAGACTCTAATAGGATTACCTCACCTCTCCCTCTTCCTCCTTTTGGTCCCCCCCATGTGCCCTCCCCTCAACCTCTCCTATCCCTACCCACTCTCACATTGATGGCCTCATTTTCTTGGATTTTTATTGTTAAAACACACACAACACACACACACACACACACACACAACAATACACAAGTACAATTTGCTGAATTAAGTTTTGTATATAGGTCTAGCACTTTTTAAAAAGATGTTTATTTTCTTTGGGAGCTAATAGAAGAGGATCTGTGCTAGAAATACAGAAGCTTTGTTCTTCATCATTATCATTTGTATGAGAGAGAGAGAAAGAGAGAGAGAGAGAGAGAGAGAGAGAGAGAGAGAGGAAGAGAGAGAGAGAGAGAACATTATTGAAGGTTTTGGTCATCTAACTCCAGGATAAGTAATTCCAGTTCTGAGACTTTTTGTAGAAATGTATGTTCCTAGCATAATGCTATTTGGGTAGAAATGTTGCCTTTTCAAATTTTTCTTTATGTTGTATACACAGGATAGTGCCTGAAATAGTAGACATGAAATACATATCTGTCTTTAAAATAAATGAAATCATTTGTTGCATTGAGTCAAAACTATAGACATTGCCATATTGGAGACTTGGATAGAGCTAGGCAGTTAATACTAAGATCAGATTTCAAAAAGTAACAGAAGTAAAATAGCATTCTGAAATCCCCAATACAAAGCAAGCAGCCAAACGTAGTTTCATTTTGAGTCTAAGCCATGTCAAGCTGCTGTTGGATCAGAGAGCTGAGGCAGAGAATCCTGAGAATTGCGGGTCTAAATTGCTCTTCTCTGAGGTGGTCCAATCAAAGAGATGTGAGGCCGAATCTCTGCTAAATATCGGAAACATCGATAGCCAGACAGAGTGTCAATGCAACCAGAAAACAAAACCAAAACAAACTAGCAGAAGCCAATAAACAGCCCAGATTGCTCTAGTGATGATGCTGTGCTCGGCTTGGGGTTGATCATTTCTGATCTTGCTTCGAGGAGGGATATTCTGTGTGTGTGTGTGTGTGTGTGTGTGTGTGTGTGTGTGGAGAGAGAGAGAGAGAGAGAGAGAGAGAGAGAGAGACAGAGAGAGAGACAGAGAGAGACAGAGAGATAGAGAGAGAGACATAGAGAGATATGTTTGTGTATGTATGTGTCTTTGAATGTATTATGTGTATGTGTGGTTGTGTGGTATGTGTGGAGTATGTATATATGGTATGTGTGTAGTGTGTTTGCTGTGTCTGTGGTATGAGTGGTGTGTGGTGTGTGTGTTGGTATGTATGTATGTAGTGTGTGTGATGTGCATGTGTATTATATGTGTGTTATATGTGTCATGTGGTGTGTATGTATGTGTGTATGTAGTATGTACATGTATGTTTGTATGTATGTATGTGTGTGGTATGCATATTTGTGTGTCTGTAGTGTGTGTGTGTTGGTGTGTGTGTGTGGTATACCTGTTTGTGTGTCTGTAGTATATGTTGGTGGTGTGTGTGTGTTTGTGTGCATGTGTGTTATACTTGCTGGCATTGGTTTCCTATTTTGATTTTTTTTAGTTTCAAAATAGTGTCTCAGATTGTAGTCCATGCTGACCCTATATCCCGTCTCAGTCCTGGGACTCTACCTCTGACTATATTTTATATATAGTCACCTTTTGGGGATGCTGTGGGATGGCTCAGCAGTTATTAACACTCACTGCTCTTCAGAGGATCTGAGTTCAGTTCCAGTACCCACATCGAGTAGTTTACACCTGCCTGCAACTCCAGTCCCAGGGGATCTGAGACCCTCTGGCCTCCATTGACACTTCTGTGCACCAGGTGCACATAAATTCATTCAGGCCACACACACATGCAAATTTAAAAATAGTAGGTAAGTATTTTTTTTAAAGAAAGGAACTTCCCTTTTGTTCTTCCCCATTGTAAATTATGTGTGTAGACCATTTTAAAACACAGAACAACACTAAGAAGAACATTGAAACCCAGCTCATGGCAATGCCACCTTGTGATTTTGGATTGCTCTTTCTAGGTTTGGTTTGTTCCTAAGATACCAGTTTTGAGTGCAGCTTTCCAAGGTGAGGCTAGTTAGATTGTTAATGGTAGACCAAGAATGGAGACCGTGGGGCTGACTCTCCATGCTCACCTCTGCTTTCAACAGGAGGAGGCTGGGCTCACAATACACAAGATGCTTCATCTCCATCCACCACCGTTATCTAGGTTTTCCATCTCTTTCCCCTTCATCCTAGAGTTCACTCAACTTCAGACAACACTTCCTGTGTTTCACCTTCTCAGCTGCCACTTTGTCTCTTCAGATTTATTCCACCCATGTAGTTGAAATTTAATAATTTTTCTTTTATTTAAGTTTGTCTCTCTTCCCTTCTCTGCTTTCCTCTCTCCCCCTTTACCCCACATGGTATATCCTTTTTCTGCATCCCAGAGTGATTTCAGATTCTACATATGTGTGCAAGCAAATACACACAGGGTAGCTCCCATATGTTGACCTGGCTTCCCACTTAGATCTCTCTAAAACCAAACGCTACTTTAGCAAAAGTGGAATTGTTTTCAAATATCTGAGCACAAAGTGAAAACTGAAAAATCATCTTGATGGTTCCTGATATTGAGCTATTATGCTTCCCATAACCTAAATATTCACTCAAGTATTCATCTACTTGGCATCACAAAGAACAGACATCTGGGTGAAGGGCTGATTTTTTTTTCCCTTTTCCATCCAGATGTTTGAATAGTCTAAAAAGATAGATTTAGATGCATGGCTTCCATTCCATTTATAATTACTACTTGTAAATACCCTAGTCCTTTTGTACCCTCTGTTTTTAAAATTTTAACAGGAATTTCATTTTTCCAGGCTTCTTTGGCTTCATCCCTTGTTTACGTTCAGAGAAATAGCAGGTCTTGTCTTTACAGCATTTTCCTGAGAAGTAAGAGATGGTAAATCACACACTCCTGTAGAGACACTCTATCCTGAAGAAAGGAAAGTTTTTTGTTTTTTGTATTTTTAATTTTTTTGTTTGTTTGTTTGTTTTTTCGAGACAGGGTTTCTCTGTGTAGCCCTGGCTGTCCTGGAACTCACTCTGTAGACCAGGCTGGCCTCGAACTCAGAAATCTGCCTGCCTCTGCCTCCCAAGTGCTGGGATTAAAGGCCTGCACCACCACCGCCCGGCAGAAGGGAAAGTTGAAGGACTAAATTTGTAACACATTAAAGAAGCCTTATTTAGAGTGTTTGCCCTTTTCCAAGGTAATCCTCCCATGACCACCTTTAAGCTGTTGACATGGCTTTGCTGAATATGGAGTGGGGAAAACATACATAGCTCACACCGTGGTATAGCATTTCCACAGGACAGATTCAATACAAATGATGCCCTGAAACCAAGTATCAACCTCCAAATGTAGATAGACACTAGAAAATAATTCTTCTGTAACCAATGAGCTTGAATTATCTTATTGCCTTTGTTTCAGCACATATAACAGATTTGATTTAGAACTTTTCAACTTTAGAACTGTTGACATTTTAAGACAGATAGTTCTTTGTTATGGGAGTATGCTCAGGGATTATGGGATGTCTACCCTCCTCTGACCCCAGCTAGTAAGAACGGGTAGCACTCCAGCATAACAACAGTCAAGCTGTCCAGCATCTGTTCCCGAGGATCAAGTCACCCCTAGTAAGAAACAGATTTTATTTAAGTATAAATATTTTAATTTTCATAGAGGCTGCACTTAACAAGTTGTCAAAATTCTAACTCTACTCTGAAAGCTGATCCTGCCTGACCTACCATGACCTTCACCCAATGGCCTAAAATCTGGTTTTGAGAGTGAACTATCTTGTCAAGGTCACATGACACATGAGAAGAACTGAACAGAGAAAACCACCGTCACACACGTTGAACTTGCTGGTTCTTAACATCTGAGCGCTGGTTTCTTGCCAGTTAGCCCAGTGACATCTTTTTCTGTCACTAGGGCTTTGGTTTTCTTTCCTTTAAGGAGGATGTTGTCTACTATCTCCCCAAAGTGCACAGCCCTGAGCCCCTTCTCAAACAGATATAACTTTCTGCTCTGTCCAGGTAAGGAGCACTTGGAGGTCCTCGTGTCCTTTCTGAAAAGCAAGCATCAGAGCAGCAGACAGTGGCTGGAGAAACAGGGATGACTGGCCTTCGAGGGAAAGAAAATCCCCACGTGTCCTAGGGAAACTCTCCTAGGACAAGAAGCCCCAGGCCACGCCACTGTCTGATTCTCATCTGAGCTATCAGCCGTGGCTTAGCCTGAGCTGATATCCTCATCCAGCTTCCTTTCTGGGTCTACTCTGACATCCTGACACCATCACTTATTTTTCCAAATATACCATTACCCTTCACAGGCCAAATTTTCCCTTGCTTCATCCAAAGCCTCTACTCCACAAGTAAAAGTAACCTATCAGTCAATTTGGTCAAACCTCTGAGTACCAATTCATAGCTCTCTCTCCTATATGTGGTACAGAAAGGACATTTCTAGTTTCTGAAGGTTGCCACCATCAATTACCACAAATTGGCTGCCTTAGAGTAACAGAGAGGATCATCTTGGGGTTCTGGAAGTCATGACTCCAAGGTCAAGGTGAGTAACAACACACTTCCTCTGGAAACCCTAGTGCAGAGTCTGTTCTTGCCGTTTCTACTTCAAGTGGTCCCTGGAGCCCTTGGTTTGGGACAGCTGGACTCCAACTTCTGCCTCTTTCATGTGCCTTTTACATGGGTTGATGTGACTCCAATCTAGTCTTCTATTTCTTATAGATATTCTGCTTTTTATTTATGTCTAGATAACTCTAATCACATCTGCAAAGACCCTATCTTCAAAGTAGATTCCCCTTGTGGTACAATGGTTGGAGATGTGTGTGTGTGTGTGTGTGTGTGTGTGTGTGTGTGTGTGTGTGTGTGTTTGTCTCTGTGTGTGTCTCTGTGTGTTTCTCTCTGTGCATATGTTTCTCTCTTTCTGTGTGTGTAGGTGTGTATGTGTTTCTCTGTTTCTCTGTGTGTGTTTCTCTCTCCATCTCCCTCTCCCTCTCTCTTTCTGTTCTGTCTCTCTTTCACTCTTCTGTTTCTCAGGTCCCTAACTCCCTCTTCTCTCTGACCTTTAGTAAGAAATATTTGAAGCACAGTCCAGCACAGTCTCTGTGGTATTGCCTTGGAGTTCTGGGATTTTTATTATCATCTCTTTGCATTCCAGCAGAGCCCGGCCTTCACCTGGATGCCTCTGGTGTTTTACATTCTTCTCTCTTTCTAGCCATCAACATTAATGTTTCACAGCTTGGAAGTGTAATTGAGGAGGCGGTTGCTCACACTTGCCTCTCTCCTGCCCTCCCACCTGATTCTTCTGAATTCTTTCTGGAGATTACCATTGTTCCATCCATGCCAGCCACCTAGCATTGCTAAGCCAGTGGCCTTTGAGGTCCCAAGTTCAAGTGTTAAATATATGAACTTACTAGTGATATTTAAGAAAATCACTAGAGATTAAAGAACTTAGGATGTCAGAGCGAGTAACTCCACGGGCCTTGATCAGTGACCTTATTTTACATTACTTTGGAATTCTGTTTATATTTGGGGGCTACTGTGTCATATAAATTATCCAATGACATTTTGTTCAAGCATAGTAGGATGGATTTTATTAAAGACAAGAACAGAGACTGCTGCAATGGTATTTTACAGTGGGAGAGAGAGAAGTTGGTCTAACACACTATGTAGCATGGCTGGGTGTAGCTACCCAAGAAGCAGGTCAGTGGGTACAATATTATGAATCTCTTTTTCATACTGCTAAACATTAGAGTAGAGGGGGTTTTGGCTGAACCTCCTCTTTGGCTTGAACCCCCTGTTTGCTAAAGCCAGACCAGAGCCAGCAGATATCGTATGGGGGACAATGGATGAGGAAGGGCATGACCCAAGTTGACCATATTTAGGGTGAAAGGATTTCAACAAGCTAGACGATCAAGGTTTTTACTAGAAGTGGATTTTACAAGGAAGTACACAGATGGGCTAGTAGAACTTTTAGGAGTTTGATGAGGTTGGTTAAAGAAAGTATTTATTAATTGAGCATGAAAATGAGTTTGGATAAAAGACAAACAAACAAAAACCTTTGAAAATGTCCAAGTAAAAACAAACCATGGAACTAGCCATGAGGCAAGGTGAACGTTGTTGGCTAATTAGTACAATTCGAATTGGTGATTGGTCTTTGAGGGGTTAACATTTAATAAAACTACCAGTAATGTTGTATTCAAGATAATTAAATTGTTTTATAATTAAGAATATACTTGTTCTTAAAACTCCTCCAGGTCAGAATGCTATGCTTCAGCTACCATTGTCCTGTAGATTATGACATTGTTGGCAAATAAAAAAAAGCTCTTTTAGTGACAAGCCAGGCAAACTGGTCTAGGCAGGTGGCATTCCAGGGGTGACTTTCCTGTGATGTATTCAATCATGTCTTGTTCTCCATACACGGAGCTTTTAACATAATGACCTCCCAAACCCTTTCAGACTAGCAGGTTGACAAGCTTACTGAAGGGCACTTTGCTATTTGTTTCCTATTCTCCCAAAATGCTTGTACCTGGTGAAAGACTGCATGCTCCCTGGTGGCCAGTTCTAATACATGGACATACTTTATATACAGGTTCTCTGCATGGTGATCAGACCCTTTGATCTAGGCAATGATATCTTAAACATACATTCTGTCCCTCATCAGATGAGGATATGCTGCTGTCTGGGTCATGAATAGACCCCAACTCAATGTAGTATGCCAGGGATAGCCAACCCTTGGGACATATTTACAGTCACAGTTTGAGATCAGAGGGCTCTGGATTTCTGGGACTTTTCAGAGGCCTGTCTGTGACTTAACCAAACCTACAGATTTTGTTATCCCAACTTGACCACCTTCTCCCACTGGGCAGCTCTGGGACATCAGGATGGTTTGTCCTGCCTCGGATGCTCACACCCATCTTGCAGCAGATCCCCTCCCAGATTTCCAGAAAGTGGGTCAAAATGCTAGCAAAGGAGAATAGCATTGTTACATTGAAAGAACCCAGTCTTCTGTAGATTATAAATGTGAATAAAGCCCCTTACTACACAGAAAAAGACATACCGGGTCACATCTGAGCACCTAGTGTGTTCATGAAGGAGCAGGGTCACCACAAGGACAACCTGCAGTTCAAGCTGACTTATGGGTTAAGACTGGTTTTGACATTTTCAACAACTGAGGTGAAATCAAAAGAAAAGAGCTGCTCTGTGACAAGTGAAAATTACATGGAATCAAATTTCTGTGCCTACGAAATGTAGTTGGCACACAGCCAAGCTCATTGGTTTAATATTGTCTGTGGCCACTTTCCCCACAACAGCTGAGTTGGGTAGTTAAAACAGAGGCCATCTGGTCTGCAAGGCCCAAAATATTTACTATTTGGTCCTTTCCAGGAGAGGATCGCCAGCTTCTGGGATAGCTTGGGACTCTACTTACTTCAATCCTTCTTAAGAACATTTTCAACATGAATAACCAGGACAATGGTGGAACTTACTGTCTTGGTTGACACTTTTCTGAGAGCAAATGGGGACACAGTGCATGCACAGAGACTATCTCCCTTCTTAACATCTTTAGTGTGAATAGTCCTAATGTCAACTAATCCATTGGTCTAAATACTGCTGGATTCATTCATTGCATCTCTTTGGCTAATGATGAAGAAAGGGCTGGATTTAGAGATACTAACCTCTTCATACACTGTAGAGCTTATCTCTGCCTGCCTTCTCTTTCCTCTGTCCCACGCCCTCCATCTTATCAATATTTTGATATTACTATAAATTCTTGCTTTGGGAGGAATAAACTCTTTTAAATCTTTTATGTTTAGTACATGAAAATACAACATAGAACCATTCACCTTTGTTTTGGAAGTTGACTAAAACTATGCCGTCACTCAGTTTAGTTATTTGTATGGAAGATCTGGAATGAAAGATGTCAAAGGAAGAAATGAAACTTCTGACAGTTCTGTGTTTTCAGAAAACAGAGCAGGTGATACTGTTTGTTTGTTTGTTGTGCAAGACCAGAGAATTCATGACTGAGTATGTGCCTCAACTGAAAAAAGAAATGATTCCCAGAGCCTTCTCTGACTCCCTTGTCTTTGGAAGAGGAGGAGGGAAGAAGAGGTGGAGGAAAAGGAAGAATGTAGGGCATGTGGGAGAGTGCTACCAGATAGGCATAAGAACTGGTAAGGCTGAGTGAGCTCAAACCCTGGGAATCTCAGAGATTTCAGAAAGGTAGGAGAGGAGCCGCTCCCTACCTGTCTCTGTAGCTGTTTTGGAACTCAAAACCACAACACCCCTCTGAAGACCATGGGTGCTCAGTCACATAACATAACACCTGGGGTTTTTCTCCATGCTAATGAGGTATCAAGACAGTCTTGAGCCTTCAGCCAATGAGCTTCCCTTCCTGAGTATTCCTTCCCCCAAGAGATATGTAATCCCTGATTCACTTCTAATAAAGCATATTCGTTCACATCCACCATCAAATAAAGCAATATGAACAAGCATAGATCATCTCAGAGAGCTGCTTCATTTATGATTGACACTTGACAGGCCTTCATCTTAAAGAGCCACACCTAGTTCTCTCTAAGAGGAGGAGGAGGAGGAAGAGGAGGAGGAAGAGGAGGAGGAAGAGGAGGAGGAAGAGGAGGAGGAAGAGGAGGAGGAAGAGGAGGAGGAAGAGATGACACAGTCTACTATATACATGATTTGCTTTCATAGGGTCACAAGGAGGGACGATTGCTCAGAAAAGCAGGCTCTACATCATCTTGGCTTTATCCTTCATTGTGAAATCAATGCTTTGAGTTGTGCTGAAAAATAAGCAGCAGACTGAAATCAGTTATGGAAGACAGGTGTAACATACATCAGGCAATAGCCAGACACATTGATCTGCTTGTTACACTGGAAGACCAGCAACTTGGTGTCTGTGTCCAGGACTGAGACATAGAACAATTCCATCCCACTCCCTATGGGGGTTAGTTAAAGCTACTTCAGTTGTCCTGGGGTATCATTTAGCCAAACACCTGTAGACAAAGACTCCAAATAAGACAAGGCTGTCAGGATGGGAAGAGCAACAGCAAAGAAAGATGGATGGACAGAAGAGAGCCAGGTCTCACTGCCCTGGGCAGGTAAGGGTGCACGTACCTCATTCATGGACCCCTCAGTCTAAGGCTCTTCCAGTTTCCTATTGAGTCTGGAGCTTACCAAAAGTCTTGCAAAATTGTTATTCTAAACTTTGGGAACAACTTAAAGATTTTACTTCCCCATCCTCTGTTTATTTATTTATTTATTTGCTTACTTGTTTGAGCTCTACATGTACAGTGGTGAGTCTGGACACTGGCCTTAGGTGTTTAAAGGATGTATAAATTTTAGGAGGTAACACTGGGGAGACATGTCTTCCAGATTCACTCAGATTGTTGCCTGCCTTGCAAAGAAACCTGTCTAACAAATGCTGCAAATGGTTCTCTTTCCAGGGCTAGAGGACAATACACTGGCCCAGAGGATGTTGTGAAAACTAAAGTGTTATTTTGAGTCCATGTCCTGGACCTTTGACAAATGCCTAGACCCGCCAAGATTAATTACGGACTTTAGCTGAATTTGCATAGTTAAATCTAAAAGACCAAAGCAGTTTTGAAATGTGTATGCAGATAGTTATCCCCAGATGTAGATAAGAATTAAACTGAACAAATCTATTGAGATGGTTATATAAGGATTAAAATCCTGTGATCCAGAAATTATAACATAATGGAAACACAAATGTATTTCTCAGAACTAATAGAAAAATAATTGATGTAGTTGAATTCACATAAAAAGCTTCAAGTAAATAAGAAAGAGGCATTAATATCTACCAAAGAAAACTGGACACCGGTAGAAAGCAACAATTCAAAGAAGAAAAACATCAAAGGTATTGATGAAGGATAGAAAGTCATTGAGATAGCTGGTCATCAAAATTGCTAATTATAAAACAACCCATTTTCAGCTACAAAATTATCAGTATTTTAGTGATAACACAATAAATCCAGAGAGGATGAAAATAAAGCAGGCAAACTACTTATGCTGCTAGACTCATGTAATGCCTATGGAAGCCCCAGAACATCACTGATGCCAATTAGGTGACTCTTAGGAATTTATTCTAAGATAATAATTAGAAGTTAAAAGTAAATTTCGGGACTATTTTTAACAACAATATTGCTAATAGCAAAATAACCCAAAACAAGCAGGAAAAGGAAAACCTGGAAATGTACTGCAAGCCCCCAATTAAAATGCAAATGTATAAAAATGAAATCAGAAAAGCGTTCATGAATCTATTGCGGGGTACATAGATATGAAGCAAGAGACCAAAGAGATGGTTTGAGATTAAGAGCTGAAATTATTCTCACAGAGGACCAAAGTTCAGTTCTCAGGACACATACTGGGAAGCTCCCAACTGCCTGGAACTTCGGTTCCAATGGATTCATCCTGATGCCCTCTCTGGACTGCGTGAGCTCGTGCACTCATGTGCACATACCTACACATAGGCACATGCACACAGTACATTTAAAGAAATACAAAGCAAACTTTCACATACTTGTAATTTCAATTTTGCAAAAATAATTGCCATAAGATATATTAAAACAGTAATAGGTATGACTATCTTGCTATTATTTGTTACTGTGCTTTTCCGGGTGTAGAAATCACAATTGATTCTTAGTTTTCTTTCTTTACATCATCATTTACAATATTTAGTGGCCCGAGATGTAGTTAAATTGGTACAGTGCCTTCCTAGGACACACAAAGTCCTGGGTTCCATTCCTAGCACTGAATATATTGGTACAGTGATTTAACCTATAATCTTAGAACTTGGGAAGTAGAGGCAGGAGGATCAGAAATTTAGATCATCCTCAGCTACACAGCAAATTCAAGCTTGGAACACATGAGAGCTTGTTTCAATGATAAACAAATGAATGACATTTAAACATTAAAATATTATATTTTCTAATGTGTGAGTATGTGTGCAGGTTTATAGACATACACCACAGCATGCACATGGAGGTCAGAGGAAAAATTACAGGATTCCATCCTCTCCTTCTACAATTTAGGTCCCAGAGTTCAAACTTGGATTGCCAGACTTAGCAGCAAGTACCTTTAGGTGCTGAACCAAATCTTCCAGCCTACTTCTAAACATTTTAAATTATATGTTCATGTATATTACAAAACTTATCATTTAAAATGTGAATAATTGAGTAAAAATAAAGATACTTGGAAAATAGAGAGGGTTGGTACCCCAAACCATGCCACATACTGTGATACAGCTGACAGATAAAGTTACACACGTGGCTGGAAGTTTTCCTCCTTGCATACAGAAAACATGGAATGCTTTCAGTTACAAAATTCACAATGTATCTACAGCAAAATTTAATCAGTTGCTTTAAAATGTGTGTGGTCTGAAACTATGACCAACAGGTAACATTTTACATTAATGTTTGAAGAGACCTGGCCCTTTATAGCACAGTGCTACAGGATATGTTTGAGGTGGTGGTGCTTACAGAGCCCTCTTTACATGAGGGCTGCTGTCTCCATGCTAAGGGATAATCAGAAATGTAACTTGATTGTCCAGCTATGTCTAAGATTCTAGGGCAGGGAAACCAACCCTTCTAGCCAAGCAATCTACACATAAGCTGTAACAGCAGCCCTAAAATCTACTTTCCTAGAGTTTATTCTGAACATCCCTAATTGTCAACTGTATTCTGTGGCCACTCAGTGGGAGGACATGTGGTACACCTTTCCAGAAGCCACAGCTGATGCTACCAACTCTAATGGTCTTTAACTCAGGTTTGCCTGAATATAAAATATTGGCCATTTTTTGGGGGGGCGGGGACAAGGTTCTGTTGAAATAAAAATAAGCCAACCACCACCTTTTCTCATATTCTACTTCAAAAAAAATTTACAAGTAAATACATAGTCTTTCAAATTAGTAGGGCTGAGGACGCAGTTCCATGGTAAGAGTGCTTGTCTAGCGTGCACAACACTGAAGCTCGCTCCTTATAAACAGAAGAACAATAGACAGAAAATGGAGTACCACTTAACAAGCAATAAAAGAGGAAACATCCGATGGAAAGTCTATACTTAGACTTAGTAAGCTGTCTACTTGCTTGCTTGTTTTTCTCCTTCTCTCTCTCTCTCTCTCTCTCTCTCTCTCTCTCTCTCTCTCTCTCTCTCCCTCCCCCATCTCTCCTCTCTCTCCTCTTTCTCATATCTCCATCGTCCTTCTCTTCCTCCTCTTTATCTTTAGTCTTCATTCTGCCCTTCCTCCCTCCCCTTCCTCCTTTTCCCCATCTCCTCTCTATTTTGATAGAGTCTTGCTACACAGCCCTAGCTGACCTGGATCTCACTGTGTGCGTCATGCTAGCTCCAACTTCTGCCAGTCCTCTTTCTTCTGTCTCCTGAATACTGGAATTAGAAGCGTTCCTACCATGCCTAGTGTTTCCTGCTGTCTTACTGTTCCTCTTGTATTTCATTCTGCTAGATTTGACTGAGGGATAGTGCACAGAGACTCAGTTTCCTATGGCCTAAGCTTAGACTTGGTGGAATTTTTTTCCCAGAGTTTGGGGAGTTTTGTTCTTTCTCCTTTGAACTTCCGCTGCTCTCACCACAGTCCATCTGGCTTTGCCTTCAGCATTCTGCCCACTGATGCTGTGAGATCTGTGAAGACAGAAGCTAATTTCTTATTGTGTCATGCTATAGTTAGAGAGGCCAGCTTGGATTCTGAGTTAGAGAGGATGGTGAGTGTTGATAGACATGTAAATAAGTCAACATCTAATTAAATCTACATAATAAATAAATAGGTTGTCTCATTTATTTAGTAAACAAATTTAGGCAGATAATGAGATTTCAGCTGGAGGCTGTACAGCACCCCAGAGGCATGTACAGCCTTTTAGCCTGATAGCAGCCCACATTTGCTATAGAAAGCTTATCTGATTTCACAAGTTCAGTGTTGAGAGACATTGCACAAGAAACAGAGGAGACCATGGAAGCCACCAGAGAGCAGCTCCCAGGATAGGGTTTTTGCGGAGAAAGGAAGCAAGTTCCTTGCGGTGATTGGACTATGAAAGAATGGAACATTGAGATTTGGGTGTTGAAATTTATTGGGATCAACAAAAGGTTGATGATGAATTGAAGCTACATGTGACCTCTGCTCTTGGTGGGAGGGTTCTGCTTTGATTGGCATCTATCAGAGAGGCAGAAAGGTCACTGGAAATGTTCTTGGATTAATGTAGCAGGGTCAAGAGCTCCACTGACCAGAAGTAGCCTTGGGTAACTTACCTCCTGTCTGTATAAAATTACTTTCTTCGTCTGAATAGAGTCAGTACTGGGGAAAGGAAATCTTTGTAACTATGATCCATGCTGTTACGCATGCACCAGAGACAAATGTGGGCTGTAAAGTGCTTGCAGTATAAAGCATGAGGTCCTGGATTAGTCCTACGGTTCCAAGGTTAAAAAAAAAACCAAAACCAAACCAAACAACCAAACAAACCACCACAACAAAAACCCATAGCAATATGCACTTGTAATCACAAGACTGAGGGTACATAGGCAAGCAGATCCCTGGGACTCATTGGCCAGTCTCACAAGGCAACCTCTAGGCCAGTAAAGATCCTCTCTAAAAAACAAGGCAAATAGCACCTGAAGAATGACACTTGTGATTGATCTCTGCCCTTAAACACATGTACACATACATACATACATATAAACACATAAGATAAATAATAATGCCAATGTTTGTTTTAATATGTAGGTAACAGTTGGAAACCATGATGGTTAACATCAACTGTTTACTTGACAGGCTCTAAATTACCTAAGGACCAAGCTCCGGCCATGCTATGAGAGATTATCTTCATTAGGTTAAGTGAGTTGGGAAGAGGGGTACCATTGTACTCCAGGTTCCTGGGCTATATAAACATGAGAGAGTGGGTGGAGCATATCACCCACCGTTATCTGCTTATAACTGTAGACTCTGTGACTAGCTACCAAGACCTCCCCAGTGCCTTTGAACTATGAACTAAAGTTTACCCTTTCTCTGTAAGGTTGCTTGTGGTGTTTCTTCGCAGCAACAGGAAGGGTTAGGAAGACAGAAGCAAAGGGGAGTACAAAATGCTTTCTCTGGGTTTAAATTCAGCCTTCTTTCTTTATGCAGTGGCATTGGAAAGAAATGCAAGTCTCTGATTCAGTGTCTCTTTTTCTTTCTCTGCTTCTATGTCTTCTTTTCCCTCCCTCCCTCCCTCTCCTTCTCTCCCTTCCTCCCTCCCTCTCTCCCTCTCTGGGAAACAAGTGTACCATCTTGGAAGAGGATCTTGATTCTTGATGCAGGTTTGGGAAAATCCTATTCCACAGAATTATGTGTACCGGAAAAACATCTCTAGAAATTAACAAGATGAGGTGGCACCACAGTGACCCTTGAATTTGCAAATGTCCTTTAGAAGCCTAGCAGGTACACGACAGGTGCGCACATCCATGATGGGGTGTCTGAGCAATCTATCACATATCCAAGGAGCCAATTTTAATCTAAGAACTAGACTCATGAATTCCTGCCTCACACTCTCCAGGCACCAATAGCGAAATACAGGACATCTTTTTTTTTTCTTTTTAATTTAGGAAAACAACAATAACAACAAAAGACAAACAACAACAATAAAATGACCTTGGAACTGTTACATTTGCTCTTCCAGGATCTGGACTAGAGTTACCAGGGTCTAACATACTTTCTCTGTGATTGCTTCAGCAAGGAGGCAGTTTCCCTGGGCTGTCCTGTCCTGGTGCTTTGCTTCTAAGACTCTCGGGGATTCATCCTCTTCTGTCCTCTGGATGTGGCTCTGCCTATGAGGTTATTCTCTTGAGGAAAAGGGGAAAACAGGGAAAGCTGGGAGTTAATGGAGAGAGATTCCCATGTCAGTAGAGAACTCGTGCCTTAGGTAAGAGGATCCAGAGAGCTCCTGCTGATTGAATGTCTGACTTGAGCCTGCACATGTGGATGGGAGAGAGAAAAGTCTCTGCAGTAAGCACCACCCTCCTGCCCATGCTTTGGATCCACCATTCATCACCCATAGCCACTCCTCTTTCTGTCTTGGCTTTTCCGACCCCTTGACTCCGCCTAGTCTATAAGGAAGTGAGGCAATGTGGACATTCAATCCCTTTCTAAATGAAAATCAAAATTTAAAAATAACCCAGCAGACCCAAAGATCTAGTCTTTCCAGGAATTGTTCTAGTTTGGAGAGAAAGAAGACACACAGGCTCTCTCACTCTGAGACTCAGAAGGCTGGAGTCTCTCAGCCTTCCCTCACTGGCCTGGTTATCTGAGGTGATCCTCCTTTCTTAGAAACTTGACACTTGGTACAAGTGGAGATTCCCATTTCTCTAACCATGAGCCACGAGCATGGCCTCAAGGTGCACCAAGTCATCCTTCTCTTTCCCAGATCTCCCTTGTCCAGTGCACTGACATGGAGAACGGTGGGTGGAGTCTAGTGGGGAAGTGGCCATAGCAACTGAATGTTCTCTTGGTGATGGAGCTACAGGCTAACTTTTCTTTTGAAGGGTTGTCATGGGCAGGCTTTGGTCCATGATGTTATTACTGACAACTTAATACATACGTAGAAGAGACATATCCAGCAAAATTCGGCAAAAGAGACATTATGTGTTCTCCAATACTGATTCATCCCTATACCCTTGACAGTTCTTTCTTCAGGAGCATGAGACTACCACATCAGGAAGGCCCATAAACCACCAGTCTGCAAAACTGGCCAGCACCAGACCTGGTCACCACTGAGCCCAGGCATAGGTTTCCTGCTCAGCTCCTTTGAGTTTTCATGACTGGGCAGTGTAAATAGCCTAAAATGCATCAGGGCCTGTCTTTGTTCAAGCTGAACTAAACTGTCATATGGATGGTCACCTTCCCCTCCACATCTGTTTGGAGTAATTTGAAAATCACAGCCCTTGCGCCTACCAGATAGGGACCACATGTTCTTTATCTTCCATATTATCCCAAATTAAAATGTGCGCTGCTAACTGAATTTTTCTGTGTTCCCTGTAATAATGGCGCTCTAATCTGACTCTCAACCAAATGTTGGGAGAAGCCATATCAGATGAGAGGGGTTTCCGCAGATCTGATTTTTATGCAGTCACAGAGTGAGAGGGGGCCTTGGCAATAGCTGAGACTGTAGCCCTAGGCTTTGGTAATGATGACATTCCGATGCCAGCACTGGCCTTGTGGTTTGGCTCCTGTACGTGACAGAGAGCCAGCAAGAGGCTTCGTGAGAGAGGACAGTGAAGAGGATGCATCTGGGCTTCATTAGGTGCAATGTAATTTACAAAAGGCAGCTTTTCAGATGTTGGGATAATCAGCAGGCTGTTATGGAGGTAGTGTACGGTAATCATGGCTTGACATGAGCAATCCACCCTCAGTGAGATAAATGGATTGGACTGGCAGGGCGGCAGTTGGACTTTAACAATAATAAAAAATAAAATTGAATTTTTTCCCATGCCTTAATATAAGAATCCTCTGGACACATGCATAAAACCAAATGGAAGCAAAAATATAAATAAATAAGTAAAAGATTGGTGGAGGTGGAGATGGGGGTGAGTGGGGAGAAAAGGCCACTGTTCTGGGTCTCAGAGCCAATTTCCCTGTTATAAATACTGCGGGTGTTTGGGCAGTGGCTGAAACTAGGGTGGGTGGGGTGAGGAGGAGAAAGCAAGGCAGGGACCTCTCAGCCCAAACCCAGCATAAATCAAACAGTAATGGACAAGTAATTTAATACCGTTCTGGAGCTTCGGAGTGAATCATGGCTTTCCCTACAATGAGTCTGGGCTGTGGTGGGTGAAGAACTTGAAGCTGTTGACTCCTAGAATTATGCTCTCTCTGGGAGCAATATATCCATGTGCCTAGTTTGGTCAAAAGCAAAGTCTTTGCTGGGGGGGTCTGGTAACATTTCCTTTAGATAGGCAGTCTCCAAATCGGGAACTCCCTTCATCAGCTGCAACACAGGCTCCGCTACCACAAGGCTTCCCAGGACCGCTTAGTACCTGTTTTTTAGGGTCATGAGTTGCTTTTATGAACAGTTATTTTTCTAGCCTGATGCATGATGGGTACTCTTGGAGAAGCCCCAGGCTAGTTCACAGAGGCTGAGTTCACTTGTGGGGCAGAAAGGAAAAGAAATAACTACCAACAGTGCGTGAGAGGCCACCAGGGAGGGTATGGTGGCCAGGGAGGGTATGGTGGCCAGGGAGGGTATGGTGGCCAGGGAGGGTATGGTGGCCAGGGAGGGTATGATGGCAGGCTGCTGGGGTTTGATAGTACATATGATCATGTGTCTGGCTGACTGTCATCTATTTTATGTCATTTCCATGTGAAAAAGCATATTGCCTTGTTGAAGAACAAAATAAAGAAGTCACAGGGATCTTGAAGGCGCCCAAAGTGTGTTGGATAGAAAGGGGAGGCAGATACTGATTTTCCATGGCAAGTTGACATAAAATATAGTCCTCAGTGCAGGATGAGGTACTTTTAAAGGTAGGGAATTCCAAAGCAGAAGAAATTGCTAACAATAATCTGCCCAGTAGATTCAGCAATTTAAAGGCAAGAGTGCTTGCAAAGATCCTCAGTCAGGAAGGCATAGAGACATCTCTGAGACTGTGTGAAGAGCAGGCAGGATTAACAGATCCAGATGAGGTGGAGCCAGTCTGAGATCTGTATGGTCCAGAGGCTAGATGACTGCAGACATGGCTCTGGTGTTCAAGCTCCTTTATTATGGAATGTGGGCCTGGAATCAAGCACTCATTGGCTTTTATGGTAATTCTTGCTTTGCTTCCTGGGAGCCCTGTATCCCAGTGGAATAAAGATTTGATCACAATGGGCAGTTTTGGTCTCCAAGACTCTTCTCCAAAACCCTCGTCATTGGTTTGTGAGTCTAATAATATCCTGGACCCTGGTGTCCAAAGTGACACCATGTAGCACAAACCCATGTGAACCTTCACTGAACTCTTTGAGACTAAGAATTTCTGTGATCCTTTTCACCCATGGCAAAGAGCCCAGTGCGGCCAGAGGCAATACCCTGGTCTGCCATGTGCCTCTTTCTCCCAACTTACCTCTGATTGAAGGATGGCAGGCCCTCTTCAACCAAAAGTCTTGGTTGCCATGAAGTGTGGGTTAAGCTGTTGAGATAGCTAGAAAAGACACGCCACCTGACAGTTCATTCCACATGAAAAGTAGGTCAGAGACTCACCAAGCATGTGATCTGCTCCCAGGAGAGTCTCAGGCCCCTGGGAAGCAAGTTGAGAAGCTGCTTCAGAGCCATGGGGATTTCATGCTAGAAGGAAGGCCCTGTGACGAATGAGCTGCGAAGCATGCAGCAGCAGCATCCCCTCGGACCAGACCTTGTCTCCTTTCTTTCTCTTCACTAATCCCTCACTGTCATGGTCCCAGTTGATTCTGTGATTCCATTGATATCCATGTGGACTCAGCAGCTCCACACACCCCTGTGCATCCACTGCTGTCATCTGTGCTGTTTAATGCAATCCGACATGTTTCTAACATTGGACTGGGGCCGTGTTGCTGACTTTTGTCATGCTGGAGGAAAACAAGAAAGTGTAGCTTATAAAGTGACTGTTGGGTGCCACAACAGGACATTCCAGGACCACTGCAAATACCTTCTGTTGTAAGCTTATCTGGAGTGCCATCTTTATTTATTCACAAATAAACTACTGGAAGATTCATGGGGTCGGGGGAACGACTCCCTGAGATCTCAGATGAATCCAATGCCCCAACAGAAACACAACTGGAATTTAGCACAAACTTCCAATACTACTTCCTTCACGAACACAGATAAAACCTTGGGCTCCCAGAAGGGGGTAACCCATATGAGCTGACAGGGAGCTAAAAAAATCCCCGTACCACCTGTTACGAGAAGCTGTTTAGTGCGTCAGAAATCAACAGGTGACTCACCAAGGGCACTTGGCAAGCAGAGACACAATCTCAACAGAGAGGGACAAATGCCAACAGAGCTTCAGCTGAGAACATAAGCCCTTGGCCTCACTAAATTGGCAAATGGTAATTGATGTGGGGAGCAGCCAGGCTTGTGTGTAGTTGGGGGATGGGATGTCTACTGTGTGTTTTCAGGAAGAAAATAGAAAAGGGGAAATGGAGGGATCTGTGCCATCAAGGGATGGCTGGTCAAACCTAGAACAAACAGAAAGAGGGGGGTTGAGATTTGGCTCCTGCTCTTTTGAGGGCCCTGTAGAACTGGTGAGTTTGGGCAAAGCACACAATGACTTGGGTAATATATTATCGTTATTTGAGAATGTGATTTCTCAGAACATATTTCTCCTTGTCACTCATCCATCAAGCAGCCTTGAAGAGCTAGTTAGCCTCAGTCCCTGAGTATACCCTCTACCATTCCATCCTCTAAAGGTGAAACAGAAGGGCTTCAGTCTCTCGCCTAAAACTCTCATTCATTCTTCTGAGATGTAGGACAGGCAGGAGCCCACAGGCAAGTCAAGCTGACCAAGTGTACAGGAAGTTCTCAAAAACAAACATCCCCCCTCCATCCCTGCACCACCCTGAACATCTATGTATGACTTTCCACAAGGCGTCCAATTAGGGACCTGATGTGAGGAGCCCTGGCTGTATGTGAAGATGCAGATGCTAGGTGAACCTAGCAGGTGTGGCCAACAGCAATACCATCCCTGGCCCCAACACTGCAAAGGAGTGATTATCTGTCCAGAAACTTTGCAAAGGGCTGGGAACTCAGTTATCTACCGGCAAAAATTGCCAACCTGGGGATTCAGCACTGCTCCTCTGCAAAAACAGGCGCTGAATTACCCTGCACTTAACAAATGGCTGCCCTGCTCTCCTAAAGCTGCCAACACAAATTGAATTGTGTTTTTTCATTGGTGTATACAGTGGGTGTGCTCTTGAGCCAGCACTAATTTCCCCCAAGCAAGATAAATGCAGAGACCTGAGCCTGCCTGCTTACATTCTGTCTCATTCTAGCAAATTAAAATGTCACAGAACCACAGCAATCCTTTAGATGTGGTCAGATGGGGGCTGAAGGTGCTATGGGAGATGGGGACCTCTCATATGCTTTCCATAATAGGCTCGGGTCCTACTTAGATGACAAAGGAGACAAGAGACTGATAAAAGCAGGATAAAACATTCACAGATTGCCATAAAATAAGACTGTAGGCAAGAGGTGTTGATTAGACTGTGAAACAATAAAATGCTTTATTTTGGCAGTTTTAAAAACATTTAATTTTACTACGTATTTTTTATGTATGTGTGTATATGTGTTCACTCATGGAGGATATTCTAGTTTATGGCATACTTGCAGAGGTCATAGGGTATTTTTGAGTGCCATTTGTCAACTGTGTTCTACATATTATTTGAGACAGAGTCTCTCATTGGCCTGGAACTTCACATGTAGGTCAGGGTAGCTATCCGGACCTGGAAGCTCCTGCCTCCGTCTTTCCATCTCTGGGAGCACACAACGTGCCACCACACTCACTTTACATTCCACTCACTGTCCCCATCTGGTCCCTCCATCCCACAATCCTTCCTCCCATTCCCTCCTTTCTCTTCTGAGTGGGTCGGCCCCCTGAGGATCCCCTGGCATATCAAGTCTCTGCAGGGCTAGGCACATCCTCTCCCACCAAGGCCAGACAAAGCAGCCCAGCTAGAAGTACATATCCCACAGACAGGCAACAGCTGTTGGGACAACCCCTGCTCCAGTTGTTCAGTACCCACATGAAGATGGAGCTGTACATCTGCTACGTATGTACAGGGAGGTCTAGGTCCAGTTCATGTATGTTCTTTGGTTGGTTGTTCAGACTCTGAATGCCCTAAGGGTCCAGGTTAGTTGACTGTATTGGTCTTCCTGTGGAGTTCCTATCCCCTTTGGGGTCCTTAATCCTTTCTCCTTATTCTTCTATAATAGTCCCCAAGCTCTATCCGCTGTTTGGCTGTGGGTGTATATATCCATCTGAGTCAGCTGCTAGGTGGAGCCTTGCCGAGGACAGACATGCTAGACTCCTGTCTGTAAGCATAACAGAGTATCATTAATAATGTCAGGGATTGGTGCTTGCCCATGGGATGGGTCTCAAGTGGGTCATTTGTTGATTGGTCATTCCCTCAGTCTCTGCTCCATCCTTTGCCCCTGCATTTCTTGTAGACAGGAAATTTTGGGTCAAAGGTTTTGTAGATGGGTTGGTGTCTCTTTTGCTCCACTAGGGTTCCTGCCTGGCTTCAGGAGATAGCCTCTTTAGGTCCCATATGCTCAATGCTGTGAGTCAAAGCTAAGGTCACCCCCATTGATTCTTGGGAGCCTCCCTTATCCCAGGTCTCTGTCTCGTTCTGGAGATGCCCTCCCACCTGCCCACTCCCATCAGTTGCAGATAGTTTTATATCAACTTGAAACTCAAACTAGAGTGATCTGAAAGGAGGGAACCTCAATTGAGAAAATGCATCCCTGAGATCTGACTGAAAGGCATTTTCTTAATTATTGATTGATGAGGGAGAGTCCAGTCCATTAAGGGTGGGGCCATCCCTTGCCTGGTGATTCTGGGTTCTATAAGAAAGCAGACTGAACAAGCCAGGGAAGCAAATCAGTAAGCAGCACTCCTCCACAGCCTTCACATCAGCTCTTGTCTCCAAGTCTCTGCCCTGGTTGGGTTCTTAGTCCTGACTTCCTTTGATGATGAACAGCAATATGAAAGTGTAAACCAAATAAACTCTTTCCTTCCCAATTCACTTTTTGGTCACGGTGTTTCATCAAACAATAGAACTGCTACTTGAGTTCTGGAGATCCAAACTCAGGCCCTCAGAGTTGGGAGGCTCTCATTCTCCTGACTGCCCAGACTCCCAGTCCTTAAGAAATACTTTTCCATAACCGAAGTCTTTTCAAGGATAGTCATCTCCCTCCTATTCACTCTTAAACTGACCCACGATAAGTTTGCCTTGAGTCCTATGAACATTTTCACCAAAAGTAATCACTTCATGAATCAGAGTTCACAGGTCAACCCAGTTCAGCCCATCAAAAATAGTCAGATTGGGAGACTGCACAAGGGGATCTGCAGGAGGAAGCAGACCCCTGTGGAAGCCTGGAGTGCCACTGGCCCGTGCCTGAACTGTCTGAAGTTGCAGTGGAACAAGAATTAATAATGAAGACCCTTGGTTCTCACATGTCAATTTCTAGCAGGCATCTCTCAAGCATCAAAGCTTCACACAGCTCCCCTACATCTTGAAGGCATCCTTTCTTGAAGGGAATGTGTGAGTGCATGGTCAGCTTGTCTCCAGCATAGCAAAGACAGGTCTAGAATCCCCTCCTCAGGACCTGGACAGCAGCTAAGAAGAGTCTAGGGCCACATGCCAGTCCCCAGAACAAACCTATAGAAAACACTACCCTGCTGGAAGTCCCGTGTCTGAGAAGTTTAAAGTTTTTACCCATTTTCAGTCCCCATGGCCAGAGGTCAGGATCTCCTCACCAAATCTTCATAAACAAGGTCCTGCCAAGAAGTTGTCAGGGAGATCGAGTTTAGGAGCAGAAATATGAGACTTCCTGGGACATTGCAGTGGTTTATAGGGCCAGTAGGACCAACTGTATGAAATCAAAGCTGTCCCAGACAATTCAAGATAAATGGTAGTCAGCCCACAGGGACTTAAGATCAAAAGCAAAGAACAGCAACACAGGAGGGAAGGGAGGCACCCAGTGTAATGATATTCAACCCCTTATGCATGGATCAGTTTCAAAGGAGCTTCCACACTTGAGATCTTGCTAGCATCTGGGGGCAGTATGAGAAAAGGAGTTTACAAGGAAGGGAGTTCAGGTTCATGAGGCTACAGAGAGAGAGAGCAGGGCTTCTAGAATAACTGTCAAGGCTTAGCAATAATTGCCATGGGCAATTAATTCCTCACCCAGTGCACAGCCTACAGACATAGAACTGGCTGGCCATGCTTCAACAGTGATGCACACCGTAAGGGAAGTTTTCAAATGGGAGGTGTCACCCAAGGACTCTCATTGTTGTGGGTGTTTGTGCTTGGTGTTCACCCACCTGAAATTGTGCCCTCTGTATACACATGGCTCCCTCCTGTGAAGTTCCCAGGCACTGCTCCAATGTCAGCACCATTTTTCCTTACTGCCCATGCATACCCATCAAGTCTATTATTCTTCTCTTTCTCTACTGTTTGTTTACTTTTTATTTGTACATCTGTCTCCTTTCACCAAGTCCAGTCATGAAAGCCGAGATTTTTGTTTGCTGCTTTATTCTTCTATGTCTAGACTGGAGGTCAGTATTTCAGTAAAGGGCTGGATAGTAAATATGAGAGGTGTTTTAGGCCATGTACTTCCTGTCACAACTCATCTTTGCTGAGGAAACATAAAAGCATCCCTCAATGACATGCTTATGAATGGGTATGTGTTCTAGTAGAATTTCATTGGCAGGTAGTGGCAGTTAAATTCATGACTTGGCATGTTCTTTTGTTTTTTTTTTTCCTACCACTTAAAAATGAGGGAGAGAGAGAAGAGAGAGAGAGAGAGAGAGAGAGAGAGAGAGAGAGAGAGAGAATGCCCTGTGTGTCATAACAATAGGATGAGATAATTCCACCAACATGGGCTCAGTCTGGTAAGGACAACTCTGTCTTTGGTGAGATTTACCTGCGTGGACAGGTATTCTTTTTTATAAGCCACCTCTGTGTGTGGCTGAACCTTTCTCTGTGTTTCTCTGGGGGCTCTGCGTCATTGCTTCTGGCTCCTTTATTCCTCCAGAGAAGCTGCTTATTTAAATGTTTATCAGGAAAGGGAAGCCCATCAGGGAAACTGTTCTCCTTGCTCTGAGCCTATAGGCTCTTTCTCTGTTCCGTTATTTCTCCTTGTTAGTCCTCCAATGGCCTCTTTCCCTTCCGTTTCCTTTTTCCCCTGTGTCTCTGCTCTATGATTATCCATACTGTAAACAGAAGATTTTTATTATTTTGTTATACTTATTTGAAAAGACTTTATGCTTCCTGTCTCTGACTCAAAAGACTGTTGAGAGAATGATATTACATTCCTCTTGCTCAGAATCAGGTAAATAAAAATTTTGTGTTATTTAATTTTTTTTTTATTTGTGGGTGAGACCTCTTTGAATAGGTGCATCCAGCAGAATAGACCCCTGAAACGCTCAGTATCTGCTCTCTGCCCAAGGAAAGCCTTAGCTAGGAACTCTGCCCCATCCATGGCTTCCCTGCACAGCCAGTCCTACTGCTGAATGGCAGAGTCTAAAACAAGCAAACTGTACCTAACAGAGCCAACAATGACCCTTTGTCTTGAGCTGGAGTTTCCCAAGTTCTAGAACAGATTTATCCAAGGGCTGAGTCTTAGAGCACATTTAGTCCAAGGGTCTTTCTCATTGTGTGGCACCATGGCTTACCATACTCTTAGGATCTCTGGCAACCCAGGGTCTTCTCTTCTCCTCATGTAAAAACCTCACGTAATTCCCACATTCTTGGACATCTGAGCAAAGTTACCAAGCTCCCCAGGGGAAATTTTTCTAAAAATTAAACCAGCTTCCCATACAATTGTGACATCATGTGTGTGCATCAACTCTTTGCCTAAAACATCCCACAGGCTTAGTGCCTGTGCGTTATCTTGAGTATTGATCACTCCTGGTTGTTTGCCTTCTCTTTCTCTGCAGAATCTGTTGGAGTCCTAGGTTTTAATAGTTTTTCCTTTGATATCAGGAGTTTAATTGTGCGGTTCTTAGCATGCCCTTGAGAGTGTAATGAGAAATAAATAATTCTAAGCAGCCTCCTGGAGTAATGAAGGATAAATTCTATCCAGAGTCTCAAGCATTAAGGAGATCTGTTAATAAGTGGCGATAGTGTAGGGTTATCCCGATTAGATGGGGTGATTCTGTCAGGTCCAGGGTCATTTTTGCCACAGATGTTGCAGTGTTAGGGATCAAACCCAGGGCCTCAAATATGCAACTCTACCTACTGAGCCTCCTAGATAGGAGGCTAAGGTTGTAATTTATCCTTCTAGGGCCTTCAAGAGTCCCATCAAAGACTGCATATAGAAAGGCTCCATCACCATGTGATAGTTAGAGTTTAGGTGTTCAGTCTCCTGGAGCCCTTTATGCCCTCTGACTGAATGATCCTGAAGGGACTCAACCAGAATTCTGATGCCTCTACATCCTTGTGTGTAGATCTCCCCATCTTCGATTTGTTTGTATCTCTTCTCCCTCCTTTCTTTTCTCTCCATCTTCTCCATCCCCCTTCCCCTTTCCCTCCTCCCATCTTTCTCTCCACTATTTAGGGAAGAAAGGGAAAGAAAGTCATACTTACTAAACATGTCCAATGAGTGGCATCCTGCACCAGGTCTGGGTATTATTAAGTCTGTACCTCCATGGTATATTTTAGCAGTAGTTCTATTTTATAGATAGGAAACCAGACTTAGTAGGTAAGATGAGGTGACTTACCAAAGCAAGACAGCTGCTAAGTGAGAGCAATGGTAATAGAGGACTTAACCATAATCAAAGGAACTTGAGTGTCCCCCCCCACAGCTCAGTAGGAGGCAGTCATTGCTGCCACTGTGGCTTCAGAAGAGTAGGTTGTTTGATTCTCTAAGGTCGAACAAAAAGAAATTATCAAGGCATGTAAGCCACATAGAGGCTTAGCTAAACAGACAGTGACCAGTGACTTGCTAGTGGTGACACCCCTGGGAACTCAGTCTTCCTTGGATGGAAAGAAGGGCTGAAAGGAGCCTGAAAAAATGTAAAACTCTTTTCCTCTCCTTGAGAAGAACTGTAGGTATCCAGCATAATTGTTAGGCCTGAGCTGCAGGTCCTCGAAGTGGATGCCACATGAGGGTCATCTTAAAGACATGCCCATGATCACATCACTGCCCAATTGATTGCTTTTCCCACTGAGAAGATAACCAACAAGCCAGCTTACAGATGAGAGTGAACAGTGCATCCTTTAGAGTCAAGTCTTACCCACTCCCACATCTTCTTTCTTAACCTGCATCCCAACCACTTATGGGAGATCTTCCTCTCCTCAGAAGCTGTAAGATCACGGTAGACAGATGCACTTCCAGGGGGACTGTTTGCACCCTGACTCTTCCCTGCAGAGCATCTGTGGCATTCCCAGAGACCACTGAGCAATGCCTTGTACAACTGACACTTGGAGTGATGTCCCATCCCCCGAAAGGACACTAGCCATGAGGAATTCTTTACTCTGTACAGCTCTCAATTTGATTTTTTCTTTTCCCCTCTCCTTTCCTCAGCCACTGTCTCTTGGGCAGTGACACTTGTAGTCTCTACAGAATGTAGTGGTGAGGGGAAAATGTCTCTATGCTGTTGACAAAAGAGAAAAAGCTCTCTGTTCAATCAACTGTGAGGGAGACTGAATTATTTATACCCACCGCCTTTGTCAGTCACCGCGCAAGGTAATTTCATTGCTGAATTTTAAGTTTTTCATTAATTAACCACTTTTTCAGTCCACTGCTCCGCAGCTAGGCATCAACCCACTGCAGAGCCGTTTCTGAGGAGGGCTGAGGGGAGGGCTGGGGAGTGATCCCAGTGACATATGGATGTTTCTGTGGTTTTGTTTTTTCACTGTTACTTTGGCTGTGTGCTAAAGCTGATATTGAATGTTTCATTTAAGGCTCGCTCTCACCCAAACTGTCTACAATTTAATATGTCACAATATATATGTTGCTAAATCATCCCTGTGTCATCTTTCTTAACATTCTGTTATTAAAGCCCATTTTTCATGGTAAAATATTCCTCCAAGAAATGGCAGAAGGTATGCACATCCCCAAGTCCGCTGCTTAATTTTAATCGGATGAACCTCTAAAAAAAATGAAGCAGAAATTGAGAAAAATGTAGTAGAATCAGGAAAATGCTTTTCTTAGAAATAGAATGGAATTTAGACTGGAAAGAAGATTCACAAGAAAGGTGACATTTTACCTGAACTCTCTGGATAATTGCCTCATCTTTTCCTCTCCTCTTGGAAAACACAAAGCTGGCCAGTCTTGCCCCAGGAATGTTTTATGACGTGGCATGCCTATGAAACATCTTTCTGAAGACGCCTTTGGGGATGAGAGTCTTTCAAAGATTTTCCTAATAGAAACACAGCAAGCAAAACTGTGTCAACCCAAGGGGCATACATGAATACCTACTGTGTGCCAGGCTCAGGCAGGTGCTGTGGACAGGGTGAAGAGCACAAGTTCAGTCCTTGGCTGGTCCTGAGGGATTGAGATACAATCAGTTGATCCTGATAGTTGAGTCTTGGAACAGTCAGGCTTTCTAGGGTCCTTTGAACTGATTGTCAGTCAGCCATAGGTAACCCAACTGCAAAGATGGATGGAAAATAATCAGTTCTTATTCTGTGAGAGTGCAGTTCCCTGTAAGGAAGCTAGGGGCAGTGTGACCTGGCTTCTGCTGCCTTTGGTCCTTATGCATCATCTTTGGTACTTTAAGTTACATAGGCAACTTTGATCATGTGGTCAGAGAAATGCTTACATAAGTCAATCTGATCAAAAACAACATAGTTACTAGAGAACATTAATAATTAGAAAATTGTTCCCAAGCTCTCTGTTCCTCCCTGTTCCAGAGACAGTCACATCTTCTTGTGCAGTGCCAGCCTCGTCCCATAGACAAAATGGTGAAGGTCAGTGTGAAGAGATTTGGCCATATTGGGCACCTGGTTACCAGTGCTGCCTTCGGCTCTGCATCTGGCAAGGTGGAGATTGTTGTCATCAATGACCCCTTCATTGACCTCAACTTCATGGTCTACATGTTCCAGTATGACTCCACCCATGGCAAATTCAACGGCACAGTCAAGGCTGAGAATGGGAAGCTTGTCATCAACGGGATGCCCATCACCATCTTCCAGGAGCGAGATCCCGCTAACATCAAATGGGGTGATGCTGGTGCTGAGTATGTCGTGGAGTCTACTGGCATCTTCATCACCATGGAGAAGGTCGGGGCCCACTTGAAGGGTGAGGCCAAAAGGGTCATCCTCTCTTCCCCTTCTGCCAATGCCCCCATGTTTGTGATGGGTGTGAAGCACAAGAAATATGACAACTCGCTTGAGATTGTTAGCAATGCATCCTGCACCACCAACTGCCTAGCCTCCCTGGCCAAGATCATCCATGACAACTTTGGCATCGTGGAAGTCCTCATGACCATGGTCCATACCATCACTGCCACTCAGAAGACTGTGGGTGGCCCCTCTGGAAAGCTGTGGCGTGATGGCAATGGGGCTGCCCAGAACATCATGCCTGCATCCACTGGTGCTGCCAAGGCTATGGGCCAGGTCATCCCAGAGCTGAATGGGAAGCTCACTGGCATGGCCTCCTGTGTTCCTACCCCCAATGTATATCCATTGTGGATCTGACATGCTGCCTGGAGAAACCTGCCGAGAATGATGACATCAAGAAGGTATGAAGCAGGCATCTGAGGGCCTACTGAAGGGCATCCTGGGCTACATTGAGAACCAGACTGTCTCCTGCGACTTCAACAGCAACTCTCACTCTTCCACCTTTGATGCTGGGGCTGGCATTGCTCTCAGTGACAACTTTGTAAAGCTCAAGTCCTGGTATGACAATGACTATGGCTACAGCAACAGGGTTATGTACCTCATGGCCTCCATGGCCTCCAATGAGTAAGACGCCCTGGACCACCCACCTCAGCAAGGACACTGAGAGCAAGAGAGAGGCCCTCTGTTGCTGAGGAGTCCCTGTCCCCAGCACTGAGCATCTTCCTGATAATTTCCATCCCAGACTCCCATAATAACAGGAGGGGCCTAGGGAGCCCTCCCTACTCTCTTAAATGCCATTAATAAATGTTTGCTGCACCCCTCCCCCAAAAAAAGAAAAAGAAAGTTGTTCCAGAAAAAGTATCCATGCTTTACTTCTGGAGACACATCCTCTCTCACACTCTTGCTTTTCTTTGCATATTTTCACATACATCATCTATCTGATGCTTAGGCTCTCTTCTCAGTAGAAATACACCATAATGACCTGAGACATTGGCTGCTCACCTTCAGCCTCATTCTTACTCCCCTTGTATACATGAACTCTTGGATTTAAATAAATTCCTCCTTAAACTCTCTCCATTATTTTTGCCATTGGAATCAATACATTTGTTTTAAATATACTGGAATGTACATTTTAACTCACTCCCCAAATCATTTCCTTTAGCAAACTTTGAATTGCTGGCCTAAGATATTGTCAAGTGTTAAGATTTTAGATATTTTTCCCCTAGAAATCTTTCACAAATTTACATTTCTGCCAACAATGTATGTGGTTGTTTCTCTTGGTTTCCTAGTCTCTCAAGAGTTCAGTTCTTTGTTTTGTTTGATTTGGGTTTTTAGTCCTGAGATTCGAACCTAAGAACTTATGTGCTTTACCAATGCATTATCTCCCTATTTCTTTTGTTTTCATATTTTCTATTTTGAGATAGACTCTCACTAAGTGGCCAAGCTAGCCTTGAACTTGTAATCTCCTGCCTCAGCTTCCAAAGTATCTGAGATTGTATGCCTGAGCCACCAGACACAGCAGTTCACTTTTTGACATGTTAAATATATCTGGGAGAACCTACCCCAAATACTATCAAAATTCCATTAGGACAGGGGTGAGTGAATCCAGAATATCTTTCTTCTATGGAGATGCAGGGAGTTGGTTTGTTATTATTGTTGATGTCTTGAAGACAATGGCACACACTAGTAACTCTTCTTTGAAGCTCTAGAAAGCTCCATATGTATATAAGGGGTTCAGGAGTGCAGGGTGTGGCCAGTTAAGTTCATCAATGACTCATTAGAATTTATCCCTGGTGAGTGGCCACCATCAGTAGGCTGGAATGACCTGCATGTGCTAGCGACATGATTGAGGCAAGGCAGCCATCCAGGATGGGTTTACACATAGTATAACCTTCATCTGGTTTCCAAGCCTGGTTCTTCTCACTGCAAGCTCATCTAGGTCTAACTTGCCATGGAGAGCAATGGCAGCTGACACTGTAATAATAAGCTACCCTGGAAGAGTCACCCAAGGTAGTGAGGACAGGTTTGCTTCTGTCCCACAAAGTACCAGGTGTTAATGGTAGTCCTTCCCACCTAGTCATAGATTTTTTTCTTTCTTTTCTTCTTCAGTTCCTCCTCCATTTTATAACTGCTCTAATTTAATCTCTCCAATATCAAACTCATTCGTGAGAGGTAATAAAATCCTCTCAGGAATAAAACAGAGTTTATGTTGAGAATAACAATCTATCAATTTTGCAAGGCACTATTAAAATTTCTGCTGTACAGTAGAGCCTGGGTGAAGCAAGGCTTCCTTTGTGGGCTCACCTGCACTCCCATGAGATAAGCCAAAACTAAGGGAGCCTGGCTGCTGGAAACGAGGAGAGCTGGTGATTGAGAGTCTCTACCAAGTACTCTGAGAGCTAGATGCCGTGAATTCTTGTTTTCTCAGGCTTCCTTCAGTAGCTAGTAAGCATGTCTTTTCCACAGTCTACCTGCTTGATTCCCAGTATTCCATTTGTTTCCACTGTGTTTCCCACCCTCATGACTGTACCTTGCCAAGTAGCAAAAGACTGGTCTATGTCCACCCTCCTGCCATCGTGTGCTCATCAGGCTCTCCAGCACTAGCTCCTTGCGGATGGTTACTTTCAATTGTAAGCATGATTGGTTTAGAAAAAACAGGCATTATGAAACACAGCTTTGGGTATGTCTATATGGATTTTTTCCGAGAGGTTTAACTGAAGAGGGGAGATCTACTGAGTGTAGGTGGCACCACTCCCTAAGCTGGGGCCCTGTAAAGAGTAAAAAGGAGGGAAACAACCTAAATGAACATTGGCATCCACTTTCTTGCTTCTTGGGTGGCATCATGGACCAAGCCCCTATGTCTTTTCCACCATGATTGACTGCATAGCTCCAAATTGTGAGCCAAGACAAATTCTTCTTCTCATAAGATGCTCTTTGTTCACCCACAGTGACAAGTGGAGTAGCTAATGCAAGTGGTGGAATCTGAGTTCTAACATCAGACCCACTGACAGTCTTGGAGCCTTTGGATTTGGGTCATTTTTGGCCTCATTGTTTTCTCTCCTAGAATTTATGCAACGGTTCACTGAGAAAAAAAAATCAGATCGGCTGCCCCAGACATAGCTGGTACAAGAGGACACTGTTCTCATCATCACTAAGAATTGTGTACTAGCCACACAGAAGTGATAAAAAGGGAAGCTAAGGGGAATGTTGCTGGGATTATGACAAAACTTTTTTGGAAACAGTCCCCAGTCAGTGGCCTTATTAGCCCCCAAGGGGATTCTAGCAAATGTTCCTGTATATAACTGGCTTGTAAGCCTGGAGGCCCAGTAAAAGATTGGCTCTGACCTATCCAGAAAGATCCATGAAGGAAAGGTTTGAAGACAAAATCTGCTTCTTTAAGAGGAACACATATTGCTCCCAAGGGCCCTGCATGAGGTCATTGTTCTGGCAGAACAATTCTGTAGGTAGAAGTGCTATCTCTCTTAGCATAAATGGGTTCCCTGCTTATAATTGCTGAAGCAGGTAACTCAGCTTCACCTTGTGCTTTGGTCTGAGTCAATTGTGAGAGTCTAGAATGAATCTAACCATTAAACTGGGAAGTTTCTAGATCTCTTCTAATAACATCCCAGACGGCTCACCTCAGCAGCCCCCACACTTACCCTTACACCAGAATTTCCTGGAGGTTTGCTTTTATTAATTTCAAAGCTCAGGTCCTGTGCCTTCCAGATCACAATATTCTCAAGCATAAGACACCAGCATTTAGTGTTAGACTCCAAGGTGGTTCTCATGGCAGACCAGTTTGGAAAACGTTCTTTCAATCTGAGCTGGAGAAAAGGTCAAGAAGGTACAGCATCAGCTAAGAGTCTAAGTGCTGCTCATAAAGACCGCCACCTAGTCCACCATGGCTCCCTCTTTCCTATAAGGATGTTGGAAATTCACTACTGGGTGTTTTACTTGCTTCATCAGAATACAATTATTTCTTTTCTGGAGAGCAGCCTGACCACTACCCTACACACAGTACCTAAGCTGTCATTTTTCTAAGAACTGGTTGAGGTGGGAGGTGGTACTTTGTTGTTTCCATAGTCAGGTATTGAAGGAAAATAAACAAAAGACAATCAGTTCTACCTTCATCTTTCTCTGGTCTCTCTGTAATCAAGGAAAAGAACTTAAGGGTCCTCTAACTTTAAACTCTAGAAAGCAACTATAAAAACCCAAGTAACATTCAGAGAAACAAACCAGGAATTAAGATAAGCAATCGCTAAATGATTCATGGCATGGCTCAGCTAATCTCTGAGTCAGACTGGAGTCTTAGATGTTCCCTCTGTTATGGGCTATTTGAGTCTTTATTCATCAGAGTTGCAGTGGTCCTTTGATTTCTGACATCCCACGGCTGGTTAAATGCAAGTGATTTTTGTTGCTTTTATCCATTTCTTAAGAGGAAAGGGGAAAGAAAAGAAGTAAGTTGAGGAGTGGGCTGACTAAGCCAGTGTGAGGCATCTCTTCAAAATGACCACAGAGCAAAAGAAATTTTCTAAGAGATAGGCATCTTCCCATAGCCTTGGTAGAGCTCAAAAGCAGAATGTCTTCTCTTTTTGTTGGAATGTTCATTGGGTAATGTCTACATTATTTTGTGTTTTGAGATGATTGATTTGAGGGTCTAAGTTGAAATGGTATATGTACAATATGCAGAAGCAAAGGATTTTATGGGAGCCAGCTGCCTACATTAGAGAAAGGCTATTGATTTGTGTGCCACAAATTCAGACATTGCTCCCCCTTCTTATTCACAGTTCTTTTAGCCTCTTTCATTCCTGCCTATAGGACTTTGTCTATTTCTGATGCAGGCACAACCCACATGATCAATGCTTCCATGGAAAAGAATGAAACCTTGAAAATGTTCCTTTTCAATGACTGTCCCCAGGACCAGGCAGAAGGGGACCATTCTTGAAATTTTCTAGTATTTTCTTAGTCCCTTCCCTATCTGACATCAACCGTCTATCCCTCTGGAGTCGAGTGACCCTTTCTGAATAGCAATCAGTGTTTCTTTTCTATTCTGCAACCCAAGTTACCCTATTACAACAACACCCTGAACATATTTATGTAATAAACCATATGTAAAGTCACTCCACCTACATACCCTGCTCAGATAATGAGTATTTAATATATGTAAGTTGAATCTGAAATGAATTCTTTAGAGAGAGATGTAGGTAATTGGGCTGACTAAGAAACAAATGTATGCTTTCACAATCTGGGCCCTGTGCCAGCAGCAGAGAGGAGTCCAACATGGCCACTGTGCTCTGGGAGCCCATGTTTTTGTGATCAAAGTCATGTAAAGCCCAGCTTCAATCCACAGCCTGGAATTTAAATGGACTCATCAGATGGTGATGAGGTATGGTTTGCTTCTGACCTTAGTTTATCTCTGGGAACCAAAATCTTTTTCTAAGTAGAATGTATTCATTCTAGTTTCATCTCTATGGCTGTGATAAAGCATTCCAACTAAAAGCAATGTAGGAGAGAACATGGTTTATTTCAGCTTACAAGTTATAGTCTATCACTAAAGAAAGTCAATGTGGAAACACAAGTAGGAACCTGAAGCAAAAACCATGAAGACGTGCTATTTCCTGGCTCATTTGGCTCATGCTTAGTTAGCTTTCTTAACCAACCCAAGACAACCTGCATGGGAAATGATGTTACCCACAAGGTGCTAAAGCCTCCCCTATCAACCGACAATCAAGATAATGTCTGGCAGACATGCTCACAGGCCAGTTTGATCTGAACAGTCTCTCAGTTGAAAATCCCTTCCCAGGAATCCTAGGGTGTGTCAAGTTGACAGAGCTAACTAGGTTAGTACTCCACCCATGTAAATCCTACTTCCTGTCTGTGAAGCCCTTTGCTGCATAGTTCTTTTTTTGCCATTATTCCCGATCTTCAGCCACTGAAACACTTGACTGAAGATTAATAGCTCATAGATAAGTCCAGAACAATGAGAATTCCATTCTGCTGACAGTTGTCTCCATTCTAACAAATTGGATCTACGTTCCCTCGGATGGGTAACTTGTGAAGTGCTCTACTCAAACACTTAGAGTTTATAGATGAGAAATTTTAGGATCTGGCTTTTGGATGTTTTTCCCCTTCTTCTCTCTCCTCTTTCCAATTGTTCTGCGATTGAGCCAGTGCAGTGTGGTGGCTACATTACTGGGACTGTAATGGCCTTATCAAGGAATGTAATTACCCTGCTGTACTGGCCCTGAGCTGACACCATCTGGAGGATGAACACTGTGAGGCTTCACAATTCAAAGGGGAAATTGTCAAACTAGTACCGAGAGCTGGTCGCAGGCCTAGAAATAGGAAGCATTCGGTGAACAGATCGAAGAATTTGGAAGGAAGGAGAGGGTCAAGGGGCCCTGTTTACTGCTTTCAACTACAGAGAAGTCTCTTATGTGGGGACAAGGTAGATTTCTTTAATCTTGACCAGATGTCAAAACCAAAACTCATGGGTAGACATTACAAGTGGCAAGACTGAGCATGGATTGGGAAAGACAGGCCAACAGTTATAGCAACTTCTAATAGAAGGAGCTGGGTCCACACAGGCAGCATCCACCCTCTGCATCCTGCAAAGGGCAGATGACAACTCATGGATGAAGAGGGATCCTGGCCCTGCCTGGGAGGAGGTTTGTAGAGTTGGCTGGGCCAGTGGGACTTTGTGTCTCCTCCTTGTTTATTTTTAAGTCCACTATTGCATACTTTAAGCTCAGAGTGGAGCACTGGGTGAGTAAGGCCCATGAGTGGTAATTCCCACTGGCATCTGCTTGAAATCTCTTTTACAGATCACTGCCCAGACCCCACCCCAGATCAGCTCAACCACAGTATCAGGGAATAGGACCCATGTATTCATGTACTTTAAGAGTCTTTCACACACACACACACACACACACCACACACACACACACCCCTCATGTAGTTTCCATGGGGATCCAAAAACATTAACCTTTGATCCAGCTGACTGGATGTGACAGCTACCTTCCAGAATACTTTTGAATAGTTTTGAAAAGCAAGCTTATTTGTCTCAATAAATTATTAGCATTTGTCTTAGGATTTTACTGCTGTGAACAGATACCATGACCAAGGCAACCCTTATAAGGACAACATGTAATTGGGGCTGGCTTACAGGTTCAGAGGTTCAGTCCATTATCATCAAGGGAGGAACATGGCAGCATCCAGGCAGGCATGGTGCAGGCAGAGCTGAGTGTTCTACATCTTCATCTGAAGGCTGCTAAAAGAATACTGACTTCCAGGCAGCTAGGATGAGGGTCTTAAAGTCCACCACCCACAGTGACACACCTCCAACAAGGCCAAACTTCCAAAGAGTGCCACTCCCTGGGCCAAGCATATTCAAACCATGACAGCATTTAAAGTTAGATTCTTCTGGATATGTTTAAGTTTATATGCTTACTTTAACAGATAACACTGACATCCACATATATAAAGACTGTATGTTATCTAAAAGTACATGATCCATTTTCAGATATTAACTGTGATCTTCTCTTTTACTTATGTACCTCCCTAGACAAGAGGTGGCCCCTTCATCTACACCTCGCCCCACTCCTCTTATCAGGTCACCAGGATACTGTTGTCTAGTCAAGACCTAGAACAGCAGTGGTCTGGGTGACTCTCTGATCTTTCAGAATCTTTTGGAAGATATATTCTCTCTATCCCCATACCAGGTGGGTGCCAAGCCAAGAGGAGGAAAAAGATAGTCACCAAAATTGAATAGAAGAACAGAGATGGTTTAGTTGATGTGATATGACCTTCTGAAGCTATATTTTCCAATAGAACTGTGATGTAAACTGCATACATAATTTAAAGTGGTTTTGTAGCTTCATTATTATAATAAAAGTAAACAAGTGATATTATTCATAATATATTTTATTTAACTCAGTATATCTACAATGGTACTATTTCAACATGTAAAATATTAAAATCATTTCATCAAAATTATTTAAGAATTATTATATGCTAATGAGAATTAGTACTTTAAAAATCACATTTAAATTTATTACATACTAATGATGATATTGTACATGATTAAGCAATTTTTTAAAATAAAAATAGTTCCATGATTCCCAAAAGGAACATGTGGTTCTCTTGCAGTGATTTCTGGTTCCCATCCTCAGATTCAGGAAGACGTTAATTTGTTTTGCCTGTTTAGTTATAAAGTTAACCATAAAATATGTGGTTTCTTATTTTCAGTTTCTTTCATTCAACATAATAATTTTATATTTATTTATGTTGTAGCACATATTGTTGGGCCAGAGTGAACCCAAAAGACCACCAAGGAGCCTGTCCTGATGTAGTTGTACCAGGGTCTTTATTTAGAAGCTCAGGCTTGAGCCACACCACCATCTCTGATGCAGCAGAACAAGGGGGTGTGGCCCCAAGCTCTCAGCAGGACAAGGCTTTGTAGGAAATGCCTGGCAAGCTTCTGATTGTATGACTATTGTAAGCAGACAGATGGGTGCTCTGAAGCAAAACCATGAACAAACACAAACACTCTGAAAGTACATCTGAAACAATCAGACTAATCTTTGACTGTAGGTAGGAAATAGCTAGGGCATAACTCGGATATGGAGCAAGGACAAGCCATTTGCTCTTTCCTGGTACTTGGGTGCAGCCTGGGTTCAGCTATAGGTCAAATTTCTCTTAAGATGGAGGCTGGTCCCAAGATGGAGTATATGTGGCTTCTCAATATCAGCTATGTGTTACTTTTTAAGTCATGGCATGGATATACTACCATTTGTTTATACACTCACCAATTAAGAGATAGCTGACTTTGTTTCCAACCTTTGGCTATTACATACATTAAACCACTCTCCACCCATGTACAAATGTTTGTACATACTTAAGTTACCAGTTCTCTGCCATAAGAATGGAGTTGAGACATACTGATTTCATAGTATTTTAATAAACTCCAAAACTGCTCTCTAAACAAAGAAATATGCTGTATTTTAATGCGTATTTTAATATGGTGTGCTCATGATATCTATAACACACCTGAACTGTGACTAGCCACATTGCAAAGGGTTAATAAGCACATTGAGCATTAGGATGACTGCATTAGACAATAGCCACCAACATCTCTATCCAGATAGCCCATATGGCATCAAAAGCCACATGAGAAGAGCATGTTTTGAAGCTCAACACCTGCATATTCATACATGTGTACTCGAGTTCCCACCTCCTTCCCCACATCACAAACATATGCATGACAATTCCACCACCATTACTCTTCATTTGTGATTTATTCATTCGCTTTTACTGAATGATGCGATAATTAGATTGTGCTAAATAAATGTACTTTACAATAATTTATCCATGTCTTGCTGAAACACATTTCTCCTGGGATTGAAGGTGATAAATTAACAGAAATATACCCCACCAAATGAAGATATAGAACCTCATTAAGGCTTGATCGCAAATATTAAGAATGGAGAGAGACAACAAAGATTAGAAAGCAGAACATATTAGAACTGTGTCCTAATTCTAAGTCTCTATTATGTGCCATGATGCTGTTTTCAGGCTGTGCATCTCTACTGTGCAGGAGTTGGGGACCTGTTCTCCTATCCACTTATTTAAAGCCACTCTTATCTAAAATCTAAAGAAACCAATCTAAAGATTGGTTTTTTTGTGTCTCCTTAGCTACCTAATGAGTGAGGTCACAAATGTCAGGAGGTACTCTGAAGTTTGCTGAAGAAATTGTTGATATTGAAATAATTTCAACATTATTTCAAGCAGCTGTGTCTGGCCAGTTTTTCAGGAACTTTCTTTGGCTCCAGATCAGGGTCACTTTCTCTGAACTCTTCAAGATATGCTAACTACAGTATACATGTGGATTATAAATATACCCTGTCCACATTGTACATAGTGGGACTTATTGTAGACAGAAAAGTATATGCCATTCTCTTAGATATTCAAATTTAAACTATTATATAAATTTATGAGTTCCTTCACAACCCCAAACCTACATTCCCTTTCAGTGCAATTGAGAAGTTGTTTATGGGCATCCGCTATGTGCTAGGACTAAAACGAATGCTGGAGAGAGTTAATGTGGAATGAATTCATTTGGTTCATGCCTTAAAATAAGGATAGGCAGTGATAATAATTCATTAAGCTTTAGGGAATATTACATATGAAGTTATGACCGGTAGAAAGTGGAACAAGACCAGCTTCTCTTGAGGGAACTGGAAAAGTCATCTCAGAGGAGTGAACCCTGGAAGAGTCAATGGAACAGGAGAGGGACATCAAAGGAGGGGTAGGTGTCTGCAAAGATCTGATGGCTGTAAGGAGAATGACACTTTCAATTGTTTAGTCCTTTGGGTTAGAGAAGGGTCACTGAGTAAGCAAAGAGGTCAGAGGGAAAGGAGATATAAAGAGAGTGTTGGGTAAAACTTTGGCTTGATTCCATAGGCAGACTAAGAGCCACAGAAGCTCACAGAAGTGACAATGAAGTCTTTTAACCAAGGGCCACCATGCAATGAGCAGAACTGTGTCAATGTGGAACTAGAGATGGCCAATGCTAGCAACCTTTCTGAGTCTGTGAACAATTTCAGATTCCTTCCACAACCAGTGTGTTTGAACTGAATGAAAGGCAACCTGTAGATAAAGAAAACCATGCAAGAAAGGAGAATATATAAAATAATAGGAGTCCCATGAGGAAGGCAACACAAGCATCCCTGGCTGGCAGGAAAGGCAAGAGCCTTTCACTTCCTGAAAGGAGGCTGAAGACTCTTGACTTGGAAGATCCCTTTGACTGGGTTTCAAAAAATCAGTCGGTGTCAGCTCAGTCTCCTTGGGATGCAGGTGGATGATAGTGGGCAGGAGTCCAAACATGTGTGAATGTCCAACTCAAAATCCCAGTCTCAAGTATTCTTAAGGCACCTGCATCTTTGCCCTTTGGATTGTATTTTTCTTACTTGGTTTTTCTCTGCGGATATGGAGGATGTATCTGCCCCTTTATAAACATATCCATATGGCAAGATAATGTATCTAAGAGTAGGTGAAATCTATTTCTTGATTCATCAGTTTGTGTCCCCAATAAAAGACTTGAAGAACCCTTGATTTTGAGTTTAGTTTTGTGTTGTCAAAGGATACCAGATGGCCTCTTCTACCCACTCCTGAACTGGAAGCATTTATATGTCTTTTGCTGAAAGCCCAGGAATCTATCAGCAGACTTTGACCTCTGAGACCAGAGGATTCAACTAGAAGGGTTTCAAGGCAGTTCTCTAAAGGATGTGACTGTTTTCACCTGAGAGGAAATACTGTATCCTGGTGGCCATTTGAGACCCAGAAATCCAACACCCTCAATACACCTTTGTGCTTCCAAATGTGTTATGAACCTGCTCTAGGCAACTTATGAGCAACATTTAAAAGGATGGGTCTCAATTCCAGGGCAATGCGTAGTTCCTTTATTTCATCTTTTTCTATTAAAAAAAAAATAACTTGCATTTGCTTTGCTCAGTCATCAATCAGTCAGCGAGCATCTACCTGGTTAGGGCCCACACAGAAGTTAAGGAAGAAAATAAATGATTTTATTACACATTTGTGTGACAAATGTTCCTATCTATGGAATAGACTCCATGCTTTATGAAACATTGTAGAATGGAAGGCAGGTCATAAAATCAAAGCATTTGTAGAGATAGTTTTGATTTAACTAGTTAGAATGGAAAGAAGAAAGAAATCAAAATATGGAAATGTAATTTACTAGGAATTGTCTGGAGGAGAGATATTTACAGCTCATAAGCAGAGACTAAACAGCGTGAGCTTATAAACTCCAGGTGGAGGCTACCTCGTGTCCCTTGAGGGCTGGTTTAACAAGCCTTGAGAAACCCAGGAAATGTCATCAGTATAAGCCAGTGTAGGCAGAATATTGATCAGGGAACCCTAAGCCGAATGTAGCTTCCAGGTTTAAATGAAACCTGGATAGTTCTCAAAGGCCCCAGAAAAAAATCACTAGCAATACCTAAGACTTCTTAATAATAGCCCTTTCAATTAAACAAGAGCGAATCTCTGAAATCACACTGGCTACTTTCTATGTTCCTTCCTTGCTAAGTCTCTATCTGGTGGCTGTGACCTTGAGCACTGGTTCCTGCTACATTTCCTGTATTCTTCATCATTGAAATTTGCCTTGACATCATACAATTACTTACGACAGTTTGTTTGCAGCAGAAACGCTGATGATGTTAACGAGAGTGGACAGTTATTGAGACCGCCGAACGCCAGACTCTACGCTGAGCACGTGACCGTGGCTCTCCGCTGTATTTTCTCCAAAAACTTGCTAAGATGAGTCCCATCACCTCTTGATTTTGTAGCTGTTGCAGAAACTCCATGTCTTTTCTTGTAGTGAGTCCACACAGCAGATGACAGCAGGGCCAAATGGCAGTGCTGGTGACAATAGCCACCATAGAAACTTAGGGACGTTTACCTTTGCCCCTGAAGGTTCAGTACTCAGTCTGCTAAGTAGGCAACAGACAGGTCAGCAGAGAGGACACACATTGCTGTCACATGCATGAAACCATCACTGGGAAATGAATTCACAAATCCAATGTCATTTAGAACTGTTCATATGTCTCTACTTAGTGGAGAGGAAAGTGGGCCCTGTATACAGCTTAGAGGATAAGGAAATGCTTGTGAGGGGAGATAAATGGGCCTAAAGAATGGACAACAGCTTAGGACAAAGTTTACCTGGGCCCTGGGTTCTAGCTGTAACATCAACTCTGTGTGAGTGTGTGTTTCTGTTTGTATGTGTGTATTGTGTGTTTGTCTGTGTCTGTGTGTGTGAACTAACCTTCTGGAGGCTCTGTCCTTCAGTCACACAGGAGAAACTAGAAGAAAATCCCTTTCTTGCAAATTCAGGAAAGAAGGAGGAGAAAGGAAAGAGAGAAAGAGAGGCAGGAGCAGGAGGCGTATCTTTTGTTTAAAGCCCTTGACATGTAAAAGTTCATGCTTCAAGCTCTTCCATCAGCATGTGCCTACACTGCAAATCACAGGACAGCTGTAACAAGTGCCCGTGACAGTCTCAGGTACAAAGTCAAGTTTTCCTTGGGCCCATTTTGGTCATTCTTCAAGCAGCTGGGTAGCAACGGATCAAGATCCCAAGACAGTCCACACTCTCTCTTATATCAGAATCTCTCTCTCTGTCTCTCTCTGTTCTCTCTGTCTCTCTGTCCTTTCCTCCTATCTCTCTCCATATCTCTCTCTATTTCTCTATCCTCCCAGTTTCTCTCTCCATCTGTTTGTCTGTCTCTCTCTCTCATTTCTGCCTCTATCTGTCTGTCTCTTTTGTTTCTGTCTCTGTCTCTGACTGTATCTGTTTTCTCTCTCTCTCCCTCTACCCCCTCTCTTTGTGTGTGTGTGTGTGTGTGTGTGTGTGTGTGTTGTGTGTGTGTACAACCTCAGGTTTAGTCCTTGGGTGCCATCCAGCCATTTTTTTTATTTTTATTTTTATTTTCTAAGACAGTCTCTCCTTGGCCTGGATTCCTCCAATTAGCCTAGGCTGGCCAGCCTTCCACACCAGCACATTCTGAGTTGGGATAGCCCATCACCAGCCCTGTCATTTTCTCCTGGCCAAGCTGTAGGTTCCAAAGATTGAACTGAGGTTCTCCTGCCTGCCAGGCATGCACTTTACCCACTGAGCTCTCCCCATCCCTCATCGGGGATTTCAAGTGATTTCTCTCTGCACAGCATTGCACCTCCAGCAGCCCCCAAGGCAATTCTTTTTCTCCTGCAACCGTTTTGACTTTTAAAGCATATCTCTAAATACTTGTGTTACCTTTTTCTTCAATCCTAAACTTTAACTAATCTATCTTTATCTTTAATTTTTTTCCTTCTGGTTTTTGGACTCTGAAAGCATTTCTCCTGTCCAAAGAAATAAAAGATAAAAGGCTTCTTCCTATTTGGTTTCCACCATAACTTATGCCTATGAAGGTGCAACATCCATGACGCTGGCTGCAGCTTCAGCGTCTTACTGGGGTCATTTCATCCATTGTTTTGTCTGACGGCTACAGCCACAGGACTTCTGATATCAATATGAACCTTATTCATTCGATCCAGTCCAGGGGAGGAGGGCCAGGCAATCAGCAGGGGTGGGAAGCAGACTTCACATGCCCACCACCTATAGACATGCACTTCTCAAATACTTACCAAACATTAACCAATCCTGGTTCAGAAAATCTGAACTTGGATTTCTCTCGTGCTTCCATGATTGATGAGCTAGCATGTCTGAGCAGCCTGGCTTGATGTCCTACACCAACTCCAAAGCCCAATGAGGCCTGGGTAACTCATGGAGGCATGGGCCCTTAGAGAAGGTAAGTAAGTATTCAAAACTGGTCAGTTGTTGCACCAAAACCTGACCAGGTATGTCCAGATGTTCCTCTACTTCCTCCCAAATGAAAGCAGCCAGTTAGCTGGGTGTTTCTGTAAAGATCATGTCCAGACAGTTAAACATTGATAAACAAACCACGAAAAGCTGGTGGGGATCAAGACTGCACTCACCTGTGAACTGTGTGTGCTCAGGACTGGTGTGTCACAAGCTGTATTTTGTTTATTCTTATTCTTATTCTTTTATTCTTATTCTTATTCTGCCTTCTTCCAGACTATGATTTTTCAGTTTCAATCTCACTTGAAGTTTGAGGCTTTAGTCTCTCCGTAATAATAGCTAAAGAAGTTCTGAGGAAATCTGTTTACAATACGAATTTCATGATTTTTCACTTACTTTAGTGTTTTCCTTTATTTCCCACATACTTAATTGATTTCTATGAACATAATTATGCTTAAGATTTCTAGCCAAGGACTCATAGAGCAATTAATAGCCCCTTAATGTGATTATTCTTATTCAATATTATTGAAAGTAATGCTATAGAAAATCATTATGAAATACTCAAGTTCATAAATATAAGAAGGCAAATTGATAAGTTAAAATAATATATGATTTGATAGCCTAATACTATTCACATATTTTACAATAAAAACAAAAATAAATGGGAAAGAACAAACAGATACATCTATTGTGGCAAATATAATAAAGGGTTAATGGTGGCTTAGTTTTAAGCAATTACAAATCAATGAGAAAAACATGCTTCTAACAGATAACTAAACAAAAGAAATTTTAGCAGACAATTCCTAAAAGAAGAGAATTGACCAATTAAAAAGCATATGGGGAAATGACTCAACATTACTAGTAATTAAGGCCATACGAGTTGAAGCCACAAAGGTGACAATTCTCAGTTCAGACAAAGGTTTAGCGTAACTGGTACATGACTGATAGATAAAAATCCAAAGCTTCTCTGTTCAGCAACTTAATAGTGTAAATAAGGATTTTGTTTCAGGTGGGCAATATCGAGCTCTTTGATTGGATCCAAAATAAGCAAGGTCCCCACCTATTTTCAAGGAGTAAGCACATTCTCTGTGTCCCCTGTGGGAAACAGACAGAAGTAACCACATTTATTTAAACAGAGAAATAACCGAGGTATCTACAGAATACAACAAATGTCTGATCAAAACCAGACTGAAGTCTGAAGGAGTCTTCAGACTGAAGTCTGAAGATGTCTTCATCCATTTGTGCTGCTGTAACAAAATACCTGAAGCTGAGTAATTATTAAGTAATAAAAATTTATTTCTTATGATTCTAGAGGCTGGGAAGTTCAAAATCAACGTGTCAGTAGAGTTAATGTCCCACAAGGCTTCAAGACAGAACCTTGTTATTGTGTGGAAGACAGGATGGAAGGACAGAAGTTGATTTGACTAGATCTCCAGCCCAATAATAATCGCCAGTCCATTCATGGGAGCAGAGCCCTCATGACTAAATCACTTTTTAAAGTACTTATTTTATTTTCCGTTATTATACTACTGCAATGGAGATTAAGTATCAACATAAACTCTGGCTGGGGTGGATATGTTCAAATCATAGCAAATCTGCTTGAGGAAATGATCCTGAGCTGAATGTAACAGGGGATTAGAGTTTATGTAGCTGAAGAAAAGCGAGGAGAAGGAGAGGGAAGGGGAAGAGGCCATTTCAGTATGAGGCAGAACATAGACAAAGGCATAACCCCTTCAAAAAAAAGTATGAAAATATCAAATATGGACATATTAGTTAGAATTTCTGTAGCATCAGGTGTGGGGCAAGAGCTGGAGGAGGAGTCACAGGGTCTAGCCTGTGCTCTGGTAGAGAGAACTTTATCCCAAGGAAGCAGGGAATGGGTTCAATCAGGTGTGTATTGTCTTAAATCATGTATCAGTAAGGTTTTTTATTTTAATAAGTAGAGTATATAAAAACAAACAATCCAGTATTTAAATGGGTGTATAAGCTACTTTATGCTATAACCCAATATCTGACAGAAACAAGGAAGGAGAGGTTTCTTTGGACTCACTGTTTCCATCCATCATAGTGAGGATGACTGTGGTCAAGTGGATTCATCCAGGGTGGCAGGGATGCAAATTGGGGGTGGGTATAGCATCCCAAGGCCTCACCTCCTAATGGCTCCATAGTCTTCAAAATAGCACCAGAATCTAGGGGCAAAGCATCCAAAACATGGGAGACATCTCAGATTCAAACTGTTAGTGGGAACGGGTGTCAGTAGACACCTCCCCAGTGAGAATACAGAGGCAATAAGCAGAAAATGCGATGCTCACATTCGTCATTAGGGAAATGCATGTCAAAACCACCATGAGATACCATGAATTATCACTCGACCATGCAGTGTCATCCATTTACCCTAGTAGGAAAAGCAAACATCAAACAGACTTGTACACCAGGGGTCATGGCAATGGTGTTCATACTGATCAAAGGGTAGATGCAACCTAGGTGCCATCTACAGATCAATAGATAAACAGAACGTGGTATATACATGGATAGAATACTACCTTGCCTTGGGTGAAATTCTGATATATGCTGCAAAGTGGATGAATGTGGAAAACATTATAGTGAGTGAATAAAGCCAGATGCAAAACAAATATTCGGACTCATGTACAAGGTATCTAGAATAGATAATGTCACAGAGACAGAAAGTGAATGGCAGATATGGGGCCTAAACATAGCTATCAGGACAGTGTTGCTGTTTAACCATTTAATGGAGTTTTGTTGTTGTTATATATCTTACTCTAAAATGTATGTATAGTACATGTACATTATAGTGTGTGTGTGTGTATATGTGTATATATATACACATATATATGTTTCATTTTGCCTTACACATATTCATCCATTTATCACATCTTATACAATTGGGCCCATACCATCCCTGATATTTTGAAAGTGACTTTTCTGTCTAGTGATAGCCTGTTGTGTTCATTTCCTTTCTGTTGTTATGATGAAATGCCCTAAGGAAAGCAATATATAAAAGAAAGGGTTTATTTAGGGCTTTCAGTTCCAGATAGATATAGAGAGATGATAGAGATAGAGATAGAGATAGAGATAGAGATAGAGATAGAGATAGAGATAGAGATAGAGATAGAGATAGAGATAGAGATAGATATGGATATAGATAGATATTCCACCATGGCAGGGAAGGCACGGGAACAGGCAATGATGTCCTAGTGTATTTCTCTGTTCTGTGATAACATTCATGACCAAAATCAATCTGGGGAGAAAAGGGTTATTTCATCTTTACACAGTCCATCTTTGAGGAAAGTCAGGGCAGAGATTTAAGAAGAAACCATGAAGGGAGGCTGCTTACTGGCTTGCTCTCTGCTTCACATTTAGCTTGCTTTCTTTTACACAGGATTGCCTGCTTAGGGCTAGTATCACACACAATGAGTTGGACTCTCCCACATCAACCGACAGTCATGACAATTACCCATAGACATAACCATAGGCCATTCTGATCTGGGAAGTTCCCCAGTTCAGACTCTTGGATGTCTTTAGGCTGTGTCAGACTGACGGCTGACTAGGACAGAAGGCATAAAGGCATAAAGGCCAGTCACATTGCATCAAACTCAGAAAGCAGAAAAAGACCAGAAAGTGGGGCTAGAGTGTGATGGCTCAGCTGCTTCTTACCATGGTTCATTTTCTCCAGAGTGACTCTATTTCCAAAAGGTTCCCGGACCATCCCCAAAAGCTCCACTAACCAGGGTCCAAAACATGTGAGTCTGTGGGGGACATTTCGAGTGCAAACGACAGATGCAAACATCTTAGAGTTACAGCGTCCTCATGGAGAGTGTCTGTTTTGGAGACAGACACCACGGGCTGGGACTTGGCTTCCCATCGTGCTTATTTCACTGCTGGCTCTTTGGCCCCAGGAGTCACCTAACCTTAGGCCTGTTTCCTAATCTTTACAAAGGAGACGAGAATAATATCAAACACATACATTATTAAGACTTAAATTATATCCTAAATAACACAGTGCTCAGTACTCAATAAAAGAAAAGCCATTGCTATTAATATTTAACAAGCCTGACCTATGCGTAAAGACAATATTTTAATGGCCTCCTGAGCACTTAATTGCGTAGATACGCCATACATTTTGTTTAATGAATATTATATTTTAAACACTTATTATTTATTTCTAAGTATTTGTTCACATATGTAGCAGAGGAAAAACTTCATAAGCAACTTTTATACAGACAAAGATAACCTCTGAACTTCAGATCTTCCTCCCTTGGCTTCCCAAGTACTGGAGTGTACCATCCTCCTCCCCAGTTTATCTGGATCTGGGGATCAAAGTCAGGGCTTCCTGGTACACACTCACCAACTGAGCAACACTCTCAGCTCCCGAAGAAGTTTTTAATAAACAATTACTTATTTTTTTTTTAATTCCTGGAAAGAGAATTGTTGAGCCAAATAATAAGCATAGTTAAAGGTGTTAGTGTGTGTGGACACACCCTCCAGAGTATAATAGTCACAGGCACAGGACATAAACTTTATGTATAATAGCAGCCTAACTGGGAATAATCCAGTGACTTAAACTGAACATTCTGTATGTTATCTGTTTATTGTCATTGATTAGTATTTATAAATATGCTTACAAAGTCTCCATGAAAACCTAGAAAATGTTCATGCCATGATGTCAGTTTGGACAAAGTATAGTTCATAAAGATATTAATTTTTAGGTCCTATGAAGTAGAAAAACAAAGCCCCAGTGAAAGAATAGGCCATTTGACTAGCATAATGATGGGCAATTTTATTCTCTTATGTTTTGTTCTAGACTGTATTTAATGAGTATAAACAATCTCTTTATCTAAAAATAGAGTAGTTTTCTGGGGAAATGTATGATTTCTTCCTATATGTAAAGGCTGTTACATTTAGCTTCACATTTTATGCAATTCTTAAGTAAGTACCCCTAAGAGTGAGCCCCACATTTCAATTTTCTGGTACAACGTTTTTTAAACACAAAGTCATCTTCTTGAGCCTTATCTATATATTCAGAGTCTGTGGAGCTTGGAGATTCTTGCCTCAGTGTTGGCATCGGCAGCAAGATCGGGCAGTCATTATTTCCCAGAGGAAATTAATCTCAGAGGACTCTAGAGATACAGTTGCCTGCTGCCTCCTGATCACAGCGCAGTTACCTGGGCAGGGCTGTAACCCAGGGACAGGCCCTGTCACTCACCTGCATGGATCTTCCAGGTCTGGGCTCTCAAGTCTTTATGCCCTTGAGCTGACAGGAAGTTTAATTGATCTCTGAGCCTCATTTCTCTTTCATCTGAAGAGCGGGCCTAACAGCCATACTATCCAACATTCCAGGGCTGTTGCAAAACCAAATGCAGTAGGATTTGGGTAAAATGTTAATGTAGTGATCAGGGTATGGAAAGCATAAATGCTTCCATAAATGCTAGCTATTGTTAAGACCATCACCATCCCTGGTTTGTTCCGTCTTTTCAGATAAGCTGTGTTGAGACCTGGGAAGTGTGAATTGCTTTAGCTCAGTGGGAAGAGCCTCTGATTTGGAGTCAAGTGGTCTAGGCTGTAGTGGTGATTGAAGAACCCTCTTATCCAATGGCCTGGGGCAGGCGAGGCTCTTCTTCATCCCTAGAGCAGGGCAGTCCAATAGCAAAATAATTGGAAGCAGAAAATTTATTTTGAATTCTGTAGAAATAACATTACACACAGTACGGCAAAACAAATGAACTTAATAATAACAGTTTTACTTAGCTCAGTATTCATAATATTATCATTTCAATCATGTAATAAGTACAAAATTATTAGCAAGGTATCATATATTCTTTTTTTCAGTGTGCATTTTACACTGACATGACTTTTTAATTTGAAGCGAAACTTTTGACTGAAATGTTTCATCTGTATTTCATAAAATATGTATTTCAAAAATTAAAATCACATACACAGATTTTTCCATAATTTTATAATAGCTGAATCAAGTATCCATTTTTTAAAGTTTCAAATTAATTAAAATAAAAATAGAGAACTTAGTTTCTCAGTTTCTTGCATGTATGCACTTGTGTCTGGGTACATGTGTACATGTGTGAGCGTGTATAAGAGGAGAACATTGGTGTCTTTCTTAACTGCCTCCTGTCTTTTTTTTTTTTTGTTTTTGAAGTTTCCCACTGAACCTGGAGCTTACCAGTTTGGTTAGACTCCAGGCATGCCGCCACCCTCCTGTCTCTTTCCCTAATACTAAGATCAGGGACACCTGTCCCCACACCTAGCTTCTGGAAAGACCCATTGTGAAAACTCTGTCATCAGTCTTGGGATGGGAAGCAGTTTGCCACCTGAACCCCTCCACAGTCTCAGTTACTCGCCTTCTTCAGCCACAGTTTGACTCCACAGTTCTTTATTTGGCTAATGTCTGAAGAGAGCTTTCGGTTCTCTTTGCCATGGTAAGGTTGCTTGCATGAGGGAGCTTGCTAAACCTCAGGTAACTACCCAAATGGATGACTTCTCTTCCTCACTCCCCCAGTGAATGAGAGGTGCCCACCATCCCGAAACTGGCCCAATGGCATTTCTACAAATGAGCAATACTCACCCTGAGACTGGCTTTTGTTATTTCAAAAGTACAATCCATTTTACAAAATGCATTTTACAAAACAACATGAGACACACAAGCCACTGTGTGTGTGTATGTATGTATATGTGTGCGTGTGTGTTTGTGTGTGTGTGTGTGTTTGTGTGTGTGTGTGTGTGTGTGTTTGTGTGTGTGTGTGTGTTTGTGTGTGTGGTGTGTGTGTGTTTGTGTGTGTGTGTGTGTGTGTATGTGTGTGTGTGTGTGTGTGTGTGTATACATTGGTGTGCATGTACATGCAAAAGAATGAGAAGCATCATTTTCAAAGGAGATTTACAATAAAGATATTTCTAAATTTCATCTGTTTCTTTTTCCTGCTACGCTCCTCCTCCCACTTTGTATTTAATAATGGTCATGAACCATTAAATTGATTTCATGGCTCACTAATGGGTTACAAACTACAATTTGAAAAACACTGAACTTAAGAGCCCAAACTTCCAGGCATTTCAGAAATTGATTTGTTTTGTGTAGTAAATAATAACATTTCTGTAGTTCAACAGGGGAAAGACATCCTCTTCAACATAAAAAACAAAGTCTGACTCTATTTTAGATAAGATATAGAAAAATAAATGAATTACCATCTTTTTTGCTTCAGTATCATTTCTTTATCTATCCAGTAAATGTCTGTGGAGGGAGCATAATCCTGGCCTTGCAGTGGGTGCCAGTGGCCAGCCAGAGGTGGACATCCCTGCACTGAGCTGCAGCTATAACAAAGAGCATTCTTTCCACCAGCCTTAGCTGGGTGCATGAGACTCCATCCCACCCTAGTCAGAGTGGTTATCACCACCTCCCCCCCCCCAAAGAAAAAAAACCAACAAATGCTGGAAAGGTTATAGGAAAACCAAACCCCTTAGACATTGCTTGTGGCATTGTAACCTAGTAAAACCACCATGGAAATCAGAAATCAAAAAACTAAAAACAGATCTTACATATGATCCAGCTCTAGCCTTTCCGGGCCTATGGCTGGGGAACCTAAGTGAACACACCATAGAAATGTTTGCCTTATTCACGTTGTCCAAGGTAAGCAGGTAGTTGAGATATTCATTAATATAAATGTATATATATTAAATTTATTCGACCATAAAGAAGAATGAAATTATGTTATTTTCAGAAACCTGGATTGAATTGCACATCATCTTGTTAAGTAAAATAAGGCAGAGAACGAAAGACAAATATCACATTATTTCTCATATGTGGAATCTAGATTTTTATACAGATAGAAAATAAAGGGAGAGGGGAGAGAGTGGGAGAGCAGTAGCAAGAGCAAGGGCAATCATGTCTCTGTATGAAAATCTCAAATCACATTGTTTGGTATGCTAACTTATAAAAAGAATTAAGATGGCCAATTGGGGAGGAAAAGGGAAAGAAACAAGAATGTCTGGTACCCGCAGTGGAGACCTAGTCCCACCCACCACTGTGACTCAGCTTCCGTTATCCTTCTGTTATACCTTCTAGTCCATGTCACTTCCTGCTCACAAGGCAGGAACCACACCTCCAGGAATTATGTCCATATTCCAGGAATGAAGAAGGAGCGAGAAAGAGGAGGAGGAGGATAGAAAAGGAAAGTTTCTCTCCCAAACCTCCTCTATCAGATAAAGTACAAATTGCCCAGTTCAATGTGACTTTCAGATAAATAACCAGTGATCTTTTGAGTGTTAGCATGCTTGTACTAAAAACGTTTTTCATGGTTCATCTGAAATCACGTCTGTGCTGGCTAGTTTTATATTTACTTGATACAAGCTAGGAGAGGAGGGAACCTCAACTGAGAGAAGAGCTCCATGGGACCAGACTATAGGCAAGCCTGTAGCACATGTTCTTAATTAGTGATTGGTGGGGGAGGACCTAGCCCATTGTGGGTGGTGCCATCCCAAGGCAGGTGGTCTTTGGTTACACACACACACACACACACACACACACACACACACACACGCTATGCAAGCCATCTGGAGCAGGAGTAAGCAGCATACCCTCCATGGCCCCTGCATTCGTTCCTGCCTCTAGGTTCCTGTCCTACTTGAGTTCCTATTCTTGCTACTTCTGATCATGAATGGATGTAACTCTAAGTGAAATAAACCCTTTCCTCCTCAAGCTGCTTTTGGTCATAGTGTTTCATCACAGCAATAGTAAAGTTAACTAAGGCAGTGCTATATATGAAATTTTGTATTTTTTATTTATTCATTTTACATCCCAATTGTGAGCCATCCTTCCTTTCCTCCCAGTCCCACCCTTACAAATCCCTTCCCTCATTAACTTCTCCACAGAAAAGGGGGAAGCCCCTCTTCGGTTCCACCCCACCCTAGGACATCCAGTCACCGTAGGCCTAAGAGCATCCTCTCCCACCGAGGCCCAACCAGGCAGTTCACTTAGGGGAAAGGGATCCAGTGGCAGACAACTAAGTCAGAGACAGCCTCTGCTCCAATTGTTAGGGGACTCACATGAAGACTAAGCTGCACATCTGCTACAGATGTTTTGGGAGCCTAGGGCTAGCCCCTGCATGCTCTTTGGTTGGTGGTTCAGTCTCTATGAGCCCACCTTGAGGCCAGGTTAGTTGACTCTGTAGGTCTTCTTGTGGTGTCCTTGGCCCCTCTAACTTATGCAATTCTATCCCCAACTCTTTTATAAGACTCCCTGATCTCTGCCTGATGTTTTCTATGTGTCTCTGCATCTGTTTCCATCTGCTGCTGGATGAATCCTCTCAGGAGACAGTTATGCTAGGTTCCTGTCTGCAAGCATAACAGAGTATCATCAATAGTGTCAGGGATTGTCTCTCACATTAGATTGTCTCTCACATTAGATGGGTCTCAAGTTGGTCCAGTCATTGGTTGGCTGTTCCCTCAGTCTCTGCTCCATCTTATCCCTTGTCCTACACATCTTGTAGGCAGGGCAAATTTTGGGTTGAAGGTTTTATGGGAAGATTGATGTGACTCCCTCCTCTGAAAGTCCTGCCTGGCTACAGGAGGTGCCCACTTCAGTCTCTATATCCCATGCTCTGGTAGGAATCTCAGCTAGGGTCACTTCCATACACTGCCTGTAGACTCCTCAGTCCCAGGCCTCCCAACTGGTCCCAGGCACGCCCCTCATCAATTTCTCACTCTCAGTCCTCTCTTGCCTCCCTCACTTGACTGCTGTCTCAGTTCCCCCCCTTACCCCGTCTCCCACCCAATTCCCTCTCTCCATCTATCTCCCCTTTGAGGGAGATCCACACATCCTTCCTTGGGCCCTCCTTTCTTTGGGTCTGTGGATTGTAGCATGGCTCTCTGCAGTTTATGGCTAATATGACTATATACCATATGTTACTGGAAACGTTGTATTTTTATGTGCTGAAACTGGCACAGTCTGAGTTCAATGCTGCTTATATTGCACTGATCACAACTGTCCCTTGGCCACTCCCCCTGCAAAGAAAGCCGGTTAAGATGTCACTTTTTCAACTTCTAGTCTCAGCAAATGAGAAAGACAAGAAAAAAGAAAGTTAGTGTGGGTGTCCAGGGATTAAACTGTGGCATTAGCTATTGGTGAATTTTGTAAACCATAAATTTCAAGAAATTCTATTTCTTGAAACGGCTTTTATAATTTCTTTTCCCCCTTTAGTATGTGTGCTCGCTTGTGTGTGAATGTGGTACATGCATGTCAGGACAGTGCATAAATGTGGTGTAGGTGAGCATGTGTGTCAGTGTGTCAGTGTGGTGTAGGTGAGCATGTGTGTCAGTGTGTCAGTGTGGTGTAGGTGAGCATGTGTGTCAGTGTGTCAGTGTGGTGTAGGTGAGCATGTGTGTCAGTGTGTCAGTGTGGTGTAGGTGAGCATGTGTGTCAGTGTGTCAGTGTGGTATAGGTGAGCATGTGTGTCAGTGTGTCAGTATGGTGTAGGTGAGCATGTGTGTCAGTGTGTCAGTGTGGTGTAGGTGAGCATGTGTGTCAGTGTGTCAGTGTGGTGTAGGTGAGCATGTGTGTCAGTGTGTCAGTGGTGTAGGTGAGCATGTGTGTCAGTGTGTCAGTGTGGTGTAGGTGAGCATGTGTGTCAGTGTGTCAGTGGTGTAGGTGAGCATGTGTGTCAGTGTGTCAGTGTGGTGTAGGTGAGCATGTGTGTCAGTGTGTCAGTGTGGTGTAGGTGAGCATGTGTGTCAGTGTGTCAGTGTGGTGTAGGTGAGCATGTCTGTGCTCAGGCTCAAAGCCAGAGCACGTGTCAGGTGAATTCCCGTATCCCTCTCCAACTTTTTCTCTTAGACAGTGTGGAAATGTGGGATTGTCTGTTTGTTAAGTTGGTGGAGTGCCGTTGTTGTTGTTTGGTTTTGTTTCATTTTGGTTTTGGTAAGCTGGCAGCTGGCAGGCTCTAACAATCTCCCAGTTTTCAGCCAACATAGTAATGAGATCACAGGCATGTGCAAGACGATGGTGGCTTGTTGCATGGGTGCTAAGATCTGAATTGTGGTCCTTTTGGTTGGGCAGCACTAGTAAACCACCTGTGCAGCCTCAGGAAATTCTAAGTTTAAACTGTGGCCAGGTGGAAAGCGCTGAGAAGTTTAAAGTAAGGAGAGTGATGTGTGATCTCTGTTTAATATGATGGCTGCAGTTATTATTCCCAAGTTATATGACAAGGGTAAACTTGAAGCGGAAAGACTGGTTAAATCATGGGTTATTCTAGTGGTTCTCACTCTGTGGGTCATGACCCCATATCAGATATCCCACATAGCAGATATTTACATTACAGTTTGTAACAGTAGCAAAATTACTGTTATGGAGTTGGGAAAAATAATTATATGGTTGGGTGGTTACCACAACATGAGAAACTGTATTAAATGGTCATATCATTAGGAAGGTTAAGATCCTCTGTTCTAGAACTTTCTAGCCACCATACAAAGAAGATATACCTTCTTGCATGCTCATTTCCTCTTCTGAATAATGAAGAGGACTGTGGATAGTCTCTGAGCCCCAGTTATTGATCCAAGAAGGCACATTGATGGCACTGAACTTCATCTAATTATCCAACAAGACACATAGGTGGCACAGGACACATAACTGCTTTTTCCCCTCACACTGGGCCTCCATGGTTTGCTTTGTTCATGGCCCATGTTCCTCTCAGCAACAGAGCCTCTGAGAGCCAAAATATCTGGAATCAAGAAACTCTAGGGCTTACTAATCGTGATCATCAGTATCATCAACAGATTCTAGATTCACCTAGGAGAGGAGCCTCTGGACATGTCTGTCTGTGGGTAAATGCCTAGATTCTGTTGTTAGGATAGGAGGGCACAGCTACATGTGAGTGACTAACATTCCAGACTGAAGAAAAAAGAGAAAGGAGCCTGAGACAGGCACTGGTCACTCTGCTTCCTGAGTACACATGCACTGTGAAGAACTACACATGCCCTGCTGCCAGGACTCCCTGCTACAATCCAGTGGAGTCTCAAACTGTGAGCCAAGAGAAACCCTTCCTTCTTAATTGTTTTTGTAAAGTATGCTGTCATGGAAACTAGAGAAACAACTGATGCCTTAGTTTAGATCTGGGATCTTGCAAGACTCCTGCAAGGAAAGAGAAACAATGATTTTTTAAAAATATAAATAAATAAATAGCCTACGGAGATGGGTCAGAGGTTAAAAGGGAGTACTGCTCTTTAAGAGGATCCGAGTTCAGTTCCCAGAATTCATTAGACAGCTCACAACTAAATGTAACTTCAGCACTTACAGATCTGACACCTCCTTTTGGCCTCTGCAAGCAACTGCATTCACACACACACACACACAAAGAGAGAAAGAGAGAGAGAAAGAGAGAGAGAGAGAGAGAGAGAGAGAGAGAGAGAGAGAGAGAGAGAGAGAGAGAGAGATTGACTCACAATTAAAAAAGTAAATAAAATCTTTTAAAATTTACACTAGAAATAATCAATGAAATGCACAGAAAATGTAATGAAGTCTGCTACCTCGTTGCTAAAAAGTAACATGGAAGATTCTTCTATTCTTGACATCTAGGAACTTAAATAAAGCACAAACTGAACAATCTGATTCTGGGACTGAGAATATAGTTGAAAAGAGAAAGATCTGCTTTTCTTGCCAAAGTGGAAAGCCACTCTGTCCCGGCTCCACTCCTTCTGTGCATCCAGCAACAGATGCTCTTATCCCTCCTTCCTCCTGCTTTCTCGTTGAATTAAATCAATTGTTTCATTTTCATCCAGTCCCTCTCTCTCCCTCTCGTCGGATCGAGTGCTGGTCTATCTTCCTTGAGGATTTCCAAAATGAGCTCTCAGGGAGAAACGGTTTCTCAGCACTTTAGCTTCTGTTTCCTTCTATTTATTTGCTTTGTTTTTATTATCTTTTCTTGCTGACTTCCCAGGACACATATTCAGTATGCAGAAGTTATTGGCTTTTCTCCTTTTTCCTAAGTGAAAATCTGTGGATTAAAAGGAAAACAGCCATCTGCATCTGTTAAACAATAGTCTATTTTTTTTAACAGGGTCAGAGATCTTAAGGGAGATATATAAAAACACACTCATATACATGAAGATATACATCTATAGATACATAGGGGAATATAAATATGTACATTTATCTGTCTTTATATATGCCCACCTATTCCAAAATACACATATCATTGTGCACACAATCCTAAGTATATTCTTATCATTTCCAGAGAAATTTTGCCTCAATTAACTTGGACCTTAGAGGTTGTTTTGCATTTCTAGTTTATTGAAGTTTATTAGCTGTGCAAGTGTACCAATACTTCTGGGCTGCAACTTGACTCATTGTGTTATGAATAATTATATCAGTAAGAAAACTCAACACCCTTTACCTTCCTTACCGCCCCCCTTAAATGAATGCACTTGGTTTTTTTTTCTGTTTCAGAAGTTAATATTATTTTGCTTCAAAATACTTTTATTCCAAGCGAAGGCTGAGAATAGCAATCCATTTAAGTTCTAGAGGATGAAGGACACAGAGGTAATTCCAAATATTTCACATGGAAACAGAGTAAGCAAGTCCAAGTGTACTGGAGCAGGATCCTAACACTGTCTCGCTGCCTTCAGCAACACCTAGCTATGGCTCGGCAATGTGCTGAGCTGTCTTCCTATGTAAGGATATGAGTGAACTAAATGTTTTCTAGAAACCTCTAGATCTTTGATGCTTTGAGTATTTGCCATATTTGGGAAAACATGCCAGTGAAGATGACCTTAACTACTCTCCTAAATTTCAAAAATCTCTTCTATATCACAACACATGAGTCAGGGCTACAGTGGGTAGGAGAATTTGGATTTGGAAAATAAACAATAAGGAAATTCTTCCAGAGACACTATTACTTTGGCCAATTTATAGAGTCACATGAACAGACTCCCAAATGCTATGTAGCCAGTGTGAGGCCATCCTAAACTCCAAAAATGATTTCAAAATTAGGCCCCACCTGCCTTTGTAACCTCAGGGAAAGACAAATGAGAGGTTGAGATTGTTTGCTGGGCCTGATCCTCAGTGTTGTGAGAGTGCAGAGGAAGAGAACGGTGGGATGCACAGGCACCAAGGCTCAGGGCTTGGCTGAAAACATCCTCATAGACTTTCATCATGGACAGTCTGATTCTGGGTATTGTGGCGTTGTTTGGTTAGCAATCTGAAAACCTTGTTCTGAATTCCAGATGCACCACTACTATGCATGGGTCCTTGGGCAAGTCTTGAACTTCTGTGCTTTAGAGATTTTCCTCAATACAACAAGCAATTAACCTATTGACCACCATATTTAGTTTAAATGACATTCCCAAACTCAGATATAGGATCAAATTAAGAATCTCCTCAAATAATGACCAGTACAAAGTTGGCCTTCCACAGACAAGCTTCTACCATATGGAGCTTGGATCTATTATAGGATGCTCTGGAACTCAGATAAACATGGAAAATATAAGAGATGAGATATTAAAATATAGATGATACAGAAGTAGAGAGAAATGTAGACATGGATGCCAATAGATTATTCACCATTGCCTTGCCTTCTTGGATGTTTTCTTCTTGGTGATTGTTTCTTCTTACTCTGCAAATGATTTTGGAATGAAACTAGACTCAAGAAGAGTTTCCATAGCACCCCTCATGGTACATGCCACACACCCCCAAATGGTTCTAGCTACAGTGTAAGGAGTTTGGGCAGTGCTCCATTTTTTATTCTACTACTGAAGAATTATAGCATTTACTGACATCTTGGAATTCTGAAAAGTCCTTTAGCAGAAGATCTTGTTACTTTTGTTGAGTCCAAGAACCCTGTGGCTCATTGGCTTACAGAGCTTTCTCATAATGCCTATTAAGACCCTATAGGGCAGCCAGGTGATAGTGGACCACATCTTCAGTCCCAGCATGTGGTAGACAGAGCAAGCGGATCTCTGTGAGTTCAAGGCAATGCCTGGTCTGGAGAGCAAGTTCCATGAGAGCCAGGACTACACTGTTTCAAAAAGCCAAAAAAAACCAAACTAAAACCAAAAACTAATACCCACAGAACACCACATAACAGCATTGGCATCGTGATTACTGAATGAATTATAGCTTACAACAACAAATTAATAGCATGTTGCACTATGGACAATTAGCCAGTGATCCAGGATGATGTTTGATTGATTATGATAGAAATCTATCTACCCATGAATTTGTTTACTCATGTTGTCACTTAAACACTATGATTAAGAGGCTTCTTGTTCAACAAGGCAGATTGAGCACACATTTGTGTCTTTCTTTCCTGAAGTCTTCCTAACACTGTATGTTAAGAATTCAATAGAGGAACAAATCCTGAATCACAACCGTAACAGGAGAGGAGGGACAAGTAGCTCCTTATGCACAAATAGAAACTGTGGATGGAGGAGTAGCAGGGCACAGAGTACTCAAAGGGAGTCATCCCACACACCTGCTAAGATCAGGAAGAGGAAGGGAGATCCCTGGAAGGGGGACAAGGGCGAGAAAATGAACGAAAAGGTCTGTGTGTCCACTCCATGCTACCCACTCCTTGTCAATCAAATTTTCCAGAGAAAAGGGATAGTAGGATGCTTAACTACTCATGGAGTCAGTAGAAAATGGAGTTCTCTCTAAAGAGTCCAAGTGAACCAAGATAGTGGATGCCCAGAGGGGCATGTCCTTCATGGTGGCACCAGGGAGAGAGACACCTGCAAAATGGTCTGCCTTGGTACTCACCATCGGGGAACTTGTAACATGAGGGACAAGTCCACCTATGAGCATGCCTTCCTAGTCTTGGTCTGAATATGAGGAGCTGATCAAGGATCACCATATAGCAATAACACAGCAGTTTGAAAAAGAGGTGCTCACACAGGAAAGGAAGACAAGTCAGATAACACAATTAACTTGAAAGATAATCTCTTCAGAAGGACCCAAGACTAAAGACTACAGGGTAATTTAAAAAAAAAAATCAGAGAAACAGCAAAATATTTGCCTGAAATGAAGGAGGTGAGCCTTTGCGTTTTTCTTTTTAGAAAGCCTAGCTAATGCCACCAGTAAGATCTTATGAAGGTTCTTATGAAGATGTGCATATAAACACATTGAACTGAAATCTCAGAACTTTAGGTTAAGAATGTACAAAGAAGTTACAAATAAAATAAGCATCAGTCTTATCTTCAGTCTCATGGACTCTAGAAAATTCTAAAGCCAGGCCTTCCAGTCTCAAAGGCATAGTTTCTAATGTGGGAACCAGAGCCAAAAACCTGACAGTCAGCCAAGTCTGAACTTGAAATAAAAAAGTAAGTCAAATACTCAAAGATCCTCAAGGAAGTCTCTCTCTAAAGAAGTTCCTTGAAGATAGGGGAGAGTATGTAAATATAATACACATCTGTGAACTTTCAAAAATTAATTTAATTTTTTAAAAGAGCGTGACTGTCAGAATCTGGGTGAGAAGACATTTCAGAACTATTGCTGTACCTGAGGCTCAGGATGCAGAATTTATGGAAGGAGTACGAATCTGTAGGAAGAAAATCAGGGGTGTGGGTGACATGGGAAAGGAGACACAGATAGAAAAGAAATTAAAGGGAAAAAGCAATTAAATTCCTGGGCCCTAGAACTTAACAAAGAAGTCATGATTCCGTTTGTGACACAATTTTGACAAGTGACTCTAATGTGTGTGGTGTGTGTGTGTGTGTGTGTGTGCAAGAGATAAAGAGACAGAGAGACAGAGACAGAGAGGGAGGAAGAAAGAGAATTCAGTTGATACCATTGATGCTTGAAGCAGTTTCCTTGTCATATGTTATCTGCTAAACCTATAGAGATCAGAAATATAACTCTCATTCACTGCAGTAAACACATACATAATAAATAAATAAATATTCAACATTAAAGTCCTGTTTATTGATTTTTTTTTATGTTTGGTATCAACCTGTAAACAGAACAGAAAACCCTTACTCATTCTTATACAACCTTAACAAGGTGAAGGAGAAATATAGCTGACTCAGATGGCAGTAGGATGAGTCAGGAAGACAAGAGCAAGGTGACTAATAACCCAGCTGGCAGTAACTGTCTGAAGCTTGCAGAACAAGCAAAAGAACCGCTTGTAAAGTTCAAATGGTAAGCAATTGCAAACAAATAGAAGATGTTTTAAAAATCAAGACAAGGGCTAGGAGTGTAGCTCAATGGTAGGTTGCTCTTCTAACATGCTCAACGCCGTAGGCACAGCCCAAGACCTGAAATAAAATAAAAATCAAGAAGATCTAAAAACTAATAGTAGCATAGTGCTAATATTTATAGAGTAATGCATCTCTCACCCTTATCAGAGAAGCTTCTATTTGTAGTGGGTGGTGACTAACACAGGCCACTGGACAGGGCTTACAGAATAAGAGACAAAAACATGTACAGCCATAAAGGAGACATGGGTATTACATATACACCTCCCAAGGTTCAGGGATCCTTGAAGAAGAGGAGGTGAGAAGACTGTAAGAGTCAGAGGCTATGGATGACTACTGAGGAAACAGTGTCCTCCAGACATAGCAGGGAAGCTGCTCATCAGAACTCAGTGGTGGTCATGACAGCACACACAAGCCCTATGCAAGCTCAAGCTGGGCCAAATTCCATCATGGAAACAGGAGGTAGTTGAAGAGTCCCGCCCCTCGCTAAGGACATGTTAACAACTGATAGCTTCTGGAGAGGAAGATTCAGTTTTCTTTAAGAGTGTTGGGGCCTGGCAAGTGGACTGAGTTCTGGTGGAAGGCCACAACATTGAAGAATATATGTGCAGGCCAAATTGCACTTGATACAAAAGATAAAAAACCAAAGCAAAACCAAAAACCAAATCAAACCAAACCAAACAAACACAAACCAGAGGAAAGAAGACACAGGACATGAGAAGACACAGGACATGAGAAGACACGGACATGGATGGAATGATTGCGAAAGGGATGTTGAATGTGAAAGTAGTTAAGAGAATGAATACAATCAAAAAAAGATGGTGAAATTCTCAGAGAATAAAAATAAAAGTTAAAACAGGTTTATCACCTCTCTTATAAGATCATTAATGTGAAAAAAACTACAGTTGCACCCACAAATAACACTATGATCATATTTTGAACAATGTGGACATCCACTTAAATAAATTAGAAATCCTCACAGATCTGCCTTCCAGGGTATGGGACTTGGTTGGAGAAGCTGAATTTAGAGACCATTACCTACAAATTATTAGTATGAATTGCCCTTCCTTGTTTGATTCTTGTGTATATTGATATCCTAAGAACATTGTTTGAGTGCCTATTGTGGTACTGTATTAAGTATCAGAGAGACTGAGGTAAGGCCAGCCTCAGGGGAGAAGCATGAGACACAGGATGCTAGGCCAGGAGCCCTTTTAGGAGAGAGAACAGCAGGGCAAGATTCACAGTTGACTTTCAGCAGAGTGTTCATGGTGTATTTGACCAATTGATTGAAACTGTTGGTGTAGAACCCCCAGAGAGATGAATTAGGGGAAGAAGTGTTTAGGACTTGGGGGCTTAGAGACTTGACTCGGCTCCTTTAGATTACTAATATTCTAGTCAGGCAGATAGAATTACTGACTTTCTAGCTGAAGGGATCCTTAGAGACAGGACTCAACCTTTTATTGTACAAACAAAGAAAGCCTAGCCCTGACAGAAATAGGGCTGAAACTCAGTGCCTCCAATTGATTCCAGTTCAGTGCTAGATCAAAAACCTTCTGGGGCTGGAGAGATGGCTTGGTGGCTCAGACCTCTGGCTGCTCTTAGGTTCAGAATCCAGGTTCAGTTCTCAGTACCTACATGGTGACTCATAACTACCTGAAAATCCAGTCCCAAGGGATCTGATGCCCTCTCTGGCCTCTATGAGCAGCAGGCACACTTTGCAGAGAAATAACATGCAGACAACACATCCATTCACATAAAATAAATAATATTTCAATTAACAATCAACAACAGTACTTCCAAACTTACACACCGTGGTCCAATCAGGGCACCAGCATTTTTCCCAGGTATTCTATGGATCAGGCACCATCCTGGTCACTTGTTCTGCCATTTGATTTCATACTCAAGGCCACCATATTTAAGGTAGACTATATCCATATTGACCATGGGCAAACTAAAGACTTAGAGACTTTAAGTCATTTTTCAAAGGCCTATAACTAGACAGAAGTAGAGCCGAATCAGCAACAGTCTGTCTGACCTCTAACATTGTGACCTTTAAACTTTTTGGTTCTTGACCTTAGATTTCTAGTTCATGCTTTATGTCCTGCTGGTTTAGAGAAGAGCAATACCTTCCTGTACTAGTGATGAGGAAGAATAATAATAACTATCAATACCACCCACCCTAAAGGAAACATGAGGCGACCACTATGTAGCCAGGCCCTTTCATCTACTTCTCTGATCCTCTGTGGCACTCCAGGGGGAAAGCTGTGTGTATGTCTATCCTTCTTAATTAGAAGGGACCTCGGGAGTCTTCTCTTAGCTCCAAGCTATTCTGAGCAAAATAAACAAGAATGAGAGAGAGAGAGAGAGAGAGAGAGAGAGAGAGAGAGAGAGAGAGAGAGAGAGAGAGGAGACAGAGAGAGAGGAGACAGAGAGAGAGAGACAGAGAGAGAAGAGAGAGAGAGAGAGAGAGAGAGAGAGAGAGAGAGAGAGAGAGAGAGATGAGATCTTTACTGACTTTAAAAGATTTATATAGATAACATCCCAAGGAGCTTATGAAATGTATTTTTCCTTTTTGGGTGGAGGAAACAGCCGATGCAAAGATAGAGCTCAACTACAGAGTTTCATTGAGATTGAAAAGACTTTAAGCTGGTCTCTGATTGATAGTCCAGTTGCAGAAAAATAAAATTCATATAAACATCATCTCTCATATTAGAACCAAAAAAAGAACTCATCCTCCAGTGAGCTCTGAGGAGGCCCAGTATCGAGGTACTGCCTACAGATTGTGGGGGCAGACTTCCCATGTGCTCCCACACCCTGAAAGAAAAGCAGCAAAGGAAAACCTCCTGATCCAACACTCCAGCAATTTCTGCTGGATCCTTTATGTTCCTTTGTGTCCACATACATATCATCTTCAGGAAAAGGGACACTGTGTTCACTTCACCCACACTTTCCTTTGCAGCTCAACTGTCTACCAACTCAGGCCAGCGCAGAGCCATTGCTCCTTTACCTGGAAATTAACACATGAGACATTGGACAGTCTCCACTCTAACTGCCAACAGTATCCCCAAGAGTCCTGAGTGAGACTGTGCAATTGAGACTCTCTAGGAGCCCCACCCAGTCTGGATAAAGACACTGGAACCTAACACAGGAAACCTCAGACCTAGATGCCAGCACCCAACCTGTACCTTGTATTACCATAGCAACACATTAAGTGTCATGAATTTAGTCACATCCTTGTACTAATGTGGACTAGTGGAGGAGGAAGATACTGGTTGACACTGGTTGATACTGGTTGATACTGGTTTCCTCTCCTGCACAATCAGATGAGACTTCTAGAAGTACTGCTTTGGCTGTGTGACTCTCCTACTCAAACTGTTTGGCTCTCGATTAGCCACAACAGAACAGTAGAAATCTTCACACAGGGATAAACGCTCTGCATCCCAGAGCACTTTCCACAGTCACCTTTTTCCTCTGTCTTCTCTCCTTGTTTGCCACACTCCAGCCAAATATTTTTCTACAAATATCTTTTAACTTATACATGCTGGTTCCACCAGTGGTTTTTTCCCTCCCCCTTTAAGACACAAGACCAAGGGGCAGGAGAGGTGGCTCGGCCGTTGAGAGCACTGGCTGCTTTTGCAAAGGGCCAGAGTTCAATTCTGAGCACCTATTGGGGCAGCTCACAGCTATTTCTAACTCCAGCTCCAAGGGCCCTGGCACCTTCTGGATGTGATGGGCACTGTGCTCACCTTCACAAAACGTGCTGCCTTTCTCTCCTCCTCCCTCCCTCCCTCCCTTCCACTCTCCCTCCCATCCTTTTTCCTCTCCCCTCTCACACACACAATTTAAAAATAAAATACATTTTAAAAAAAAAAGATTTAAGGTCAAGAGCTTTTCTTAACTTTTTTAAATGATTGGTTCATTTTTGTGTGTGGTGTGTTGCCTGTGTGTGTGTGTTTGTGTGTGTGTGTGTGTGATGTGTGTGTGTGTGTGTTTCAGTGCATGCCTGGTACCATCAGAAGTCAAAAGAGGGTGTCAGATCCCCTGGAACTAGAGTTACTAATAATTGTGAGCAGCCATATGGGTGCTGGAAATAGAACCTGGGTCCTCTGGAAAAATAGCAAATGTTCTTAACTGCTGAGCCATCTTTGTAGTCCCTAAGGTCAAGATCATTTTCTCTATGGATCTTCCTACATGGACCTCCAGCCTCTTCCCTGGTTTCCCAAAGTATTCTACTCATTGTAGTATGTGTGCTACAAGTTGGTAACTCAGAGACCAGGATGCTGCCCTGTTCCTGCCAGTGTGTCCTAGGGAGAGCCAGTGCTTAGACAATTATTCAAAATGATCAGCCAGTTTGAGGAATCTGGAGGCAGAACAAAACTAGTAAGGATCATGCCCCATGCCCACCGTCTCCTCCACCCTCTAAGTGCTCTCCTGGGTACCTAACCTATATAACACAGACAAAGCTTTCCTGGCCACATTCTAGGATAAGGACCCCTTAAATGCTAAGGAAGGTGTCAGGGAGAGCACTGCTTAGATTCTGGAGACCTGGCAGGTTGTCCTGACTGTCAACATCTTTGGGTGTATCACATCAGTGCCCCATCTGGATTGACAGTCTACTTCTCTTGAGAAGCAAAGGGTTGTACCATGTGACATGGCCAGTACTGAGTCTGGAGCTCCAATCTCTTTTCCTTTGCTATATGCCCATGATAAGAATATTCTCCTCCACTGTAAATTGATGTTTAATATGATGTTTAGATTATGTAGAGAGAGTTATAGAGCATTTTTCCAAATACCTGTAGGCCATGCTGAAATGGTTCAACAGATACAGTATACAGATTCTAGCACTAACATCAGGTCCTTGATCTGGCTAAGAGGCACACCTCACAACTCATTATATTCTATATTTAATAACTATAAATAATATTTTTACCTACTTTTAACTAATGTTGCAAGTTCCCAGAGAGCAACACTGTTCGCCTCAGAAATGGCTAGTTCCTGGTACGGATTCTGCCTTCTTTCACGTTCTTCACCACAGACCACTAATTTATTTGCCCAGTTGGTAAATTGAATTGTGCAGAAGAAAACCTTGAAAGTACCAGGAATGGTTTAAGAAGGTTGAGCCCTCATTATCTTGTTCCCACAAGGGAAATCAGGGTTGTGAGACTGTCTCTGCTGCAAAGGAGGGCAGCATCTACTAGTGGAAGAGCTCAATGCAGAAGTGCTACAAGCAAAATTAATGCATTGCAGAAGTGCCTGGAACAATAAAACGCTGCAGTGATTTTTATGCGGACAGTAATCCCAGGAACGGCTGTTTCTTGTAGGTTATCTGGCCTGTGCCACTAGAATCCAGCTCATCTCAGAAGGAAACTCTGCCACAAGTATGGAACCAGTGGGGGATTTCTAGGCTTTCTTTGTGGAAACAAGTAGCACATTCACATGACTCCATCCAAAATGGAACTGAGGAGATTATTGAGTTCAACGAAACCTTCCTACCCTGTTCTGAAAATGGAAAACTGAGAAAGCTATTGTTTTGCCTGAAATCACTTAACTAATAAGCAAGGGAGAAGTTCTTTGAAGTAGATGCTTTTATTCCTGTTTCATAGATTATAAATAAATGAACAAACAAACAAAACATTCTCATGACTGAAGGACATAGAGCCAAACAAGTAGGGGACACTAAGGTTGTGTTTTAGTGTTCTATTGCTGAGAAGAGACACCATAAACATGGCAACTCTTATAAAGAAAAACTTTTCATGGAAGCTAGCTTACAGTTTCAAAAGTTGGCAACACTCACGCAGGTGGTGCTGGGGAAGTAACTAAGAGTTCTACATTCAGATCCACAGGCAGCAGGAAGGGAGAGAGAGTCACTGGGCCTGGCTTGGCTTTTGAAAAACTCAAAGCTCACCTCCTACTAAACCTTTCAAACCATTCCACTCCCTGGGGACCAAGCATTCAATTTTACTGAGACTCAGGAGGCCACTATCATTCAAACTACTCCAGGTTGAACTTTGTCCCCAGAGATTATTGAGGCCATATTCCTGCTCACCATCCACCTCCGCCAGGATGGACTGACTACCTTCAAAGAAAGTTTAGGAGGGGAAAATGGGGCTGGATATGTGCATATAGAACAAGAGACACCAGGCATCTCAATGCTGTCAGTCTTATGCCCTTGACACAGACCGTTGCTTCTTTCCCTGCTTGGATCTATCCTCAGATTCAGTTTCGTTTCTCTTTCCAGGCTCCTTCCTCCTCCTGAACACCTCTGCAGATTCCAAGCACACCATTCTGAGCCCATGGATGAGGAGCAGCAGTGATCACTGCACACTGGCTGTCTCGGTGCACAGACATCTACAGCCTTCTGGGAGATATGTTGCCCAGCTACTGCCCCACAATGAAGCTGGAAGAGAGATTCTTTTGGTGCCTACCCCAGGGAAACATGGGTAAGTCTTTCCTAAGGTTCAAATTGATTTTTAGAAGGTGATTTGGCTTTGGAATGCACATTTCCAGACTCTGACATCTACTTAAGACTCACAATTGTCCTTTAATGGGTAGGTCCAGATTGAACCATTACTGCTAATGTCCCCCAGGTAGTGCCTCAGGCCTTGATCTGTGGGTTCCCCAGGCTGCCCTGGCTAGTAGTCCTTCCAAAGGCCAGAGGACCAGCTGTCAGACTGGGCACTTAATGTGTGGATGTTAAAGATATTCATGCCCCAAGGTCCAGATGGAGCCAAGGAGCAAACAGCTAAAGAGAATGTTAAACAGCTGCCATGAAATCAATTTAATATGCCAGAAAATAGGTTTTATCAGAACGTGGGCAAGGAAGAAAAAAGACAAAATAATGTAACCACCAAGCAGATCCTATGAGACCATGAGGCCTGAGAATGGGATTAGCCCACTGTTAACCCATCAGAGATTAGAAGAGAGCTTTGTTCTAGAACTTTTAGATGTGTGCGACTGTTGTCACCCTTTCTGGAAATGTAACTTGCTTGCTTGGTGATCCCTCAGGCTTCTACAAGGAATGGCATGGGAAAGCAACTTGAACTACGCAGTCTCTTGTCTGCCTTTTTGTCTCCATTCCTTTTATAATTTTATAAATTATATATCAGTATATAGCAATGTATATCAAGGGCTCAGCTCTGAGTGCCACATATTTGAGACTTTTCAGCCAACAAGGGCAATGGTCCTTCTTTGTAATGGCTAGAAAAGAAAAATTCTGATTTTGGAATTAAGTTCAGATTGTTTCCCTCCCAAGAAAACAGCCTTTAAAGAGAGTCCCTTGTGACTGATGCCTGTCACCCACCCTCTGTCCCTGTGGTGTGCATACATGATATTTTGGCTATTGCTTTTCCAAGGAGGCTGTAAGGTTTCTTCAATGCTTTCTCATCCCATGCTGAAGATCCATCTGTATTAGTTGTATCTAGAAAGACCACACACCAAGGCAACCCCAAAAGGAATAAAATCTTTTTATTTCTTAGTTTCCTTTTATTTATTCTTTTACTGGACACGACAAGAATGTTGCAAACCTGAACTCATAGGAGTTCAGTGATCATATGCACATGATCATGCCAGTTAAATCCCCGACATGGGTAGGAGAGGGTTCCTGAGCCCCAACCCCTGGGTGAGGGAGGAGTCATTGGCAGTTGATGGTTATTAGGGGAAGAAGAATCACTTCTCTTTGAATCACTTCTCTTTGGGGGTATGTCCACTTGGGGGGTCCCTATGTTGCAGTAGATAGGCCCATCACACCTGTGTACATATAGGCAGTACCATCTGGACTGGAGAGGAGAGAGAGAGAGAGAGAGAGAGGAGAGAGAGAGAGAGAGAGAGAGAGAGAGAGAGAGAGAGAGAGAGAGAGAGAGAGAGGGAGAGAGAGAGAGAGAAGGCTCTGGGAAGGATATGTGTATCAGTAGGAGTCTATGAGGACTCGAGGGGAGGGTATGCAGGATAGATATAATCATAATATAACACTTAGTAATGACATCTAATACCAGTGAGGGTGCTAACTCTGCAGCTAGACTCACACCCATCTTTTTGCTTCTAAAGTGCCTCATTGGTCCCCTTGCTCTGTTCTAGTCCTTAGAAATAAGGAGTGTCAGGTGCCTTGGCTGCCCATTGTTTTAGAAAAACTGTTCCCAAGCACCAGGGCTTTTTCTTCATCCTGATGTTCTTTTCCAGCTTTCGCCCAAAGGGTAAGGCCTCCCATCCATTGGCAGAGCAGGAGCAATGGTGGCCTCAGAACATGCCAACCTCATGAGTTGATTAATTTGACTTACCATTTCCAGTGTTCCCTCTTCAGGCAGCCTGACAGATACCAAAGAGTGCATGTTGGAGGTGCTGGGCCTTCAAACAATAAACCCCTAGGGTTCTGTGGGTTGGGCAGAGAATCACTGATGTCATAGATGACTGGAGTTAGAGATCACACTGTGAGAGAAGCCTACAATAGCCATGAGTTGAGGTGACACCAACACCTCCCACATGGCGTGCCAGTGTTCTTGTGGCTCCTCTGTGGTGACTACCAAAAACCTTATTTGCCTCAGTAGCTTCCCATGTTCATCACAGCCAAGTAAACTCCTATTTTACACATGAGAAAAGTACAAACATAAAAGCAATACAAAGTGGCGCTATCTGAACCAGATACCACATCCATTCCTTAAGTTTGCGGTCTTTCCAGTAAAGCTAAAACCCACTGAAAAGTGAGGCTGTTCAAGTGGAGAGTAGGGGTGAGGAGGGCTGAGAAAGAGAACCTAGGTGACAGAACCTCGCCAAAGACACATGATTTCCATTCTCTCAAGACAAACAAACCTGGAACCATGGGATGCAAATATCTTCAGGGGCAGCCTTCACTTCACTGACATGAGACCAGGGAGACCATCTCCCCACTGTGTAGATAGACCATGAATTCCCTTAAGGCTGCTGTAGCCATCAAGCTCACGATCCACCCCACTATGTCATGTGACCTCTTTCACCAGAGGGGTTGAGCTGCCCTCTGCAGGGTGTGACCTGAGACAGGAGAGGGGGATGAGGATTATGCTGAGACAGATGTGGCAATGTGGATCCCCACGGCTAGAGAGACTTTGTCCTAAGCTGAAGAATGTCACATAGAGAGATGTTATCCCCATCCCTGGCAGAGCCATTGTAGACTTCAGTGATGTACAGGAATGATTCCAACTTTAAATTAAAGATGCCTTAGGCCAGCTTCTTACTTACCAGCTAGATCAATATGATGGGGGTGTGAGGTGTCAGCACAAGGGACAATCAATAGCCCATTCTACTGCATCGAGGAGGTTTGTTCTCCTGGGCATCTTGGCAAACTACTTGACACAAGACCCTTGTCCAGCAAATCAGAGAGCTCTGCATATTTGTAAGTTAGATCAGAGTCTCTCGGCTTCACATTACTGACATTTGGACTAGAAGAATTGTTAGGTAAGACTGTCCTGTGCATTTTCTACCAATAACCCTGGCCTCTACTAAGCTAGATGTCACTAGGACATTAGCAACCCTCCCCAATGTGTCAATCAAAAACATCCCCAGATATTTTTCTAAGGGTTCTTTCTCAGTAAAGCATCCATGTTGAGAACCAGTCGGTTCCAGGGAGCATTGACATCTGTACATCTGTACAGTTCTAGGAAGCATTGTAGAGCTGAGAGAAACTATGAGATTTGTCTGCTTTCAAACTTCTCAACTTATAGATGTAGTAACCATGGCCAGAGAATGAGTAAACCTATTTTGTGTTATATCACAAGACTTATTTTCTCAAGTTGAATGTCTGGCGTCCTGCATTCATGAGTGTGTCAGTCATTGTGGTTGGTCATGGGTTATAATGATATATTAAGCTTAGTTTGTATCACTGAGTAACAACAGGGCTGTGGGTAAAATCTATTTAGCACTTCCTAGGTGTACAGACCAGTCACTGCTGTCCCCCTGACATGTGTTTCCTTACTTATACTCATAAAAACACAATGAAATGCATTATTGCTGTCATCTCCCATATTGCAAATGAAGACATTCAGTGAAGCCAATTAACCTGTCTGAAGTCAAAGGCTGAGCAGTTTGGAGGTGTTCTGAACCCAGCAGCCAGACTTCAGAGCATTTTCATCCATTGCTGTACGATCTTAATCAGGTCACGGTAGTTCAGCAGGAAAATCATAGTTCGGGTGCTGTGCTGAATGAGAAGTCCTGAATTGAAAATCCTATCTTGCTATTCGCTGATCAGCTTTGATAAGATCAGAGAGCTCTGGGTATTTGGGAGTTAGATCAGGGTTACAAAGAATATATACAAGATTAACCCCACTGCGGACAGTGCTCTGACTTCAGGCAAATCCCATGTCCTCGTAAGCCTTCATTTCTTCATCTGAACATTGGGAACAATGCTACTGGCCCTGTACACATGCTGCTGTGGGTCCTTTTCAAGGATGGGACATTGTGCATACCGAGTATAACGCAAGCATAGAGGGCTATGTTTTATACCCTAATATGGTCTGGTCGGTTCTAGTAGAATTAATCTAGTCTCTAGCTTATGGGGTCCTGTCAGGAGAAACCAGTGGCTCATATCACTGAAAGGTCACTCCCTCAGGAACAGCACTCAGAGCAGTAAGGAGGATATGTGACAACTTGGCAATGCTGACTCTGATGATTACAAGTGGGGCTGACTCCTTCTCATAAGAGGAGATAGCAGTTTGGAGACCAGTCATTGGGAAGTGATATTCAATGTTTGGGGCCACAGTGGAGGGAATAGAAAGAACCAAGTGAGCTGGGAGAGCTGGACTCAGAGGAGCAGAATGACAAGTCACAGTCCCCCCAATCCCCACAGGCCCTTGAGTCCTGCTTCCCCAGTGGCAGCTCAGGGAACAGCAGCCTGCCTAGAAGCCCTGGGAGGCAGAGCAAAGGGCAGTGGAGGATCACAGCTGTTGCTCACTTCCTAGTCCCCTGGTAAGCAGTAGAGCATGTCAGGGCATGAGCAGCAGAGTCTGCCAAGACTGCCTGGCTTTGCAAGGGGTCTCCTGGGTGACAGAGAGACGAGGGCCCACTCTGCTTACTACCCAGCCAAAATGACTACAGAAGCAAGAAAAGAGACAATTTTTCTGGCTTGGTAGAATAGGTAGAATGTATTGATAAAGCTAGAAATGAGCGGTCACTAAGTCCTCCTGATTGGAAAGAATATGATACCACCTATTTGATATGGTGAGTTGTGAGACGGCATAAGAAAAATAACTCACATTATGCCCAACTAAGAGATATGTAATGATGCTAGCTCCTTTTCTGCAGAAGCATTTGTTTTCCAACAGTGGAATGTGTGCCTTTCCTGCAGGAAGTGACATGGCAGAGCCAAAGAACACATGACCATGACTTTCAAGGAACATTAATGAAGACAAGTCAAATGGCAACAGCTATGTCATAGAGACAGTAAGACTGCTTCTGCCCAGTGAGTTGCCTGCCATACCATGCTGCTCTGGCGATGTGTTTTAACAAGATAGATCCCGAGGCAATCAGCAGTGCATAGCGTGTGGCCTCCTGGCTTCTGGAACACAGGCTTAAGGGTTTGTAGTGTGTGAGGCTGTAGGAGAGAATTTCTGGGCTCTTTCCTGGATATCCCTCTCAAGTCTTCCTGCCTCTCTAAGAGCACAGATATTTCCTGCAGCCATGACTATCTGGGGATTTTATTGTGTGTGACCAGAACTCCACAGTGTGTGAAGGGAACAATTGGTCCCCGAGGGCATAAGAGTTGCCAATCACTTGAATTGCTAATACTTGGAAGGCATAAATCTAAAAGATGTGCTGACATTGAGTCCAGCAAATCTGGAAGGGGCATCTTAGTGCCAGCATGACTGTTGCAGAAAATGGGAGAGTACTGAGATAGCCCTCTATATAAAACCTCACTTTTCTACAGACATTAACCCTAGGCCTCAAAGACGCTGAGGCGCAGAGTCTTCCTTGAGTTTCTGTGTTGGGAAGCTGAAGCCTACTAGCATGATATGCTATTAGAGAACAAACTGCACACTTAAGGCAGAGCGAGGACTCACCACCGTACATGTACATAAGAGCTCTTCCATGTTCTTTCCTGTCATCTCTTGGCTGAATAGCTATGATAGGAAATACCCAAATCCACTTCTCTTGAATGAAAACCTGTAGATATCTGCTCAAGTGAAGATGGTCCCAAGTCCACGCTGGGGGCCACTCTTACTTAAGCAAATCGGTTCTGATCCAAGATCTCAGCTTTAAACTGTAGTAGTGATACAACCAGGAAGATGCATCAGGGTAACGTAACACAAAAAGACATAGTCAATATCACTAAGAGGCATGGTCTCGGTCCTTCTCTGGCTTGCCCTTTCCACAGCCCTTTCCAGCTTTGGTGTCTCACTTCCTCTGGAGGTCATCACAAGGATCCTGTGCTACGTCAAGAACCATTCTGTACCAGCAACCTCTTCTCCAGATGCTGCCCAGCAGTTGGGCAACAATCAGTTGTTCTCTCCATCTCTCTGCCATTGGTCCCTCCTGGCTATCCACAGGGGCAATTCGTACATACATCCTTCCTGCAGGGACCTTCCCTCCCCGGCACACAGCACACAGAACCTTGGCTTTCCTTGGAGGTTGATAGACCAGCACAGTCTTTTGGGGCTAACAGATGGCCCCAGGGAAGCACTCAACTGAAAAGTGCACTTGCTTTGGAAGAGAGTTGCTGACTTTTCCAGAGTTGTGCTAGGTTTAACTTCAGGCTTCCCAGGCCGCTGTGCCACGCGTGGCCAACAAAGAGCCATTAGAGCCCTTAGCAGTCAACATCCTGCCTAAGTTCTCCTCCAATCCTGCCTGCATGATAAACAGGATCCGGAATAAAAAAAGGTGATCATTTATTGCAATTGATGCCCTCGAGTGGCAGTGTCACAATGATTTAATTTCAGGCCCAGCTTTTTCTTACTTTCAAAGTCATTCACGGTGTCAGCTTCCCTCTCTTTCCCCTTCGTCTGAATAACACACTAATAAATATACAATAAGGGCTTTAATGTCTGGGTGATTTACACTAAAAAGAGAGAGCCATTCAAAGGCTTTAAAGATAATTTTTAAAAGCCTTAAAACTCACACCCTGGCTTGTCAGAAGCATATTTCCTGGATACTCTACCTTAGTAACAATCATGAGATCAGAGTTCTCTGACACAGGTGCTCATGGGACACAGAGCCTAAGTATTCTTGGGGCTTTCGGTCCACCCACTACAGAGAGCTTGAGTGAATCTCTGTTTCTTAATAAGATGACAATAATTACTCTACCGCATGGCTCATTGTGAAACTCAAACAGGCAATGTGTAGAACCTATTGGTTCTAAACTGGCCTCCCACTGCTGCAGCTGTCTGTCCTTCTAAGGGGTCCAGAAATGTTCTCTCCAGGCTCACCATGGCTATAGGACCTAAACATGATCAGATCTAAGATATGAACTGATCTTCCTCATCCTTATCATGACTGACTGGACTATTTGTGGGGGGAAGCAACAGTACAACTCACTGTGCCTGGGTCTGCTATTTCTAACCATTTTGGGTAATAATATAGAGGTAACTTGTAAAATGTTGAGATTCTCTGTAGTAACTCCAACGTGATCGATCTAAAACTTTGATGGCGGAAATCAGAGCCACACCTTTTTAAAACCTGAAGTCCTATCTCAGTGACTCATCTGATTTATTCATCTGAGTGGGGCATGAGCATGTGTATTTTTAGAAAACTCATTGGGGACTCCACTCTACATCGAAAATTAAGAATCATGGCTATCATCTCAGCTTAATTGCTTGATCACATAAGCTGCTAGATTTACAGAACCACTTGACTAAGCGTTACGGAGGAGAGAGAAATCTGGGAAGTGCGTGGTGGACTAATGTGAAGTGGATAGTCATTGTTCTGCTACTAATGGGTAGACAGACTAAAGATAACACTCCCCAATGGCAGCCCAACTTGACTGTGCCTTCCTCAAGCCGGGACAGCTGGAATGCACTTGAGTCACATATGGGATTTCTCTTTACTATACTCAGAAATACTTCCAGAAGGATTATCAAAGGCACAGGACTCTTCCATGGATTTATCCAGTCATCTATATAACCATCATGATGAGTGCATCTATACCAAACATCTGTCCATCTACCTTGTACCCGTGTGTGTGTGTGTGTGTGTGTGTGTGTGTGTGTGTGTGTGTGTTATTTCTCCATCCTCTCCATATATTCATCTAGATACTTATCCATTGGTATATACATCCTTTTCATACATCAGAATGCCATGTGTTGACACTGGGTCGAAGCTGCACAGCCCTGTTCTGTTCTTAGGAGGCAGATACACACCAGGTAATGGTTACAGTGAGAATCTTCTGCACTGTGCCTGTTGAGTTTACCAGGTGCATCAGCATCCGCTAACCCATTTCATCTTCACTATGATTTTGCCGTGCACATTATTCTCATTTTATAGATGAGTAAGCTGAACCTAGAGAGGCTCTGTGATTTGTCTGTAGTCAGGGGCAGCACAGGGGAATACAGTTTGCTGGGTTCATTTTCTTTTGTCTTACCATCTCCCTAGAGGGGCTTGCAGTTAAGTCCTGGCCCCATGCCTAGCTTTGAAGAAAGAGAGAGCTGTTCTCATCCATTAGGGTAAGCTCTTCTCACAGAAACTCATCTCATTCTGAGCCACAGCCTAGAGAATGTAGACCTTGCCTTGTAGATCTTTTACTCCCCAAGCAGCTAGTATAGTGGGTAGCACATAGTAGGCATTCAGTGATAGCTGTGTAGATCAACTTAAAGATAGCTCCACAATGCAGCAGTTTTTAAATTTGTGCTTTGGACCTTAAGTTAATGTTAAGGCCCAGTTGGAGATCACAGAAGAATGGTCAGTCAATGGGAAGATGATAAGTCATGTCTCCCCGCCCTCCACCTACACTTTAGGATAGGTATGTATTCCTCCCTGGGACTCTGGAGGCAGCTGTCAAAGTGTTCCTCAACTGTGAAGGTTGCCACTAAGTACAAAGGACAATTCCTTTCCTGGCAGATAGAACTTTTACTCACGATCACTTTCACTGGCAGGCGTCAAAAAATATATATATTTATAATAAATGGGAAGACCATCCACTTCTGCCAGCTTTGACCTTCGTGGTTTGACAGCTGAAGGCTTGTAGTGGGTCTTTTGAGCTTGCTGCTTTTGTTTTTCTACTCTGCCCTGGATATTTGATGGATTGAACACCAGAGGATAAGGGAGTTGTGAATACCTGTAACTCCTAGCTTGTCAGAATGGCATCTTGGCAAATCCCATAATGATAAATAGACATTGTATACAAAGAGAAGTCAAAATGGATTGACAGAATCACATCTTACCTCAGAAGTATTTATTGAAGCTCAGCGTTTCCCAGCAGGGACAAAGATATTAGAATAAATCGAGGCATTTAGGTGATAGCCCATTGGGAGCAAGAGATTCTCTCATTCATTCATATATTCTGACAACAAGGATTTATGAGTTTTCCTCAGCCACTGGCATCACCAGGAAACTGGTGGCTCTTGCAGTTTCTAGGGTCTCACAGTACGGTTTGGAGTTGAACAGGAGCAGATATTGCAGTGCTGTGGGAAGAGAGCTATGATGACTGTTGCACATAGGTGCTATGGGCGTGTTGATGGTCACCAGGCAAGATACCCAAAGAGCTAGCTCTAGAGGGGAAGTGGGCTGGTTAGGTGATAAAGACAGGAAGGTATCTAGCACACAGAGTAAGGCTATGCAGGGGGCCAGGCAACCTGAGGAGGTCGATGATGAGCTGTGGCTGTGACATCCTTTGTGTTTGTCATCTAGAAACCTTCCATCTACTCCCTGTTCTGGCTCTCTGAGCTCTTACTCCTTCATGGGATTGTGTGGCAACAAACCCATTAGCTGCCCACTAAGGCTTCTTTAAGGAGCAAAGTATATTGGCTGGACCCATATCAGCCAATCTGTGCTCAAAGCAAATGCCCTGGGGTCAAACCAAAAGGAAAGGACCACTCTTCCGTCCCCATGCTCTTCTCACAGCTTCTCAGCTGTCTGCATTTCCAGTGAGGACTCTCGAGTGCCTATGGATAATGCACAAATACAAGAATGTCTTCCCATAATACAAATGTATCCTAGAACAGAGACTACCTTTGTTGTCTTCCTTAAGGTTAACTCAGATTCCCATTGTCCCTCCCCTCCCCCTTTGGCAGGAATAGGGAAACTGAGTCATTTTCCATAGCTTGATTATCCTGACCCTATTTCCACCAGAGGGTCATATGCATTCTTCAGTACCTAGTGCAATATCTTCTCTCTGAAAAGGTCTTTTAGCGTTTCCCAGATGCTGTTGAGTACCAGCCGTACCATGCGGCCTTGAGATCCTCACACCCAGTTACTAACCTGCCCCCAGTGTTCTCTCCTGATGGCTTCTAAATTCTCAGACATAAAGGATCTGGCAAGGACAGTTACAGTCTGGAGAGAGGCAAGAGAGGCAATACCTATAGCCTGAGGGAACAGCCCTCTTCCATCCTGCACTATCCTTAATTTGCATAAAGAAAGCCATTGAAGCAGTGAGGAGGAAGAGAAGGAGGAGGAGGAGGAGGAAAAGGAGGATTCCTATGGAAGAGGAGGCTGTGGAACTGCTTGGTACTCATTCTCCATTCTCCAGCATCTTCCAGTTCTAAGCATCTACAGTAAGGATGCTGAGAGATCTTCCCAGCATCACACAGGTATGAAGACTGCACCTACACCATGCAATGCAACAGTTTATGCCCCAACCCTATGTGCCCCCCCAACATCATCTGATAACTAACAATAAACTATTTGCATATTCCCGATGGCATAAATGCAATGCTTCCTCTTCAGAGCAAAGGGCAAAATTCAAGAGTTGTCTCACACAAGAAACTGATTTAGGAGCAGCAGATTGAGGAAGAGAAACTGTCAGGTATGATAGCTGTACTGCTGGAGGCAAGGTACATCTTAGGAACCAGGTCCCTGTGTCCTTGTCACCCGAAGCTCCCCTCATCGCACAGAAGCCAAGCCTGTCTGTGGTGAGGAACAGAACGGCATGATAGAATCACAGACTTTTTTTTTATTTGAAACAAAGTGTCTAGACAACTGTTAGTGATGGCTCCAGGGTTTGACAAAAGCGCTGCAGCCTACATGGTAGCCTGGCTGGACTTACCATTCATTCCTAGCCTCAAAGCAAACCTCAGTTTCTTATTGCCTGGCCTGCTCCTGGGTGCTCCTTCCCCCTTCTGTTTTGTTTACAGCCCTGAGCCTACATGCCTCACTAAACTCCAGGCTTTGGCAGAAATGCATTCTCTTATGGTTCAGAGCCTTAGTTAAAAGCTGTAGCCACCATGGGATTTCAAATTTAAAAGGCTTCACAAAGTCTGCAAACAGATTTGGTGCAGTGTTTACTCCTGAGAGAATTTTACATCACTAAGCTCGGTAAATGAGCGTCCTTACAGTTTTCAAATTACTGATCTCCTCCCTTTGCCAGTGCATAAGATGTTGTTGTTGTGGTTGTGGTTGTGGTTGTTATTATTGTTGTTGTTTGATTGATTTGGTTTGGTTTGGTAAGAGACAGGAGAAGACTTAAGGAAGGTCACAACTTCCTGAGCTTAGCTTGGGCTCCAGACCTGAGAGTCACTACAATCCACTGACTTCCTGAGAGTCAGAAGCTGTGGAAGAGCTGGGCCCTCCTGTGCCACAGCTCAGATGCGCAGTGAAAGCCGTTTGCATTCTGCCTGCTCCATGTCCCCACTTTTGTGTGTGCAGATACACATATGCATGTGTGCATGCATCTGAAGGCTAGAGGTCAACCTCAAATAGTTTACCTCAGGAGCCACTCATCTTGTTTTGTTCGTTTTTTTAAGATAGAGTCTTCTCTCATTATGGCCTGCGGCCTACCAATTAGGCTAGGCTTGCCAGCCAGTGAGCCCTAAGACTCAAGCTGTCTCTACCTCCACTGTGCTGGGAGTACAAGCACATGCCACCATACTCAGCTATTTACAAGGGTATGGGTATCCCAAGCAGGTCCTCATGCTGATGAGATAAAGTCTTTGCCTAAAAGGTACCCAAGGAAGAAAGTCATAGCGGACTGAATTCTCTCCTGCTGTTAATTCTAAAGAACATTAATTGAAGTCCTTGAGAGTAGCCTAAAGGACAGCTCCTGCAGGAAATCTCTAAATGGACCAAATGGAGGTTGTGGAAGCAGAGCAGGTGAACGACACAGCCTGTTCATCTACCCCCAACTGCTCAGTCGACACCTGCTCATCACAAGCTTGCATCTGATCTCCTCTTCAGCACAGCACCCAAAGCCTTGACCCAGCTCTCCAGCCTGGGACTCAGCTCTCTCAGCCCATGTCTTTGGACTCTTGTTCATTCAGATCAAACCACTCTGTGTTACCCACATAAAGCAGGTAAAGCTTCAGCCCTCATCGATCCTTGAGAGCAACGCTTCTCCTGCTTCAAGTAGACACATCTTAGCCCCTCTCCCGCAAAGCTTCTTTAGAGACTGCAGACCCATGCATGGCATGAGGGCTAATTGTGTGTTCCTTTATGTGAGCATTTCCTGGCTATTCCACATCTCTTTATAATGTTCCCACAGCACTGGGCCACATTTATTCTTATCAATTAGGCTCCTTCACAAAAGGATGCTCATTATTTCTCTTTATCCTTCTTGTGCAACGCTCAACCCAGTATGTGTTCAGAAAATGCTTATTAAATCAACAAATTCCTAAGTTAATTGGACCAGAAACTCTTTGGGAATAGAAACATGGTTTTAAGGAAAATAAAATGTACCAAAATCTTGTCTCTATTTAAAAAAAAAAAAAATCTCAATTCCTTCTGTCTCAGAGCAAGAGACTGCTTTCACACACAGTGACTGCCCTCAGGCGTCACCCCTGCCTGCAGCCCTGGCCATCTCACACTGCAGGCCAATGCTGGCCTGTGTAAGCTGTGCAAATGGCTCCTTAGCATCCCTAGAATGCTCTCTGATTGACTATACTGTGCCCACTCTCATCCTCTGTTCTCTGGGTTATTTCCTATATATTTTCTTCTCTCCCATTCAGGAATGGCTTATCTCCTTGATAGTCCCCCTCTACCCCCCTCATCCCCCTCCTGTTCCTAACTTTACTAGTCTTTACGTAAGCGCTTAACCATACCAACTCCTGTTGAGTGTTTTATTTTTTTTTTTCAGACAAGCTAAGCTGAATTCCAATTACCTTCTCTCCAGCTGTTCCTTAAATATTCCCTTCATTATTTTGTTTTTTCTCTCCAGGACTAAAATTCCTCCCTAACTGCATAAAATTATAATCAGTATTCTATTAAATGTTTACCTACAGACCTCGGAGTGACTCCCCCATATTGAGTTTCTGGTCTTCCTTGTCTTTACTTACTCACTCTCCCCAAGGGCTCTCCCATACCTACCTCGTCATCCTCTTCAGAGACCTAGGTTGTTTCCATGTCAAAAAGAAAGGAAGGGAAGGGAAGGGAGGGGAAGGGAGGGGAGGGGAGGGGAAGGGAGGGGAGGGGAGGGGAGGGGAGGGGAGGGGAGGGAATTCATACTTCTCTGTCATCTTTCTTGGTTAACTCTCTGTCACCTTGTCCAGCTTAGGGATGGCCTCTGGAGTTTGAACAGCTGGCAGCTGTCTGTGGCATGTGATTCAAGAAATTCAGTGATTGGCAAAGTCAAAATACCGATGGAAATAAAATCCCTGTACAAAATATATACACAACCCCTGGGTCTTGGCCTTGTTGCAGCTTCTCCAATCTCACATTCTCTTGTAATTTATATATATGTAATATATAAGTTCAAGGCACATTAGGAATTGAAGAGTATTTCAGTTCTGGCATCTTGAGGCAGGAGGGAAAGTAACTGAATTCCACCTCTTTCCACAACCCTGAGCTCATGAAACAGTCTTTTTCCAGAACCAGGCTCTGATTTGTCTGGCCTTAGCCAGTAGTGTGCTCTCCAAGTTCAGCTTTGACTTGCCCCAGCCAGTGGGTTGCCAATCATGTTGTAAAACAGATCACCTCTTTGCAGATCTGCTGTAGCTCCTTGGAAAAGCTTGGTAGTGGCCCCTTAGCTTTGAAACTTTAGAAAATCATCCAGTGCATCCATAGCTCTAAGCTCCAATGTTTTTCCACACAGTAGTGGTAATACCTTCTAAGATCACTGTGAACAATGGCAGCCAGAACATACTTGCTGTTGACCATATTCATGGTACTAAGACATACGGCTTCATTTAATAATTAGATTTTTCTATAAACAAGCACCATAACAATATATATAAAACTCCAGGATAATGTCAGTACCACCAATTCCCTCTGTTCTTCTACCATTTTATTGATCTTTTGTTTGCCCCCCTGGAGTCATGTAAAACAAGGCCACTTCTCCTACCAACAGACTTTGTCATTCCTTTGACCATACCTTTTATATCTGGCCTCCCTGACCTCTACAATGGGAGAGTTTTTTCTATAATTCATTTCCAGAGTTCTGTCTTCCATTATGATAGGATCTTTCAATAAACCTCCTCCTCAGCTGAGCTCACCATTTTCCTGGCTGTACCTTGGCCCCAGAGCCCCAGTCAACACTCAAGTTGATGCCATGAGGAGCCATGGAGGCTGCTAAGCATTTCACAAGGACTATTATTTAGACAATTTGCATCTTTTCTTTCCAGGGGGAGAATCCTCAAGTTTCTTTCACAAGGAAAGAAGGACTTTCTTGTTTGCCATCCCTATTCCTCAGAAATATCTGATTCAAAGAGAAATTTAATTCCACCCTCGATGTACGCATCATCTCGCTTCGTTTGTCATCCCTGTAGCCTGCCAGCTCTGCCCCTTTGTTCCCCTAATTGCCAAAGACATTTTTATACTGAGTCAATTGCATCAGGCTCAATGCAAAATGAATCAATTTGAGAAGGATATAAGCTGCACTCTTGTCTCAAGTGTGCGTTAACATTCAGATGAGCTATTTAAAATGGGTCCAGGTTAGTGCCAGAGAGACAACCTCATCGCTATTCTGATTCATTCCCGGCTGCTGGACTCCAGAGATGGGAGCCTGGGAGCCCTCTCTCAGTCTCTCTCTCTCCCTCTCTCTCAAGGGAGGAATTATACTAGGTGATATCTTTGAAAAGCTCCGATTTAAGGGTCTGATGGACAAAACTGAGTTCGACTTGGTGAGCTCACAGTGAAATAAAGGTCGGTAGAGGAGACAAAGGTGAAAAGAGATCCTATGCCCCCTTCACTTTCTTGCTCGTCATACCTCATGCAAACACATACATATAAAACCCGGTTTAAGTACAGATCACATAGCCGGAAGTCTTTGGATGTAAACCAAAGCAAACACGAGCAGCAACTGGCACCTGTCAACACTCTGATTTCAAAATTAAACAGTGTTATAGAACTGTGGATACGAAGCTACTCTGCAAAGCACAGGGCCGTGTGGTGATTCAGTGGGTTCGTTCTTCTGTCATCAGGAGAGTCAGATAATATCTCCATTAGTAGCAAGAGGTTTAAAGACGGGAGCGAGGGGCAACACCAGAACAATTGCCTGATTTATGCTTTTTCAATCACCTGGGCTCATGGCCTAAACTGGTAATGGACTCTATCCATCAAAAAATTATTCTATCTGGCATGCAGGCTTCTGAAGAAATCTGGATGTCCTCATAGAGAATTGGTTAAATGATTTAATGTGTGGGAAAGCTCTTAGCACAGTGCCTCAGTAAAAGCTGGGGGAATCTATTTGGTCCATTTTAATTATATGCTTCAGATATCATGATACATTTTATATATATATACACACACAAGAGAAATAAAGATCAGTTAGATGATAGAGATTCTGCAGCCCTGAAGTGTATGCCTATTACAGTGTATAAGCAGGAAGGTATAGCAGAACATCTCTGTGCCTCAGTGTCTCTTCTTTATGATCTCTGGAGTACCCCAGGTCTGCATCAGCTCATCAGCCTTGCGCATTTCTGTTTTTCCTACTGGCACCTCAGCTTCATCAAGACATGCATACCTTAAGTTTTTATGTCAGTGTCCCCAAGTCCAAGACAACACGTGCCACAGACAAGATATTCAATAAATTTTGAAATTGTAAAACTTTCAAAAAAATTGTAAAAATGGTACCAATAGGCTGGAGAGATGGCTCAGTTGCTATAAAGTACCTGGTATGCAAATGTGAGGATCTGAGTTCAGAGCCCACATAAAAACCCAGGTGTGGGGATAGATGTTTATAATCCCAGGGAAGAAAGAAATGGGAAGATCTGTGGAGATTGCTGGCCAGGGCATCAGTGACCCTAGAGTCCCAGAGACAGACTCTGTCTCAAATTAAGTGAGAAATGAAGTAGATAGATGTAGAAAAATGATAGATAGATAGATAGATAGATAAGATAGATAGATAGATAGACCAGTCAAATGATAGATTAGATAGATGATAGATAGATAGATAGATAGATAGATAGATAGATAGATAGATCAAATGAGAGAGAGAGAGAGAGAGAGAGAGAGAGAGAGAGAGAGAGAGAGAGAGAGAGAGGCAGGCAGATAGACACAGTGCTGTGCTGGTTTGTGAGCTGACATTGATGATAAGAATGACATCATACTTCACTTTTCTAGGCAAGCCTAAAGCACCTGGGGTCCTTGACCAGCGGCAGGAAACAAGGTTGAACCCCTGCAGTACCATGCTTCCTCTACACCAGGCATTGTTCTCAATGCCTTTACCTATGCTTACCCATTTCATCTCCACAATCATCCTGTGATGTCACATTACACCACCCCCCACTTAATAGATGAAGAATTGAACTTCCTCAGTCACGTGACTAGCAGTGACGAAAGGTAGAATTTGAGTCCACAGTGTCTCACAGATTCAGAGTGGATGATCCTTGCATTCTTTATGACCTTTCCAGAAAAGAAACCATGGTCTGGGCATGTAGCTCCATTGTAGAGTGCTTGTCTAGACAAAGAAAACCTCTGAGTTCAGTCCCCAGGGGAACTGTGTCCTAGCTCCAGGAAAGCAGTTTGCATTTGCCCAATCAAAATCAGATAGCATGCCTGGTAACAGAGGCAAATTCCAAAGAGATCTCCTCTATGTCCCACATTAAATATCATCTCTACCACCTAGCCAATGGGCCTCCTTCATTTAGCCACCATTAGTTCCAGGAGGGACAACGACACATCATCCATCTGGGGAAAGAAAAAAAAAAAAAAAAACCAACAGAGCAGAGCTCTGAGACACTTTGCCTGTGGTCAAGAGAGATGTTTTCCATCCAGCCCTTCATCCCATGGATGGATGAGGATCAGGAGTCAGAATCTGATCTACACGTGAACTGTCCCAGTTGAGCACTTAGTAAAGAGACTGCTTTATTTTATTCATAGTCAGAATTAAATAACAAGCCACTAAGACGAAGACTGCATACATAATGTATTATCAGATAAACTGAAATTATATAGAATTGACCAAGTCATATGCATGCCTCTGTATGTAGACTCAGGCTCTCTCTCTCTCTCTCTCTCTCTCTCTCTCTCTCTCTCTCTCTCTCTCTGGATTAGCTTTCACTAAAGTCACTCAGATCTGAGGACATTGATCTCATCCAACCCTGGAAGCCAAGCCAGAGGTGGCCTTCCACAGCTGCATGTGTGGGGGCTTCGAGACCCTCCAGAGCAAAAGGGAAAACAGTTCTTTCTTTTTCCAACTAGCTCATGAAAATGTTTCCCTCTAATCGAACTTTCCCCATTTGCTTGTGCCCTTTGATGCCAGCTCATAATTGCTTTTAAACTGGGAGCAGTAACAGTCAGGGAATTCAGAGTTACATCTGCATCTTTTGTGCTGAAACTGTTTTACCACATGCTTCGAAAGCTGGTTACAAACAGGTTGGTTTTGATGAGAATAATGTAAGTCCCACCAGGCTTGCTATAATTAATAGTCTGCTTACATGATGGGAGAGAGAAAATTGTGTATTGATTCTCAATTCAAAAAGAAAATCAACAATTGTTTCCCACAACCCCATGGTGTTATTTTGACTCATCTGTCTTCCCAGATCTTGCCCCAAGGTTCACCCCCACCTCTTTCCCAGGGTTACTCCTCTTTGTCTTCATTCACTCATTCGTGTATTGATATGCTAGATGCTCATTTCAATAAATATTCCTCCATACATGCAGAGAAATGCACCAAAGGATGCAAGCAGAGCCGCAAACAAGTGGAGGCAGTCCTCATCAAACCTGCCTTTTAGAGAGGGAAATGAATATTACAGTGCAATGCTACACACCATCCCGTAAGGACTGTAATGATGCATAGCTGGAGAGGACTCTCACAAGGGCCTGACATAGGTCAAAGGATCAGGGTAGCCTTTGCCAAGAGGTGATATTTGAACTGATGGCCAGTCAGAAAGACAAGTTCAAGAATCTTCCAAGGAGATGGAGAAGGCACATGAAGTCACAGAAAGGAAAGATGTGGAGATATTTTCAAGGAAATCAAGGAAAGTGCACCTCTGGGCCCAAATGAGCAGAGTGTACTGTTTGGAAGGAAGCCTAGGGACAAAGACAAGCAGAGGTCAGATCAAAAACAGATAAGACCAAAGTCATGATCTTTAGAGCCAAGCAAGCCATTGCAGTTTGGGTAAGATTGTAAGTTGAAGGTAGGATTGATGGCTGTGTTATGGAAACCTCAGATATTTAAAGAACCTTAGGAGAAGGGGAAGGGGTTCTGAATAGAGAGTGAACTATAGAAAGAAGTACCATGACCAGGGTTAGTGATGGGTAAGACACAGATGGGTGAGAGGGGCTTTTCTTTATCTTTCTTCTTTTCTTTTCTCTTCTCTTCTTTTCTTTTCTTTTTCTTGATGAGCTTAGTAGATGGAGCCATTCACTGAGGCAAGCCAGGTAAAGGAGACCCAGATATGGAAAAAAAGTACAAAGTTCACTTTGGAAGTGCTAAGTTTTCCAGAGCTTAGAAGCATCCAAGCAGACATGCATCTGGACTTTGGAAGAAAGATCTGTGTTAGAAGAAACTGACAAGTTGTTAGCATGTAGGATAGCTTTGCAGCCATAGGCCCACACAGGATGCCTAGAAAACACACTATGAGTCATAGAATTAACATAAACTCCAAAGCTCAACATTCCAATAAAGAAGTGTTTCTGTAAAGATTATCTATAATCTGTCTGTCTGTCTGTCTGTCTGTCTGCCTATCTGTCCCTACCTGTCTCAGTCTCAGTCTCTGTCCGTCCATCCATCCATCCATCCATCCATCCATCCATCCATCCATCATCCATCTCTGTCTCTCTCTCTTCGTGTGTGTGTGTGTGTGTGTGTGTGTGTGTGTGTGTCGCGCGCGTTCAAAGGCTAGAAAAGGATAGTGAAACCCCTGGAGTTGGAGCAACTTTGGGGTACTAGAAACTGACCTGCTGTCCTCTACAAAAACAGTAGGCTCTCTTGACCATTGAGCTCTCTTCAACCCTGAAAATTTCTACAAAAAAAAAAAAAATCCTTGAATATTTGTGTGAGCAAAATTTTCTCAGCACTACAAAGATCTTAAACAACAATGCAAACTATTATTGACCAATAAGTATTTAGCAAAACTTAAAAAAAAAATTCATCACAAGATTCCATTTAACATTTTTGGCTAGGAATATAGCTCAGGTAAGATTGTGTGTCTAGCACATACTAAGCTCTGGGTTCAGTCCCCAGTAATGCATCAAACTAAGGTTTTCAAGGCCATCCTCAGCTAGACAATGAGTTTGAAGAAAATAAAAAGTTTTAAATTAAAAAAAAAAAGCATGAAAACCCAAACCTCAAAAGGGATGAAAGCTTTGCTATACATGATAAATTTCTTGTATCCACTGAGTTAAGAAATAGGAAGAGATTTCTTATAGATTCTGTCTGAAGGAAGATAGGCAAATGGCCATGAAGTCCAGAAAGATGCTGGAGATTAAAATTAGGAAGATGGATCACATTGCAGACTGTATTCAGTGCTGGCATGGATATGAAGAACTAAAACTCTCATTAACACCACTTCAAACAGAAGATAGGGTCACCATTTTGGAAAGCACTATGAATATCTCTTTTAAAACTAACAGTGGAACCAGCCAGCTAGTCCACTGCTCTGTGTTTATGTGAGAATATAAAAGTGAATGTTCACACAAACCTGTACCTTAAATCGTAAAGCAGCTTTAGTCACAAGAGTCCAGAACTGGAAATGACCCAGTTGTCCCTCTGTAGGCAGGTGGATAAGGGAGCTTTAGTTTGTGTGATTATGAAGCACTGTCCAAAAATGAAAAGGCATGATTTAATGAGCATTCCTCCAAGGTCGATGACCTGAGTTCAGACCTTGAGAATTATATGGTAGAGAGAACCACTCACCCTAAGTTTGATGACTTTCACACATGAGTTACAGCATGCATCTCCCACAGACATAGCTGCACAAATGGACATAAAATGAATAAAAGTACATTGTTTACTGAATCTATGACATAGATGAATCTACAAGTCATTGAGCAAGAAAAAGAAGCCATTTAATATGTGCTTCAATTTATATATAATGCCAGAAAATGCAACCTGGAATACTGAGCTCATAGAAAGCTGGACAGTGGTTCTTGAGGAAACAGGGAAGGAAGGTTGGCGGAGAAGAGAGCCTTTGCATTACGCAGCAGGAGGGATGCACATAATGGAAGAGTTCCGTATTTCGAATGCAATTTGTGGTTTCCCACTGTAAAAGACCACTGTAAATCATCAAATTGTGCACTTTTTCCTTTAAACAAAAAAATTGCTAGCGTATATTAATTGTACAAAATAATTGGGTTTCGTTATGATATTATAATTTGTGCATATAATGAGCTTTGATTACAATTACTCTCCCGTGGCCTTGTCTTCTGCCCTCTTCTGTCTCCTGCTGGTCCCTTCTTCCCATCGTGTTCTGCACTTGAAATGGACAGCCACTAGTTGCAGATAAATTATGCAGTTTGCTAAGGTGATTTTAAAAGTACTCTGAGTACAGTGGGAAGACCAAAGAGCCAAGAGTGAAATTAGAAGATGTGGAGGAAGTAGGGTGTGTGTGGGGGGGGGGGTGTTTTAAGAGTTTAAGGATGAGGATCTGATAAGGAATAAGGTGAAACTAGAGTAGATGAGAGGTCAGATTCCCCCCAATTCCCCACCCCATCCCCACTTCCCTGGCCTTCAGTCTGACCTGTGTGGCTCAGGTACAGCTAGACAACATAAAGCTGGGATTTTTAGGTTCCTGCTTCATGAGTAATGTCCCTCAGAAAGACTTCCCAGAATACAGCAGCTTACTCCATGTTCAACTCTTTAGAACTAAAGAGGCTGGAGAGATGATTCAGTATTAAGAGCACTTGTTCTTTCAGAGAACCTGAGTTTGGTTCTCAGAACCGACCCATAGGAGGTTCACAACTGACTGTAACTCTGGTTCCAGGAGATCCATGCCCTCTTCTGCGTGCATAGGGAGACCCTGTTCCAAACAAACAAACAAACAAACAAACAAACAAACACAAAACCTATCTAGATGACAAAATAACCCCAGTGTTTGGAAGTTTCTAGCCTACACCGTCAGTTTCTCTGTCAACTTCTAGGGCTATCTTTATTTCAAACTTGAATAAAGATTTCTGGTTTCCCTAAGACAATGTGTTCTTCACTGCTATCTAGTGAGCTTTCTGTGTGAGCTAAACATGTTACAAACATCGTACATATTGAATACTTGAAAAACCCCATGAAATATTATTAACACTTAAAATTAGGGAATAAAACTAAGGCTTGGAGAAATAAGGCAGTTCTCCAAAGTAGTAGAACAGAGTTTTGAACTCAGATCCTTTGAACACTAAAGCCTATTTAAAAGCATTGCAGAAAGAGCCTCTTCCTGTTTGCAGCTATGTTATACTTAATCTTTGTGGACTATTGCAAACTGGTATAGTGTGAAGTACACTGCAGACGCTAAACAAATATTGATTTACTCATTGATTGATTGCCTTAACTAAAATTTTGTGCTTTAAAATACCAATCACCTGCCACCAGGGACTCTTAAGGGGCTTTAAAAATATCAGTTACTAAGGACATTTCATCCTTGCCAGATCAGAAGGGATTAACAGGAGCCCTTCATCAGCGCCCAAATGGGAAAAGAGAGATGCCTTGGCTTTCTAGTCTCCACTCACCTAGCTGTCCTTCCTTATCTTCTGGGACTACTTCCCCATAAGAGGAACTATGAGAACATTCTGAACAATTTCACCTGTCACCTTGCTCCAGACCCAGTGTGTGATCACAGCCATGACCCAAGAAGGGTCCCCTGGGGAATAGAGCCTGGAACGTTTGGTCTTTCTCCTTATTATGATAAGGCAGGTCTCAGGCCTGATCCATAGAGCGATGGCAATTGCTATACAGAAATACCGACACCACTACATCATCTGACTAGCAAGCATCCCTCTCTATTGTTGTCTTTAAGAATCCTCTGCTTGATCCTACCTTTGTTCATCTGGCACTTTAAGTTCCCAAAGTCTGCATTATAAGTGTGTGCCTAAAAGCTCTTTTGAGTTGTTGTGAAATAACATCCTACCATGCATAAATGAGAACAAAAGAAGAGAAACACATACTAAGAAATCCAACTTCCAGTTTACATGTTCTTGATTTTTGCATAACTCCGGGTGAATCACTGCCTTTCGACAAACCGGAGGGAAGAGGGATTAAGATTCATTCATGAATCAAGGCCATCAAGGGTTTCCAAGAAACTAAGACTGAAATACTTATGTGGAAGAGAAAAGAAGCTCTTTCCTCCCAGATTTCAGACTTTATATTCATTAAAAGGCACGAGGGAAGGAGAGACGGAATGCAATTGTACAAGCGAGTACAAAGAGCTTTCACAGATCTAATTTAGTCTTAAAACAGCCTCCTCCATGCTTGAGGGAACCTTGTTCTCCTTAAGCCTTTCTACCTTGACTGGATTATTTTTTTTTCCTTTTAAATAAGCTTCTTTTAATGTAAAAAAAGTGAGACTATGTGAGAGATGTTCCCACGGGAGATGAGGGAGTCAGTGATGCTCAAAGGTCAAAGCTAAACTGTTAAATACTGAGTGTGCACACAATCTACTCCAGGTTACTTATAAACATCTACAACAGTCAATGCTCTTTAAGTCTAGTAGCTTCCATTTTAGGGAGGTCTGGGTATTGTGGTCATGCTCCTGTGTGTGTGTGTGTGTGTGTGTGTGTGTGTGTGTGTGTGTGTGTGTGTGTGTGTATGTGGTATGTGTGTGTATGAAAGTAGGTGGTGTGTGTGTGTATGTGTGTCTGTGTATCCATGTGTCTCAGAAACAAATGACCTTGAGTTTCCCACTTCCTGGCATGTCCACAGGTGGCAGGGTGCTACATGTCTCCTTTTTCTGCTTTTCTCCTTTCGCTCGAGTGAAGAAGTTCTCGAGTCAGAATCACACAGGAAGCTTGAACAGTGCTCTGATAATGTACCTCAGATGATCCCATGAGTGGGCACACTTAGATAGCATTGGGCAGGGATGTTCAGTGTCTGCTGTACTTACAGATCCCCCGGGAATCCAGTCAGAATGCACATACCGATTGAGGAGATCAGGGATGGGGCTGGGACTTTAGATTTCTAACAAGCTCCCAGCTCAAGCTGCTGCTATTTTGACCAGACCACCTCAGGGCATTACACAGGGAAATACCATCTCAGAACACAGAGATGTTAGCTGAGGCTAGACACCAGAACAACTAAGAGTAGAGCGTGATTTCCTTAATTCTTGCCATCAGCTGAGTGATGGTGGGATATTCGCATTAAAAAGCCAGCAAGATGCAGCACAGAGGCTATTTCACAGAGCACTCACCTCACCACGTTCTACTTCAGACTTCCTGTTTCTGCAGGCCCAGACATGCTCAGGACTCACTCTAAGCATAAAAGACAGGCAAGCTTGTGAACGTGACTTTTAAATGTTCAATGGGACACAAAACAATTGTTGGAAATCCTTTTTATGGTTGCTTAGGAGAGCCACTGGACAGCCAAAATAGGTAACAATCAGCAGTAGCCAGCAGAGTCCCAGAAGCTCGACCTGAGTGTCCCTTGCTGGCCATGGAGCTTAAGTGAAGTGAGGACTTGTAAGCTCGGTCATTCCTGCTGCGGTCCTGAGGAGATCTTGCTTCTCTAGATGGATGGAGTCAACTCACTCCCAGATCTTTCAAACACTAAGCCCTCTAAAGCCCTTACTGCTGTCCACAGAAAGAACCATAAGAAGTCTGACCCTGCTCCCCAGTGGGTATGGAAAGCATTCTTTCTCTTTTTTTTGTATCACTTCTGTATCCCTTTATATTTTATTGTTGTTGTTTTGATACAAGGTCTCCTGTATCCTGTATCCCAAGCTGGACTCAGGCTCACTATGGACATGGTCCTGATGCCCCTGCCTCTACCTCCCGAGTGCTGAGATGACAGGTGTGTACCACCATGCCCAGTTTGCACAGACCTGGGGATTGAACCTAGGGCTTGTGCATGCGAGGCAATCGTCTACAAACTCAGGTACCTTCCCAGATTTTTATTGATATTTTTAAAATGAATAAAATGATTCAATATACATAATAAATTACTATATCTAGGACTCTTCCAACATCCCAAACTGAAACTCCATAGCTATTATATAATAATTCCTGAGTCCTCTTCCCTGGCCCTTGACAACCACTCTAATTTCTCTCTATATATGTTAGACTATTCTAGGTACCTCACATCAATGGAATCATATACTATGTGCCCTTTTGTAATTGGCTTATTTAATTTAGCATAAACTCAATAATGTTGCAGGGTGTGCCATAATTTGCTTCCATTTTATGACAGTACTATTCCTCTTGATGATACACTGTGCTTGCTTTATCCACTCGGATACTGACCATTTGGGTGATTCTATTTTGAACTTTTTAAGGCACCGCCATATTGTTTTCAAAGCTGCTACATCATTTACGCTTCCTCCAGCAATGGGACATGTGGATTCCAATGTCTCCACATCCTCACTTACACATACTCTGCCTTTAACTATAAGTAGCTTCGTCATCTGTAGCTTAGGCCATTGTCCCGGGTCTCTCCAAAAACACTATTCTAGTCTTCTTTACCCTTCCAAATCTCAACTTCTAAATCAAAAGCCACCATTTCTAAAGGTTGGATGCATCCGCCACTGACAAGCCCTGGGAACCACCACCAGTACTTTCCCTAGCAGTGAAAACAATTGGCATTTGTTGTGACTTGTTTGATGGAATCAGATAAAGGTAAACTCGACTCATGAAGAATCATGCACTAAAGGATTCGATAACCAAAGGCTGATTCCTATTCTGAAACTTGTATATGGAGAAAAGATGGAGTCCTGTGGTCCCTAGAATACAACCTCTGCCTGCTGGTAGGCGTCCTCATGGCCACAGTCACCTTGGAAAGCCATGACTCTGAAGATTATCTGGAAAGGAAGGATACCTCCTTAGGGAGAGGATGCTCTGACAGAGTGAGCCACAGCCTGCAGCAGAGCAGAATTCATTATTTCGGGGGATTGCTGTAGAAGCCCTTGTGGGTTTTATTCCAACTCTGCAGCCACTTACATTACCTAGGCTGAGTTTTCTTCTTCACCCCCTCCTGTCTGCCTGTGGAGAATGCCCTGCAGAGCCCCTGTGGGGCAGCTTCTGGCTGCTGAACCAAGCTTAATGAAACTGCCCTTTTGTTGGTCTGAACACCTTCTCAGCCACTTCCCATTGTCTTTTCTTTAGTGATGTTATGGTACCACTCAGCTGCCTTATGTTACAGAAAGAACTGCTCAGGGCTGGCCTCTCAGAATGAAGGTTTTCTCTGCTGTGCCTCAAATGTGCAGATGATTAAGGGTCCACTGTGGTTCATAAGCTGCTTTGCACCTACTGATTAGCATGGAATAGCTCCGAAGCCTACAACCACACACACAGGCCCTAAAAGAGCCTAAGGCCCACCAGCCCTTGCCTTCTGAATCTTTTCCACCCTAGATGGTATTGACATGGTGTAAAGTACCTCCTGCATCACTGGGCCCTGAGAGCAATGGGAAACCTGAAACAGAAAGGTATACTTAGGACACCTAGTACAACTTCTGTCCGGTGTGCGGGCCCCATCTAATATTTATTGGTCTACATGAACTTCTCATTCGGCAGATCGATCATTGTCTACAAAGGCACTTCAGTCAGCTTAGTGAGTTCCATCATTGCTGCAGATGTCCCAGAATTGGTGGGTGAACGAAGCTCTAGTCTGCCTTCCCTCTCATGGAAACTTGGGATGGCACACTCAATAGTTGCTTGGTGCCTGGGTAATCCATGGGGTTAGAGAACTGCCAATGGGGTACCCTACTCAGTAAGGAAGTCCTCAGCTTTCTGGCCTCAGGATTCCAGTGAAGAGCAGCTAATGCCAGGTAGGCCTCATCGAGTGAAGAATTTCCCCAGATATTTTAGCATTTACCCTGGGTGGTATGTAAAGAATGAATTGGAGAGTGCTAAAGTAGGCATAGAGAGGCCGGTCAGGAGGCTACTGCTGTACTGGATGGAACATGACACTGGCTTGTACCAAGTGGTGGGGACAGACTGGATGTTATATAACATGAAATGTCTCCCACAGGCTTATGTGTTAGAGCCTTGGTCTGCAGCTGATGGTGTTGGGTTATTTTGGGAGGCCCTAGAAATCCTAAAGGATGGAGCCTAGCTATGGGAAATAGGTCACCAAAGGTAGGTATTTCCAGTATCTTTTCCATGACTTTCCTCCCTGCTTCCTGTCTGACATGAGGGGAGGAAGCTTCTCTACCACATACTTATGCTGTATCATGTTCTGCCCAGACACAGAGGGCCAAGCAACTTATGAGCTCAAGGCAGTAATTATGCTGCATTTCTCTCTGATTTTTTTTTTTTTTTTTTGCTATAGTGATAGGAAAACCAACTAATACAGTAGGTAATCAGTGGATATGTGCTTCAGAAAGGAAATACACGGGGTTTTCTCAGTGTGTATGAGGGAAGGAACAAAGGAAGAGAATAAGAGAATTAGAACCTTTCATAACAGTCAAATGACGTGGGAGGCAGCTAGGAGTAACGGGCAGGCCCTCAGGCTCCTCCGCAAGGATGGGTTTGATCCTCTGGGAAGTGGGAAGCCACAGAATGGTGATAAAGAGAATAATGTGCTAAGCTGGTGTTGTAGATGGTCATTTTGACAGCCAGGCAGGGAGCATGGGCCAGTGAGTAACAGCCAGGGTGACCTCGATACTTCTCAGAGGTGATGGCCTAGAATGGGGCAGAGAGCCCAGACTGCCTGTGTCCTACTGACAACCCAGGTTTTCTACCCTGTTAAAATATGAAGGACAACAAGGCTCTTATGAGGGAGGTACGAGCCAGGCCATTGATACATGTCAGTACACCACTTAACTGTCAGACGTTTGAGTGGTTTTCTGTTAATCTCAGAATAAAATCTCAGCCCAAGCCCTGCTTCGCTTACCCTGTTCCTTTCTCATACCACATCCCTCCTTCCCCTCTCAGTTGCCCATCTTCAAGCAGTGGGCCCTCTGCACTTACCCCACCACTGAACTTATGCTGACATCTGGAGAAAGTCACTTGGATCTCAGCTAAGAAAGATCACCGCCTCGGGAATGCTTGCTGTACCTGGTTTTCTGCCTCAGCACTTCATTTAGCTCCTTTTAATGCTACTAGTGGTCTGTAATTAATGAACATGTGGTTCTATGTTTAGTGTCTCAATTCCCATGATACAGAAAAGCTTCAGACAAGTAAGAGTCTTATCTATCTCATCACACCCACAGGAATGTCAGCATCCAATGCAGCTCATTGCCTGAGACTGAAATGCTCTAAAGAGACAACTTATTTATGGCTGAACCTTGAAACATTCCCTTCCCTTCCCTTCCCTTCCCTTCCCTTCCCTTCCCTTCCTTCCCTTCCCTTCCCTTCCCTTCCCTTCCCTTCCCTTCCCTTCCCTTCCCTTCCCTTCCCTTCCCTTCCTTCCCTTCTTTCCCTTCCCTTCCCTTCCTTCCCTTCCCTTCCTTCCTCTTCTCCTTCCTTCCCTCCCTCCCTCCCTCCCTCCCTCCTCCCTCCCTCCCTCCCTCCCTCTCCTTCCTTCCTTCCTTCCTTCCTTCCTTCCTTCCTTCCTTCCTTCCTTCCTTCCCTTTCCTTCCCTCCCTCCCTCCTTCCTTCCTTCCTTCCTCCTCTTCCTTCTTCTTTCTTCTCTTTCTTTCTTTCTTTCTTCTCTTCTTTCTTTCTTTCCTTTCTTCCTTTCTCTTTTGAGACAGGGTCTCACTATAACCCTGACAATCCTGGAACTAGCTCTAGAGATCAGGCTGGCCTCAAACTCACAGAGATCTGCCTGCCTCTGCCTCCAGAGTGTTGGAATTAAAGGCACGTGCCACCATCATCCAGCATGAAGCTACTGATTTTTGCTAGAAAAAATAATCCTCTTCCCATGGAAATGTCATCTCTATTCAAAACTCCCTTGAGTAATATCAGTACTTATAAAATGAAGACCTTAGTGATTAAGTCCTTCCCTAAGTAACGTTAGTCCCCAGGACACTACAGGCTATGGTCCAGTAGCCAGGCCCTAAGTTCCACTCCTGGACTGTTACCATATCCATATCTTCTGTGAGGTATGAGAGAAGAGGCCATGCTTTCCCCTTCCCTACTCGCCTTCACCCACATGCAATGCATAGCCTGGAACACAGTAGCCCAGTGAACTCCTACAATCCTACCGTCCATGGGCCTGAGGCAGGTAGATGAATTGGCAGAAATCTGGGGTCAGGCTTCCGGTGATAGACTAGAGCCCTGCCCTACCCCACCCTAAAAAAAGAAGAAAGAAGAGTTAGCAGGTAGAAAAGAATATCTTGGGTATATATTCCATGAACCAGTGTACCAGGCTCCTGATTCATGTCATTTGTGCCTTAGTTCCCTCATCTTCAAAATGGGAATAAAAATTAGCATATATCTCTCCCCTAAGATTAGTTCAATAATCAAATAGTAACTAAAATATGTAGTCAGAAAAAAATGTGAATGCACTTACTTGAGAAATATGTCTTGGGTCATTATGTAACAGGGCAGGCAGGTTACACATCTGAAGACACAATTCTCTGGAGCTTCTACTTCGATTCCTGACTGTCAATCGGTTGCCCACCATGACCACACAGCTGCCTCTCAGGGCCCTGGTTCTTGGAGGGCAGTGTCTACACGGCTCTGGATAAATTCGTTACTTTGGGATTCACTCCGTACCACTGTATTCTGGCTTTGCTGGAAGTCTCTGCTTTCTTTCCAGTTGTGACCATGGCTGATGGTTCTCTCAGCAATTCTAGACCACTTCAAGAAAGCTGTCAGCAATCTACACGGCACCCAGCCATCCATCTGTGTAAGAGATAATGTAATTCTAAGACAATATTTAACATTGTAGGATGAGGCATAAACTCAATATGTTTTCAGGCAGAGTTGGGAAAAAAATGTGCTCCATCTCATTAATCACAATAAGAATGAGGGATGGGGCAAATACCCAGGCTTGTGTCGTTCCTCCGAGTTAATCTGTCTTAATACCAGGCCTTTGATAAAAAGAATGCCCATGTCGTTGTTCTGCTTGTTCAATGGCAATTTACATTGGGAGAGCTCACGATTTATGGAGTAAGGAAACCTCTCAGTAATAAAAACTAAGTGACCAACACTGTGTTTGGAGGTAGCTCCTACACAAACACTCTCTAGGGACAAAACTCCTAGTGGGATTTCCAGGGATGTCTTTGTAAAGCTGATCTGTTTGTGAATACTTACTGAGGTCATTCATTTGCTCATTCATGATTTTTACTGGGCACTGGTTGTGTTCCAAGAGTTTACCTTGGATTTTGGAAGCTATCAAAAAGTCCACGGATGGTCTATACCTCCAAGGACTTGTTCGGAAAGTTGGGACAAGGCTGTTAAGTACATGGACTGAAAGTCTACTCAGTGTTTTGTTATTATATTGAGTATAGCATTTTATTATATCATATTGAGTATTATACTCATATTGTACCTATGTGAATCATAAGTCCTAGCTAAAAAAAGCCATTAAAATTATTCAGTAGTGCCTATTGACAGATGAATGGATAAATAGAAATTTAATACAAATATACAAATATTATTTAACTTTAAAGGGAAAAATAACTTAGAAAGGAGGAAGAAATGGGAAAATATGTAATGGGAATTGTAACATGGATTAACCTTGAAGATACTAAGAAATAGGCCACACACACACACACACACACACACACACACACACATGTTCACACACACAGAGTGTATGGTTTTGATTCTGAGAAGTACTTATACTCAGAGTCCAGGCAATAGGTTAGAATGGTGGCTACCCAGGCTTGGAAGGGAAAGAAATGGAGAGGCACTGTTTAAGTAGGTGATAGTGACAGTTACACAGCCATGTGAATGTACTTACTGCACTTAACTGCAGACTTGATTCTATGTGATGTGTAGATTTTACAATAACAAAAAGTAAGTTTAAGAAAAGTGAGTTTGAGGTAAAGAGTGCATGTTAGCTTTTGAGAGATGGTGCACTGAAGGAACTTGTACTATTCTTGGAAAGGAAGAAGAAAGCATGGGGGGAAGCTCTTGGTGTCCTCCAAGGAAGGAGAAGGAGGGAAGTATGGCCACGTCTCGCAAAAGCAGCAGGGTCATTTGGGGCATAGAAGTGAAGGGTAAAGTCCTTGTCCCTCTGAATCAGGAGGCGTTTCTGGAAAAGTCATGTGTATAAGAGGGCTTGAAGGACTCTCAGGGGTAGACAAGTCTCTCTGGGTGGGGAGAATCAGGGTAACTCTTGATGCTAAGGAGAGCATCCTAGAGAATGTCTGGAGAGCCTGGAGTTAGATGCATGGAGTGCACTGGACAGAAGTCAGAGGTGAGAGGAACCCTGGCTCCTCTGATGTTAGAGCAGTCGGCCCCGGGGCAGCGAGTGCTTGGCTTCTGATGCCCAGGAGAAAGAGAACAGACAGAGTACCTACCAGATTGGGGGTGAGGCAGGTCAGTCACGAGTGAAACTTACACACTTCCGTGTGCAAATGTAAACACAGATAACACCAGCATACATGAAATCTGAATGCTGCCAGAAACTCCGGATTCAAGACAGCTTAAGGCTATGAAGCCATCAGACTCAAGATATCCTAAGGGTGAAGTGCTGGCTCCAGAAGAAAGAGAGTTAGGGCAGCAGAAAGAAAGGAACACTGGGCAGGGAGGAACTTCAGAGTCAGTGTGAAAACTGGTTCTGGGCAGAGGCAAGGTCCAAGATACAAGACAGGAGGAAGGAGAACCAACCAAGTCTAAGTCAAGGGGCTGCTGGGACCTCTACTTTTGAGGATTCTTCAGTTGTCTCTGACAATGACGAGAGCTGATGATGTGGCGACAGATGCTAGATGACTCAGAATAGCAACTGTGGAGACTGTAAGAGGAATGCTTACTTGTCTGCATAGAAAAAGAAAGAGCTTTCAGGGAGCTAGAGTGTGGGTAGGGTATGGTTGGCAAGACAGTACCAGGACATCAAAAGAGGGAGGGAGAGAAGGGAGGGAGGGAGGGAGGAAGGGAGGAGGAGGAGGGAAAATGGATTTCCCCAGAAGAGGGTTCACTAGGAGCAAAGTAAAGACAGCCATAGAGGAATGCAGGATGGAACTGGAAAGCTGGAGCTGGATTTGGGGATCGGAACAACAATGTGAACGTCTTGGTGGCATGGCTGCTCCGATCCAGAGATGGCATTTGTGAGGACAAAATTCACCAGACTACATGTTTGTCAAGAAAGTTACCTTGGCCTGAACTCAGAAGCTCCTCAAGGATGCTAGGAAGGCACCTGGGTGTTGAATGCTCAAATGCTACAGTACCAGGGTCACTAGCTCATGTCTCAGAGGGAGAACCCTATTCTGATATGTGTACCTGCCAGCCAGGACACCATGGTCCTCTTTTGTCAGCCAGCTTCATAGACTTAGTTAGTAAGCCTTTTCTTTACGCAGAGGAGAATCTCACCCTGCAACTGGGCTTATTTGCTACAAAATGGGTATGGTTGAAAGAAGGGATCTTCCCAGCTATCGGCGCTCCACTGAATCTGTGTCCAGGGCCTTGTCCTGCAACTGTTCCTGCCTGTGTTTAATTAGAATGACGATACAACGCTGCATTCTCTCTGTTGGTGGGAGGAAAGGCACTCATTAGGAAAAAAGCAAAAGCCCTTCACTGAATAATAATGTCACTATGTACTTATCTCAATCAGGGCGGCTGGGAGTACAAACAGCTCCTTCTTGCAAATTAGAAAAGAAATCCTCTAGCTCTTAGCAGTCAAGAGCAAAGACAAATGATAAAGAGCCCCTGACTTAGTGAGTTTAGCTGGCTTGATTCGGGGCCCTTCTTCCTCCTGCAGAGGGTCCTTATGTGGGACCCAAGCTGCTCAGGATGCCTCTGCCTCTGATTTCAGCCTTCACGACCACAGAGAGATGATTGACAGACAGCAGCACACTGCTCCCATTTTACAGATGTGGAAACCAGAGCACTAAAGCTTCAGTAAGTTCCCTGTTCTCGTCCCCCACCACTACATACCAATGTGCTCCATTCCTGGAAAAGGCCACATTCCAAACATTCTGTTTTCATGTCTGTCCATTCACATCACTGTATGTGCTTCCTTTCCCCAGAAGCTTAACATCTAATGAAGGATTCATCTTCCCCTTCACCCAGCTCTATCACACTGCCTCTTCCTCTTGCTTCTCAAACCATATTTGGACATTAATCATATCACCCACAGCCAAAATGTCATTTCATGTGGAAAGAATATGGCTGTAATATTAGGAAGGCATGAAATAAATGCCAAAACCCATCATTCTTTTTCATCTTCTCAGCTCTCATATGCACTTACTGAAATACATTCAGCCAAATGAGGAGGTGGGTGGGTGGGAAATGATTCCTAAAGAAGGTAATAGTAATAGGATAAGAAATTGCATTTTGACTCAAATATTATTGCTTATTATAAGTGATAGTATTATAAAGATTTAAGAAGCTCTCAATTAGTTTTGTGTTTTTGGACTTAGGAAGAAAGAAAAAAAAATAAATTCACTTTCTGGACCAAGAGAGCAATAATCATTTTATGACTATATTCATTTTCTTAGCCTCTGATGAAAAGGGTGACCAGGGACTAGTTATAACAAATGATCGTGCCTTATTTTTCAAGGCCCCTACTTGTCCAAAACGATATGGTTAGTGGATTTCCCATACAAACAGAATATTGAACTTAAAATTAAGAGGAAGATTTAGTTTTCAAGGGATTTTCTCTCTTGATAGGAGTCCAGGTCCTTAACACACAGAAGAAGTAAAATGAGTTTTACAGATGTACAAATGGCTGTCAAGGACCGATTCCTGGAGAGCATCGAGCTTGGGTCTGTGCAGAGCTTGTAGAGAAGAGAAGTAAAACCAGTGAGCTGAGGTCAGTGGGGCTAAAGCTTACCTGCTGAAATAGTGAGCACAGTGCCTGACACAGACCAAGGCTCTGCTCATGTTTTATAAGAAATCAAGACAAATGTGAGTTGATGGGAGAGTAGGGCCTGTGTATTGCCAGTGAAGGGGCGGTATTAGCGGCATAGAGTTATTCCAGAGCTCTCGTGAACGTCTCATGTCCTCACAGGCTGACCATCATCACATCCTGTGCCATCCCTGGAAAATCTTGTAAATTGATCTTATATGAAACTTTGAAATCCCCTGGCATCCCTCTTTGGGTAGTGTTAGTAGACTGTCATGCCATGTGCACTTGTTTGGTGATGGTTTTCTGACACGGAATGTGGTACAACCAGACTTGGCAGGAAAGGAAGCCATGTTGGTAATTGAAGTCTTCCATGAGCAGAGTGTGTTGCAGGACCCTTAGCAAGTACCTCCATCCCTATCTTAAGGATGCCTAGAGATGAATCAGAAAACTACAGTTGAATAAAGAATTTTCATAAACACCTACTTGCTTTTGATAAACCCTGACTTGTCTTTATACAATGTTAAGAAAAGGCCTACAGTATTAGGGAATGTATTCCTTCTTCAAGACATGAGACTTTTATTTGTTGTAAAATTGTCCTTTATATAGTTTATTAAAACAAACCACCTACTACCATCTCCTGGAAACAGTCACAATGCCATGAAATCTGCAGCCACTCAGATGAAAATCTCTTAAATGTGGCACCACTGCCCAGGTTCTGAATACACAGTAAGCTGGAAGCTGGTTTTGAATCTGTATTGTATCATGTAAGGGTTTGTCTCACCCAGTACATTCTTTTTTTTTTTTTTTTTTATAATTATCTTTAATCTTTTTTTAAACAGTCAACTCGTTATCACCCTCCTGGTCCGCCCTCCAACAGTTCCTCATCCCATTCCTTCTCCCCCTCACCCCCTATCTCCAAGAGTATATTCCCACCTACCTACCTCACCCCACCAGACCTCTCCACTCCAAGGGGCCTCAAGTCTCTCCAAGGGTTAGGTATGTCTTCTCTCACTGGGGCCAGACCAGGCAGTCCACAGTATATTCTTAATGAAAAAAAAAAAATTAAGTCTCAGAGAAAAAGTTTCTACATGATGTTAAATTTTTAATAAAAGCATTTAGATTTGATATGGTAAGTAATGGTCAGAAAGGTTTTAGTGAGCATGTGCTGCCCTGAAATCAGAGATGTGCTCTCTATTGAGTCACTGTATTTTATAAAGTACATTCCACTCTTTAAATACCTCACGTTATTTTACTTAACTCCTACATGTAGAACTACGGTAGAATCCTGAGCAAAACCTGCCATGAGGAAAAAAGAGTTGGGCAGACAGAAGAGACCCCAGTGTGGGAATCATACAAAGCTTCCATCCTTTAAAATAGAATGTGAGGTGATACGCTTTTACTCGGTCAAGCTTAGATTTTCTTAACTGAACCTGAAATGTGCATTTCATTATTTAATTTATCAGCCTCTCCAGCAGACCTCCTAAATCATAGCTCCATTCACTGGATGTGCCCGCACAATTAATTATCATGTGCAACCCCCTGACAGCATTTTTCCGGGACTAAAAGTAAAAACAGACTAAACACAAGAAAACAGGAAAATCTGGGTCAATTTCCCATACTGTCATCATAGGCTCTGTTGATTAGAGCCCTGATTTCTCTCTAGCTGAGTAACACAGGGCGAGTGGCTTCTTGAATTTCTCAACTGTCAAGGTGAGGTTGAACTAGATGACCCTCATCACTCAAGGACCCAGAAGAAGAGAAATGGCACATTCAAACAGGATCATTTAAGGTGAGCTTTTGAAAAGAAGAATGTGTCTGGGTAAGAAAACTGCCAGCAGAGAGCAGTTGCCCAGGGCTGGTAGCCTCAGATAGACCATCACTAAGTCAGCTTGGGAGACAAGAGTGTTTGTTAGCACAGGGAGAGAGGAGAGAGAGAGAGAGAGAGAGAGAGAGAGAGAGAGAGAGAGAGAGAGAGAGAGAGAGAGAGAGGTGTTTAGAAGTGGCTACCTGAGGAAGGACATTGACATTTGGTCAGGAACACACTGATAAATGCCACAGTAAAGAGACTGGGGAAATGATACCCCAAGATCACACTCTCCTGCTATTCCCAGCTACACACACTTCTGCCAGTACCATCTACAAACCAGAAAATAAGGAAGCAGGATGCATTCTATACAGGCAGCCAGTTTCCTGCATCAAGGGGAAGAGCTAGCAGACTGGGGGTAAGCAGGAAGTAGTTAGAACACCCCTAATTTTGCACCGATGCTATGGACTTAATTAAGGTTCGTTAAACTTCTCAGAGTGCCAAGTGTTAGGTATACTAGAGGACTCTCTGTTCAGTTTTGGGGTACATACTAGTAACCTGGAGAAATACAGCATATAGAACAGTCTGCCATAGCAGGAGAGCAAATTATACTTGTGGAATGAATAAATGCATGAACAAAAATAGTTCCAACTGAAGTCTAATAACACAAAGCCCTGAGAATGCATGCGTACACATAGTCTCTAGAAAGCTTTGGTGTTCTTACAGCAGTGGGAGTCAACCCTAGGTCTTCAGTCATAGACAGAAGTCCTTGAGCCTCCCACAGTGTCATCTTGAAAGCCAAGCAGACCTGGAATCTAAAAGTTTGAGGTCTGGGTTGTTCTGGAAGGAGAAGCCGGTTCAATCAATGACTGATCTTCCACAGGCTGGCTTACCTACAGCTGCAGTGGGGCTTGAAAGCCCAGGTGCCATGCCTGTGATAACAAAACAGAGCTTGTTGGAGCCATGTCTAAGCTGACCTCCCGCTAGACCCCTACTTTCTATCTAGTGCTGTCTTGCCCCTACTATCATGCCGTGTTGGTAAACTCCCAGCACTCATCACGAAGTACTTGACTACACCAATAGGTACTATACTACTCAGCACAAGCACTATATGAATAAGTACTATACTACTCAGCACAAGTACTACATCAATAAGTGTAGTACTTATAAAATACTCTCTGATTCTCAAATTTTTCATTACAGATTTTACCTGGAGTTTCTGTCAAACATCCTTTTTAACCCTTGCCCACATCCCCTGTAGCAGAGAGACCCTTGAATGGCTTGGAGCCAGCTCTGGAGACCTCAAGGCTATGCTTTGATACTCTTATTGCTTCAGATAATGACAAAGGTGAATGTGCTCTTAAGACAGCACCTTCTGGAGACAAGCCCTGACCCAGGAAACCTCAAATGGTTCCATCCAATTTCTCCCAGTTTACCAAGTTGGAAAGTCTGTCTGTAGTTCAGGAAAGACACTGAACCACACTTCTCCTGAACTTGCCTAAGTGTCCAGGACAAGTTAACAGGGGGCTCAGTGTGTCCTTCTGTCTCTTTTCTGCTCTGTTAGAAACTAGGACTTTCAAGGGCAGAAAGACTACACACAGCCCCTTTGCTGTGGCTGGTGCTGTTTTATCCTATTGTGATGGCCTTGCCATCAAAAAAGTGATCCTTAGTGGACTGTGTCTAGCCACATCCCTGGTCTTTTCATGGTACCTTCCAAAGAGCCTTCAGACTGTTTGCAAAGTGCCCCTCTGGATCTAGGTGCTGTGAGTCCAGAAAGGAATGGACATCAAGTTCTTTCCACTATTTTGAGAAGTAGGAATTGTTCCTGTTATACAGATTAGAAAACCGAGGCTGATCCAGGAAGTAGAAATGAAGTCAGTCCTACTTTTAAAGCTTCCGTTTTTTCACTGCACATGTCTCCCTGAAAGTCACAGAACACAGGGCAACTTTGGAATCACCAGTCTCAACTTCTCCCTGATGCAGAGATCTAGAAGCATTCCAACAAGGACCCGGACTTGGGCTGCCATCCCAAGTCAGTCTATGGGGTTATGAGACCCCTGTGGTCTGATGTTTAATGTTTATGCCTTTGTCTGGGGCTACATTGGGAAGCAGAGTTAGAGGATGAAGGGAAACCCAGACTTGGAACAAAAGAGTTGTCAAGGCAACTGGAGATGCCAGAACCTCTGAGTTAAGCTACTGAGTGGGAGCCATATGAAAATTTGATGGGTCAGACTGCCTAGCCATGTCTCTTTGTCAGATAAGTATGTATGACAGGACAGGGGCAGGGGACACAAAGACATTAACCCACACTCTCTGTTAATGATCAGTAACTGCAAATCCACTCAATAATGTTATCAACTAGTCTACATCCATCTTATTACTCAAACAGAGAGTAGAGAGATTTCATCGAAAGCTGAAATGAAATGCATGCTCTCAACTGTATTCCCCAACCTGCCAAGTGCCAGCGTATTAGAATAGAGGGTGGCATAGGTTTGCATTTACTGGCACTGGCTTTCCAGGGATTCCTGCATGCTTTGCAAAAGAAAAAAAAAAGTTCACCAACCATCTGGCTAGAAACCTGCATTTAAATTTGGTCAAGGATCTATGCCAATGTTCCCATTGTGACGTTGATGTTTTAAATCAGGAACTTACCTACATGGACTCTGCGGCCAACACTTACACAGTCAGACAGCTGCAAGTTATTTCCCTGGCTTAGGCAAGCACATCTCCATAGGACACCTGGTCTTAAATGTCATCTTTAAGAACCTTCACTGACAGCATTTTCCTACCTGTGTTCTTGGGTTCATTCTCAGGCAGAATACTGCTCCAAGTGAAGTCATTAAACTTGGGTTAAGTGCCTACTATGTGCTAAGCACTGGAAATGCCAAGTGTAGATCATCAATAAGAATTCTTACCTTCAGACCCTAGTCCCTATTTCTTTCTTTCTACTCCTAATCTCTCTCTCTGTCTCTGTCTCTCTCTGTCTCTCTGTCTCTGTCTCTGTCTCCCTGTCTGTCTCTCTGTCTGTCTCTCTGTCTCTCTCTCTTCTCTTCTCTCTTCCCCTGTCCCTCTCAACAACTCTGGCCCAACCCTGACATCTCTCTCTCTTCAAAGGCAAGAACTATATATGTTTGTTTCTCAGTCTGTTCCCACTGGCTGGCCCCATGTCTTCCATGGAAAACATTCTCAAATACATATTTTTCGAAATGATAACAATGTTGATCACAGGTTGCTGCCAAAGAAACAGCCTAGAGCTAAACAATTTCAGAGTCAGAAAGAAGAAATTATGGAAACACATTAAATATAGGATTGCTGATTAATATGATTAAATATTTAAGCAAGCTCTGCAAGACTGTAATTTGGATTGACAACAATAGCATATTCTTCTGCTTAGACCAAGGGTGATATTTTTACATGATTAGCTTTTGATTAATCCTTCTGGATATATATTTCATTTACAGTCAATACATTTCTTCTTAAGGGTTTAATTGATGGTATATTTTACAAGCATTAGCATTGCTGTTATGTAAATGAATTTTCAGCATTCAATTCACCTTTAAGATAATTAAATTAAGTGTGGTTACTGAAGGACATTAGACACCTATGCAAAGCCCCTGAGAGGGGTACATGGTTCAGAAGTGGAGGAGGCTTTCTCTGCTGCTCGCTCTAGATTTTCTGCACACATCCAGTTATTCACTATCTTCTTTCCTTTCCTGCTGGCACTAAGTCAGCTAAAGAAGGACTCATGTTGAGCAGGGTAACAACCTGTTTCATAAACAAACCCAACTGCTTCTGAGGGAAGCCAGAGGGACCTGCACTCCATGCTGAGACCGTCTGCTCCTCAATTTGTTGAATTGTGTTCTGATTCGGGTGGAATAATGTTGTTTATGATATGTATATTCAACATAAATTTAAAATCAAAGCTTAGCTGTCAGGTCTGGAAGATCAAGGTAATGAAGTTTCCTTTTACTGCCTGCAGGATGGATAAGGACAATGTCTACTTTTCTCAGCAGTATAAGGCTGGGAGACGGCATAGTGTGTAAAAGTGCTTGCTATACAAGGGTAAGGACCTGAGTTCAAATCCCACAAGCCCAGAAGACAGACATCTTCTGTAATCCCAGTGCTTCTGCAGCAATATGGGAGGCAGAGACAGGGGAATTATCTGAAGCTCAAGGGCCAGGGATCTGTGAATAAAGCAGAAAAACAACAAAGAGATCATCTCGAACACAGTGGAAAGGGAAGATGGATTCCTGAGATGGCCCTCTTACCTCAGCACACACCCCATGGTGTCTACCCACCCATACTCACGTGTACACAGACAACACACACACAATTCACAAACAAATACACACTAACAATAGCAACAGCACAGAGAGACGACAGGCTTGCCTTTGTGGAGGTTTGAATGGGAAAGTCCCACCATGGGCTCATGTTTACAGTGGATCTGCATGCAGCCGTTTGCCCTGTTTTGAACAACTATGGAACCTTGTGGAAGATGCTGCTTCCCCTGAAGGATGTAGGACACAGGGGAGTGGGCTTTGAGGTTTAATAGCCAGGCCCCCCTTCATGTTCATTCTCTGATGCCTTACTGATATGCTACATGACTAGCTGCATCATGCTACACAGCCACATCTTCCTTGCCACAAAAGACCAACACTTCTTAAACAGGGGCACAAAACAAACCTTCTCCTTAGTTACTTCTTGCTGAATATGTGATCACAACCAGTAACTAGTTCAGCTTCCATCCAGTTCAGTCCATTCATTTACTTATTCAACAATACGTGAACACATACCATGGTGCCCACTGTGCTCTAGGCACTAAGGAAACACCACTCTTGCAACCTCCCCCCAAATTACACACACACACTACACACACACACACACACACACATACACACACGTGCACGGCACTCCAAACTGTAGTTCTACATGTGATCTGAACCTTCATTCTATCAGCAAATGGCACTGGATATGTCTTCTCAGTTCACTGAACCTTAACTTCCTCACCCATACACTGGCACATAAGAAAAACATTGTCAAAAGAACAAAGTAAACTAATGTTGTCAAATGCTTATAACAAATATCTTAATCCCGCATCCATAGAGCCTAAATAAAACTGAGGAGTCCATTAACTTAACTGATAAAAATACAGCATTGTTTTCTCTCTAATTCAAAGTTAGCATTTCTCCAATTGTGAATGTGGACAACAAACCTGCTATTCAGTAACGTGGGCTGTGAGTTCTGTCAGTAATGGAAATTACACGACAGGTGCTGCAGGCATCTTGAAATACTGCTTAACTTCATTTCTACTTCAAAATTACAAATGTTATTACATCTTCCACGAGATGGTGATATTTAGTGGATTAATAAAGAATCATATATATTATCGCATCATAACATTTTTAGAGCCATATTTCAGCATCTTCTCAGATAAGTATATTTCAGTGTGATTGTTTTCCTTTGTGATTCTCTATACTTGAAAAACGTTCATCTAAGAAGGAGCCTACAGTCTCATTAGACTGTCCGACAGGTTCATGACATCTATAAAAGGAAAGAAAGCCTGACTCAGTTTCTCCCTCAGTGTTTTCCACACCTGAGCATATTTGGGGATCCCTTAAGGGGTTTGTGGGAACAAATTACTGGCTCCTTGGCTCCTTCTTCACCTCCCAAATTTCAGACTCAGCAGATCTGGATCAAGGCCTGACACCTTGTGCCTCTGTCAGTCTCTGGGTGAGCCAATGCTGCTGATTCACAGCTCTCAGAATCACTCACCAGAGAACTTAATAATACATCTTTAAATGTCCTTCTCCATGTTGGCTGGACACATGACCATTTGCATGTTATGAGGATGCTACCAGGATGCTACCAGGGAACCTGAAATGACATATTACCATCCGATTTGAGTGTGTTAGCTGTACATACTGAGTGTTAACTCCTCTTCTATTACCCTGACCAAGATCATGTGACCCTACTGCTTGCAGGCTGAGCCCCAACTCTCTACCCATAGCTCCAGTATCTGGCAGTGGCAATTCTGTGATTTAGCATCTAGGCACACATGCTGCCTTCTAATTCTAACCCCTTTTTCTGTGTACCCATAGCAGATACCTGCTTTTCAAAGTAGATGAGTGTGTAACCGGTCTAGCTTCTACCAGACAACAGTCTACCACTGAGGATGTGGGACAATGACCATGTCCCAGTACTTACAGAATTCCCACCGTGGTATGTTTATGAAAATGGCTTGCTGATGTCTTCACTTTGATCTATTTCCCCTTTCTGAGGACTGCTTTCCTGTCGAAGTAAATGCATAGCTACCCATCTATTGAATGTCTCTGATACCATATCTTTCTCATTTCCCATGTTTTGGTACAAAAGACATCCCTATGTATTAGAGTAAATACCTGGGGTCCAAGTTTCAGCTCATCTCGGTTAGCCTACCTGTGAGAGTTCACTGTCCATGACCTATTACATTCAAGATAGCGCATTTGTCATGCTTGGCTATTTGGAATATGAGCAAGCATCAGATTAATACATCATCTTTGGAAAAGCTCATACACTTGGAGACTATTGAACTCAATTAATCATTCATTGCATATCTATTAAGCATAAGGCATCATGCCAAGCTTTAAGACTAGAACAAAAGCCAACTAAAATACAGACCTTGTTTTAAAATGCTCATGCTAATATGAGATATAAATGTATAAATAAATAATTTCTGTCTCCATTTATTCTCTTTGCTTATCCACTCACATAGTTCTGCTTCAGTTAATAGGGCATGTTGAATTCTGCTTTCAATGGAGCCTTTACAAAACCCAATAATGATGGTCAATTTGGGGGCTCTCCTTTATCAACCTTAGCCCTTTGGCTGTTTTCTGTTTGAGGCCCCACTTTCTATCTTAGAGATCACCAGTGCTGAGTTGGTTAAAATGGTACACTCTGCTCTGTTAAGTCAAACTAATCAGCTTACATAGACAACAGCCTTCTCACACAGAGGGAAGCCAGGCTGAGATTAAAGCGTATCACCAACCCTATCTTCTTCAGAATCTACCTAATCGTCCTACATGCAACATCTGAAGCTCCCTTTGAAGCTACGCTATGGTTATAAAGTTCTCCTGTGACTGAACACTTTAACGTCTCCCTGCAGAACACTGTTAGAGAAGTGAAGGTGGAGGAAATTATGGAGGGTAGCTTGTTAGACATCATTGTTTTTCCATTCTTGGCTTTCCAACCAACCTCAGTGAAATATATGAAATATGATCATGAAAGCTCTCTGGAATCTTCCCAATAGTATCTTGCCCAAGCCAACCCCACTGCTTCAGTCATCAGTCATATCAGGGAAACTGCTTGACATACCCTGAACTAATGTTGTTCTGCTCCGGCGCTGCTGTGATTAATTAGACTTTTAGGAGAGCTGGTGAGTCATTCGTGTTCCGGTCTCAGTTTGGGGGTTAGGGACTGACCCCAGCATCCTGCTGAATACAGTAGTTGATGAAACGCTACTTATATAACAGGAACCAGGCACCCGGTGGAGCAAGTGACAGACTATTAAAGAGCAAGTAACAGGAACTTTTCAGTTGCCTGAAAAGCAGCCTAAGAGATTGCAGATAATGTCATTTCATATAGCACATATTGATAGCACCTGCTTTCTTCCAAAGACCTGTCCTGGAGTGACCTAGAACTGTATATGGGTTGGTTATAGTTAGTGCTATAGAGGTGACATCCATAGCACAGACAGAATGTGAAGGCTCATTAGTTTGTGTGTGTGTGTGTGTGTGTGTGTGTGTGTGGCGTGTCTGTTGTATGAGTGTATGTGTGTGCATGTGTATATGTGTGTGAATGTGTGTGTGTATGTGTCCATGTGTGTATGTGTCTGTCTATGTATGTGTCTGTATGTGTGTGTGTGCAGGTGATGCATAACTTTTATAGAGACAAGTAAAAAGCAAATGAACTGAACAAAGAAGATGAAATAATTCCAACCACACAGAGCCCTCATCTTTGCCTATGGAATGAACTCCACAAACACAAGGTGGCAGAGTCGTAAGATAGACGCATGGGCTGTGATTTCTGGGTCTGGCCTTGTATTTGTGGACTCTGATTATGTCCCAGACCATGTCATGTGGTTCATGGTGCATGTTGAGCAAGCTGACTTGTGGTGGATGTTGAGGAAGTGTTCCTTCACCATCTGCTGAAGCATCCTCAAATCATGTGAGGAATGGCAAAATGGATAGCACCAATTTTGTTTTTCAGGTAGAGAACTTGAACCTCCAACCACTTAAGTGGATTGCCCAATATCATAGAGTGTTAAGCTGCAGGCCCAGGACTGGCCACTGTCTGCCGCCTGGATGTTATGCCCGGTTGTCACACATTTCACATCTTCCTGGATAAACCAGTTCAAGTACAGTCTTTTCCCCCATGGAAGGGTGAGGTCTCGAATAGTTCAATCTTAACAAATACAATTCTTACAGATTGGGACCTTGGGGTCAGGGTGGGAGATACCTCGGCCAGTTAAGGGCTTGCCACACTAGCCTCACTTTGATTCTCAGAACCCATGTAAAAGCCAGGCATGGTAGCCCATGCTTTCAGTCCCAGCCTGAGGTAGGAGAGACAGCAAACAGGCCTGGCAGCCCAGTCTAATCACTAAGCCTCAAGCTGTAGTTAGCGATCCTGTCTTAAAGACAAGGTAAATGGCTTCTAAGGAATGACACCTGAGATTGACCTCTGCCCTCCAAGGGCAACACATGAACATGGATGCCTGTATGTCTGTAGGTACATGCACACACACAATAAGAAAACCATAAATAAAAATTAAGCTTTTAAGGTGAGGTATTGGAAAAGTAGTCTCACATCACCATCTAAACCAAATCCTGTGCCAAGCCGCCTAGCCATGGATCAGTTAACTGGAGGGCCTGGAGGCCCCTCCCACACCATGTTTTCTCCTTATGCTCAGCTGCTGCCCTTCAAACAGGAGCCACTGGGAAGTATCCAGCCAAACTGCCAATGTGGAAATCTGTTTATTTGTTCTTTTTGAGCAACAACCCTAGACCAGCAATTCTTAGAAATCCAATTTTTGTCTTTTGCTTTTTGATGACTCCAAAGTTCATGAAGTTAGAGTATTGGTTTTTAATTAATTCAGCTTTCCAGAAATGCCCACTTCAGTGCTGCTTACTGTGGGGAGCTTTGCCCTCTATACTTCTAGAAAGTGAATATAGACCAGTAGGGTTGACATTGTTTTTTTGTCATTGTTATCTTTTAGGACTCCACTTTGGAAAAACTTACATTTTAAAAGTTGCTGTCATTTAATTCCATAGGCAGTTGATTAAAGCTTTACTTTTTCCATTAAATGAAAATTAAATTAAGCTCATTATTGTATTAGGCAGTCATTGATTGGACCCACTTTGGATTTAATTAAATGCTACTATTCATTATTTCCTCCTCTGTAGTGCTTTTTAATTTCCTTTGGTACATAATTTGAGGGTAACAACAATATCAGCAAATTATCCGTCATAAATAGTATGAAAGGGGAAGATACACAAACACCATGGTGGCGGTGTGAAGGCACTTGCTCATCATCTGTAATTTAGTGGTTGGCGTGTTTCTCAGTGAATAGTTTTTCCATGTTGCTGCTTTGTGATAAAGCAGGACATACTCATACCTCACCTGAGCAGCTCAGATGTGTCCTAACTCCAAGTCATCCCTGATCCTAAAAATGTGCTGACTTTATTGTAACACTAATATCATGATCCAGGAGGTAGGTGTTTGGATTAGAGTCTAAGAACATCATCAGGAAGGACTGAAAATGCTCAGACATTCATTTCCTTTTCTCTATGCTCATTTCTTGGTGGCCCCTGTGTCCTGAAATTGCACTGGGTGAGAATAGAACCACAGTGTCTGTCCTTCTGATGATGCTGTTCTGGAAGAGTACATGTGACATAATACATACCAACCATCATCTTCCAAGGAATAACATCCTCTGTTATTACCCTGGCACCTGGGCTCATTCTCTGTACGTATACACTTTAAGTGTATAGTTTTACCATTGGGATCAATGGTTAAAAAAATAAAATGTGGAATGACAGAGTTGAGCTCAGTAATGCAGGCTCATCCTGTCTCCACCTCTGCAGCCAGAACCAGTGTGGAAGGTCCAAGGAGAATCAAGCTGAGCTTTGGATGCACTGGAGTTCATGTTGCATGTGGTAAAGTGTTCTAAACGTGATCAGTCAAGATGAAAGGCTGAAGCTAGCTTAGTGTTTATAGCCAGCTCATGGGATGCAGTCACCATAAATGGAGCCTAAAAATTGTCAATGAGGCTACCATTTTATAACAAGCTATAGTCCTAGAGACAATAATTTGTGATCAGGAACTAAACCAAAATGCTCAATGGGTTATATATAGTTATAGTCTTAAGAGAGGAACAAACAGAACATATATATGTATATGTGCACATGTATATATGTATATGTATAATATATGCATATATAATGTATACATATATGTGTGTGTATACATGTATACATATATATGTATATATGCAACTGGGCAGGACCCCAACTGGGACAGAAAAGGAGACATAAACAACTACCTGTCACTCAGCGGAAGCCTGGCTTTCATGTACAAAATCCTAAAATGTAAAAATAGGCCAAGAAAGAAAGCTGAAGAATCAAATTGTCAATGTATCAAGCCTCTTCAGATTAAAAAGTGATTTTTATATCCATCTGAAAGACCTTCTTAAAAGTACATAGGGTTTACCATGGTTACTCATGCTTGTTATCCCAGCACTTGTTACTTAACAGGCCAAGGAAAGAGGCTTGGGAGTTCAAGGTCATCTTGATTTTTAGGCAAGCCTCACTCAGATATATTGTCTGTCTCTTAATACAGTGCATTGGTGCTAGGAATATGTCTAGTGTTGAAATGCCTGTTTAGGATGCATAGACCCCAATTCTATTCCCAGCAACACCAAGAAAAAAGGCACACTCCCCACCAAAAAGAGTTATAGAATTTGCTATGAAAATTTCCTAATGAAGGAAGAACTACAACAAAGTAAGAAGGAAAAAGGGAGCAAGAAAATCTAGTAAGAATTCTAGCAACATTAAGCTTTTGTAGACTTAATGATTTAGACTGGTTGTGCGTAACGTAAAAGCTGACAGAAAACATAGTTACTGATAAAGCAACCTTATCAAAATGTAAAGATTAAACAGAAAATTGGTTATCAAGGCTACAGAAGACATAAACAAAATCAGCATGCAACATTTTACTATGAACCCAGTGAATCCCTAATCACATGCAAGAGTTACAAAATATGCTCATGTTCTATATTCCAGGAAAGTTGGACTTCAGAAGGCCAATGCCTAGAAATAATGTTCTCTGACCACAGTGCAATTAAATCAAAAGTACTAATAGTGTTTCCTAGATGGATAAAATAATAAAGGCATATGTTTGGAAATGTAAAAATACCCTTCTAAATTATTAATGCATCAAAGAGACAGTTGCAATGGAAATAGAATTGAAAGACAATAAAAGCACTAATCACAATTTGGGACATGTAGCTAAATATATTTAGAGGTCAAATTTATTTTCTTATTTTAACTTTGATCAACTATTTTTTTTTAGTTGTCAGATTCAACAGAAGCTACAGAACAAAACAAAAAATTAAAGAAAATGTTAGAGAAAAGTGGCCAAGCACACATACCTGTACATACCTATAATCTGAGCACTTGAGAGACTGAGGAAGAAAGATCATGAGTTTTAGGTCAGCCTAACCTACATAATAAGATCCTTTCAAAAGAAGATGAAATGAAGGGAGGGAGAGGAGTGAGGAGGAAGAAGATGGAGGGGAGGGATAGATGAGGAGAGGAGAGAAGAGATGGAACATGACTAGAGTCTCCCATGAGGATTTCATGGATTGTTCAGATCTGTGGAATAACACCCCCAAGAGTGTTTCTGTGTGTGCATGAAGGTGCTCTGGAAGGCAAGGAGGTGATGGGAGAGTGTCAGTGGTAGCCTGCCTCCATTTACAGCACTGCTGAGGATCTGTCTAGTCTCTTTACCAGACTACATCTGTACAGTTAAAATGAGAGAATGAGCAACTTGTACTCTGGGCTAGGAAATCCAGATAGCAGGTGTTTTAGTCACTGGTCTATTGCTGTGAAGAGGCACCATGACCAAGGCAATTCTTATAAAGGAAGCATTTAATTGGGTCTGGCTTATAGTTGCAAAGGTTTAGCTCATTGTCATCATGGAGAGAAGCATGGCAGCTTGCAGATATCTTGCAGGCTGACATAATACTAGAAAAGCAGTTGATAGTTCTACTTCTGGATCCAGAGGCTGAAGGAAGAGAGAGACACTGGGCCTGGCTTGAGCTCCCTGAAGCTTACCCCTAGTGACACACTTCTCCAACAAAGCCATACCCACTCCGACAAAGCCATGCCTCCTAATCCTTCTCAAGTAATGCCACTCTCTGATGACCAAACATTCAAATATATGATACTATGGGACACACACACACACACACACACACACACATATATATATATAATTTTTATTAGATATTTTATTTATTTATGTTTCAGATGTTATCCCGTTTCCCCATTCCATCCCCCCCACCATTAAACTCCCATCCCACCCCTCCTTCTCCTTTCTACTTTTATATCATTTTAATTTCATGCAAGTATTAAGGTCAGCTCTAGGTTGAGGAACTAGCAATACAATAGATGCAAATAGTCAAGGAACAAGCAAGACAATAAACACTGATAGTCAAAGAAAAAGCAAGGCAGTAAACAGAGTCCCGTGATCACTCCCATGATCACTGTTTCTAAGGGCTTATCAGGATGACCTACCTACTTCCCTGTCCTAGCCCAAAGTCATTTTCATGCTTGAAACCTACTTCTTAGTTCTAGCCTAAGATTTAGATTTCTGCTTGTAATTACTTCTTTGTTCTAGCCTAGGCTTTAGATTCCTGCCTGAAATTACTTCTTTGTTCTATCATAATGTCAGATTCCGGCCTGCAGCCGATTTCCTTGTCCTTGGCCAATGTCAGATTCCTGCCAGGCAGCACCAAAAGCTCTCCACATCTCCCCCATTTTTATTGCATAAACAAGACTGAGCCTGTCTTAGGTCATTCTGACAAGAATACCTTCCTTACCCATCATGGAATATGCATTATCAAAAGCAATGCACTTCTGTCTTAGGTTGGTTCAAACCACCACAGTATAGGCTTGGAAAAGCTGGTAGTAAGAACTTGTGCCTGGACAGATGTGGGTTGAGGGGTAGGAGTTGTTAGGAATTGTAAGAGTAGGTTCTTAACCTGAATTTGTGTGACCTGGAAAAGTATCTGCTTCTCCAGGCCTTTAGCTGAAAAGAATGCTTTTGAGAGTATGCTTTGGTCCAGTGATTTCAAACTCTATTTCCACATAAGCATCACTTGGGGAATAGGTGAATCAGACCAAATTAACCAGAATCCCTCAGGGTTACAGACATCAGAAGTCTTTTAAAGATAACTCTAGCATATGTCCAGGCTTGGGAAATTCTCTTGTTCAAGGTGTAGTCTGTACCTAGAAGCTTTGCATAAATAGAGAATCTCTGGCCCAGAGGTTACTAAATAGTAATCTGTATTTTAAGCAAATGTGATAAATTTCCAGATTGGTGAATCCTAAGTATTTCATTGTTATTGTAAAACATTTTTACCACACGGAAACACATAGAATAATTTAGTTGGCACCAGTTACTTAACCTAGCTCTATCAACCATCAGTATGGTTATGTTCCAATTTCTCCTTCCCATGCAGAGTCCTAGAACCTGAGATGATGAGAGATTTCAAGAGACAACAAATCTTATAGACAAATAACTCTGCTTTGTAAAACCATAAGCCTAAAAGGAAAAAATACTTTCATTAGCTCAGGCATGCTATCCAGTGGTATGTCCCACTCTAACTTACCCCTAGCAATACCCTTACAAGTCAAGAAAGAGTCTTTATGATCCCAGTGCTACCAGGGTTTTCATTCCCAGCACAGGTCTCAAATCAGGCCTGTCTCCAGGGAAAGAGACATTTCTGGGCAGAAAGGACCCTGCACAGTTAAATTAAAGGACTCTGCTTTGTCCATCTGAAGTCTGTGGTCTTAGACAGACAGGGTGGAAAACCAATTGGTTTGATTCTGTTTTCTGATGGGCCCCTACACTTGACCGTGTTCTTTCTTTTAAGGCAGGCAAGACATGGGACGATTAATTACTTTCTTTCTTTGTGCATAGAATGGAGGCTTAAGAGCCTTTGAGAATCACACAGAAAGCCATTCTGTTGCTGGGTTTTAAATAGTACCTTGACCCTCTTTGCTGAATATAAAGTAACTGTGATATCAATAGTCCTTCTGTTCACTTATCACTTTCCTGGGCAAGAAAGCTGTGAACCATGTAAAGAGAAAATGACAGCTGAAGAGAGGAGTCCAGAAATCATATTTAAGGTCTGCAAAGAAGAAAACTTTGGACTTGAAAACTATTAAAACTGAAAAGACCTTACAGACAGTGGGACCAACACCATTTTAGGTGACAAAAATATGAAGCCTAGAGAAGAGACATTGTCAAAGTCAGATATTCTAGAAAACTCAAGAAGGAGACTGGGAGTCTGACAGGGACATATTAATCAGCCAAGGTAAGCTTTTATTTGTGCAACCTGTGCTGATAAAGTATGCAGGTAAAATCAAATTACATATGAAGTCAGTTACAGGCACTTACAACTTACAGTAATGCTATGATTTAACAATGAAAAATATAATTTTCTTCCCTTCTCCATTGATTTTCTTGTTTAAGTCTGAATTGGTCTGTGAGATGTTGCTTTAAGTTACCTTCGCTGGCTATTTAGTAAATCCTGTCTATTGCATTTATTTTCATTTAAACCACTGAACTGTATGTAGATTGAGAATCCAAATGCAGGCCCAGATCTGCCCCAGAGTAGCTTCATGGCTTGGGAGAGTGGCTGGAACCATATAACAATATCTTCACCATGGCCTTTCCTTCTTTACATTGAGCATAGGAGAATGGCTCCTCATCCATAGAAGAATGGGCTCCTGTTAGAGAAATATGCCATGAGATATACTAGGTAATGCAAAGAAGCACACTCCATCTCTGTCCCTTCTTTAGGATCTTTCTGCTCAAAGTGCAGTCCTTGGGCCAACAACAGTGACATCATGTAACAGCTCAGTAGAAGTGTATAATCTTAGGTTTAACCCTTCTTGGTCAGAATCTGCAAAATGTCTTAGTCAATGTTCTATTGCTGTGAATAGACAACATAACTATGGAAACTCTTATAAAATAAAGCATTCAATTAGAGCTTGCTTACAGTTTCAGAGGTTTAGTCCATTATGGCCATGGCAAGGAACATGGCAGCATACAAACAGACATGGTGCTGGAGAAGTTGAGAGTTCTGCATCTGGATCCACAGGAAGAGGGAAGATATCAGGCTTATATCAGGAAGATATCTTTTGCCATTGAAACTTCAAAGCCCACTTCTAGATGACACACTTCCTCCAACAAGGCCACACCTACCCCAAAAAGGGCACACCTCCTAATCCTTTCAAATAATGCCACTCCCTGGTAACCAAGCATTCAAATCTGTGAGCCTCTGGGGGCCATTCTCATTCAAACAACCACACAAGGTGTCCAGAGAGCTCACATAAAGTTTGATGACTAACTTGTAACCTCATCCAGATTCCCTAATGCTAAATAGTTTTCCCTGGAGCTCTCCCATTTCCCATGTTTGCATCTGTCCAGGAACTGATAGTAATGCCTACCAGGCTCAGGCAGAGACAACTACCTCCAGCTCTTCCCTTCCTATGTCTGGCCAACCTCTTCTCTCGGCTGCTGTGTAAAGTTAGTGTTGAGGTTGGGTGGATACAAGAAGAAACATCGATATGCCTCAAGGTCCAGGGGATACAATAAGCACAATCAATCTCCTAGGATCATCCAGGTTGGAATAAACAAGTCTCTTACAAATCTAAAATGATGCCTTTTAGCACCTCTCCAAAAGGAATGGACTATAATACTAATTCTTTAAAAATATCTTTACTTTATTTATGAAATATTATGTTTATAAGGTACTATACTATGACAAGTGCCCACATACACATATGTTAAAATCAGTAAACATTAATATTCTACACTTAATATTTTGAACTTTTTCTTCTCTTAATAGGCTGAGATACATCCTTACCCATCTTTCATCTTTTGCAACCCTTCTCTGAGGTTTCTGGTTACTGTTATACATCCAATGATGTCACAACTTTCCTGTCTGTGCTGTTTATATCGGATGCCACACCTTTCTGGTGTATGTATGTGTTGCTGGATAACACACACACAAACTTGCTTTCATGCTGTAGGTAGTTTTGGGAGCTTATGTTTTGACTCTACATTTTGTTTTTCTGAGTAGAGATATAAGAGTTTGTTCATTCATTTAAAAAAACTATTCTTTAATTTTTAACTGAATGAATAAAATACTGGAAGACAGGTTGAAAGGAACAAAGAAGACTAATAAAAAAAATATGAAGCAATCTGAGGGCTGGAGAAATGGCTCAGTTTGATGAAGTGCTCACTTCACAAGCTTGAAGACCTGAGTTCAGATCTACAATATCCATATGAAGGGCCTGGCATGATGCTTACACTATAATTCCAAACCTAGGATGGGGAGCAGAAATGAGTATATCTTTGGTGCTTGCTGGCCAGCCAATCTCACCAAATTGGTGAATTCCAGGTTCAGTGTGAGACCCTGTCTTAAAAACTAGGATGAAAAGTGAATTCCTGCATCCATCTATACACAGAGACACACACATACTATATATGCATGTGTGTGTGTGTATGTGTGTGTATACACAAGCAAATTTTAGTTATAGATTAAAAAATAGTTTAGATCAAAGACCTTATCAGATTCCTAGAAACACAGTACCCCTTTCCTGTTTTAAACCTATCTCTTCCACCTGATATGGACCTTTCCTCCAGATTTTCCTAACTTCTTCCAAGGTCATTGCCAGAGCAGAGCATCTATACTTTTTGAATGGTGGCAAGAGGGCAGAGGACTGGCCACCCTCAGGGCCCACACTCTAGCTGCCTCATATCCCCTTGTATAGCTTCGTGATCTTCAATCAAAGTGCCTATGGCTGGGAAAGTCTCAACTCCCTTGTACCCAGCAACTACAAGGAGAAAATGCAAACATTTTATTGCTACAATTTATCCTACGGGAGATTTGCGAAGGCCTGTGCCCGAGATTTATGGCGTGACACACAGAGATTTCATGCACTGTATTTCTCATTTATGGGCCTCAATTTAGTTAAGAGAAAAGATGCTTTCTAGAGCAAAAATACCCTAAAGCTTAGGTAAAATGGGATATTTAATTAATTCCAAAACCTCCAAATGGGAAGGAACGAGTTTGGACCCCCCATGTTCAAGCATCTCTGAGCCAGCTTGTTAACCTCCTTCCTCCTTGGTCTTGGTCACAGAGCTGGTTCTAAGGGCTAAGTTACGGTTAAGAGCTCAGAACCTGTGGATTACTTCAACTGCAAGCCTTGGAAGCTCAGAGTGGGGCCTTTCTCCAGAGCAGTATAGACATGCCAGCAAGAGATGACCTTCAATCAGAGTCCATTGCAGGGGCTATGCAGGGAGCCCAGGGCTGATCGTAGGTTTTCATACACTCTCTAATATACTGCCTTCTCCGGTGTGGTGCAATTAATGTAATGTGATTAGGTGTCCATAATAGCTAAGCATCCTTTCTTATAGACCAGCCTAGGACATTACCACTCTGTTAAAAAAGGCAGGGAGTTATGGGCAGAGCTTCACAGGATGGTATCCACCTATGCAAACCCTTGGTCTTAGATCCTATGTTACAGGTCCGGAAACTAAAGTTCTTATGAGTGCTCTAATATCAGATCTGTCTCTAGGGGAATGCCTGAGCAATAACCAAGTGCACAGACTAGAATCACTTGCTCGTGTCCTTCCAGCAAGCTGGGATTCCCACCTTTACCTTTCCAAATCCAACCTTCCCTTCTGCAGCCATCATAAATCCCCAGAGCCTTCTGAAGCCTCTTCTCATGCCACTTGACCTCGAATGACCCTTTCTTTGAACATGCCCAGTACTTTTCATAAAAACATATGAACATCTGTCCTAAAGAATATCATCTGCTGGTATACAGGATTTGTTTAAGCGAATGGCCCATCCCTAATCGGTCTGCAGAGACCCAAAGCAAGAGTGACCCTTTACTTCAGAGTTCTCCTAGAGGTCAGCCCATGGAGTAGTGAGAAGATAGCAGCCACATGAAGAGACAACCTGTCCCCCACCCACTGGGGGCAGCATATACCTGTCTTTGGCAGACAATGGCTGAGAAAGCTGTTTTAGACCACACCCATGATATGTTCAGAAAAGAGGATGTGTTGATTGACTCCAAATGGAACACAGAATGAGTTGTCCTCTCCCAGAGACTGGAGGTGAGAGACACAGGCTGTATTCATATGTATCTTTATAATCACATGCATAGTTTGTATTCATATTCTATTTGTGATTCAATTAATATTCATATTCCTTTCCTTTGGGTCTGGAGCCCAAAGCAGGAAACCTGGAGAGTTCTAAGAAGCTGAAAGAGAGAGTCTCTTCTTCATCTTTATGGATACAGAAACATGGATCAAGAGGGACCATACTTTGCAGAACTTATCAATATTGAACTAAGACTTGGGAGAATAGTCTCTCTCTCTCTCTCCCCCTCTCTCTCTCTCTTTCTTTCTTTCTCTCTCTTGGTTTGTTGTTGTTGTTGCTTGTTTAATATCAGTATTCTGTCAGCTAGACAAATATCTTGCCTTGCTTCTTCAATGTGTTTCCACACAGCAGTTCTGGCTAGGACCCATGTGTCGAGGTTCTCAGTCACAGTCAGCCTATGTTTTTCTGCCTGCCTGCCTATTGCTTGCAGGGTTAGCAGCCTTATCTAGGTCATCTAGCGAGGGCCAGAGTGTCCGTGTGTCCTGTTGCCTCTGACTCCATCCAGATCCTATGCCTGCCATCACTGCACCTCTGAAACTGGCAGCGAGTTAAGCATCTGTCACATTCAGCACAGCCTTATCCCAGAGCAAGCAGAGCTGCGACTCCGTTTAGTCTATGACCTTCAAAATCCTGGAGCCTTTGAACTTACGAAGAATCATATACAACAGTCAAGTGTTGGCTCCAAAAGCCTAAACCTGCAGGTGGGGACTCACTGGCTCGCTTTGCTGGAAAGCAAGTCAACATGAGTGTGCTGAGTGCTTGACTAGGCAGGCTCAAGGCTTCAATCTCACTAAGTCCCAAGGAGAGAGCCTGGCATCGCAGGGCATTGTTTACTGTAGAATCTCAGAAAGGCTAAGTATGAGCGCCCTGGATCTCCATCCTGTAGCTGGTGATGCTGCTTAGTGGGGCAGGGTGGATCCAGGGCTCTCGCCTTATTAACAAGGCGATCTCTTCTTCAGACTGCCTGGCTCATTCCAGCATCGGTGAACCCCTCATGCCCTCTATAGCAAGAGTTACCTCCCTGTATGTCACACCTTAGCCTAAGGCAATCTACACTGCTCTGCTCAGTTCCCTTCTCCACTCCGGTCATCATGTCTTCCTATGGCCACCTCAGCTCTTATAGTCTTTATAGTTCTTTGTAGTGTCAAATGTATATTGGCCAACCTAGGCTCCCTTATATTCTCTATCCTACTGACACGGAGCCCATCTTCCTGGCACATAGACAAGTAAGTACCTGTAGGCAGAAGCCAGGATCCAGAAAAAAGTTTTACTCATGAAACCTGATTACAGCCATGGCCCTCTGATTGTGTGACACTCCATCTGCCATTTATTTATTTGGCTTAACTCTTTCTCCTTGCTAATAGACAGCCTAACAATGGCATTGCACCTTATTAGATGTTACACTGTACTCCGATTTCACTTTATGAAAACAACTTTGATTACAATAAGGATCAGTGTGAGGCCCTTGGAAGTTGTCCAGGGACAATTGAATGACTAGGCATTGGGGCTGGGAAGATGGTGCTGCCTGTCTGTAAAGGACTTGATGCTTAAGCATGAAGAGCTGAGTTTAATCCTCAGAACCCACCTAAGAAGAGGAGCTGCCATGTTGGCACATGCTGATAATCATGTTCTACTCATAGTGCTGGAGAAGCAGAGATAGGCAGATCAATGGGACTCACTGGCCAAACCAGCCTAGCCTATGTAGTGAGCTCCAGGCCAGGGAGTGATCCTCCAAAAGGTAGAATGACTAAGGTTGTCCTCAAGCCTCCGTAGGCACAAAGTAGACCAATGGTGACTAGCTGCTTTTGCCTAAGGACTGAATAGTTGTTTGGACAAGAGCTTTAAGTGGGATAATTAGAGACTTATGGACCATCTAGACCTCTTCTGGGAACTATAGAAAGGACTTCAAAAGACCCCAAGTGGCAGCTGGTATCTTTTTAGAACACAGGTTGGATCACGTCAGTCTTTTTTTTTTTTTTTTAATTTTTATTTTCAGCAAATCAAAAAAAATTTAAAAAGCATTCAAACAGAATAAAATGAAAAGAAACAAACAAGCAAAATACCAAGGGTCAGATATACTTATACAAGAATTCTATAGAGCCTTCAAACAAGCAATACTTTTTGAGTTATGTTTAAAAAAATTCAGAACCACAATAAGCTCCTTCACAAAGCAAATAATATTGAAATAGTGAAATCAAGTGTAAACCCAACAAAAATATATAAGTTATAGTCCAGTATCCCTCATGAATATACATACAAAAATTCTCAATGAAGTAGTTGCAAACTGAATACAAGAGATATAAAAAAATAATATTCCATGAATAACTGAACAACTGTTTTTTTTTTTTTTTAGAAGACCATACTCCATATACAGGCTGCATGTTTTGGGATAGCCCCCACTCCAGATGTTTGAGAATTACATGAAAACCAAGCTGCACATTTACAACATATGTGCAGGGAGGCCTAGGTTCAGCCCATGGAGGTAGATCTGTGTAGACTAGGTATGCTCCACGGTTGGTGATTCAGTCTCTGAGAGCTCCAAGGGTTCAGGTTCGTTTACTCTGTTGAACTTCCTGTGCAGTTCCTATCTCCTTAGGGCCCACAATCCTTCCACCTATTCTTCTTTAAGAGTCCTCAAGCTCCATCCACTGTTTGGCTCTGGATGTCTGTATCTGTCTGAGTCAGCTGCTGGTTAGAGCCTCTCAGAGGACAGCTTGCCCCTGTCTGTTCTCAGGCTGGAGGTTTAGATCCTAGGAGCTCTGGTTGAATCTTTTGATACTCGTTCTAAAAGGGACAAAAGCACCCTCACTTTGGTCTTCCTCCTTCTTCTTGAGTTTCATGAGGTTTATGCGTTGCATCTTAGGTATTGTGTGTTTTGGGGCTAATATCCGCTTATCAGTGAGTGCATACCATGTGGATCACGTCAGTCTTATTTCTAAAGTTAGTGCTGTTGGCCACACTAGCCAGCAAATGTCAGTCTCACCCTGGACACATATGTAAGGGCACAAGCATAGTATGACTTCCAGTCGCTGATGTCTTGTATACTCCAGTACCTCTGGGAAGGAAAGGAACACAATCCTTAGATCTCTCCTCCCAGCTCGTGATCTAATTAACCCTCCTCATAGCAGGACCTTGGCTACGACCCTTTCCTTATTTGTCATCATTTATCATGGAGCATTTGTGGGTATGTCTTATGTGTTTAGAAGCTGCCCCTCTCAACTTGACTGGTCTAGCAGTAAGTACTGTGGCAATAGGGAAGTTTCTACACCAAAGTGAAGTATGTTGGTTGTCAAGATATGTACATTCTGTAAGTACTGCTTATGTGAATTCGCAAATCCCTATGCATGAGTTGCTTGAGCGATGGCATCAAGACTGGATGGACTCAGTCTCCACGGTACTTGCAATGCATCACGCCAGGGAAGGGGTGGTGGACGTTTTCCTGTGTTTAAGCACCATTCTTGCTTGCCTTGCCTTATCCCTTCTAGCCTTCCTATAAAGCTTATCCAAATGCATTGTAACTGAGACTAAAGTGCATAGTAGCCACCTTGAGTCTGCTCTGATGTGGTTCACAGTTAAAAAACAATTCAGTCATGCTTGAGAAGTCATTAGCAACACATCCCTGGCACACCTCATTTCTGCTGTAAGAAATGTTGCAGGGTGGAATCCGAGCTCGCTCCCAGCTGGAAGCTCTGTGACAGCCTTATTGTCTGCTCCTCCCTGTCCCAGGGTGCTCTTATGTACCCTGAACCTCTGCCTCCTCTGGGCTTTTCCTACTCCTTCCTGTGCTATCTCCTGGGGAGCCCCACCTCACCCTCCTCCAAGAGTATTTTCATCTCAGGCAAATTCCTCCATCCTCCAGTCTCTTGGTACTTCCAATCTCTCCCCAGCAATGGGTATATGGGCACATGGCACTCTACCCAAGGTGTCATAAATATGCAATGACTGCTTGTGGGAAGTGAGTTTTTGTAAGGTTTTAAAATCTCCTTCTTGATGCTCTCCTATAATATAACCTTTCTAAAATTAATTCTACAAATATGAAAAAAAAAGTTGATGTTTTAAAATGATAGTAGATCTTTTAGGGTTAAACTAGATAGCAGGTCTGTTTTTGCTTTATATACAGATTCTAATACTGAACTGGGAACCTAGGATGTGCTCACTGTGAGTGAGTGAGTGAGTGAGTGAGTGAGTGAGTGAGTGAGTGAATGAGTTCAGGCAAGAACAAAAGACTTGGTCCTGGGCTCACTCTGCAGATCTGTAAGGCAGGTGGCAAACTTGTCTGTGTTCCCTGGGAGGCTTGTGAGCATCTCTCCCCTTCCTGCAGCATAACGACCCCTGCTGGGGTGAGCTAGCTCCTTGCCCTCCCCCCACCCCCGCCCCCGGGTCTGTTTGCCTCTCTGTCCACCCATCTGTCTGAAGAGTCCCTACATAGGATGACTGAGACTCATTCCATAGCCATTGTGAGACTCAGTGTCACCAGCTGCACTGCTGCCTGTCTGGGGTTTTATAGACATGCTTCCCTGTTTATTGTGATGTCAGTTTGCACAATTTCTCTTCAGGTGCTCAGCGCCTTTCAAGCATGAAGCCCTTGAGACGAATGAGCCTTTATCCGGAGCTCGGAGCTCCGTGCTCCTTTACTCCAAGGAAGCCAGCTGGGCCTTCAGCGGTTTTTAAGTCTCCAGCTACTTTTTTGTTTGTTTGTTTGTTTGTTTGTTTCCAGACCTTTGACTGAAAGGCCCAGCCAGTCAGAAACTTGTCTTGGGGAGTTTTTTTGATAACTGCTTGAAGAGAGAGAGATTTAACCAGTCTCCTAGAGAGAAGTAACAGTGGCAGCGGCTGCCTCCTTGTAACAGTTGTGTCCAAACTTCTGACAACAGAATTGACACTGTCATCTCAAAACTTCACTATAGAGAACTGCAGAAACATTGGGGGGAGATGTCTCTCTGTCTCTTTCTGTCTTTGTCTCCGTCTCTCTCTTACACACACACACACACACACACACACACACACACAATGGGAGTTAAGGAAATGGCTCAGTGAGTAAAGTGCTTACCACACAAACATTAAGATGGTCACTCAGATTCCCAGCACCCACATAAAAAGGTGGGAGAGGACCAGACACCGCACTGTGTGCCTCAACACTAGATGAGGGCAGAGACAAGAAAATCCCTGGAGCCGCAGTCACTGTGCTGGTTAGTTTTTTGTTTCAACTTGATACATGCTAGAGTCATTTTGGAAGAGGGAACCGAAATTGAGAAAATGCTCCCACAAGTATAGCCAGCCAGTGAGCAAGCCTGTGGTGCATTTTCTTGACTGATAACTGATGTGTATGGAACAATCCCATAGGGTGGTGCCACTCCTTAGTGGGCAGTACTGGATGATATAAGGAAGCAGGATAAGCAAGCCATGAGGAGCAAGCCAGTAAGCAGCACCCCTCCATGGCCTCTGCATCAGCTCCTGCCTCCAGGTTCCTGCCTTGAGTTCCTGCCCTAGCTTCCCTGCGAGCTATAAGGTGAAATAAACCCTTTCCTCCCCAAGTAGCTATTGATTGTACAGTAATAGAAACCCTAGCTAAGATAGAGGCTGCCTAGCCAAATCTATAAGCTCTATGTTAATTGAGAAAGAGTGCAATCAAGGACAATACTTAATCTTGCTCTTTGGTTCACACACCACACACACACACACACACACACATGTTTACATAGCCATATAAACATTTACACAACCCCCTACCCACCCACCGACATCTCATAATACTTTAAGTAAGTGGGATTTTGTGTTGGGCTACAGTTATAACTACCTTAGGGTGTATGCAACCAACAGGCTGCAGGCTGTCCAGTCCTGCTGGTGCCATTTGGGAGAAACTGGAGACACACATAGCTTTACTCAGCTAACTACAGACAAGACCAGGAATGTCCCTATGTGTTTGTCCATATACTCATTGGAGATCCCCTTGGAAACAGTAATCAAAAGGAGAGGGAGATGAAGACCTGCCACCAACACACTCTGTGCTTCAGCAGTGGCCTCTCTCTGGGCCCTCTGCTTGTCAGTCAGATGAGAATAATATTTCTATAATGGTTCCATGAAGGGAAGGTATCTGCTGGCTTGCCTTCTTTAAGCTCCAGAGGCCTAGGGTGTCTCAGATATGTGACCTTGGTTCTACGGAAAGACTGGCTGTTGACCTTTGACCTCTTGGTTCTTGTCCACTCCATTGGTTCTTGTCCACTCCATCCATCTTCTCTGGCTGTCACCATGTAATGCTAATCCAGGAAGCAAGGTAAAGGATCAGATCCCCAAGAGGAAGAGCCAGTGGCGAAGTGGGGGAGATAAGAAGAAGTAACACAGAAGCAGAGACTCCAGATTAGACATAAAAACCCTCAGCAGCTTCTTCAGAAACTTCAAGGGGTCCTCCATGGTGTCTCTTCAAAGGACTCTTAGAGGTGGTCCTGACAAGTGGCAGGTCTGGTGAACAGGACCAAGTGACAACGCACTTTGAGTTAATCAGTTCCAGCTTTGTGTTCTGCAATCTTTGCCTTTCAACTTGATCTGATGAATCAAGACCCCACCAGCCCACTCTATTCCACCAGAAACCCACTTTGAGCCAAACTTCCCAGAATCCAACAGAATCCAATATTAATTCAGAAGTGAGTGTCTGTATTGCCACTCTCTTATGAAGGGAGAGTATATTCTTGAATCCACAATTGTGCTTCAGAGACAAAAAAAGAAAATAGTCCTATATAGTTAGTCACTGTAGAGTTGGTCACTGTGGGAAGGCTAGGATGTCTCTCCCTGATTTTTTTCTTTTTCTTCACTTTCCTTTTCTTCTCCTTTCCAGGCACAGGGATGGCAGGCATGCACCACCACACTTGGCTCATGTTTGGTTCTTGCACAGAACCTGCCATTCAGGCATTTGATAAACTTGAGATGCATGAGTTGCCATTGGATCTGAGTCATCACTGTTACCAAAAGTGCCCCAGCTCCCTTGATGCTTCAATTTTTCATTATCTAACTCATTTCATAAACTAAAAGCTCATCTAACAACAATCACACTTCAGTGGGTAAATTATCCCCAAATGAAGTCACTCATATAACTGCTACCAAAACTAAAATATGGAAAATTCCAGCATCTGGGATTCTGTCCTGTAACCACCTTCATCACTACAGCCCTTACAGAGAATCATTATTTGGCTATTCTCACTATAAAATTGTCCTAATTTTAAATTTTCATATAACTCTATATAAATAAACATGAATATTAATAGTTTTACTATTTACTTCTATAGAGACATAGATATACAGATATAGATAGATAGGCTATATAGATATATAGATACTGTGTGTGTATGTGTGTACAACATGTGTGCAAGTGCCCACAGAGGCCAGGAGGAGGGGAATTGGATCCCATGGAGCTGGAGTTATAGGCCGTTATGAGCCACCCTACATGGGTGTTGGGAACTGAACTCAGATCCTTTGGAAGAGTAGCAACCTCTATAAACCACCGAGCCATTCCTCCGTCTTTAACAATTTTCTGTGAAAGATTTTCATTCAATTGTATGTAGTGTTTGTATTTTTATTGTTGTAGAATGCAGAATATCCAATTGTATAAAATAGTACAGTTTATACAGTGAATTGGGTTGTTTTGTGCATGTTTAGTATACTTATTTGGGACATTTGCATGGGAGGGGAAATATCTATCTAGTCATCTTTAAAAAAATATTTCTAAGGAGTCTGACAAAGTAATTGTGCCAGCTGGTACTTCCTGTGGCATACACTGAGACTGTGTCTCTTCTGGCAATAAAGGCCAGTGGTAGAGCACTTGCCTGACATATACAAAGCCCTGGATTCAGTCCTCAACATGACAAGAAAGAAAGAAGGAGAGAGACACAGAGAGAGAGAGGGAGAGGGAAGGGAGAGGGAGAGGGAGAGGGAGAGGGAGAGGGAGAGGGAGAGGGAGAGGGAGAGGGAGAGGGAGAGGGAGAGGGAGAGGGAGAGGGAGAGGGAGAGAGAAGGAAGGACAGAAGGAAGGAAGGAAGAAAAAAATGTGACACACACAGAGAGCCAGAGAGAGAGAGAGAGAGAGAGAGAGAGAGAGAGAGAGAGAGAGAGAGAGAGAGAGAGAGAATGAGAATTAATGGATTTATAGGCATAGGCATGAAATAGTATTTCCTTGTGGTTTTGATCTACATTTCCCAGATGAATAATGATATAGGACTCTTCTCATCTTTACATTGTACAATCTTTTACAAACCATAATTTTTTGCCATTTTTTAAGAGATTTTATATTTCTCTTATTGATTTTATGGGTTCTTTACATGTTCTGGACACAAGTACAATTTCAGATGCATGCGCTGTAAATATGGGGCAATGTATTTTTTCCTTGGCTGCAGCTTGCCATTCTGTTGTTGTTATTGTTGTTGTTACTGTTGTTGTTGTTTTTCCAACTTTCTAGTGTGTCACGTGTGGTTAGCCTCTCTAAGAAACCTCTGTCATCCATGGAGTCTCCCATGTTAGCTTCTGGAAGGATTATTTCTGTTCCCTTCATGCTCAGGGCTACAGTTCACTTGGTCTGGGTCACTGTGTGTGGCATGGAACTGATGCTCAGACTAGACAGGCCCCAGTGACACTGCACAGTGTTGGAAAGATGATCTGTCCCATTGTTCTACAGTGCTGAGAGGAGGTGGTGATGAATGTGAGTTCTTTACAGCTTCAGTTCAGTAGGTAGCTCTTGTCTATATTTATACCAAATCCTCTGTCTTAATTAATGTAGCTTTATAATATGTCTTGACATCTGGTTCTGTCACTACACAAAATTCATTCATCTTCAAGACTGTCTTTGCCATGCATATCCTTTGCATTTATGTATATATTTTTGTAATTACCATATAAATTATGTAAAAAAATGTCTGCTGGGCTCTTTCTTTGGACCATATTATATACACATTAATTCGGAGAAGTGACACTCCTTAGTACTGAGTCTCTAGGTTTCTCAGTACAGTATTTACACAGCTTTCCATAGATTTAGATCCTCTAACTTCTCTCAGTGATATTTTTGGGTTTTCTTTAGGTTCTTGCTCATATTTTTGGTAGACTTATTTATGTTTGTTATTAGTTATATTCTAAAAGTTATTTATTTTTCACAGTACACCACTTTTTATTTCAGAAGTAAAAGGGAATAAGAAAACAAAGATTTATGTAGGTTCTTTTCAACTCTTCCAACTATTCATAGATGTATCATATTGAAGTTTTCAAATAGTAAGTGGAAATATTATTTTAAGATGTAATTGAACTTGATCATTTAAAAACCATCATGGTTTTCCTATGATGTTACACATGAGAAGGTTGTAAATATTAGTTGCAAAATGTGTTTTTCCTTTGTGACTCATGTTGAAAAATGCATATTTTTTGGTATGGGTTTACTGTATCCCAAAGATCATACTAAACTGTTAATGATTTTACTGATTCTAAAAGCTGATCGATTCCTTTGGATTTTCTATTCTATTAGTTTTATCTTTCTTTTCCAAATGCTATTTCTTTTTTTCTTTCCATAGCTTACTACTGGGCAAAGAGTGGGTCAGGTGTCCATAAGTGATAGTTGTTAGCACTTCCATCTTGCTCCACAGATAGCTTTGACTATTGTGGTGATAGGACTTGCAAGGATGACATTTATTGGATTGAGGAAGCTTCTTTATGTTCCAGTGCCCTCAGGTGAATAATAAACCAAGTAACATATAAGTGAGATAGATAGATAGATAGATAGATAGATAGATAGATAGATAGATAGATAGATAGATAGATGGGTGGGTGGGTGGTGGGTGGGTGGGTGGGTGGTGGGTGGGTGGGTGGGTGGATGGATGGATGGATGGATGGATGGATGATAGATAGATAGATAGATAGATAGATAGATAGATAGATAGATAGATAGATAGATAGATAGATAGATAGATAGATAGGTGATAGAGATATAGAGATAATCACACACACACACACACACACACACACACACACATGTAAGGTGAGCTGGGAATCTAGACACAGTATGGTACAGAAAGTTTGCCCAGATTTCCAGTGTCTGTGGTCTCCACTGTACAACTTTGGTAAGAGAGAGGGATCATCTGGGAACCTGTTCTCTCCAGCCGGAGATTCATCCCAACTATTTCCCAGTGTTCCCTCACCTTGGACCCCTTTGTAGTCCTTCTAGCCAGGTTAATTCAGACATTTTTTTATCCATGATATCCTTGAACATATCCTTATATGTATATATAAAATAATTATTTTATTCTGTGTGTGATATTTCTAATAGTCACAGTTTTCCTTCTTGCTTGTCTTGCTTGAGAACTTTGTTCTCAAAGTTGTACGATATAAGTCAACATAGAAAATCTTCTTTACTTACTATTTTCTCTTAAGACTGTGAATTAGATTTACTGGATCTTTAAATACATGGACTTCACATTCTAGATTATTTTCCTGTTGTTATTTTTTCACAGTCTTGGTTTTCAGACACATGGGCCTGCTTCCAGGTAAGACTATATTGAATTCTATAAACTATGAATGATGGTCTTCCTTGGAGAGGTTATACTTTCTTCTAATTCAGTTACGATTGAGTGACACATGACTATGGAATCTCAGTGAAAGATTTGAAGGAAATAGAAACTTATGGAAAACTAGTGGGGAGTAGAAACTTTCCATGGCAGTTGGCAAGACAAGAACCAAACATTCTCAGCCCATGGAATCTCGTGAAGATGAGGATGATGCCCTTAATAGAGCTGCAAAGTGGACCAGCATTGGGAAAGCATAGGAGAAGTTTGGTTGTCATGGAAATGGAGCATCTGTAAAAGGATGCAAAGACTGAATATGCACACTAGCTTTACCTTTCTGAAAGCGAACATACTGAGCACAGGTCTAAATGTTAAAGTGAGATAACCCTCTCAGAGTATCAGGTAATATAAACTGTAATATCCAAAAACCCACCTTCTACTTTATTATTGGATCCACTGGTTCTTCCCCAGGAGCTGTCAAATCTGGGGCTCTGCATTGAGAAATCTATCTGGCACAAGACAATAGCTGTTGATCACTGATAGCACTAATCCTTTAAGTTGGCCTGATGATGTGGCATGGATCAGGACACCCATCTTTCCAATACCTCACTGACCAGTTATCTGCTCCTTCACTCAGATTGACAGCAAGAATGGCTTCTACCCTGTCAGGCCTCACTAGGACTGGCAACTTCTGAGCCACAAGGTGCCTGACATCAGCGTAATGCAATTAGTGCTTTGTTCCATGCCAAGTCTATTAGAAGCAGGGACTTCTCGTTTAGAAGTATAGCATACAGGCATTTCTGTTCATGAACTTATATTGTGCTCATTTCTCCTGCAAGCAAATGTTCTACTCTGCATCTCTGTGACCCCTGCTGACCTCCATGTGCTTAGCACTGGTCTAGGGCACCAGTTCTCACAATTTTTCATCTCCTTTCCAGTCTTAAGAAGAATTATTGAGGATCTCAGAGAGTTTTGCCCGTGTGAGTTATGGCTATTGATTTTGTTATATTAGATGTTAAATTGAGAAAGTTTGAAGTGTACCTATTTATTATAAATAGTAACAAATTGCTTATAGAATATGCTAATGTGAATGATGTATTTTAATGAAAATCAGTCATGTGTACCCAAACTAAAACAAATTTATTATGAAGAATGTCAATGTTGTACATTTTTAAAGAAATTCCCTAATGTCTGTCCTCATAGAAGTTATAGAGTATCTGGAAAATGTTACTATACATTTTTCCAAGAATGTATATTAAAGGGGCAATTGATGTCTTCGTGAAAATATTTTTGACCTTGAAGAAGCCCTGACAGGCTCTCTGAACCCCCACATGTCCCATACTTTGGAAAGCACTGCTCCAGCTGGACTTGCAAGTTTTAAATCAGAAAGAACATGGAGTTTCTGAGGCTCATCTTTTCAGTCGTACTTACAGCTTCTTCATCCAGAGTGAACAGCCTCTCTACAATGGTATCATTGTAAAGAGACAGCAATACTAGCTTAATTTTTTTTAAAAAAGAAAGATTAATTGGCTCATACAACTAATTACTGTTACATCAATGTGATTAAAACACCTCATAGAAGCAACTTAAGAGAGAACACTGTTCTGGCTCCTGATTTCAGGAGGATTTTAGTCCATCATGGGAAGGAAAGCACAGCAGAGTTCATGGCACAGGCTCCTCCATGTTGGAAGATGGGAAGCCGGAAACATAGAGTTGGGTATAAGGTTTGAAGACTCACCTGTTGTTGCCTACTGCTGCCAACTATGCCTCATCTCCTAGAGATTCCATAGTCTCCTACAATAGTGCCATCTACCAGGGAACAAACATTTAAAACATTGGCCACTGTGAGACACTCAGGTTCAAAACATACACGCCAAACTTGTGGAATGGAGGTTCATGGTCTTCCATACCATGGGGCTCAAGAATTGTCTAAGTTATGAGCCAAAGAACGTGTTCTGCCATATGCCCAAGTCTTCAACAGCATATAGTCTGTTACATGCATACATAGTAAGTATGTGATATATTTTAAATTAACTACATAATGTTAGTTACTATTATATGATACATTTTAAATTAACTACATAATGTTAGTTACTATTAAGTGGCCTCTGTCATTCTTCCTCCTCTCTCTCTCTCTCTCTCTCTTTCTCTTTCTCTCTTCCCCCCCAATAAGAACACCTTTATATAAGGATAGTTCTTAGAAGCTCATTAGTGTGGCTCTTGACATATACAACCTCGGGGTGGTGGTGGGGGCAATCAGCAAGCATCCATGTCATCTGCTAAAAGAAAAGTGACCATCTCATCTTGGTTCATGGGCACAGCTGAATTAATTACTGTATGGGAGAGCAATGAGTACTGTCAGGCTTAGAAACTGAGAGGGTGAATCTGTTCACAGCCCTACAAGAGTCAAGTAAAATGGAGATGTGAAACCCCTCTCCCAAAAGATAAGAGTGTTGATCACCAAACATCACACAAAATTATAGATGTCCACTAAAGCTGTCACAATAACCTATCACAAATGACTATCCAATCAAGTGTAAACTCAAATTATATTATAAAATATATGGTCTAGTGGCTTCAGTAATCCAAACGGATAGGAGCTGTCTGCAAGCCAAGTTAAGAATCGAGTGACTGACTTATGATTAATTGATAAAGTTTTGGAGAGTGAGCCTCAAAACAAACATGTAGAAACATGTTTCATAACAATAGAACAAAGTAGATGGCCTGGAGCAAAGTTGTATTAGAAAAAATTAGAAAACAATGCTCTAAGGGCAAATGGAATCATAGGTACAAATATAGAAAAATAAGGATCCTTTAAATGACTTCCACATGGTAGAAGTTAAGCATTCATCACAAACATTGTGTTCAGTTTTCTAAAATGAAACTTTAAAGTAGATTTGTACCATGACCTGTATTGACATTTCTTTGAAAATTGCACAAATATTTATGAGAGTGTCTTAGGAACTTACTGTCCAAATGAAGTGTGCTGAGTATCTGAGTGTGTGCATGGTGAATGTATGTAATGATATGTGTATATGACTGAGTTATGAATGTATGTAAGAGTGTGTGGGTGAGATTGTGTGTTTGAGTGACGGTGTGTTTGTATATGACTGTGTGCCTGTGGATGTACATGAATGTGTGTGACTTTGTGAGTGTGTATGTGTATATGAGTATGAGTGTGCATGAGTATGTGTATATGAATGTGTGTGTATGTGTGTGCCATTGTGAGTGTATGTATATATGATTGTGTGTGTGTTTTGTTGATCTTTGAGAGACAACAGATAGTTGAAAGTATGATGTCAATACTTACTTTGGGGAGACAATTTTCCCCATGTTTGTGACAGTGTTTCCTTGGATTCCTAGAGAATACATAAAGAACAATGACCACACAATGTCCCGGAGACTCAGAACCCCTAAAGTTACTAATTACTAAAGCATTGTTTTCTAATTAAATATTAAATCCACCTGTAATTTGTCAGCTCTCTCTTTTGTTCCTTACTGGGTGTTCTAAGGCTGTAATTATTCATCTTCAATGTCTTACAATCTATGTTTAACTAATATTTACTTCATACATAGTAATGGGATTCTGGTATTAGTACATTTCCTATCTCTCCAGCATTGATGTCGCTGCTGCCATATATTTTTTAATTTTACATGAGACCCATAATATACTACACTGCCATTATTTTTTGCTTTAAGCAGTCAAGCCTTTTTAATGGATTTTTAAATGAGACAAAATTATATTTTTAATATTTACTTAGGTATTTTCCACTGGTAGCATATTCCATTCCTTTGTGGAGACCTCAATATCCATCTGGTATATTTTCCTTCTCTCTGAAGAACTTCTTTCTCCATTTCTTACAATGAAAGTTTCTGTAAGCTTTTTATTTCTCAGAAAACCTCTTGTTTTAAGTTTTAAAAGATATATCAACTCATATATAATTCTAGCTTGGTATTTTCACTTAGCTCTCTATGTCTATTGTCTTCCTACTTTTGTGGTTTCCAGCAGTCTGCTGCTCTGCCAGTGTTTGTTCTTATTTATCTCATTTCTTTGAACACCTTAAATATCCTTTTCCCCATTTTAAATCAGTTTTATAAGATTCAATCTCATCTTTTAAGTTTTTTCCCAGATTTATAGTTTTCAACAAATTTATAAATTTCTCTGTTATTTCTTCAAACAGCTGTCCTGTTTCTGAGAGCCCGGTTGTACGGATTGTAGAGCACATTGTTTAGTATTAATAGTAGAATGCTATGAGGTTTTTAGTCCTTTTCCCTCTGGCTGCATGTTGAATAGTTTCCATTACTCTGTCTTCAGATCTGATCATTTCCCCTGCAGCACAATTTCTCAACAATGATACCGTGAGCATCCAGAGTTAGATAACGTGTTTGTCAGGGGAACTTTTCTGTCAACGTTCAGATGTTTAGAACCATCCCTTGTCTCCTCCTGCTAGAGGCCAATAGTAGCTTTTTCCACTGGTTACAACAAAAATCACATCCAGTCATTACCAAACGTCTATTGGATCTTTTTTTAGCCTTTCATTTCTACCTTGATAAGTTTGTATCTTCTGGTATACACAGATCAACAAAGAACAATACACAACCTATTTCATCTGATAGTACTTCATATGAACAAACTTTTGTTTGAACTATGTCATCTGCCAGTAAGTGATTGTATCTGGTTCCATGCTATAACAGAAGAATTAAGTTGCTGATAACAATGCAAAATCCCTAAAATATTTATATATTTCACTCTATCCCTTTGTAGAATTGCATGCCTGGTGCTGATATAACTTTATTGATTATATTTTAAAGATTTATAATAGGAATTTTAAGATAATGTTCTAATAATTCTCATATCTGTATCACTTCTTGTTCTATTTCCAGACAGATTTTTTTCTTCTGATTTGATGTCAGATCTTCAAATGCCTGTCAATTTTTGGTTGGATACTAGACACCATGGTTTCATATTGTGGGAACTAGCTTTTTGCTATGTTCTCATAAAGTGCTGGACTTTGTTCTGACATGCCGAGTAACTTGCTTTAAAGTGTGCAGTGCCAGGTTTACAGTAGTCTTTAATCTGTGACTGACTTAACCTTACCACTGTTAAAGTGGGACTCTCATAATGGCCATACTGAGTGACCCCTCAGTTAATAGGTCTGTCTGCCCTCAGGCTAGCTGGAATGCAGATTACTCAGAGTTTTAGCCATAATAGCTTAAACTCAGGAGAACACGTCAGGCTAATCCTCGGCAGATCTGCCTTTCTCCCCAGCCATCTTCTACGTAGGCGTACCCACTATATCCATGCTTTATTTTCTCTATAATGTAGTCTAGAAATTTCTTCCAGACACTAATTTAGGAAAATTTTAAAGCTTGCTTCTTTTATTTTCTTCCTTTTAAGGGCTAGGTTTCTACCTATCTCTTGTCCAATGGCTTACGTTTTACATAAATTTCCAGTTCTCTAGTTTTTATCAGGAAATCAGTCCCTTTAGCTTTTGATCCCCATGAGGCAATCTAGAAGCTTCCACGAGGATCTTCGAACAAATTAAGCAGCAGTTGGCTTTCACATGCAATAATAATTGATGAAAAAAGAGGCTGTGAATTTGAAGGAGAGCAGGAGAGGTGAATGAGAGGGTTTGGCAGAAGGAGAGGGAAGCAGGGACTGTTGTAATTAAAGTACAATCTCAAAAATAAGGAAAGCAAATACCACACCTTCTACTGTGTATCTTCTTACAACAAATATTACTTCCCCTTGTATTTTGAGTAATGGAGTATCTGGAATATATCAGCCTGCTGCAAGAATCACTCCACAACAAAGAAGTAAATTATTATTGTTATTATTATTACTATTATTAACAACTCTTTGGATATTCCATATGGATAAGAGAAATGGACATCTAAATTATCCTATGAAAATCAACCTAAAGTCTGAAGCAAATAAAATTATCGTTCATTACATGTTTTGGGTTTATTATTGCTAGCATGTTAGTTTTAGGTCAGATTTATAGCCGAGAACATCATGCTTGTAATGTTATATGACTACTTTGATTCTATACTAGGCCCAAATGTGCTATAATATTTCAGTATATTTATTCCCATTTTATAGGACTTGGTTCATAATTTTACTATTTCAACTGATATTATATTTGCTTTTGTGCCTTGTTACTGGCTATATTTATAATTAATTGGATCCTAAGTTTTGGGATAAGAGCACAGCCCTTTTTATGAAATAATTCCCACAGGAAAATAGGAATCATTTTGTAATGATTTGCTTTTATAACAGTGTTTTCGGGGACATATCACAGCATACAGTAGCCATTACTTTTAAAAGGCTCTAGTTTGTCTCTTATATTTCCTCTCCATATGGCTTGTACTAGGCCTTAACTCCTGAACTAGGACATATGCTGAGAACAGTGATCAACTGTTGTACCCTTCCTATTGGCTCTGCCTTCCACATAAGAAAGCAGTATAACATTATGCTCTTTTTATTAGTCATCAGAACATTGCCTTTAAATTATATCGCATAAGAAAGCCAAATTTGAAAAGTAGATTAGCAAGAGTTCTAGTTGAAGCAAGACAGTAATCCCTGAGCCCTACTCACAGCCCTTGCAGCTTTCCTGCATGCCAGTCACCACAGCCCTTTCCTGCATGCCAGTCACCACAGCCCTTTCCTGCATGCCAGTCACCACAGCCCTTTACTGCATGCCAGTCACCACAGTCCTTTCCTGCATGCCAGTCACCACAGCCCTTTCCTGCATGTCAGTCACACAGCCCTTTCCTGCATGCCAGTCACCACAGCCCTTATGAGATGGGGCTCAGCATCTGGAAGCACCTGCCTGAACCTAATTCCAAGCCCCACCAGCTGCTTGCTGGAAGATTTTGAGCAGGTCACATAGCTCTTTGAGGCTATCTTCTGCAAAACCATGAAGAAGTTTAGTAATTACACTTTACTATCAGTTATGAATGTTGTTAAAATCTAAGTAATAGTGATTGAGATAAAAGACATTGAGATAAAAAGACTTTTTTTCTGGATTAAAAACAAATGCAAGGCTTGGTAAAGATCACTGACTGTTATTCCAGAGGACATGGGTTTGAGTCTCAGGATGTTCTAACCTCATGACAGCTCATGACCATCTGTAACTTCAGTTCCAAGGAAAATGACATCTTCCTCTAGGCAAAACACCAAACATATAAAAATAAAGGTTCATTTTTTGGAAGTTCAAGGTTGGGGGATGTAGCTCAGTGTCACAGCACTCACATATGCAACACCCAGAGTTCAATCCCCAACAACACAGAGAACATGAAGTAAATACATTTAAAAAAAAAAAAAAAAAAGCTCAAGTGTATACAGTTGTTGAAGTTCTTTTATTTTTCAAAGGTTTATTGTTTGAGTAAGTGTCAGCTCTTTTCATTTGCTTTGATTATACTCTTTTCTGGTGAGGGTTCTACTGATGGGATAAAGAACAAAAGTGAGTTGTGGAGGTAAGGGTTTATTTTTACCTTATAGCTTTCAGTTCATCATGGTGGACATCAGATCAGGAACTCAAACATGACAGGAACCTGGAGGCAGGAACTCAAGCAGAGACCATGGAGGAACACTTACTGGCTTGCTACTCATGGCTTGCAATTTATTTATTTACTTATTTGCTTATTTATTTATTCATTTATTTATTTTACAATTACCAACCCTCTGCCCATGGGTGACCCCACTCACAGTGGGCTGGACCCTTCCACGTTAATCATTAATAAGGAAAATGCACTACAGACTTGCCTAAAGGCAATCTGATGCAGGCAATCTCTCAAGCGAGGTTCATCCTCCCAGGTAACTCTAGTCTGTATCAAGTTTTAAAAAAATAAAAATAAAAAAAAAATAAAATAAAACCATGCGGAAATACAACATACACTAGCTCAAATGTGCTATAATGTGTTCAATATACATGTTCTTTCTGCCTTCCCATGTTGAGCACTTTCCATATTTACCATGTAGTATTTTCCCTTTATGTATACTGCTTCAAAGCTACAAGATAGTCATTCCAGAAAAAATGAGCAAGAGCTCCCATCACCAGAAATTAACTCTGAACTTCTGAAACTTTAAAGGAAATTCTCTTCCAACACCACTGTTTTGAATCATATTAGCTGAACATGCCCGACTTTAGCCAACCAGTTGTTAAAGAAATCATTTTGGACCAGTCAAGAGTTTTGTTCTTCTAAGGATGAGGTGGGGACTCATGCTTTCAAGAGTCACAGGATCTCTAGCAACCCCACCCCAAACATCAGAAGACGGGAAACAGGTGAGGAGTTTGGCTGGCTCTATGTCTGTTCACATACCTGCTGATGGATGACTGGTATATCTTCAGATATGAGTGTTTGGGAAAGGACTGGAGCTATCATCATGAACGCTCGTTAGGAAATAGTAAGGGGTAAATAAAGGGGAAAGTTCTAATAGAGAATAAGAATGGCCTTCATGGGGTGGAGAGATGGCTCAGTGGTGAAGAGGAGCACATATTGCTCTTCCAGAGAATGAGAGTTCAACCCCAGCACTCTCCTCAGGTGGACAACCACCTACACCTCCAGCTCCAGGGGCAATTGACAACTCTGGCCTCTGCGAGCATCTGCACTTAAGTGTAAATACTTCCCCCAAAGGCACATAGGCATGCAATTCAAAATGATAAAATTAATGTTCAAAAAGAATGGTACTCAATGTCCTGTATCAGTGATGATTAAAATCTAAACTCATGATGCCTCCTTTGGGAGGTTTCACAAATGTTCGTCATTTAAGATATAAGTCCACACCTATCAAACAGCAAATTATGGTGAGTTCCCAGAACTTATATTTTGAGGCTTTTTCCAAGTGACTCTTCTCCCTATCAAAATGGAAAACTGTAACCTTGCATGACTGGTAATAATTCAGTGAGGTAGAGCCAGGTATTCTGGGGTGATGTGCACCTACAGTGGATACTTTATTTCTTGAGAGGAGGGATCCTAATAAAGGGAGATGGCTGAGTAGTAACTGTAGTTTAAGTTTAGCCCAGCCTCTCATACAATGTAAGCAGTCAGTACTCTTGGCAACTTTTATTATTATTGACAATTTTCTCCAGCACCAGGAGACCTGGACCTTAATGGATGCTTCAGCTATGGTTCAGTTGTTTGGTCACAATCTGTGAAATGAAGTCACTATCACCCACGTCTGCTTGCAATAGACACCACTGAAGTCTCCCAGTTCAATCTGCCAGGAACAGTATGCTATTTCCAATACATTCTGTAGGTCAAGGAAAATTTCATGCCTCAAGATTGTTTCAAAGGCATTTGCAAGATTGATACAGTATCTATAAAGGATATAGAGAGTTCCTCAGAAGAAAACAGAAAATTCAAGAAGCAATGATTCGTGGTTCTCCTTATCCAAGCATGTTGGGAAAGATACATGATAAATGACTCCAACCCTTAAGAGAATGCTTAAAATTCCCATGTCAGATAACAGCATAGCATGTGTGAAGCTAAGTACTGGAAGTGACTGAGCAGCTGTTTTCCTGGTCTAATTTAAAACAAATTAATCAAATTATGGATGATCTTACTAAGTTGCTTCCTAGGTTACATAACTGGACATCAAATGCATGCATATATATCTATATATAAAAACTGGATATCAATATTTTCATATATATTATGCATTTGATATCCAGTTTTTATATATAGATATATTCAGACACAATCTAAACTGTGTGTGTGTCTATATGTGTGCACACATGCACACACATGTACATGCATGCATAAACATTGTGGGAACCAGCATTCAAAGTGGTTATGGATTTAAAAATACATTTTCTACAAGTTAAGCATACTGCCGGATTTGCACACAGGCTTTAGGTAAGAGCAACATATGAGACCTTACTAAACTTCTTACACTGTTTTAAATAAAAACTTAGAGATAGTGAGAGGTTCTTGATGGATAGGGAGAAAGTACATGAAAGTTTTTCTTTTTAATCTTGGTCATGGCCTCATTAATCTTTGGTTCTATATCCTACCTGTAAGATTGGAACTATAAAACCAACTTCAAAGAATTATTATGGAGGTTGAATGAAATAATGTTTCCAAAGTTCTTAGTGTCAGACACATGACATACCAGCAATAACTCACTTACTTTTAATTTTGCTTTTGTTTCCTTCTGTACTTAAATATAGTGGGTTTGCAGGAGTTGTTTGAGCCTAATCTTACCATTCATAGTGTTTAAAATATCTTTCACCTGAGAAAGAACGTGGAAAAATGACCTGGTTCCAGCCTGACTAGACAGGGGTGTGTAAGAATAAGAGATTGACCTTGAGACCAATTTTCTTTCTATTCCTGTGATAAGCATGGTGGCCCAAAACAACATGGGGAGGTCAGGGCAGGGACTCATGATAGGATCCTAAAGTTAGAAACTGAAGCAGAGACCATGGAGAAAGCTGCTTATTTGATTTGCTCTCAATGGCTTGCTTAGCCTGCCTTATACAACCTAGACCACTTACCCAGCCCATGGGTGACAATTCCCACACCAATCATTAATCAGTAAAATGCCTCAGAGACTTGCCTACAGGCCATTCTGATGGAGACATTTTCTTGGCTTAAGTTTTCTTTCCAGATGACCCTAGCTTGTGTCAAGTTGACAAAAATATAACCAACAAACTGGGCATTTTGGAAGAGTTCTCCATGCTGTCCATATGCAGAGGCCACTGATACACTGAAAGCAGGATTTAGAAAGCATTCTGGCACTCTTCTGCAGAATAAGCCTATTTCCCATCAGTTACAGCGCTCTTTCATACTCCTCTAGCATACCTTTCTGCCTTGCTTCTGAAGGCAACTGGGTATAGGTAGGTTGATATGGCAGAAACACCATCCAGCCACATGAGTAGGACTATAGCTCTAACACTTTAGTCAAGCTTCATGTTCAAATGTTTGTTGGGCTAAAGACTATGTAAGTAAAGCATATTAATGTTCTTATGCTGTGAAATATTCCAGAGAGGAACAAAGGAGGAAAGACTTAGTTTGCCCCTATTTTGGAGGATTCATTCAAGCTCACATCATCACAGACTAGGAAACAGAGAAAGAACACATGAAGGAGCCAGAGTGGAATATAACCTCCAACAAACCAACCCTAGACCTGCTAGCTCTATATAGCCTGAATTTCACCATCTACCCAATACCCACTCTGGGTGAAGTCTTTGTTCATCTCTAAAACCTCATGCATGGGGCCTCAACCATCCATGTTTCTCTCAGCATTCGTCATTATCTTCCAAGCTCCCACTAAACAAGCCCATTAGGTCTGTTGTCAGCATTCAATGGCTTTCCCAGCCCAAACTTCCAAAGTTTCCACAAAATAGTCCAAAAGCATAAAAGCTGCATTGTCAAGGTCATCACAGCAACAATCCCACTTTCTCCATACCAATGTCTGTTCTAGTTTCATGTGTGTTGCTGTGATAAACTATTCTGTCAACCAGCAATTTAGAGCTTACAGTTCCAGGTTACAGTCCATAACTGTGAGGAAGCCAAGACAGCAACTTCAAACAGCTCGTCACATCACAGCCATAGTTGAGACAAAAGAGAAATTATTGTGTGAATGCTCACAACCTTGCTTGTGTTCTCCATTCTTAAACAGTAGGATGTATATTCCTGCCTAGGGAATTGTGCTGCCTGCAGTGGGCTAGGTCTTTCCACATCAAGTAATTTAAGATAATCGCCTACAAACCTGCCCACAGGCCAACATAATACGGGCAATTCCTCACCAAGGCTCTCTTCCCACATGATTCTAAGTTGTGTCAAGTTGATGAAAATAACCACAATACCCTGTTACCAAGAGATTAATCTGTCGATTAAGTCAGAGCCCTCATGAGCTAATTGTCTCTGAATATGCCTCCACAGACTCACCACAAGAGCTATGATGGCATACAGTATTTCTTAATGTAATCAAGTTGACAATCATAACTAACTATCATAGTTTAATTACCTTTAACTTTCAAACCAGAAACTTTCTCCTACCTTCTCTTGTCTGAAGAGAAATTTATGGCAATTATACTTTTAACACTTTTTGAAACTTCCAGAACTTCCTACAGATAATACTCCACTTTGCATTTCTACCAGCATCGCATGAAGGTTCCAATTTTCTACATCATTCCAACATTTACTATTTTCTTGATGCTGCTACTGGAGACTATCTATCCTAATAGTTATATACTGCTATCCCAGTTTACAAGTGAGGAATCTGGGGTTTGCAAATGTGATAGATTCTAGTTTATTTCTCTATTTGTGTGATAGAACACTGACAAAACATGATGGCAGAGGAAAGGGGCCTGCACATTCTTATACTTCCATATCACAGTCTATCCCTGGAAGGAGAGAGCCAAGAGCTCAAGGCAGGAAGATATAAACAAGAACTGAAGCACAGATCATGGATGGATTTTGTTAAGTGGCTTGATTTCTGGCTCTTGTTCATCTACTTTTTACATACAGTCCAGGCCCACTTGCCTAGGGATGGTACCACCCACAGTGGCCTGAGTCCTTATCAAACAATTAGCAGTTCCACAGACATGCCATAGGCCAATCCCACAGAATTAATTCCTCTATTGAGACTCCTTCTTTGTAGGTGTATTAAGCTGACAACTGAAATTAACTGTAATTTAATTTAATCAAACCATGATACTCTACACTTTGTCAACTTTGGCACACAAATATAACCTTTCTTTTCTTGGTTTTCTCCCAAGATCTTATATTTATACCATGATATAAAATGCAATGTAACTTTAAAAGCCCAAAATTCTTTAAAAAATTCCAATGGCTTAACATTTCAATCTCTTTTTAGGATATTAAGTCTTTTAACCATGGGCTCCTATAAAATTATTTTTAAAAGCTAAATACTTTATTATTCCAAGATAGAAGAACTGGGGCATAAAAACAATGACACTTAAGCAAAACCAAAGTTTAACACTATAAATTAAATCTTGTAGTTCAATGTCTGACTTCTGGGACTCACTCAAAATCTTCTGGGCCTTAAAGTCCTTGGATAGCTCTACTTCTCCAGCTCTTCTGTCTACAACACACATAGCTTGTCTCAAAGACTCAGGCTGCCTCCATTTCATAGATGCCTTTGTCTTTGGCAATCATCCTACAGTTCTGGCATATCCTATAAGAGTTCACTTCAATGATGCTGATCTCCTGTTTCAAAACTGATTTTTTTTTCAACCAGCTAACTAGCATTTGTTGTACCAGTAAAGAAAGCACTAGAGTAGTATTGGTCTGTTACTGAGAGCTGATTGTTTGGCCCCAGCGGACCAGAAACTACAGATTCTTAATTCAAAATATCAATAGTCATAACAGATTCTTTAAGAGACTCTCAAACTTCATTCTGAATTTTTATAAGCCAGGGCTCCATTGTCTACATTATCTCAGAACTATTTTCTAATTTCCCACAATTCATTAAGCTCTGAGCATCCTATGGCTTTTCCAGATCAAAATTCCAAATTCTTCCAAAGTCCTTCCCAAAACAAGATGGTCAAGCCTGTTACAGCAATACCTCACTCCTGGAACCAACTTCTGTTCTAGTTTGTTTCTATATTGCTGTGATTAGTCACCAATCAAAAAACAACTTGGAGAAATAAGGGGTTTATTGTAGCTTACACTTCCGAGCCATAGGTCATCGCTGAAGGAAACCAGAGCAGAAGCTCAAGGCAGGAAGTAAGGCAGAGATCATGGAGGAATTCTGCTTACTGGCTTTCCCTTCTATGTCAGTCAACTCCCCCACAGACATGCCCACAGGCCAGTCCCACAAAGGCAAATGCCTTAGTTGCCCTCTTCCTGCCAGGTTACTATGACAATGGGTAAACACTGAACAGCAGTTTGTTGATGAGCTGAAGAGGCTCCATCAAGAGCTCTTGAGCTTTCAAATATTACTTGAAGGTTTCTTGCATCACTACAATTTCAGGTATGTAGGGCCACTGGAAAAATCACATTGGAGGATACCTGTTTAAGAAAGAAACATCTTCAAGTCTATTCTCATTTCTGAGAGCCACCCAAGGATGGGAAAGCCATTCTTGCGAAATCACTGCCTGGTCAGAACTTTACATTCTACAATTATCAACAGAAGCTCTGGATTCTGGTTTCTCTGAAGTCTCTTGGTCAGTTGAGTGTTTTGAAACTTTTTTTTTTCTTGTATCTATAAGAAGGTCCTCCCTGGGGCCGTTGTGCGTGTTCACTTGTGCATCCAGTTAGATTGCTTTGATGGTAAAGCTAATAAAACAGTCTTATTTGAAACATGGCAGTGAAAGAGAGGCGTGGACAGAAATAGAAGCAATGAAAGCAAAGAGAACAAAAAGAGGAGAGGGCTGGCAGGCTGATATAACTGGCATGGCACATATTTCAGACAAAAACTATCTGTCCATGGCAAATAGGAAAAAGGAATCTCCCAACAGGTGGCCAGTCTTAACACCTACCAAGGAGCATTACTGGAATATCAGAAGGGTTTTTATGTCACATCATTTGACAGGTCACACAGCTAAGACTCAACAAAGGCAAATGCCCTGACTGACCCCACAAAATCATGTGGGAAACATGATCTGGTGGCAATACCCCTTGAGTTTTTGCACACTGCTCTAATCAGTCACCTGCTTCAGCCCTTTTCAGGGAAGATCATAACCACAACCAGGAACAATTGTAGCCAAAGCTTAGTGCTGCAGATGTTTATTGACTGCTCGTAAGATGGGTCAAAGAAATGTAGAGTTAAATCAGTTACTATGAAGGCCCCTTTGCAAGTGCTTTGGATGACCCACAGTGCAGTCTGGGGTCCTTGTGTCATGTCTTTAGTGATGTGTAAGTAAGGACCAGTGTTTTGACTTCCCTGAACCTTAGTTTCATCATCTATAAAGTATGAATTAACCTAACCTTACATAGTTTATATTGTAAATAACTAACAATATATGTCACCAAAAAATGGACACATACTGAGTACTTGATATATGGCATTAAGATATTATTTACTAATGAAATTTGCTGTTCCATACTGGAGAGGCAGCCAAAGTTTGAGCCTTCTTGCATCCTAGTATTTGGAGAACAGGACAGCAGATAATTTTAGAGCTCTCAAGGTTGAAAGACAATTCACTCCCATTGGTCATCCAGGATGGATCATGTTTCATTGAACTAACTAGTTTCTCCACTAGAGACTGGAGCCCTTAGGCAAGCCCTTACTTCTTTCCTGTCCTATCGGCAGTCAGTAATGGTGACCTGCCCAATAAGAAGCTGGATAAAGCTCTTTGAAGAAGCACTACTGTGTTGGCACAGCGATTGTGTTTAACTTAGGAGCTACTTAAATTTAATCAAACATTTGGAATGTCATAAGTGCTAAAATTTGGAAATAGAAGGACAAATAATTTGCATCCTTGGTGGGCTCAGAGCTGCCTTTGTGGTCTCATCCGGGTTTATCTAAAATGCTCTTCTTATTAAACTGAGATCCTGATGTGGGATAAGGCCACAGAAGCAAAATGGCCTCAGTGCTGTAGATCAAGATGACACCTGATGTCAAAGTGTGTGATTACTGAAGATGTGACCAGGCTAGGCTGTACTTGATGACATATAACAAAGTGAGTGGTTTGATTTCTCTTCCCTGGCAAAGTTGCTGTTTTCCTTTTTATAACTAACCTGTTTAGTGAGTGGAAGTGTTTTAAGACTACCCAGTACCCTGCTTCCTGTGTTTATCTCCTTGTTTTATTACATGATGGTTTGGGGGCAGGGGGTATTTCCTCACTTGTGAAGTTTACCTTTAATTAGAGTTAGACGATAAAGTGATAAGGTAAAATAGATGATTTTACTTAATGAGAATGTGCTACAGGTGGTGTCAGAAGTAGAGAGGGAGAAGAGAGAGGGTCCCTTAGAAGGCACACCAGGATTGCTTTTTCTAAGAGGGTGACATTTGAGATGAGACCTGAATGACAATTAAAAAAACAAGTTGGAGTGATGTCTGAGAGAAAAGTGTTCCAAGTGAAGCATGCTGCAAAAGCAAAGGCCTCAAAGCCCAAGTGAGCAAGGCATATCTGAGGAAAGGAAGTCAGTCAGGCAGAGCTGACGTGAAGTGAATAAGGGCAAAAACTGGCAGCAGATAAGGATGCAGAGCATGGGAAGCCCCCGGCAGGTGAACTCCGAAGGGAAGATAAGGAGCCACAAAGTCTTCTGTGCAACTTCTTCCTCTAGCTGTGTCCTCTGTCTGCCCTGCCCAGCAGGCTAGTCACTAGCCATGCCTGCTACTTTACTATGAATTTGGATTTAGATCAAGTTATGGTTTAAAATTCAGACCCTTAAGTGTCTGGTAGTCACTGTGTGGCTAATGGCTACCCTATGGACCATCATAGCTACAAACCTAGCTATCACTGCAGGAAGTCTACTAGTCATTGCTGTTGGGTATATCTGTAGGCCACACAGGCCCTTCCTTATGTTAGTTTCTATGTGAGATATACAGCTAAGTGAGTTATGACCCTCATTCTCTGGTAACTTCAAGATTAGTGAATCAATGTGTGAGTTAGTACAATTCTAGGCAGCAAGTGTTAAGAGCCATGGCCACTATGATAGAAGGGGATAGAGAGAAGGGGACAAGATTTGGCAAGAGAATCAGAAACATTGGGGAAACTGGAGTCTCTTTCACAAATGGTTCGGTGGGAAAGATGAACTTTCATGAACAAAAGAATGAACGTGGATCCCTGTCCCACACTCTGCATGAGAATCAATCCAGAGTGGATCAAAAGCCCAATAAATGTAAGACTTGAAACTTTGAAACTACTAGATAGAAACATGGGAAAAATACTTCAAGACACATGATGTAGATAGTTCTAAAAAGAGACTTGGGAAATATCCCAAGAGGGAATTAGATGGAATAATATGGAAGTAGCACAGGTCTCCAATGTGAAACATGAAAGTAGGGGAAAATATCTTCACACACTACCTATCAGTGAGGGGTTAATATCCAGCAGATATAAGGAATTGTAAAATTAACTCTCAAACACTAAGTCATCTAATCAATAAATTAGGTTCTTGAATGAGTATACAGTCTCAAAAGAAGAAATCCAAATGACCAATAAAATACTCTAGCAAGTGTTCAATATCCATAAACCACTGATGAAATCCAAGGTCAAACTGCTTTCAGATTTAATCTCATTCCAGTTAGAATAGCAACTGACATCACCTAGAAAACAAACAACAACAAGTGCTGGCAAGGATTGGAGAAATTGGAACCCTTATTTGGTGCTTGTGGGAATGCAAACTAGCACAGCACTTTGGAAATCAATATGGAGGGTCCTCACAGATCTAAAACCATGAAGCCATACGACCAACAATATCAGCCTTGCATACGTATTCTGCACATCCATTTTTACTGATCATTTTATAACCAAGAAATAGAACCAGCCTAGATGGCCATCAACAGATGAATGGATAAAGAGAACAACTGGTGGAATTCTATGCATCCTTGAAAAGAAATGATATACAACATTTGCAGGAACATGAATAGAACTAGAAATCTTTATATTCAACAGCATAAGCCAGACTCAAAAAGGCAAAAACTACATATTTTCTCTCACTGCAGAACTTACTTTTTACAGTCTTTATGTATCTATGTACAGGTCACAAGGCCAGAAAGGGGATCATGAAATAGGAAGAAATCTCATGGAAGATGGGCAATGGAGAGATAATAGGACATACATGCTAAGAAGTGTTAAGGGATAGACCCCCTGTGAGCAGGATGTACCAGGAGAGCACTGGGAAATGGAACGGATGACACACACGCATGAAGATGCTACCCTGGAACCAATTTCTCTGCGTGCTAGCCCAAAGGGTTAAATTTTTTTACTTAAAATGAAGGAAAGGAAAATGAAGCATTGTCAGGACCCAGAAAAAAATTGCTGTAGGCATCAGATGACTCAGCTGACAATTATATCAAGAAAGGCTCCGTGGTCAAGTGTGCTCAGCTGTGAGGGTAGGGAGGTACAGTTTCTCTGAACTGAGAGGAAGACGTTGTGCCTGATGAAAGCTTAGTCTGAGCTGAGGCTTTGCAGGCAGCAAGCACACGATGAAACTGGCAAACAGTCTGGATTACCTGACATCTGGCTGTGTGCCGGGGAATGTGAGAGCGATCCTAGCAGGCATAGCACGAAGGGGCCTTGAAGCCAAGCTGAAGACTTTTTATCTGAGAGGTGGATGTCGAGGGGGTTTACCAAAGGCATTCGCGTTATCAGAGCTGTGCTTCAGAAAGGCTTGGTGTGTCTGGGGTACAAATAGAAAAAGGAGCGAGAGATTCATGGGCACTGGGCAGGGAGACTGAGGTCTGTTTGCAGTGGAGCAGGATTCCGACGCTGGTCCTGTTCCAGTGTTTATTTTTCTCAAATCCAAAAGCATTTTCAGACACATGAAGATGAGCTGCGTGGAATATAGCATTCCAAACTAGCCTTGAGAGGCTGCAGGCGTGGTTCCATTGGCAGACTTACCTGGTGTGTCTGAGCTTCTGGTTCAATCCCCAGTGGTGGCCAGTGCTTGGAATTCCAGCTCTTGAAAGGGAAAGTTCATCTTTGGCTGCACAGTGAGTTCAAAGCCAGCCTGGGCTTAAGACCTTGTCTTTACAAAAAGGAAAAAGGCTTGAAATTCAAAAATATAAGCTTATTATTTATAATGAGCATCCATTAGTCCTGCAGGATTGGATTATACTACTTGATTTAAAAAAAAAAATGTTCTTTATGGATGTTAATTCTCCCTGGCGGCGAGTTTCTAAACAAGTTTCTAAATGTCACGCATAAGAACTCCCCTGGATAGCTTCCGATGCTGAGTCCTGAGTTCCAACCTCAGAGCTTCCAACTGACTACATCACGAGTGGGGACCAGAAAGTATCATGAAGAAGGTGTTCAGTGACACCCCTGGCCTGGACACCCCTCCTGGGGTTCTCCTTCTTGTCAGTTATCAGCTATAGCCCTGCAAATAGAGAAAGAAAAATTCCTCCCTGATAAGTCTCTCCTGCCTTCCTGAATTGGTAGATGTAAAGGACAGTGATACATTCTTCCATCCACAGATTTCTTTTTCTCTTATCAACTTAAGATAGGCTTGAAGAATTATTCCTTTGCTCTCTTTCCTGCTGATTTGCCAAACTTAATCTGCCTACCCTTTGCCATTTATACTTCATCTTGACATATCTGGGAGCGACTTCCACAGACCCTGTGGGTCTCAGCCAAGCATTCTGGAATCACCACAGTTAACTGGTCTGACCCTCCTCACAGCCCCGTGGGAACCCAAATATTCTCATAACCCTCTGAACTGAAGTCATTACCAAAGTCATTTCACAGATGAAATTACCAAGTCTCAGAAGGTGTGACTAGCATCCTCAAGGACACGGGTAAAATACCTAAGGGCTTTAAGCCAGGGTCCTGAACTCAACATCCCATAGGCTTGTCCCTTAACCAATGTGGCCTAAAGACAACAGATGAAGGGAGGTTAAGTATGTTACTCCGCTGAGGTCATAGAAATACACTAATCCTGGCTGGAGTAGGCAGGTGGCAGTGTTCTCCTCTTTGCGTTTGGGATTTGCTTGTTGTCGTCTGCTTCCAACTCCAGCCTTTCCCGTTTCTGTCTCCAATGATAGGTCCAGGCAGGATCACCATTCACAGGTAGACATCCCATTAGCCCTTCTGAAAGACCGGCATTCCCAATTCACAGGCACACAGGGAGTCCAGAGCGTGATAATTACAGACTTTTCTTCCATTCTACACAAGAGAGGAGCTTTCACAATTTGACACAGCCCCTTTCTTCCAAATATGTCAGACTACAGACAGATGCTTTTAAAAAGTAAGTCTTGAAGATTTCAGTTGGCTACCTGTGCCTGTGCATAGCAGAGGAGGGTTTTGAGACAGAAGCCTCTTTTGAACGAAGTTCCTGTAAGGAATTCCTGGGCTGGTTGTTTATACAGATTTGGTTTTGCCCTTTATGCGATAGTGGAGAGAATTGGATGGTATGCACTTCCTATATATTTGCCTAATGAAGGAGCACATGCATTGACTGCATGATGTGGCATGGCGTAATGGCTTTCTGCAACTATGGTTTTCATGCTTATTGTTTTCCTCTGCAGGACCTGAGCCATCTGCAGCTAGGCTTTTGGTGGGGCAGGGTGAGGATGTCTAACTCCCAAGGGCTTCCCTGGCCCAGGTGGAGCAAGATGGATCTGGATCAGAAGTGAAATGGAGCAAACAGTTGTTATCAGTGAAAACCTACATTGAAAGAGGCACTAACACAGTAGCCAGGCAGACACCACCCTGTCAATGTCCCAGTAACAAGTCAGTTTGAAGATGAGGTCCAAGACCAGGCTTGTCACTGTGGAAAGCTCTCTCTGCTTCCACCACCTTCCCACCAGACAATCAATATTTGTAAGCCTTCTGTAAGCCTGCAGTGGCCTTGCTTTAGGCCTTCACTCACCCCAGGGAATTCAGATTGGTTGCTTAGGTGTCTGGTTCATTACTAATTCCGAGAGCAGAGTCCATGTCTTATCCATCTCATATCGCGATCCCCTGATCCCTGGACAGTAGGTACTTAACGTGTGTTCACACAATGCACAGAGTCATTAATTATATGACATGACATGCCCTGGCACAACAGCTTTCTGGAACTGCTGGGCTGGTTGTTATACAGAAATTGGTTTTGCCCTTTATGCAGTAGTGGAGAGAATTGGATGTATGCACTTCCTATATGTTTGCCTAATGAGAGAACACATGCATTGACCACATGACGTGGCATGGTGTAATGGCTTTCTGCAGCTATTGTTTTCATGCAGAGGAAAACTGGTTTTGTCCTTACGCAACAGTGGCTAGGAGTGAGCTCAAGTGCTAGTTGCTATGATTTTGTTAACCAAAAGTAGATTTGATTCAGTTTGGCTTTAAGTCTTTTATTTATTATTGTATGTATGCACATGTATAGGATATGTATGTGTGTATGTAGGGGGTGGCATGGCATCCATGTAGATATCAAATGAAAACTTTCAGGAGTCTCCTTCCAGTGTAGGTTCTAGGGAGGGAACTAAGGTTTCCGGGATTTTGTTGCAAATGCTTGCTCATTGAGCCATGTCACTGGCCCCGGTTTTGTTTTAACAGCCTGGACACTGAGAAATCAGGACAGATTAAGCCCCTTAGGTAAGGCAGAAAGAACCAGCTTATGACATCTTTGAGCTACTTGACCTTAAGAATATGCAAGGATGCCCTGACTCCTGACTCGTGGAAGCTTGGAAGATAGGGCTGGTCTAGGTTCCTTCCAACCTTGAGACTCTGATTTCAGAATTTGCTTTTATTCGCCCACACGGCTCCTTTATTGGTCTGAATATATATGGGGACATTTTTCATCTTCCAAAGTGATCGAAGGCTGCCTCCCCACTTACCTATGGAGCTTTTGGTGGGAACCGTGGATTGACTTATAGTGTGGCTGACTCGCAGGCTGCATGATTCACTGTGCTCTATAGATGCCCCAAGCACGTATATCATTGTGTCTGCCGTTCCAAGATGACACTGTTATTTCCCACCTGTGCAAATACAGCTGTAAAAAATGATGCACGGCCAGCCGGCCTTCCCTAGAGTGGAGAGAAGCAAGCACACACCCTCTGGCTTTAGCGTACCTCCGCACACCCTTTAGTGAAGCTCAACACCTGATTTCAAGACTGTTAAAAGGAGAAGAAAATTGCAAATTAACTCACATTACCGGCAAAAACAAATCAGCTTGCCTGGGAAATCGCTGCCTCTTGTGCCTGAGATCTGCAGAAGCTCAGGCACCCTCTGTGGCTCCCTCAAAATCAAAAAGGGTTTCCAGCAGTTTCAGCAAATAAGCAGGCTCCAAGCCTCCTGTCTTTGTTGGGGATTTGATTCAAACTGTGTCTGTTAGCTGAAAGACACAAAAGGAAAAAAAAAAAAAAGTCCGTATGATACAGCTTTGAAAAAGCCAGCACCACAGGAAAGAATAATACATGATAAATTGCTACATCTGGCCTTAAATTTATAAAGAAAACAATAATGCAAGAAACCAAATTTGTTTCTCTCCTTTGTCATTTAAAAAGAGAATTTGAATCCTTCTGTACTTTGTGTTTATTTGTCCCTTTACCTAATCAATTACAGAACTGTACCAAAAGTATCATCCTGCTTCCTAAAGCTTCCCTCTCCCCACAGCATCCCTCCCCCTACAGCATCCCTCCTCCACAGCATCCTTCTCTCCATAGCATCCCTCTCCCCACAGCCTCTCTCTTCCTCACAGCATCCCTCTCCATGAAGCAATGTACTTTTGCCCCCAAATTCATACACGTTTAAGCAACAATGAGTGAGAAAAGTGTGTATGTGTGTGTATTTGTGTGTGTGTGGGGGGGGAGTTGCTAAGCCTGTCATTCCAAAGATGAAGTGTGTGGGAGGTTTCAGGGCAGAAAACAGAGCCAGAAACTTACCTGGCATTGAACTGGAGGTTTAAAGTGGCTATCTGGGGTCAAGGTGAGTCCCTTTTGGATCATCCCAGCCACCCTCTTCATCCCAAAGGTACCACTGAATCATGCCATGTCCTAATAGAAATAGACTCTGGAGAGAGTGGGGCTGAGTTCTACATCTTTCTCTTATTTGTGCTCAGCAAGCCAGGACCAAATCTATTATAGTTCCTTCATTTGGGCACTCTTCTTCAACTGCATTATAATAAAAACTTGGGGGATATTTCCTCTCCTCCTACAGTTACTGCTATTCTGCTCAAAGTAATTTCCCAACCTGACAAAAGCTCCGTATGTCAGTAGATGTATTCTGCCTGGATTCTCGTTTTCATCCTACCTGGGTACCATGGTGACTTAGTATGAATGCTGCCCACCCATGTAGCTTCCTTGTACCCATAGCATCCCTCTCCCTAAAGCATCCCTCTCCCCAGCATCATCTATCTTCCCTACAGCATCCCTCTCCTCTGCAACTTCCCTTTCCCCACAGGTTGTTTTACCTGTCAGAGATTTCAAGAAATCACTACACTTCAAATCAGCACCTACTGCTAATGTTTAGGGGTTTCATTTTTCTGAGATAGGGTCTCCCTGTGTAGCCCAAGGCTCCTCTGGAACACTCTGTGGCTTTAGGTGACCTCAACATCTCTAGCCTCCTGCCTCATCTTGCCAAGTGCTAGGATTACAGAGGATGGTGTCACCACACCCAGTGTTTGCCTGGTACAAATGAATGGCAGCAAGCATCCTGGTGCATATCAGAGATAAGAGAAGCTTTGGTCCCTCTTGCTTCTTCAACCCAGAAAGGGATCCTCCCAGGCCTCAGATGTGCTATCACCACTGGGATGAACCAAATGGAGTGTGTCTTGGTGACTGAGTCAGAAGGCACAGAAGAGATCTGGATTCAGAGAAAAGACTTACCTTACCTAGCCTTACCTCTCGGCAGCCTGGCTCTACCTGATTCATTCAAAGTATTACTACCTGAGTGTCATCTCTGGGATGTCAGGAAACCAATTGGAGTTGAGTCTGAATGTGAATATGGTTCAGATCTCCCAAAAAGTTTTAGGGTACAGGGTTAAGAACTCTACACTAGGGCTCTAGGTTATTCAGTTCCATACTCAAGGTCAGGTAATACACATATCTGCTCTCCCAGTCATTCTCACTCTCATCCAAAGGATGGCTGTGCACCATAGAAGTATGTTCTTTGTAATGTTCATTTCCTGGAAGGAAATGGTCTTGTCCCAGAAATTTAGTGTCCCCTCTGTAGTGTCTATCCAAGGTCATACTTATAAAATCCAGCCTGACTTGTTGCAATGACCAAAAGGGAATGGATCAGCTTGGTTTTCCCATGCAAGGCCATTTACCCATAGATATGAACCATGACGATGACCCATTTGTCCTAGACTTCTAGAATTGTGTTAGAATGCTCAGGCTCTTGTTCCTAGTCTACCCTTCCCTAAGCCTCAGTTTATCTTTGTAGAATATGGGTGTTAGTATGTGATGGATCTACTTGCTTTAAGGTTCTGTGTCTTTTAAAAACTAAGCCAACAAAATATGCTTTGCTTATAGGAGATTTGAGCCAAGAGCTATGAGCTATGGTCATTGAGAGATAAGCATCAAAGGTCCAAAGAAGAGTAAGGGATAAAATTTCCAGGCATGTTTGGAAGGATGCTGAATAGTGCAAACACACTCCTGGGAAGGCAGAGATAGTGGGAAGAGGGCAAGAGAGAAAGGTTCAGAGTGGAAGGCTGTGGAGAGTTTTAAGTGCCTGTCTCAGACCACGGATTAAGACTTAGTTCAAAATGGCATCAGGTTCCACCCATGCATTTTGGCACAGAGACTGGTGTCTTCTCTCCTAGCTACCAGGAGGTCTGTAAAGAAGGTCTCAGACGTCCTCCTCTTCCAGGATATGTGCAATGATTGCTGAATGATCAATGGATGGAGGATTTTGCTTAACTGATATCAGATACCCTAGTGAAGACCAAAACCATAAAATAAAAGTAGAAGTGATAAACTCTGGGAGTAAGCCCTTAGTTTCTCAGTATCTGTATTTTTTTTTTTTTTAAACTGGAGGGGTTGCTGAAGTTTAAAGTATTTTTTTCTTTCTGGTTCTTAAGATGATATAACCAGTCTTTGGCCACAAGATTTCTCTAAGCCAGTACAGGCACACTAGGAGCACATTATTTTGCATGAAATGGGGTCATTTACATACATTTGCATAGTGCTTTCAAAAAGCCTTAATTTCAACTACATCAAATAAAAACAAATTAGTGTAATCTACAGCCATTGTACTGCAGCCCAGCTTGGGGATCTTGCTAGTGACAGGCCAGTGGCTGTGAGAGCCAAGAGCAAGCTTTTGAGAAGATCTGATCATCGCTCTCTTCCACATATTCTAAGATACACAGAAACAAGGAGGTTTAAGAGTGGAGGGCTGTGGGAAAGTGTTTTAAGCATTGGCAGGGTGCTCAGCTATTCATAAACTCAATCTATTTGCATCCCTAGATCATTCTGTTAAACCACAAAATCTTGTGTGTGTGTGCAATGAATTGGGATCTAGGAAGGGAATTACTGAGGTTAAGTGACTTGCTGGCTCTCACATAGTAAATGACCATGGCTAGATGCAAACCCAAGACTATTCTAGGTCACTCAGACCTTGGAGATTTGATGCTCTGAGAACTGGTCCAGAGTTATCTGGAAAAAAGGCAACACATCCCCCCATTGACTGTTAATCCAGCCTCTTTCAACACCACACTGACTTGGGGAGGTGGTGTGAAGGAACCCCCTAGTGTCACAGAGACAGCATCACTCAGTCTGTGATGCAGCTGGCCCTAAGCAAGTGTCTTTTTATCACTTGCAGCAGTTATGAGAAAATTATGGTAATGGGGTGAGAATATAAGCAGCTTACAGTTTACTAGAACATTAATCCTCTGAGAGGTTTTTTTTTTTTTTCCCCTCTCTGCATCTCAGTGGGACCTTTCCCACTGCAGGAAGTAATTTTATTTGGGGGCTTCTCTGCCTATGATCTGCCTTCACAGAGCTGCCCTTGCCTAATTATGAACATTCACATTTGCTAAGATTCACATAAAGGTTGCTAGTATGTATTACCTCTGGCCTGGGGACTGCTGCTTAACAGGCAGAAGGAAGACTCTGGGAAGCAGGAGACAAACTTGGGCTTGGAGCAAAGTTGAGCACACTCACTTCCTGTTTCTTTGATGCCTTAACTTGAGCCACCCTAATATTCTACAATTCTTTGTAGTTATACACCTCTATGCTCTCTAGATGGTCAAACCAAGGTATTGAGGATAATACATTTGGGGTGAGTCTTGCCTAGAAACTTGGGCTGAAGGGAGGGCTTCTGCAGCCAGCAAAATTCAAATACAGAGTATGTTTTCAGAGCCCACATGTCCATAAGGAAGAGGCCCAGTGCCTTGGGCTCGGTGTTACACTGCTGTAACTCTCAGTAAACTAATTTCTTATAAGATCACACACAAAAAGCAGGAAGCCTTTAGTCTGAATAAAAATTATTCAATTAGCCTAATATATAGCTGTAATATATTTTTCTTACTACAAATGTGGTAGTGGTCAACATAATTTTTAATGGTTTGGAATGAAGGGCCCCATATAAGCAAATGTGCTAGTGATTCACCCCCAATGTATAGGATGAGCCTAAAATCACTGGTTTGGTCATCTAGAGGAAAGCTGTGATGTAGCACTGAATTGTCCCACCCAGTCCTTTGAGATCTTCTGGAGGTACACTGTTCATCTGCTCCCTGACAAACACGTAAGCCAGACAATCAAGAGCTGACACAGCCACAACATCCAAAATCCCAAGGAAAACACACACTTTCTTGAGAAGGTCAAAAGTACCAAGATGACTTTCAGTTTGTCCAGATGCTCTCATTTGCCTGCCTGTGTCTTACTCTAGCCAGGATCCTTCTACATTCCCCAAGTTCCCTCATGAGTCTGCCTTCAGCCTCCATGATCTGAAGTCAAACAGTGTTAGGCAGGAGGCCGTGTGGAGCTGGAGCTTTGGGTGACATGTCCAATCCGTCAGCCTGTCCAGATCCTCTCCATCCCAGAGCTGCTCTGGCCAGCAAATAAGGAAGGCAATAGCAATCTCATTGGTCTTTACTGTGCTGTGTGTGTTTAACATAAGCAACTGAGGAAGTGGCAGAATCATTCCAGTTCCTGATATGACTTTCTATGCCTCAGTTTCTCTGTCTGCAAACTAGGCCTGATTGAGAACAGCCCCCTCAGAGCGATGGAAAGAGAAATGGGATTACATCTAGAAAAGTTCAGAGTGCCCTTTGGGAGAACAACCTGTTGTGCATGGAGTTACCATCAGCAGGATGATCTTTGGGCTCAAACATCTCAGAGTGCCCACAGCATAAGGCCTTCCTGTGCCTATAGAGCTGAACATCTGCCTCCACTTCCTGAATCACCATCGGTTACTTTCATCGCTACCAAAAAAGCTCTGATTATCAGAAGTTCTCATCCATACCAAGGCCTGGGAATGAGCCAGTGGAAGTGCTGACCTTGGGAAACCTGCCCATTCTCGACCATTTCAGCAGGCCTGTGAGCAAAGAAGTAAGCATCTAAGTCAGTGGGCAGCGCAGGGCAGAGGCAAGAGAGGAGAAAGGAAGGAAGAACAAGAAGAAAAAAAGGCAATTAAAATGCCACAAGCACGAGGAAGCACTGCCCCAGCTGCCCATTGTCAGTCAGGACTGTGTCATCTCAGTGTTCACTTCACAGTTGTCGCTTTAGGAATCAGCCCCGGGCTCCCTACACTGCTGCCATTTTGCAGCTCACACGTGATTAAAAAACCAAGCCGATGGTAAAGTCCTTCTTCGTCTAGTTCATTTTTGAGTTAGCTTCAGAGATGTTTTTGACCTCGAAGGAACACTGCAAATGACTTGACCAACATTTATCCTTTTACAAACAAACAAATTGAAACCCAGGAGCTTAAGGCCTTTGTGATTGCAAGTTCAGACAACCAAGGGAATCAGGACTGAAACCTGGGTCTTCTGATGACCAGTCCAGTGCTGACTTCATCACACAAGCTTTTTGCATATGCTTAGAGTCTAGGTTTGTTTTTAATCTTACCATTTTAGACCTTACACCAACCTGACCTGAAAAACAAATACTATGCCCATTTCTACATTGATCAAAATAGTTAGCAGGTATAAAACCTAGACTCATGACTCCTGGATACACTACATTGCCTTCGAGACAGTGGCCCAGAGAGTTGGCTACTCTGGAGAAACCAGGATTCCCATCCATATTTATAGAAAAATTTCTGGTGTAACTGTATTCATGCTTAGAAGACTCAACATTTTTTAAAATTTATCAGAGGACCGAAAGTAACAATGGCGTTGATGGGTAATTTGAGTAATTAACACCCCAAAGCTCCTAGTACATAAGGTTTTTGGATTCGATGCATTCTTCCGACAGATGCTCTATTTACTGGTCAAGTGGCATTATCACGAGGATTATAATGGAGGCGGAAGAAATGCCTGCCAGAGGAGAGGGAGGGAAGGCACAGTTTGGGTTTGTTGTTAGTGATCTTAGGTATGCTTCAGTGTACCTAGGAGACTGCTTACTGCAGAGACTTGAATGATGAACCAGTGAGTTCCAGAGAAGGAGTCGGACATCTGCTTCTCAATTAGTGTTAATTTAGCTTGTTTGCAAATGATTTGTGCCTCTGTAAGACAGCATAACTAAAAGTTGGTTTCTTTCCTGTGACTATAAGGTTTTACTAGCCTCACAATGGGCCCAGATGGATGGAACAGAGGGGCGTGGCTGAGCTGCCGAGGAAGGAGAGACATTTCTGTTTCTGCCAATGTCTGGAAGGATGTCATGCCTCCTGAAGCTCAGTATACCCATAATCCTCACAGCAGTGTCTTCAGAAACACCTCGCCAGCTCACGTCTTGGAAAGCTCCTAATGGGCTTTTCTATGGTTCCTAGTTTGGAGCTGATATTCACATGTTTTACAGGGCTGTGATTTTGCTGGCTATTAAAATACTGATGTATTTTCAGTAGGTTGTAAAATAGCCCATTCCCCAAGACCTAGAAATACATTGTCACTTTCCTGTCTGCTCTGGGCACAGGGGACCTGATAAAATTATGGAACTGACCTGGGAACCATGTACCTACCTATCAGGCTTCCAGGGCTCCTACACATCTGCCCTGTTTCTGGATATTTCTTATCCTGATGAGGAAACAGAATCCCTTCTAGTTATGTTGGGCTCCAACAGGAAGATACCTACTCTGTAGCTCTTGCCAAAGAACTAGAGAAAGACCAGTTACCAAGTGCTTTTAAAGGACAATTTGGGTCAAGCCTGGTAGAAGGTAGAAGTCCATAGTTGACTATTAGAGTCATAGGCTGTTGACCTATGAGTTACCAACCAGGAGTCAAAAAGGAGAAGATAGAATCAGAAAAGGTGAAAGGGAACAGGAAATGAACACAGTCTGGAAGGTCTTGCTCCTCAAAATCAGAATCCATGGATAGAGAAGCCTCCATGAGTTCTCCATGATAACTTAAATGATGTTTTGATTTCAGGGCTAATCAGAAAGAGAGTATCTTCACCTTCACCCTTGAGGCTTGTCTTGTTTCCTATCACTTAGGTATGATGAGTCTTTGATTGCCATAATCATGGGGAAAAACTGAGGCTGACTTGGTAGGGTTGATACCCTCAAAGGCCAGTTGCTCACAGAGGACCTGATAAAAAGGGATTGGCATTGGTTAGTCTACCAAAAACCGTCTGGAAATTTTAATCCATCACATACCCCAATGGCGTGGGTATGTCAACATCTAAAGACCCACATTCACTTGCCAGAGCTGCTTTGATATTGGGCTACAAACTAGACAACTCATTTGCTTGTAGTTCTGAAGGGTAGGGATCCTAAAACCATGGCTATACTACTGCTGGGACTTTCTCTAGCTTCTTGTGGTGGCCATTAACCCTAGGCATTCTGTGTCTTGCATAAGTGTCCCTCCAGTCTCTGTCTCTATCATCACATAGCTTCTGTTTATGTCCCTCCCATATTACGAGAACAGTCATGCTGGCTAGGTCCCACCCTGATCACCTCATTTAACTTGATGACATTTGCCAAGACTCCATATATGGTCATATTCATAAGTAAAGGAGGGTAGTGTTTCAGCACATCTGTTTGGAAGGCAATTTAGCCCATAAACAAAACCTGAGTAGAATGGGTTTATGAGCTGTTTTCCCTGTGAGCAGTAACATTGTTTCAGTACACGGCACTTGCCGTAGCGTTGAATTGATCTGCTAATTTGAACTATATGGTTTGGTACATTTATATTGACTTTATATTAAGTAGTTATTGAATTGTTGTTTGGTTTTAGTAGCAAGCAAGAGCTATATGCATAAATAGTTTATACCCATGCTGTGCATATTAAAATAACATGAGAATACATAATTTGTCAACTCATGTAACCCTTGGAACTTTTGCCTTGATTTATTTGCTGTAGTTACATGTAGCATCAGCACTACAATATATGTCTAGATGAATACCAGATGTGAAAGGAGACCATGCCTTTATGTGTGAGCAGAGCTGGTTAAAAGCTCTTGTGTATGCAAAGTGTCAGCTTGCAAGGCTGCATAGCTCTTTATGATCAGTAGAAATGCCAAAGTAAAGTTTGAATTCTGGAATGGCCTGGAGTACACCTTTGATTCTGAGATTGGTAGAGCCCTCTACTTTGTGTCTCTCAGTGATGTTGCAGTTGCCAATTAATCTCTTCTCTAACCGACCTGGTGTCTGTGAAACATTCCTTGCTTCCTGATCCAATGTTCTAGGTTCCAAAATGAAATACACGTGAGCGCACACACACACACATACACACACACACACACAGAGAGAGAGAGAGAGACAGAGAGAGAGAGAGAGAGAGAGAGAGAGAGAGAGAGAGAGAGAGACAGAGAGACAGAGAGACTTATATTTTAATATGCCTTAAACAGCTCAATGGTTGGGCCACTCTCAAACCTCCACTTGGCTAACACTTCCCCTCTGATATTCCTGAGTTATTACTTACTAAACTCTATATTCCATCATTGTTGCCCTAGACCCAGGGGGAGGGGGAGGAACCTAGGGCTGTTCTTCCTTGGCTCTTACATGATTGCTATGCTCTCTTTTGCAGCTTTCAGGCCTGGCAGCTACTCCTTTCTTGGCATAGCGACTCTATCTTTCTCCCCATCTCTCTTGATTCCTTGCTCATGAATCCTAAAAGTCCTGCCTCTGTCTCCCTGCCTAGCCATTAAGGGTGGCAACTTTATTTACCAATCAAAACCAACTGGGGACAGGGTCCCTTGGTGTCTTACATGCAGACATGTAGATTACCATACAATTTTGAGGGATCAAATTAACATAAGTATCATTATACCAAATCCACAACACAGTGGCACTATCTGAGTCAGAGAGGATTCAAGAGTCTGGTTTAGACTCTACAGGTAGGGCTGATCTAGAGAGAACAAAGCTCAACAAAGGTAAGTGGACCCCAGAACTAAATGAAAAAATTGGCATCTAGGAGGAGTACAGAATTTCATTCTTCTAGAATCAGCAAGAACCCCGGCTTATCCCATTGACTCTCAGAGTCCCAAGGACAAGTTTGCCTTGAGTGCCTCCAAAAGACAGACGGTGGCATGCCAGCCCAAAGCACTTACTTCAAATTATTCAATTCAGGTTGAATGGACATCAGTAGGGTTAGTAGGGCTTCTCTGCCCCGCCTCTTCTGACTTCTGAGGGGAGGGCTGGAAGACTACCCTTGCTGCCAGATGCAGCAAAGAACTGTAAATTCCTTTGCTTTGCATCTTAAATTGAACATTCATTTGAGTTCCTTTTCAAGTATAAAATGTTTAAGCTCTATTTTCTTTTAGAAAAATGTTGAAGTTGTTTCCTCGAGTATTTGTAAGATATTAGAGATGTTTCCAGCATGATGGTACTTGCCCATCACCAATCTCATCCCCTGTCCATCTGCAATGCTTAATTGGTGATACACTAAACAACAAATAGGTAAGGACTTCTTCATTCTCTGACCAACAAATGAGGGGTAGGACTCTGAATATGTATCAAGAATACCCAACTTGAACCCTAACTCTAATATGTAGTAGATGCTTTAAATTACACAACCCATACACCCATACATAGTCTCAGTTACTATGGAAGTCAGTGTTCTATTTTTATAAGAAAATGTCTGAGCAAAATAATTGAAGAGAAGAAAGATAATCTTGGCTTCTGGTTGCAGCCCACCAAGCTAATGGGGGAGTAGTAGAGCAGGGTAGCTCATCCCTTGGCAGTCAAGAAGCAGAGAGAAACAGAGGCCTATGTTATCAGTAATCCTCTTTCTTCCCATTTTATTCTACCTGGACTATGATCCTATTGGGTAATACTGGGATGCAATCAAAACAGCCCCCCTTCCTTTGGTTAATTCTCTCTGGACAAGCCCTCAGAGATACACCCCAAAGTAGGCTCTACTAACTTTTTTGTATTTTTCAGAATTCACCCTCATATTTCCTAATTAGAAAAATAGGTAGGGTAATAAACACTCATCTCTTCACTCAGTTCATCATTAAGATAATGGCTGAGAAGACTTTCCAACATGTAAGCAGCTACTTTAAGGGTGATTATTTTTCCATTTGCCAGATACTTTCAGCCATATACCACAGGAAAACACCCATAGTTAAAGAAGTTTGATTAGTTATTAGCTATAGCATAGGAGAATAAAAATGGCAGGCACTTCATAAGAGAATGATAGAAAAAATATTATAACCTTTGGGCTTTGGTTGGATAATTTGAGAGAGGACCTGGGGAACCAGGAGCTTGTTCTAAAGGTATGCTGTCATAAAAGGGGAAAAAACCCAAGACTGGGCATTTGAACATCCACTGGGCATCATCCTTACTGGAAGGAAATCCTAGAATGAGAATCAAGCTGTCATTTATAAACAGGTAGGAATACTTCCTGTGGCAAGAGAAGACAGTGTGTGTGCATATGTGTTTGTGTGTGTGTGTGTGTGTGTGTGTGTGTGTGTGTTGTGTATTCTTTATTGGGATGCTGTTTAAAACTCATTATGTTGACCTAAAACTCATCATGTAGACAAGGGCCTGGCCTCAGACTCACAGAGAGCTGTTGACCTCTGCATCTTGAGTGCTGGGATTACAGGCATGCATCACTGTATACAGTGTGTTTGGTGTTTTGCATATAGCCCATGATCTTATTTTTATCTACATACAGAAATGTTCTTGCTTTGTCTCGTTTTGGATGAGCTCATGTGGTGTATGAGACCAACACTTAGTCTGAACTATTGTCTTGACTGAGAGATTAGGAACACGCCCCTCTGGAAGTGTCTATGAAGGCATTTCAAAAGAGGAATAACTAAGAGGAAGACCCACCATGACTGTGGTCATCACCCTCCAGCAAGCTGGGAGCTCAGATAAAAGAGGAAAAGAAAGTCATGTAGTAAAGGCATTTTCTCTCTTTGCCCTCTGCTTGCCATTAGACGAGCTGCAGCAGTCTGCATACCCTCCCTGGCATGATGCACTGAAGCCTCTGGCAATATGAGCCAAAATCTTTTCATTACTCCTTTATCCCTCAGAGGCCATTACAGCAAAGTTTAACATGTCTGCATGTCACGTTCTATGTTCACATCTAAGGAGGGAGTCAGATGTCCTGGTTGTGAGTGCCAGGACAGCTCCCAAGTGCCAAGAGCTTCGCTTTCCTTTCTCAAACCAACATATTCTCTCTGAAAACATATCCTGCAAATGCTTTCAAAATCGAATCTACTCAGAGTAGGTGGGAAAGAAAAAGTAAGAAAGAGGGAGAAAAAAGACATAACGAAGAAGAATTAAGGAGAAGCATGTTCCCTTTACTGTGACTGCGCATCCACTGAGATTTGCCCTAAGGAGAAACAAACACACACACACTAAATTGTTTCACTTGACAATGAGCCTCCCCTGGGAGTTGGGTACCGTGAGTAGTGAGTAGGAAGCCATGGAATCCTAACTCCATTCGGTTCTCTCAAAAGGCATCACTTTAATCAAATCCTGGGACCAATCATGGGTTTGGTTCATTTTGCATGCCCAAATCTCTCTCTCCTGTGGGATTCCATGTCACGTAGCTATTAGGCTTTGTGCTGAATGGTTTGAGGAAGATTCCAGAGCCATTTTCTCCTCTGGCTGGCCTATGATCAAAGTGCACAGATGTTTCATAAAACTTAAAATGACTGAGCCATTTGCCTCAGGTAGCTAATCAAGCAGGTTTAAAGAATTCCAAGGTATGAAGGAATCACAAGTGTGGAGTGGAAATTGAATTGCAGTCACAGATACGGTTTGGCCATTAAAAACTGGGCTTGATGGCTAATAGAGAGCTATCAGCTGATGAGAGAACATCAGTGTGAGAGCAACAAAATTGGCCTCTGTTGAAAGGGGCTTTTCTCAAAGACCTCATGATACCCGGTAGAAGATGAACTCTTGATGCCAGACATACCTCAGTTAATAGCTTTAGCCGAACCAGATTAATTTACAGAGATAATGAAAATGATGTAGGAGGAGAGTTTGGAGATAATAATTTCTTGCTGGAACATCACCTGAAAAATGATGACATTAGAAAGCAGCCCCCCCCACCCCCCGAGTAGTAGTCAAAGATAACTTGAAAGCAGCATGGCGGTGGAAGGTCCCCATCTTCCTCATCCTTCCATATCACCTCCTGTAGACAGGGAGATGTAGCAAAACCAATTGATGTCTATCAAGGTTGTAGTCCGTATTTTACTGCTATAACAAAAAACCTGAACCGGAGCAACTTTATAAACACAAGAGATTGATTTGGCTCAGTTTAGAAGGTTAAGACCCCAAGACTGGTTGGCTTGGCACCATGCATGGCATGATGAAGGGCATAGGAGACTCTGTCACCAGACTCAGGCCTTTGTGGCAACTCTCTCTTACATGAGCTCTCTCAGGGATCCCATGAGATTTACCTTAATCTCTTCCCCATGACCTAAAGAACTCCCATTAGGCCCCACCTTTTAAAGTTCCCAGGCCTGTAGGAAGTGAACCTCTAGGGAATAAACCACATCCAAATCATGACAGTGTGTGGGGAAATCTTCAGTACCTATCAAAGGTCCAAGGAGCTCAAGCCTTCCTGGTGATTTTATAATATACTGCTCCTGAATTTTCTCGAATTATGAGAAAAGAGACACTGGTCATTCCACCTCTCTTTCCATCATTTGCTTGTTCCTATCAGTTTTGGCAGCAAAGTTATACTGAAGACAAAACTTAGAATCATCAAATGTATGTTATATAGAAAACTAAACTATATAAAGATGAGAAAAGTAACATGGATAGCCAGTAAGAAGAAAGGACCTCAGAGGCCCAATGAAAGTTTATGAAACTGTGGGTCAAACTGCCCACATCCATTTCACTGGCAGCTCATAACACAGTTTCTCAGTTGTCAGAGAGAGAGATGCTTTGCAGGGAAATTTACCCATTTTCAAATCTGAGCTTCCGTTATTGTTACCATGACCTCAGGCAGGCATTGTGAACCATTTTCACCTTTCTCTATGGTATTTTCAAAAGAACAATTGCAAGAGGAAGCAATACTCCATTGCCAGTCCTACATGAGGACCCAGAAGTGAAGTTGTCCTCCACTGAACTTGATGGTCAAGCCAATATATTCTAAAGAATGCACTTGGTGTTCAGAAATGGATGTCATGTTGTCTGTTATCCTCTTGCTGATGGCATCTTCAGGACCACCACTCATAGATGCATAAAGACATTATAAGTAGATGAGAAGAATGGTCCTCCGAGGTGGTACTGAAGGCCCCTCTGAGTTGTTGATAAATGATTTTTTGAGTTCCTGAAGAAAATAGTCAATGATTTCTTAAGGATTTAATCTTTGGAATCCCTGTACAGAATAAACGCAATATGATTTTCGTGTTATGAATAAGTATTAAGTGGTTGGGATACCATTGTTCCCTTTAATTGATTAGTTATTTTCATTTGTTTTAGGCTAGAGACATAAGTAAAAATCTGTTGGCAGAAATGGTAAAACGTTCTAAACTGGGATCTCCCCAGTGGCTCTGATTGGTGCAGTTCAGATACTTCTTTGGCTTAACCACCTAGAAAGACTTACTACTTTAACTAATGGTGCTATCTTGTGTAAATCAGTTCAATTCACTGCATCTGTTTCTGTATCTAGTACATGACAGTTTGGGGCTAGACGATTTCTATTATTCTTTCCAGTTCTAATGATTTGTGATTCAAAATTGACTATTCCCTTGTAAACGGGTTCCCCACTGACCTAATGGGAAAAGACACAATTGCTTCATCACGCAGCCACGAGCCCAGCCATGTGCATCAGAGCTGAAAGGCAAGTCTGTGATGTAAAGTGGTTCTTATATGAGTTTGGAAGAGACCAGTGTCCTTGCTTTGTCAGTTAAGTGTTACTGTGACAAATACCTATCTTATGAATTTTAATCATGTGGATTATCAGTACTCCTCATACGTTCAAGACCAAACTATTGTTATCACTTATTGACTGATTTAGAGCCAGGTCAAAGAAACAAGTACTGAACATTGAAATATTTATGATGGAACTAGCCTTGCTTCCAAGTAATGCACACCACAGTCAGGAAAAACCTGTTCTGACAAGCTGGAGCTTAAATTGATAAACATGTTTCCATTTGAGCCATGCAAATCATCTATAAGAGAACAATCGATGTGAACCAATATTCTGAGGAGACAGAACAGCATGAGGGTGGGCCTCAGCACTAATTCTGCTCTCAACTTTCAGAAAAGGAATAAGCCATTCCCACTAATCCACCCTTGCTTGAAACCCTTGATAATTAGACCACTAGAGTCCTTTGTCTTCTTTTTAAAGGACAGTATATGTCTTTGAAGCATGCTGTGTAGGTACACAGGATGGAGATGAGTTCTTTAATGTTTATTCTTGAGTTTTAGGTCTGTCCTGTCTAACCAGAGACAGTGCAAGAGTAGTCTCATCCAGGTGTAAATGATGAAGTGCTAGGAAAAATATCCTTTCTAAAACTCTAAGCCAAAGGCTATATCCCCATTCCCATCCTTTCCCATTTCTTCAAACATGTGGGATGACTCCAGATGGACCCAGAAGCCAGGCTCAGAGAAGCTTTCAATTTTGAAACACTTTGAAGGTATCCCATTAAAATTGGTCTATAAAGAAGCCTCACATGACAAAATGGGATGTCGTACCATCAGTGGAGAAGCTGTTTGGACTGTATTTCCATTGGTGACTAAAAACAAAATAAAAGGCATCTTCTAACCTTCACTATGAAGAATAAAAATACAATTAGTAATTGAGCACTTCTAGGCCCCTGATTTGAGTGTATACCTGGCAGGGATACAAATTGACTGACACTGTGTTGTCTCAGATGAGATATCTAGACTCCTATTACAGGTTTTATGTTTCTTTGTCAAAAAACTCTCGGGAATCTTGCTACTCAGTGTGAGGTCAACATCCATATCAGCAAGAACCTTGTGAGAAATATCGAGTCTCCAGCATAGGCTACAACTACCGAATCAAAATCTGTTTAAACAAAAATCCTCCCGCCGTATTCGTGCATGTAAAAAACTTGAGAAGCACTGCTGTGAACCACAGGAGTCTGAGAAACAATCATTTAACCAATCAGAGTGCTCGTTAGGGGTGCATCCCCCAAGTCCCTTCTATGCATCCAACAGTGTAATAACAGTCACTAGTAGTCGTTGGACATTGCCCTGTCATTTTGGAAACAATTATAGATTCTCCCGAGGGGTCTTTTAAGAGAGGGCATCTTGTTGATTATGTGAAATTATAGATGACACAGTGTGGAAGGATCTTATTGATTCCCTATTTCCTCTCAATATAGATAAGGAAACTCAGAGTAGGAAAATGATTGATGGCTCATACGTAGCTGGCATTCAAGGGAGCTGGGGCTAAGACTCAGGTTTCTTCCTACCTGGAGCATATTCACAACCACCACTCTGAGAGACGAAGACAGGCTGAAGGACATGTCTGAATGAATAACTTAAATAGATTTGTGAAGAGAGCACTGGACCACTCACCAAATATGACTGCACCTACGTTACCATTGAGCATTGAGCATCTCATTGTGTTCTGTCAACTGTTGAAGGAGAGAAAGTGGAATTGTAGACACACAGCCAGTGTGGAGCCTGATGACATTCATTACATAGTATTCCAGTTATACAAGTCCAAAGCCATTTTCCCCTTCACAACCCTGAGAAATAGGTATCAGAAAAAGAGCTTCCTATAAAGGCCTCAGGGGTTGAGGAGGTCCCCTCAGAGTTCTCTGTGTGACGGAGTCCACCCACCTACAGCCCTATCTTTAGGAGTGGATGAAATTCTGACAGTACGTGGATGAATTAGTGTGTGTGCGCTGCTTCTCCAGACTAGATTGGCCTGTGAGGACCCTCAGTTTTAGCCACGATGGGAAAATGCTGGCGTCGGCTTCGGAGGACCATTTCATTGACATAGCTGAAGTGGAGACAGGAGACAAGCTATGGGAGGTGCAGTGTGAGTCCCCGACTTTCACCGTGGCTTGGCACCCCAAGCGGCCTCTGCTGGCTTTTGCCTGTGATGACAAAGATGGCAAATATGACAGCAGTCGGGAGGCTGGAACTGTGAAGCTGTTTGGGCTTCCAATGACTCCTGAGAGGGCCAATGGCGAGAGGAGAGAGGAGGCCGGGTGGACTATTTGGGCTTCCTAATGACTATACCTGACAGGGAGAGGAGGCCTGGACCTCATAATGACTCCTGAGAGGACCTGACGAGGAGAGGAAGCTGGATACAGACCTTCCTTTTTGTATAGTTCAATGTAGTCATTTGGATTTTGTGGGCACCCTAAATGTTTATAAATGTCATAAACTACAAAAACAATCTTTGGTCAGGCTGTGCATACCTTAACCCTCTTTGTGGTACTAGAAAGTTGACTCAGCCTCACTGTGGTAAGCAAGTGCCCACCCTTAGCTCCATCCCCAGCCACTTCCTGGGTTTTGTTTTGTTGTATTTTGTGTTAGTTAGCTAATAGGGACTTTGCAAGTATGGGTCATGATCTGTTGTTTTAGGGTTCTCTAAAAGAACACAACTGTAGAATATCTTCTGTCTAGCTAAAAACAGAACTGATAAAATATGTTTGTCTGTCTGTATATATCTATGTCTCTCTATATGGGATTTTATCAGAGTGGTTTACAAGCTGTAGTCTGGAGAGTCAGTCCAACTACACTGTCTCCTGATGGCAAGGCCAAGGATCAGTAGTTGTTCAGTTGTTCAGACTGAATGTTTCAGTAGTGCTAATCTGGTGCTGGAGTCCTGAGGAATTCCTAGAGAGCTGCTGATCGTTGGTCTGTGTTGGGATCCTGAAGAAGTAGGTTCTAATTACCAGGGAAGGGATGCCTCAGCAGCAGGGTAGATGCACCAGGCAGTGAGACTGAGGGCAAGCAGGCGAAAGCCAAAGCCAACTTTCCATATCCTTTTATATAGGCTCCCACCAGCATATGTGTCCCAGATTTATGTGGGTCTTCCCACCTCGGATGATCAAGAACAATCTCTCACAGGTGTGCCCTGGTGGTTGGATTTCAGTGATTTCCAGATGCTGCAGTCAAGTTGACAACCAAGATTGCCCACCACATGAGCATAGCCTGCCTTCTGGGAGTGCTTCATTTTCTGGATTTTACTATGGCAGAGTTTTTTGGGCATGCTGCTTAGGCAGTATCTAGTTAGAGGCGGGGTAGCATAGGGATGGGAGTTTTAAAATTTTGAGAACTGAGCATTCAATAAAACTGGCTTTTATTAAAAAAAAAAAAAATTCTGACAGTAGACTAAGCTAGACTCAAACACACTCATCCCTACTAACCTGGGAGTGCCTGAAGATAGAATTAGATTCACAATTGGGTGCACAAAGTGTCTTGTGTCTAGGAGCATTCAGTCCTATGTTTGATGGGACAATTGTCAACCAGCAATTCTCAAATTGACTCAGCTTCTATCTAAAGGATGGTAGCAAAGGATTTCAGGGGAACCCACATCCACTAGCAGCCTTCACCAGGGTACAGTCCTACTAAATACTGTCCCAAGTCCTTGTTCTTGCCTACAGACTATACTACCACAAATTATACTACCCTGGTCTCACTGAGTCAAGAGAGCAGGCAGTTTGAACAATATCCTGTGCAAGAAGTTTAAACAAAGTGACTTGTCATCCTCAAGTGCCTAGGATAAGTCACTAAACATGGAAAAACCAAATCACTTTAGTGGTTTCTGTTTGTAATTTAGTTTGGGCTAAAATTCAGAATCAATCAGCTATCAGGGTCAAGTGGATTGACTCCCATCTCCTTCTGAGTCCATTAGCCGTGCTCAGTGTGGCCTTGCATCTCATAGACATCGTCTTACATACCCATTAATGACTCGTAGGGAACCCAACCTGAAAGCCTGGTGTCTTCCCATATCTGTCATTTGGTTTGCTTCTGAGGCATTTTCGATCCCTCCCTGTCATGGATCAGAAATCATTTGATGGTAGAATCACCTAACTCAATTTTTCCTTTACTTTCAGCTGGCTTACCATTGTCTTTTCTGTGGTCAATTCTTGAATGTCTAGCTCTCTCTCTTTTTCTCTGTGTCTGTCTCTCTGTCTCTCTCTCTCTCCTCCTCTCTTTCTCTCTCCCTTCCTTTCTTTCTTTCTCTCCTCTTCTCTCTCTGTATCTCTCTGCCTCTCTGTCTCTTGTGTGTGTGTATGTGCGCACGCGTGTGTGTGCGTGTGTGCAGAAGTGATTGATATGAGAACCCCTATTGCAATCCTCTTGCACTACAGCCATCTTATCTTCTTCACCTTGCATTTATGCCAATCTCTGTTCCTTCTGGAAGGGTGACAGACTACACCAGGATGCTTTCTTTCTGAAGTCCTCGGTTAAGGTGCCCTGAGATAGGGTGTCAGGAGACTTGGATAAAAATAAAGAAGAGAGTTTCAAGAGAAGCAGAGACAAATGATAACCTCTGTCTTACCCCATTCATTTCCTTAGTCATCTGTTAAAAATTCTCATTAATTGCTCTCTTAGTGTCCATCAGTAAGCACCTACCACAGACTAAGTAGGTTCACATACCACATTTTATTTCTGGAGTTGACTTACTATCTGCACCTTGCTTTACTTTTTTAAGGGTTGCTCTAGGGCACAGGATGACAGACTGTGGCTCACATAAACCAGCCACCTGTTTTGTAAACAAAATTTTATTGGCTCCCAGCCATGCTTGCCTGTTACATACTTTCTATGTCCATTCTCCTGTACCAGTCACTGAGTGGTTATGCTAGAGGGAAGTCTAAAATATTTACCAGATAGCCATTCTCAAAAGTTCTCCTGACGTTAGTTTGTAGAATTCTTTGTGCATTTTAAAACTTGAGTATTTTTCTATTTGCTATTGAATGATTCTTTATGTATTATAGATACAAATCCCATATCGGCAGTATGTATGCCTCCCAATTATTTTCTCCCATTCTGTGTGACAGCTTTTTACTTTCCCAATGGAATCATTTGAAGGATTCAAGTTTTCAAACTTTGTGAATTCTCTGATTTTTTTTTTCTGTCTTTCCTTGATTGTGCTTTGCATGTTACATCAAAGACTTGCCATTGCCAAGTCTATGGGTGTGAATACTTACTCTTATGTTTCTGTGTAGGAGCTTTTTAGTTTTACATTCACATTTAATGTGATATGATATGAAGTAAGAGTAAAACTTCATTCTGTTTTGTTGCCTATCCAGTTGACCTAGGAACCATTTTTTAAATGAATGTATTTTCATTAAATTGTTTTAATGGTATAGCAAATATCAACAAGTAACTGTTGAGGAGGAATGGGACTCATGGGGTTCTACCGCATACTGCTGATCTATCGACAACCAAGAGATTCTAGAAGAGGAGGCATAGTCCATTTGTACACCCACTGGTGAGGCCAACAGGCTGTGAATGTTTAGTTCCAAACATGGACTCATATAGATGGTCGTAATTAAACTCTGTGGGACTCATGTATATTACACATACTTGAAATTGTTAAAGAGCAATACTTACTAATAAAAACAAAATTTGAAAAATCTCAACACACACACACAAATCAATAGAGCATAAATTCTGAGTTTTGTTCCAATTCTTTTCCACTAACCTGTAGTATGTATCTATTAAAGACATTGGCTTCAGTATGGTTGCATGATAGTAAGTTTTTAAAAGAAGAAGTCAAATCCTTTCATTTCATTCTTGTTGCTAAAGACTGGCCTCTTTGGGTCCCTTGAAATTCCATATGAATTTTAGAATCAGCTTGTCAATTTTTATTCTATCTACCTATGATTCTAAAAGATATTTCAGTAATCAATAGATTAATTGAAGTATTATTACATTTCTAACAGTATTATATTTTCTGATCCATGAACGTGGGAAATCTTTTTGATTTACTTGGCTCTTTGATTCTATCAACAATGCATATATTTTTTCAGATATGTATTAATAATATATCTGTTAAAATACCTGATATGTACCAACTTATAGAGAAATTAGGTTTATTTGGCTCCCAGTTTGGAGTATTTATTTCAGCCCCATTGCTTTTGAGAGTGTAGTTAGGAATACCACAACACAGGCTATGTCATAAAAACACTATGAATCTAATGGCTCAGTGTGAAAAGGAGGAAAAGAAAGGAGACAGGGTCCCACTGTCTCCTGTGTGGGAAGACGGCCAATGACCAGAGAAAGCCTAGTAGGATCCACCTGTCAGACAACGCTAAGCTGAACATTAAACCTTAAACAACAGACCTTTGGAGGACATTGAAGATCCAAATTGTAACAGTAAGTTTCGTACATAGTCTATAAGATATATCTTTGATAGGGATTGTTATCTTACTTTTCTTTGTAATGCAAATGCTTTTAAATTCTTTTTTCTCACCTAATTTCTCTGGCTGGAACCTCTAGGACAGCATTGAATAGAAATGTTATGAGTTAATGTTCTTGTCTTTTTCTGATCTTAGAGGAAAACATTCGGTCTTCCATAATTGGCTAAAATTTTAATTCTGGAGTTTTGTACAGATTTTCTTTTTTAACTTCAGAAAATTCTCTAAAATTTGCTTGTGATATAGGCTGACACAAAAGGATGAGAGATTTTTATCAGGTGTATTTTATATCCTAATTGTGGTATTATTTGACTCTTATTTTTCTGATACTATGTATTATATTAATTATCTTTGAAATATTTAACCAATCTTGCAACAAATACAAGCTATTTCAGCTGTATCCTCCTTATCATATGTTGCCAGATTATGTCTACTACTTGTCAAGTATATTTATATCTATATCCATGACAGATACTGGTCTGTAACTTGTTTGTGATTTTTCTATGTGGTTTTATCAGGATAATACCGGCATTGTCAATGAACATAGAAGTATTTCTTCTTCTATTTTTGGAAGAGTTTGTGAGGAAAATGATATTATTTCTTTATTTTTAGATTTAGCAGAAAAAACATCTGGACCCAGTAAGTTCTTTGAAGGAATTTTTAAAATTACTAATTTAGCCTCATTACTTGTTCTTTCTCTATTCGGATTTTCTATTTCTTGCTTGAGTTACTTCCAGTAGTTTGTATTCAGGAATTTTTTTCATATAAAATATCTCATATATTGATGAGGGCTCTTAGTTGTATTCTGATATTATCTTTATTCTTTCTATAAGATCAGTAGTAATTCTCTCTCTACCTTTCCTGACTCTGTGAATCAAACTCTCTTCCTTCCTTCCTTCCTTCCTTCCTTCCTTCCTTCCTTCCTTAATTCTTGGTTAACTAGCTGTGCCTTTGTCAATTTTGCTGACCCTCACAAAGAACCAACTTTGATTTCATTGGTTTTTTTTTTCTCATTTTTATTTCACTAATTCCTGCTTGCTTAGGTTTAGTTTAACTTCATATTAGGGTATATTAAGGTGGGTGGTGAGACAATTAAGTTCATCTTCCTTTTTTGTTATAGAAAATTTCATCAATATACCATCCTTTGAACATTCTTTCATCTCTTTCTCACATATTAATGTAATTTATCTTCATTTTCATTCATCTAAAATACTTTTCTCTGTCTCTCATATATCTTTCTTTGACCGACCATTCATTTATACTTATCCACACATCTGTGTAGTTCTTGCTGTTAACTTATGTTTTAGTTGCAATTCAAGAAAATGATTGGTATGACTTCAACATTTTTAAATATATTGAGTTTTTTGTGAACTAGCCTATACTAAAGAATACTTCACAAAGCACCTCAGTGAATCTTGCTTTTCTTCTCCCAGAGTACACACAGTTGGCAAGATTCTCACTTTACTATTTAACATGTTTATAATAATGGTATTATTATTATACTTGGATTTATATCTGCCATCTTACTTTTTTCTATAAGTCTGGTATCTCCGTTGTTCTTTTGAACCAATACTATCTTTTTTTTAAATTAAGTTAACATTTTTCAGAGTAACTTTTTAATTTTGTAATATTTTTTCTCCATATCCTTTTTGGATTCTTAGTGGGTTTTTAAAAGCTTACTATATTTGCCTTGAATAAATGGAATCTATTTTAGATTTATAGTAACTTGGTTTTGGTGAGATATAGAAGCATTATTCTCATATAGCTCTGTTTCCTCTTGCTTTTTAATTCTATTATTGTTGTATATATTACAACTATATATATTATAATCCCTACAATGAATACATTGTTATAATTATTACTTTATATAATTTTATGTTCTTTAAATAAGCTGGGAGGGGGAAAGGAAGAGTAAGTATATATTTATAGTGTTAGTTATATTAACTTTTTTATTTACCATTTCTCTTAATTTGTTCCTGTGGATTAAAATTCATTTCCTTAGTCCAGCATAACTTTACTGCATCCCCATCTTTGTGCTATTATTACCAAATATATTTTATATATTATGCATGTTCTTTTATGCAACTGTTTTTAAAACCATTGAGAGAGGAAAAATATGCATTTAAAATGTCTCCTAGAAGGCTCAGTGGTTAAAAGTAAGCATTATTCTTGCAGAAGACCAGAGTTGGTTTCCAGCATCCACAGAGAGCAGATCATAACAGACTTGTTACTCCAGATCTAGGAGATCCAATGCCCTCTTATGGCCTCTGTGAACACTTGCACACACACTTTAAAGATAAATCTTTAAACTGAATAAATATGGTTACTTTCAATAGTGGTGGAGGAGTGGGTGTGTGGGGTGTGTGGGTGTGTCTGTGTGTGTTCTGCATGTGTGTCTATGTGTGTCTGTTTGTATGTGTGTGTGGAATTAATTAATACATGGTATTACATGCCTTAAAAAATTCCTTTAATATTTCTTATAAAGCAGGTTTGCAAGCAACGGACTCTCTCTGGTTTTGTTGATCTGGGAATGCTGTTCTTTAAACTTCATTTGTTCAAAGATAGTTTCACTAGATATCAAGTTCTTGGTTGACAGAGATGTTTCTTTCAATGCTTTGAACTCTTTTGATTGCCTGCTATCCTCTGTTTCTGTTGAGAAGGTCTCTGTTAATCTTACTCCAGTTACTTTGTAACTGACAAGCCATTTTGTTCTTTATGCTTTATGTGTTTTCTCTTTGTCTTTGGTGTTTCTATTATGATGCATTTATATGTACATAACAATAAGTTGAATTGTGTCTGCTACAAAGATATGTTGGTGTCCTGATCCTCTGTACCTATGGCTATGACACTGTTTGGCTTCAGAAAACCTGGTTCCCTGCATTGTGACTCTCCTAATGCTGCACTTCAGTGGACTCAGCCTCAGATGCAGACTTCCTTGTTTAGTGGATTTGATGAAACTAATGCCTTTGTTGTGACCAGACCCACTAATTGTCAGCTGATTGTCCCATTGATTTTGGCAATGCTCTGAAGTGCTCCATAGTTGATCCAGTTAAATGAGAGTCTCTTTGCAGAAGGTTTTAAGGCCAAGATTTGGACAGATTTTTATTTCCCTCACCTCAAGCAACCTCTTCTTAGCTGTTACTTTCTGTGATTCTCTTTGGTTCATTGTTGTGTTTAAGTGGCTGATCTACTATTTAGCTGTTGCTCTTTCAAATCTACCCGTTTCTTCTTCAATTTTACTACCAAGGTCACCATTGCTTGGAAAGTATACTCTGACTTGACTCCCACCCTCCCCAATGCCACCCGGATATATACCCTGTTTCCAATGAATTCAGTTCCATTAGGGAGGAAACTTTGGAGATTTCCTTCTCTTTCTGTATAAGGTATCTGAGTTATGGTTCTTGGGTCAAAGGAAAACAATTATGTTTTATTTCTGTCGGGCTAGAGCCTTGCTTTATGGGCAGGCTGCTAGACAGAGCTCATCCGTTCTCTTCTCAATTTGTATCTCTCATCTTGGAACCTTTGTCCTACATTGAGCTGTGATAAGAGCAATCAAGACTCCAGTATTCTCTGGATATCCACTTGCCTGGAGGAGCAAGGAGTAAACAGGACCAGGCCTCTTGCAACATTCTCCTGGAATTTAGCATTCACTATATGTAGCCAGGCAAGATGCTGTGCCATGTCTCTTCTGGGACATACCAGGCCCTACATACAGACATTAGAAAAGAGTGGACTTGTTCTCAATATTTCTATCACATTGAACTAAAGGGAAAAATGAGAGAGCAGATCATGGTTCAAATGTAACATATTCTCACAATTCTAATAGAATTTTAGTGTATTTTCATAAACAAATTATTTTTTCCACTTGTGTATTTCCTTAAGACCTGAAGTGATGATGTTTTTGAAATGATGCCTACCATTCACTCCTGTTTCCCTGGGAAGCAGGCAGACAGAGCACTCAGGCCAGCATTCTGAAAGTAGAGCCCTCTGCTGTCCTTGCTTTTCTTTTCCTGTAGTGATTTGAATAAGAATGGCCCCCATAGGCTTATATAGTCTAATGCTTAGTCAGGAGTGGGTGGCACTATTTGAAAGGATTAGAAGGATTAGGAGGTGTGGTCTTATTGGAGAAAGTATGTCACTTGGAGTGGGCTTTGAGCCCATGCTAAGCTCAGTGTCTCTCTCTTAGCATGCAGATCAAGATATAGCTCTCAGCTACTGCTCCAGCACCATGTACATACACCACCATATTTTCTGCCATGATGAGAATGGACTAAACTTCTGAAACTAGAGGAAGGCCCCCAATTAAACGCTTTCTTTTATAGGAGTCATGGTATCTCTTCACAGCAAGAAAACAGTGACTAGGAAACTTCCATACCATTTGATAGCTTCTTTAGAATTGGGGACACATCAATTTGAACCTATATCCACTCTGTGTCAGAATTATGCTGGGTCTTTTGTGAAATTTTACCTCTAAGCCTCTTGACTAACAAGCTAGATATTATCAGCAGTGTGCAGTGAAAGATAATGAGGCCAAAGAGGTAAGTGACTTGACTGAAATCTTGCTTTAATAAATGTTATAGCCAAGACACCGACATCTCTACCCACCTTCCTCTCTCAACCATGAGCCTCCCATCCCACCATGTTGCCATTGTATCTCATTACCTGTCATAATGCTTGGGATATAGATACCAGCTTGACTGTATGTAACAGAGACACAAGACGTCAACAATTATCAACACATAGTTGCCCTTACCTCTGCCATGTATTTTGTTCAGCGTGACAGATATAGCTTTGTAGCAACCGCCTCAACTTTGCTAATGAGTCCTTTTGCCTTGATGATAGTCATGACATATAAGGATATTCTTAGTGCTAAATTTGTTCATCTAAGTCAGTGTGTATTTTATAGCTACAGAGTTTAGGAAATACTGTACTAGACTTTCTAAAACTTCTGAAAACCCTTCACTTTGAGTTTGTTTTGGTGCCAGACTATAGTAGCTGTGTGTGTGTGTGTGTGTGTGTGTGTGTGTGTATACTTTATGTTTGAATACTTTGTCAGTTTCACTGTTTTTAGATCAGCCAATTTTAATGTTATATTATTAAAAAACTTAGGTCAGATATACATTAAATACCATGACTTTACCTGGGGCTACCTCTAGCAAATAGATCAATCTATTGCAAAGTCTAGAAGTTGAATTAGAACTTTCTTTCCCAAAGTAAACTTTAGTTTTTAAGTTTCTCTTTCTCTCTCTTGTTTGGAATTAAAATTTCATTACCCAAGTAACATGCATTTATTCTACTTGTGAACAGTTCTAGGAATACATATTTATGTGCCTGTGCCACATTGAAAATAAAAGCCTGAAAAAATGTGCTCTGAACTTAATATCATGGTTACCTCTAGATATGAAAATGAGAACAGTCTGCTGGTCAAAGAGAATTCTAGACTTTCATATAATGTTAAATATTTTACAGCAAGAATTATACTTCTACCTTTTGTGATCTCTCTGTTTGCTATCATTCTAATGCCAACACATGCCAAGGTACAGTTACCTACATGTATATAAAGTAACTCCAGCCCAAACATTCTATTGAGAATCCCCGTGCCCCTCTGGAGCAGTCCCTAACCCCTTCATAATTTTCCATCTTGAATAAGAGAGATGGGGAATTATTATTCTTGCTTGTGCAAGTATACAGTATGTAATTTATATTAGCTTGGTCTGTTGCAGTTTATGGCAGTTTTATTGCTTAGATTGTCTGCCCAGTAAATAGCTTGATCACAAACAGGCTGAGAAAACTGAAGGGGAGCTTCCAAAGGCACATTCTGTTACCAGTAGCAGAGTGTTCCCTTGCTTGGAGATTGGAGTTGAAAGCTTGAGACCACAGGTCCAGTGTGGTTTAATCCATTCAGCAACCACCCATGCTGATTACTGGAATGAGCTCAGTCATAGACGTTCGCTGTTATCTTGGCCATGTGTGATGGGAAGAGCAAGGCCTTGGTGTTTCAATCCTGCAAGCATGCTACTCTTACTATTTATTTCTAGTTCAAGGGCTCAGAGACAAATAACCATTTCGTTCAAGTAAATCTCAGTTTCTGCCTCCTTCCTCCACCCCTTCTTCTTCTCTCTTTTCTTTCAGAAGCCAAAGAAAATGACACATGAAACACATGAAAGAATCAAGTTCAGTGATCACCAGGGCATAGAAGGAGTATTTCATGATTGACTGAAACTTTCTTTTCCCTCTATTAAGACAAGAATCCTTTTTTTTCTCAGAACATTAATATACCCTCTTTTGTCTTCTGCAAACTCTAGGGAACACCTCTCCCTGCCTTTGGCATTCTTGGGGATGCTCAGAGGTAAAACCCCTCCAGCTAAACAAAGATTTGACACAGGAACAAAGTGCCAACTGCTGTCCCAGTTACGTGTGGCATTGTCTTAGCCCAGGCAGTACTTCCTGAGAAGAATTTTAAAAGGCACTACTCTTAAGATAAAAGCAACCCAACAAGTGCAAGATGAACAAGGCTTAGGCCCCTTGAGGACCAGAAAGCCCTCAGCCATGCCCATTGCATTCTTCCTTTAGAGAAGGCCTATCAGGAAGAAAAGCCTCTGGCAGATGTCTTAGCACTTCCATGTGAGAGTCTATTGTAAAGACCATCACTAAGTTCTTGGAAGTTAGAGACGAATGCTACATAAAAACTTTCTTGAGTGTCTGTTGCTTTCAGCAAGACTTTCCCAGAAAGGAAGTACTGGAGAAGCTGAAAGGAGATAATGACTTATCAGCCTGGGCTAAGCCCCTAACTAATAAGGCTAGGAGCATCTTCAACATTTGGGGTAAGAAATCTGGGGTTATGAAACACTCCTCCACAGAATCAGGATAGGTTTTTCTGTCAGGGAATATGTCCTACCATCTGAGGCATGTGGTCTGTCAGCCTGAGGCTGTCCCTCCATTAAGGACTGTGTTTTCTATTAGAATGTCAGAATCTCATAGTTAGGCTAGCTCTCAACCAATTTCCTTTAGCTTCCTCTGTAAAGGACTTGATTATAACTAATGTTCTTCCCAATCTTAGAATGTTATGATTCTAGCTTTGAGCGGGCTCAACCATACATCCTTTCCTATGAGCTCCAAAACATAATTGGTCTTGCTTTCTGGACTTTCCTAAAGTATATACTCTCCTAAAGTATAATGTTAAGGCATCTCAATATGGAGAACATTTTGTTTGGAAAATTCTACTGTGTTCCTTAAAGCTAATACTAATACTCTTGAGATTAATATGAGAAACTGAGAGTAAAATGAATTGCCATTTTAGAATTTCTAGGAAAATAAAGACTCTCCCTCAAGACATCCCCCCCATCTATAGCACAGAGAGGACTTCAAACACAAAGGGTCTCTTTGCCACCATTTTATCTCACATCTATACAGAGGTGCTCAGAATGTTGGGCCCAGGCCAGTCTTGTCAGGCTCTTAGGCCTGAGTTGGATGCTCTGGTCTCTCTGAGATGTAGGAAGCACCAAGCTGAATGTGAGCTGTTGAACTGAGAGTCACATCTTTAATCTGTTCATCTCTGTTAGGGTCAGGTTCGGAGTCAGAGTAAAAAGGTACCTTCCAATCAATGTCCATGCCTGCACTTTTAAAGCAGACAGTGCTGGGGAAGTAGAATGACTTTTCAGATCCCTTCTGTATAAGTTTATCCCTCAGGGGCCCTATTCCTCTTAATGTTCCCAGCTACCAGTGCAGTTCATGAGCACGATGGGTGTTCAACACCTGTGGAACAAATGAATACACATTGTGCTGGTGGCCCCATGATAGAAATGAGATTAGCATATGAGACTCACTTTTCTGTCCCATTACTCACATCAGTGCTCAGCACAGTTTTGCACATTAAAAATATACACACACCACATACATAACACAACACACACACACACACACACCTTACACACACTTGAAGCTGAACACACGCTCACCAAAATGGCTTCCTGCCTACTCCCAGTCTGGACAGCTTTTCTTCTTCTGGTGGCATGCTGACCTTCGCATCAAAGGGCTGCAGTTTTCAGAGCTACAAACACTATCCATTGTCCAGTGGGTTGTCCAGTTTCCACTTTGGATACCAGAACAGACAGAGCCAACAGTGCTGCCTGGACTGAACAGAGACTAGCAGTGTGTGGCAAAAGGGGTCAGGGGCTATAGCCAGCCCCTTTGCATTTGCGGCCAATTTGTGTAATTTGTGAGAGGTGTATGGCCTCCATCACCGATTGTGTAGTGTGTGCTGGGGCTGCTGGTATGCCATTGTCCAGCAGAGTGCACAAGTGCAGCCGGCCCCACATTCCACTTCACCACCTTTATTTTAAGTAACAGGCTGCAGGGCTGGCGTTTCTCCTCTCTGTGGTTATTATCTGTTTCTTTTTGCAAAGCAAGACATTCCCGTGAAGGGCGTCGGGACTGTAAGGCAGGTCATAAAGGGTGACAAAGCAGAAAGAGTCGCCTGCAGTCTCCTCTGCCAGCAATCTCTCAGCCTGGTTATTCATCCGCGCAGAGGCGTTGCAGGCCTCACTCTTAAATGGCTTCATTCATGATGATTGACTTAGGAAATCTCCCTGAGCTTTTTGCAGAATGTTAATCAGGGAAGAATTTTTCCCTCCTCTGAACCAGCTATGCTGGAAGGCTCCAGTTTCATAGGGTTGAGGTGAGGGACACCAGAGGGGGAAAAGTCAGTTCCTGGAATGGCTTCCTCCAATGAGAATAACCAGCAAATAGAGACGGTAATGAACACAGGAACAGCTCCATCAGACTGAAATTGATGCTCTGGAAATGCAGGCATATTTCTGACTCATTCTGAGCACCATTTAAATCCTTCAAATACTAGTAAAAGTTTATCTGTGAGAGATACTTTCACTTTCGTCTATTAATCCCTAGATTACAGACATTGGGAAAGATTTGAAGTTAGCTGTTGTTTGTGACAAATTCAATAGCAGGTGTGTTTATATGATGCTTTAGGGACTATTGAGTATGGCCATGCCTTCCTAATGAAATTCTCAAAAATCTTGGTTCAACCCTTCTGCCTTCACAGCAGAACCCCATCCACTGTCATTTGTCAAAATACTCCCTCCTCGTGTGTCTTTGTTACTGTTGATGCCGAAACTTTTTGTCCTGTGGATGACTTTATGAATGCACACTTCTTGATGAAGAGTTTTCTTAAGCTTCCCATTAACTCTCCAATGATCCTAACCTGGATGTCAGCTAGGTGAGTGAGAGTTCTTGATGCACAATCATGAAGACTTGAATTTGAAAGCCTACCACCCATGTAAAAAGGCAGGTGGCCATGCATGTCTGTAACCTCAGTGCTGTGGGACAGATGACATTCCTACTCTGGCTAACAGGTTCCCTCCCTTTAACCAGTCCTCACATCTTCCCAGCTCAGTGGCCCCTCCTAAGCCATGACCCTATTCTTGAGATGCATTCAATTCTTTTGCTGCCTGTGACATCTCAGTTCATGCTGCAGAGTTCTGGAAGCGTTGATAACTCCTGCTTAGGAATTCCTTGTCTTATATGAGTAACTATCTTAGTTCCCCCTACTCTAGTATACAGCTTGAAGAGAAAGGAATGGGTATACATTTCTATTACGCCTTCTTATCTCGAAGGCCTGCTGCTTTTCATATTCACTAACTTTTAAAATAAATTTTGGTGACAAGTAAATATGTAAGAGATCAACAAATCAGTTTATTGATTCTGGACATACTTCCCTTAAACAGCTACACTTATTTCACTAAGCTAATCAAAGCAAAGAAAGTCTCCTCTTAGTCACATAATCTAAAGGAAAGAAAAGTCAATGTGTTATTAAGCTTTTACTTCATCAGTGTATTTTAAGATAGTGGAAAATTCAAAATTTTAACTGAAGGTCTGAGATTTCTGATCCCAGGGATGTTCAAGGAGTACTGGGGTGAAATGATTGGAAATCAGAAAATAGAGCAACCAGAACACCCAAGACGTTAGTGGCTGTTTGACTCAGGTGAACAGTTTTTAATTGCACAGTTGATTGAACCCTTAAAGGTCATAGACTGTGAAACTTAGCTCTGTGCTTCACACCAATCAGAACATCAAAAGACTAATAAAAATCCAGCTAGAAAAGGAAACTAGTTCTTATGGATTGTAAATACAGTATATTCTTTCCATCTTAGCTACCAAAGAGAAAATTTTTCATTTCCTGATACTATTCTCAAAGGTGGCAGTTTCTGGAAATCTTCACTTCCTTGATTTTTTTTTTTTTTTTTTTTTTTTTTTTTGGTTTTTCGAGACAGGGTTTCTCTGTGTAGCCCTGGCTGTCCTGGAACTCACTCTGTAGACCAGGCTGGCCTCGAACTCAGAAATTCGCCTGCCTCTGCCTCCCAAGTGCTGGGATTAAAGGCGTGCGCCACCACCGCCCGGCCACTTCCTTGATTATTTTTAAAGAAACTCTTTCTGTTAATTATCCTAAGCACTTGAAAAAAATGCTTCTGGAAACTCAAAACTAGGTCCTGAAGCTTGGGCCATTCTAGAACCTGAAAAAGAATTTATTCATGTCCCAAGCAATGAGCCAGGTTCTTAAAGAAATAGCTTTAAAAATGGCTTCCCTGTTAACTGAACTTTTATTCCTAATTCTATTTCTGTTAGATTTACACCAGGCATTCGGAGACCTGGCAGTGACCCAGAGTATTCAGAGACATTTCTGTGCCCACCCCACCTTCCAGAATTTTCTCTTTTGCTGTTCTTAGTCCTCTGTTCCTAGATCAATAGATTCTTCATAAGAACAGTTTCAATAAGATGGATAGATGGATGGTAGGTACATAGATAGATGATGATGATGATGATGATGATGATGATGATGTGACGGCGACAATGTCAATATACAGAGAGAGAGAAGAAAGGGAGAGAGACAGATTGATCAATGGAGATGGATGATAGCTAGACATGATAGATAATTGATTGATAGATTGATGATAGATAGATAGATAGATAGATAGATAGATAGATAGATAGATAGATAGATAGATAGATAGATGGATGGATGGATGGATGGATGGATGGATAGACAGATAGATAATACAAAAATTATGTGTTCACATGACTATGGAAAAAGAAGTTCTACAATGCATTCTTAGAAATTTAGAGAACCAGGTAAAGTCAGTGGTATAATTCAGTTGAGGACCAACAATCTGAAAAACAGGAGCCCCTAAGGTCACAAGAAGGGGTTGTCTCCAAGAAAGAAGGAGCAGGGAATTATCTCCCTGCTACCCTTTTGTTCTATTTGGGCCTTCAGACTACAGGGTAGATAACTACATTGGTGTGGACAGAACTTTGCTCTGTCAGCTGAGTAAATTAGGCATTAGTGCTGATCTCTGCCAGAGACCCTCTCACAGTGACGGTAGGAATTACATTTTACCAGCTCCCTGGGCATCTGGGCAGCCCTTTGCACCAGTTAAACTGACATATAAAATTGACACTCCATCCCTTGAGAGAACAGCTCTGAAGGGGAGCCTGCCCATTCTAAAGTAAAGCCTTTGCCTACTTCTATAGAGCAATGATCTAAGAATCTAGTCAGGCAGATTAGAGATGAGAGGAAAGCCAGAAACTAATGACAAGGACCCCTTTTTAAAAGACTAGGTGACCAGTAAGGCTTCAGCTAAAGAAACTGGAATTATGGGAAATATTTTACATTTGTGCTACGATGATTTTGAATGGTAACTGAACTTACTAACCATTTAATTTTGCTTGTACAGCCTCTGTTTTCTTCTCTTAGATGGGAACAGAAATACCTCCTAGATGGGTTACTTTTTCTATTGAATGTGACTGAACTGATAAGAAACAACTTAAGGGTTTTGGTTGGACTTACACTTTGAGAGGATACAGTCATCATGATGGGGAAGAGACAGAGGCAGGAACGGGAGATGGCTAGTCTTGTTGCATCTGCAGTCAGAAAGCAGAGCTACAGACAGGAAATGGGACTGGGATATAAAATCGTACACACACACACACACACACACACACACACTGACCTACACCTTTCAGCGAGGCGTCACACCAACCTATAAAAGTGGTGCTGTTTAGGCATCAGGTATTCAAATACATGAGCCCATAAGAGACATTTTATATTCAAACCAAAACATCTCTTTTGGATGGGTTTTTGAGATAATGGGGTTATGATATGGATGTCTGTGTTTACCCTTGCTGTTAGGTGCTGGGCTCAAGTGAAGCTCGTATACACTGCTCATGGTGTGGTAAAATGTAGCCTAGGATATGGGAGGCAGATGCTGGGGTTCCCTGACTCCTGGGAATCCAGTCACCACTGGAAAACCATACAGAGGAGTTGAGAACTGAAGATCAGGGTTCCCTGAACTTGTGACGAGGCCAGGACCAGGGACTCCCAAACTCTAGGACATGTAGGTGCTGCTGGGTTATGGGAGTTGGGAACAGAGTTGGGGGCCCACAGGCTGAGGACAGTGATGAGCCAGGGTCTGTGGGAATGGGGAACTCCGTCTCAGCTCATCAGCGAAGGTCCTTAGCTTAGCGGTTGTCTGGGAGTACAGAGGGGCCTTCTGTGGGAAACTTAGGCAGCACAGCTTGGTAGGCAAAGGTTTTCTCCATGTTCCCCACTGCAGTTCTTGAAAGAGATGGTCCTTGATTCCAAATGGTTTATTGATTGCTCATCGTGGAAAATGGGTACATACCAGCTCCTCAGGGTAGACCAGAGGTGAAATATCTTTTGCAAGGAAGAGTGTCCAGGAAGGGACGCTTATTGGCTAAACCCTCAGGGTCTCTAGATACCTCATTAGCATGGAGAACTCCGTTCTGGGCTACATGTCCACAGGTTACGTTTCCTATGTGGGGAAATGCAGCACATGTTCCAGGCTGGTGATGTGGTAGGGAGCAGGGAGCCGCCTACCATCTCAGGTGGGTGCCTGGGTGCCAGAGACTCTGAACCTGCTCAATCTTACCAAGTTTCCTGGTACAACCCACTGTCCCACAGATGTCTGCTTTTCTTTCTTTCTTTCTTTCTTTCTTTCTTTCTTTCTTTCTTTCTGTCTGTCTGTCTGTCTGTCTGTCCTTCCTTCCTTCCTTCCTTCCTTCCTTCCTTCCTTCCTTCCTTTCTTTCTTTCTTTCTATTATCCCTTAGAAGTCAATCAGATTCTATACCGTGGCACTCTAGGTGGCCACCTGTTAGAAACAGGAAATCTTAACTAGGCATGATATTAATGTGTGTGTGTGTGTGTGTGTGTGTGTGTGTGTGTCTTGTGTATCCATACATTCACATATGTGTTTTTGAGCACAGAGCCAGACTTCCATGCAGCACTCTCTGAAGTGACTACAAGTTTTATGACCCACCTTCTTGAACATACTTTCTGGAATATGGCAGTTTGAGAATCCCAATTATAGACTCTTGTCTCCAAACAGATTGGAAAAAATAAAGACAAGCCTCACAAACACTGTCTCATTAGTTCAGTAAAACCTTGCTAATTTACCCTAATTGTGGGGAAGAATCATTTGCATTCGGGAAGTGTCTGGAAGGGCCCTGCTTTAATAAATAGACAGGGCTTACTTGTAATTAGTGGTGTCACTAGCACACAAACAATCAATGTGCTTGTGTCCTTAAAAACAGTTTGTTCTCGTAAGTAGCGTGCACGTTCCCAGTGTCATCTTGAAGCTACTAATGGGAAGAATAATCCTAGAGCAAGACTTTTTTATTTTCTTATTTTCAAATAAACAACAATATAAAAATATGGCCAGGGAATTGAGCTAAGATCTATTTGCAGAGAGAGGGAGAGAATGAAAGCAAGGCAGAAGGTTTGAACAAACGGAGGCCTCAAAGGACTTAAAAGTCCAATCCTGGCCCAATCCCAGACTGTAAAGTCACTCTGTCATCCTGAGTCTTTTCCTCATCTTTTAAAAGAAAAAGTTGAGCTAAATGGTCTCCCAGTGTTTTTAAGTTCTATCGGCTCAGAACCCTTAAGAGCTAATCCAATTCAACGTCCCCAATTTAAATGCAATCTTCTCTTCAGATGTGCAGCCAACAGCAACCATGGAGAAAAGGCACTGAGGGGAGCCAGACACATTAGTTGCTTCACTCATTACTATAGCAAAATACCCGTCGGAAGCACTTAAGATGGGAAGGATTTATTTTCGCTCATGGTTTGAGAAGGAATAGTTTATCATGGCAGAGAATCAAGGTGAAGTTCTAGAAGGCAGGATAGTATAGTCTGGACTCCTCACATCTCAGTGAACCAGAAAGCAGAAACACTGAGACTGAAATAGAGCTGGACTCTAGCCCTCAAGGCCTGCCCCTAGTGACCTTTATACCAGCCAAGCTTCATCTCTTAGAGGTTCCCTAGCCTCCCCAAACAACATCAGAGCTGGTGACCAATGGGTTAAACACATCTGTGGCGACATTGTATACCCAAACCCTGCCCCAGACATATGTAATGGGGTAGAGATATGAGATAGAGAAGCCCAGGTTCAAAAGTCAAAATAGGTCAGCGGTCACTCATGGCAGCAAGAAACCCACAAGAATCAAGGACACAGAGAAGAGTCTTAGCAAAAACCTCAAACCACAGCCAAAGTCGTCTTCGTGATCAAAGCTGAAGATTGCTGGCAGCCATGAGCCCTGGCCACAGGTGCTGCTCCTGGTGGTGGTAATTAGCAGTGTGGCATGTAAGACATCTTTTCTAATTGGAGGCGATCAGGGAACCCTGAGTCTGTGAAGACTTCCTGTCTTCTAGAAGAAGAAAAATAACATCAAAGTAATAGAGACTAGCTGATGGACTGAAGCTCCACGAGACAGTGAGCATCCAGGAAGGGCTGAATCCAAGGAGTAGGACTTGCTTTAGTATAGTGTGTATTTCAGGGATGGGAAGCCACAGCAGGGAACCATAAGGTAAGTGAAGGAAACACACTTGATAATATGCCATCCCAGAAAGAAGCCATATTCATTCCTACATCCTCTAAAATGCCACTCACTTTTTTCTCTTTCCGTTCCTTATACGTTGTCTGGAACAGCAAGGGGCTACATCACTTTTGAGCATATTTTGCAGCCACAGCATGTGTGCCCTCAGACTATTGTTTACTTTTATTTTTCCTCCTCTCTTCTCCTGGTGGAGAGCTTCTGCACTCTCAGAGGCTCGGTGCTAGTTTCTGAGGAGATGTGTGAGCCATGACAGCAATCTCAGAGAGGACTGTCTGCCTCCACAGAGCCTCTCTTTTTGATCTGCAATTCACAAAACCAAATATTCCCATTGCCCACCCTCTCCCCCCTTAAAAACATCATGAAGAACCAGAAAAATGACACATGATGTCCAAAGTCATTGACACATGAGACAATTAGATGGTTTCTCAAATCAGATTACCAGTGTTGGTTCTTTTAGAAGAAGAAAGGATTTTATGAGACCCTATATTTGTGCTTATTCTTCAGAGAACCTCAGACTTTGAGATAAGAAAACACCCATTATCTGAAGGTAGATGGTAAGGAAAAAGTTGCCTTCTAAAAGGAGAGAGAGAGAGAGAAGCAGACACACACACACATGCGTACACACAGAGAGAGATAGAGATAGATGGATGATGATAGATAGATAGATAGATAGATAGATAGATAGATAGATAATAGATACATAGATACATAGATACATAGATACATAGATACATAGATACATAGATACATAGATAGATAAATACTCTATTCACCGGTACATGCTGAGTACAGTGCTCTTCCCAGCTTCCTCCTATCCTGGAGTTCTGGGCAAAGACTTTCCTGGGTACTGTTTCTTTGAGGAGCTTCCCAGGATCCATCCTTGATCTTGCTAACTCTTCTCCTCTGACCTTGGTTATGTATCTTTTTATGCCTTTAGTCCTGAGTGCCTCTAGAATTGCTTGATTTTTTTAAAAACCACTCCTCTTGGGAATGGCCCTTGTTTGGTTCCCTAAGGTGAATTGGAGGAACATATTTTGCCAGGTGACATGGAGAACATGAAACTCAAAGGCAATGCCATGAGCCAGCAGGAAGAGGGCTGAGCCGTGGGAATGTGGAGCAGAAAATGCTGCTGGATTACACACAGAGTGAGCTGGGTTATTGGCCCACAGAATATGAGAACTGAGACTCAAAGAAAGTCCCAGGCACACTCCCTCATTTCATATAGAAAGACAGTCCCAGAGACTCTAAGGAGCCTATCTGGTTCTGTGTGGGAGATATACAAAGCAGTGGTTTAGAAGTCTGTCACATCTAGGTCCTGTGACTATTACTGTCAGTGTGATCTTGAGCCGGATACTGAACTTTCTTGATTCTCTTTTTGCTCACCTGTTAGTGTACATAATATGGGTCTGGTAAAAATCACATGAAAAAAAAGTAGTCTTGACATGCTTAATGCAATGTCTACCAATTAATACAAGCTTAATATGAGCTCAATTAAAGTCACTGGGAAGAACAATGAAGTTAGGAAACTCAGGTCTCAGGATTTCTCACCTGAAGAAGGCAAATTCCATGCATAGATTTATTAATGGCTAAATTGGCTTATTGATGGTTAAACTGGTAGGGAATGGGCTCTGTTAAGAAGATACAGGGCTACCTCACATCAGAAAGTTACAACATCTAGGCAATTCAGCATATTTGCTGGCAAGCTGAGGGACACTTATATCTACTGAGGAATAGGGATGGGCTCCAAGTAATGTGCATGGTTGTCACTCACAGTAAGATGTGCTACAATGGGGACAGCCAATAAGTAAAGAAATACAGTTGTGAGCCATGCAATGGGAGCAGGAGGGAAGCACTACCTCCAAATCACCGTTCAGGCCAAGTTTTTCCAGAAGTTTTGACCATTTTAGTTCCCTAGTATAAGAGTTCTGTGAATTGGAGTTCTCTCTGTTCCATGCAGTCTCTGCAACAAGGCAGGGCAAGGCAAGGCAAGGGACTATTCAGAGCTGTGAAGCCTCCAAGCCCAAGAAAGCAGCTAGATAGTTCAGCTCAGAGCTTCATAGATTCCCATTCCCTCTCAAGTCCTATGGAGCCCCTATGCGAAAGGGGTTCCCCGAAAGAAGAAATGGAAATGAAAAGCTATCAAGAGGGGTTTGAGAGCTCAGACAGAGGGAGATGCAGGACAGCACACTTGGTGGAATGCTGCATGCCTCTGGCCTCTGCTATGGAAGGCTGCCCCAGCCTTCCCAGCATCCCATCGTGTGGTCGACTTGTCCCAAGGTCGTGCTCATCAGTAGTTGGGATGGAGAAGTGTCACTCTGGGCTTTGTTGGCTCTGCAATTATTCAAATGCTTTGCTTATAATACAATCACAGCTCCTGGCTCTGATTATTGGAATCATCAGCATCATCTATTAATGGGCTCTGAGCTCCTCTGGGTACACAGCATTGTACAAGATGGTAAAAGGTGCCAAATGCAGGCTCAGAGAGAGAGAGGGGGGGGGCAGAAAGTAGACCAGAAACCAGTATCATTTTGAGGAGCAAGATATAAATCAGCCTGAATCTATTTGTGTGAACTAATCTTAAAGGGCCAGGGCCTGCTAAATTCTGGAAGGACATTAATTATACCAGGTTTCTTTTATCCCTCTTGTCTGCATCACTTCAAATCGCTATTTTTAACCCAAAGTATTTGAACCTCCATTAGTTTTCCCTTTATCTCTTTTGTTAAGTAAACTCTCTCCCCAGTGTGGCTGTCTGCAGGGTGGGAAAAATTTAGCATTTAGAAGAAGATAAATTGGTACGAGAGGGCCTGCCTCCAAATTGGCCAGATCTTGCTGTGTTTGCACACTGGCACCTGCACACCTGACGTTCCTGTTCAACACAGAGTGGGGAGACACGCTCTGCTGAAACTGTCCATCACCGCAGCATGAAATGTGCTCAACCCTCTGCAGAGCTCCAAACAGCTGTTCTCCCTCTTTCCACGCATGTGCCGTGGAGCTGAAGGTAGGAGACAGCATGCCAAAAACGTCTTGGTTTCCACCAAAGACATATTGTAGGTGAGAAGGCAGACGGCTGCTGTTCTATTGAAAAGGTGTTCATCAGTCTCTGAGAGGAAGAGATATGAAAGGTTCAAATGACCCCTTCAGGGTTCCTCTAGCAAACCAGACCTGAAGCTCTGCCTCTCATTAATCTTTAATGAACAACAAAGAAAATGTGTCGCTGACTAATTATTGTGTAGGGTGGCAGATGCTTCTCAAGGAAGAGTCCCCAGGAGAATCACATCATTTAAAGGGACACTATCAAAAACAAAAGTCCTGGTTTGAAACTTATTTCCAGACTTGTAACATTATGTCTTTCTTTTAAGCTTGAGTTAACTCTCCTTCCAACATTTCTACCATTTTTTTCTGTCTGTGACATTTGAACTTCAGAAGTCGGGAGCAATCAGGTGACAGGACCTCAAATTCATTCCCTACACCCAAAAAAATTCTCTTCTCTCCTCCCTGGAGTTGACTAGAGGACTTATGTATGCTTCTTTCCTATCATAGAACCTCCTGGAATATCTTTCTCTGCCTCTATTTTTTTCACCTTTTTCCCTAATTAATAAATTCCATTCCATGGGGACCTGGACTCTGTTTGACTTTGAATGTGCTCAGCACTTAGCCTCAAAGTGAAAATTTATTGTGTCTAGGAGCTGCTGCAACGCTAGGCACACACTACACTGCTGAATTCAATGAAGTTGCTAGTGTAAATTTCCTAGACTCACTTGCTTTTTATTTCATACTCCTTGTGATAACTAATTTCAGTGGTCAACTTGATCAGCTTATAAGACATTGATGGCGGAGTGAGACATACCTTTCGGTGTGTTTGTGAAAGTATTTCCTGTGAGGTTTACCTGAGGAGACCTCCTTGAATGTGGGCAGAATCATCTAAGGGTTAGGTCCTGGAATGAATAAATTGGGGGAAAGGAAGAAAGCAACTGAGGACTAACAATCACCTCTTTCCACTTTCTGATCTCCCCGGATGTGAGCCAGCTGCCTGCTCTCATGCCTTCCCTCCCATGATGGACAGTATTCCCATAAACAGTCAGGCCAGATATATATTTTCTCCTTCTGGTTTCCTCCTGTGAGGTATTTGGTCTAAGCAATAAGGAAAGTAACCAATCCACTACTTGTCTATCTTCACACTGGCCACTCATAAGGATAGACTCTGCATCTTATCCTCCTAGACATCTTGCTGCAGATGGTTGTCACTTGTTCTTTACACACTGGATGACTGTGTCCATTATTCTTTAAAGTCACCTGTCACCTAAAGCCTAGCCTGTGATGTGAGGTGTTATTTTGATAAATATTTCAAGGCTGTCTGTTTAAGAAGAGGTCGAGATAATGAGATTAGAAGAATGGCCCTCTTAGAAGCAAATAGTATTAAAATACAAGGCTCTCCATGCTTAAAGGATTTTGTTTGCTTTGGAAGTCAACCAATTTTTTAAAGTAATACAGTCTCAATAAAATCCCATACAGGTTGCAGAAGAAGAGAGTACTGGTTCCAAAGCTAGCCTAGAATATGTCATTCTAGAGCAAGTGGTTCTCAGCCTTTCTAACCCTGTGACCCTTTAAGTCCTTCATGTTGTGACGACCCCCAACCATAAAATTATTTTCACTACTACTTCATAACTGTAATTTTGCTACTGTTGTAACTCATAGTATAAATACTGATATGCAGGATATCTGATATGTGACCCCTGTGAAGGGTCCTTTGGCCTCCAAAAGAGGGATAATCCACAGGTTGAGAACCATTGTTCTAGAGCATCTTCAGAAGCTGGACTTGGGCTAGTGACATGGCTCAGTGGTCACAGGAACTTTCTGTCAATTGGTATGACCTGAGTTCTATCCCTGGAATCCACATGGTAGAAGAAAAGAACCAACTCCCACAAACTGTCCTCTGACCTCTATATAGGTATTGTGGTGTGTGTATGCGTGTGCATGCACACGAGTGCGCCACACACACACAAATAGATAAACAAATAACTAAATGTAAAAATTAAAATTAAAAACAAAAGTTAGATTTGGTGACTCATGTCTAATCCCAGCACTAAAATCAAAGGAGGATTGCTGTGTGTCTGAGAGTACAAAGTGAGTTCCAAGCCAGTCAAGACTACGAAGTAACATCCTGTTTTCAAAAACAAAAAAGACAAAAACATCAGAGTCTTGAGCTGAGCAGGATCGGAGAATGAGACAGACACAGAATATTGGTGAGGCATTTATTTGACAGTCTTTCCCTCAATATTCTGATAGATGCGTCCTTGACAAATTGAACACCTTTATGCAAAAAGGCAGAGCAATTGAGTCTATCCATTTGGAAGGGTCTCTAACAAACAAACAACAAACAAACAAAAAACACTAAAGAATTCTTGTCTTTGGGCTCATTGTGGCTTTAGTGTCTCACTGAGATCATAGAAGAGACAACATCTAACAGTTGATTGGTACTTTTTTGCATTGCAGGCTCAGGTTGGAAGCTGTCTGCATAGCATCACATTTCATTGGAGGCACAGTCTTTGGGGAACTCAAAGCTGTCAAGAGAGCTTTCCTACAGATGACAGAATTGTATTGTGGAAACCACAACAGTTAAAATTTTCTACAGGAAGTGTCATAGCCCTGCACTCAGGGTCAAAATTACCAGCTGCTGTGAACCATACGCCACAGAAACTATAACATCCAGTTTGGTAGCTGTTGATATGGAAACGATGTGTGTGGGGGGAGCAACCTAGACAGGGCAGAGAGGAAAGAGATTTTAAATGCTCCCATGTGAAATGAGGCAATGGTGGGCAGAAGCTGCCAAGAAAGATAATGTGAGATCCTGCAGGCATGGAGTCTTTCTGCGCTGGTCAGACTATCATCCTAGTATCCAAGAGCTGCAAGAATTCATCTAGCTAGATTTTGTCACAAAATTTTAAAGGAAAAGAGGTAAAATATACCCAGGGGAGAATGGCTACACCTAAATAAGTACTAAAAAAATAGATGTCAGTACAATAGGAGCCTGCTATCATCCACATTTTCAATGCACTCTGCTGGTCAGTCTTCGCTAGGCATGTGGAACTGATACAGTAGTAGTACCAGAGTGAAGAGATGGGGAAGACTTGTCCTAAGCCACATTGGAGCTAGGATTTCCCCAGGCCAGGATCCTCCATGTGGAAGTGTCAGTTCAAGCCTCAAGGCTCTGAGGAGATTGATCTCCAGAAACGCAGGAAATGCCATGCACCAAAAGAATCCCACAGCCACAGACGTGAGTCCTCACCCAGGGTCCTGCTCCATACAGACTGCCTACATCTTAGCCACAGACTCCACCTCAGGATTTTGGCAGAACTTGGGCTAGAGTTCACTGGGGAATAATTGAGCATGTCACTCTGTCTCCACCGACCAAGTCCACCCTTCTTTCCTTCGATGGTCTCTTGTGACATGAATGATGTAACAATACAACCTGACGATGGCCTGTATAGCTTCATCATCCTGCCCCTCACAGACACTCCCGCACTCAGAAACAATACCCTGATTATCATTCATTATTTCTACTTCTTAGCATTAAAACCCCTTTAATATGGCACCAAGGACCATTGGGGATTTTAAATTTCATGTCAGACCAGGATTTATGGGCCAGTTCTGAAATTTTACCTCTGGGCTCAATAATTGCAATTCCCTTTTAATCGCTCTCTTAGACACCTCAGTTAAAAGACTTCAATTATTTCTACACAGAGGCCACCTGGGACATGGCCAATCTGAATATTCAACTTGTGTCACTTCCATTTAGAGACCAACATCAAAGCTATAGCCATATAAACAGACCACAGGGTCTGACCCCACAGTCCTACCAAAGAATGCTGGATTCTGGGAAGGTTTGTCTTCTCCAGTGGAGAACAAGTTCACATCCTACCTCCACTCTCCCAATGTCTTATGTCAAAAGACAGACGGCTTAGGATGTATATCCCCACCCATGCTTGTTTCGAAAGCTGTGCAATTCTGTGAGCATGCAAATATGTACAAGAAATCCTTTCCATGGAAAACAATAAAGGAACATGATGCTAGAGACAAGAGAAAGATACATTGCTGTGCCCTAAAGAGGGCTGTGATGTCTTAAGGAAAAGAGAAAGTAGGTACTTTCTGAAGGAGCTATGGATGTTGGAAAAGGACTTCACTCGAGCATGAGTACCAAGGACAGAGAGAGGACACAGACATGGCAACAGCCTGCTGAGGGCTGCCTTGGCATCAAGGTGCAGAAGGCAAGCTGTTGCTTTGCTCCCCAAAGAGCATCTGATCAAGGTGCATGGAAAGGGGCTCAGGCAGGCTGCTGGGGATGGGCGTAGCTCACCACACCACCACTGAGATGCACTGAGTGCTTTGTATCTGGTGCCTGCAATCTGTACAACAGAAATGTATAACTCTGTGTCTAGTCTCTAATTACTGAGATGGTTTCATTGTAGTCCCAAAACATCTGCTTCTGTTGGGAGACAGTGAGCTGGGTGAGGGACAGAGATCAGGATGAGGAAAAGAGAGCTTCACTAAAGAGATTAACACATACACAACAGAACAGACACACACACACAACACACAAACCCAAAGTGTGTGCACGCACACCAGAAAGAGAAAGAAACAGTCAAGACAGGCAGCCATTGAAGGGAGTCCTTAAATATTGTGATAGATGCTGGAGTGTAGCTGTTCATAGCTGATGGCTTCTGGCATGGGGAGGGGACAGACTCAGTTGTCTTTAAGGAGCTGGCCACTGGGAGTTTGACTAAGCTTGGTGAGTATCAGGACAACACAAATTGGACTTGGTATATTTTTTTTTCTTTTGGGGGAGAGGGCATGAGAGAAGGTGGGTGAACCTGGGAGAAATTGGAAGTGAGTGTGATTGGGGTGCATCATATGAAATTCCCAAATAATCAATAAAAATATTGTATTGGGGGAAAAAAGAGATCAAAGGGTAAAAGGAAAAATGCAAGTCCCAGAAGGCGCCTTTGTTAAAGATCCAATCTCACCACTGGAAGAGATGGCTAAGAGGGAATGGCAACCTGAATCATAAAGGGTCCTAGGACATCAGTCAGAGGTCCTGCACAGTGACACAAGGGATCTTCTGGTTTGGTAGGTACTGCCTACTGAAAGGCCAAACTTCTTAATGGACTGAACCAAAACAAAGATGATCTATCTCTTCCAAGAATGTGGACCCTTTGGCAATGGTCCACAGGCTAAGGCATCTTCAAATAGAATGCAGTTTCCCGAGGGTATGTAAGATGAGTCACTGGGGCCCTGCTAGCATGGCTTCTTATATTTAGTATTATATGATAGTACATTTTACTATTTAACAGGGGTGCATGGGATACATGTATTCAGGCTCCACCCTGCTCCTCACACCCCCATCTACAACTCTCTTAGTTCTCTAATAAGAGAACTCTGCACTCAGGAAACACCCATGCTGCATTCTTTCAAACACCAAGACATCCTGGCAACGTTTTCCTAGGAATCCGGTTATTACTGACCCTTCTGCAGTTTCTGCTTAGATAGTTATTCAGGGTGCTGCATTGCAGGCCTTATAGTGGCAATAGTGACATTTATAAACAGAGAGTATCCAGGCAGCTCATTCCTCAGACATCTTGAGAGAAGCAAGTTGAGGAAAATGGAATATCCCATTTCATGGGTGGCTATTTCCCAAGCTGAAAGACTGACCCAGCCAAAACCCAGATTCCAGCCCCTTCTAGAAAATGACAGGCACTGTCTTCCAAGGTCATGTCCAGTGCCAAAGGATTCTGGAGGTTCAAGGATTTCTTACTGTAAATACTCAAAGTCCTCTTGGACTCAGAAGGAAGGCAAAGCTAGCCCTGTGCCTGAGCATTCCCACCTAACCCAGCCTAGCTCTGGTGCTCCCCCAAGTGCCTCTGCTTCTAGTACAGGCTCCGTGTCCCTTCGACATTCCAGGTCATGTTTTGAGTTGATCTGAAGTCAGATGAAAATTGGTGGAGTCCTTTCCAGCACAGAAATGAACTCTGAGGTAAAGCACAATCTCAGGGCTTCTCAGGCAGTTGTTTGCTGTGCTACCAAATCTCCCACTTGGCTAACACACTAAAAGCCCGAATCCTAAACTCCACTAGTCCCTTCAAGCATAGTTTAAAGGTGTAAACTATGCATAGCCAGTAATGCTTGACTGTATTGGTTAAGGTTGATTGCCACCTAAACAGTCTCTAAAATGGGTAGGTGACAAGTCTCTGGAGATATTGGGATGCTCTGAGAGATAGCTCTGAGAGATATTGGGATGAGGCTAACTGAGGTGGGAATTCATCCCTTCTAACTACAGACAGGGCCATGATAAGGGCTGGGGTCTTGGACTGAAGGAAAAGAGAAAGCTGGTAGCCAGGCCCTGCCATTCTGTATGGTCTACTTCCTGTCTGTGACACATGTGACCAGCTCATTTCCCTTGACTGTCCTCTCCATGATGGGCTATAGCCTGGACCTGGGAGCCAAAATAATCCTTTCCTTTCTCCAGCTGTTCTCACCACAGCAAGGAGACAAGTAAGCAATACACTGGCTCATTAGCAAGGGCACCCTGGTGCCATTGCACAGAGAAGCCTCTTGTGATTCTATTCATCCATGAGGCAAATGTGTAGGAGAACACAGCATGCTGCTTCGAGTGTACTAGTTACTCTTCTGTTGCTATGATAAAATACCATAACCAAAAGAAACAAATGGAAACAAGTGGTTGCTTTTGTCTTAGGGTTCCAGAGGGGGAGCCCATACTGGTGGTGATAGCATGGTAGCAGATAATTTTAAGTCTTCAATCAATATTGGGGGCATAGAGGCACAAGTCAACAAATGGTACTACCGTTCCTGCCCTCTGTAATGAGACCAAGAGAAGTCAGACAAACAACACAAACGTCACCACTTCCAAGAAGCATTTCTAAGACTTCTGGGCAGAATTGGGTTCTGCCTGCCACTGTTCTGTCTAACAGTTACCTGGTCATATCAAGGAACTGTGTGCCTACCATGATGTCAAGGTGAGCCTTGGTAAGTGAAGATCAACTTAGTGGGCAAAAAGGTAGAAAATGGCTTCAGATACAGAGAGAGTAACACTGACAACAAGGGCAGAGGCATAGAGCCCCTCGCTCAGGCAGGGCTGAGGGCTGAGGACTGAGAAAGCCCTGGTTATGTTTGAGTTTCAAGATCATCCCAGACCATGGTTCCAAAATGGCTGCAGGGTACAGGTTGATGCAGCCCTGAGGTTTCCGTCATTGTTCCGAGGAGCTGAGCTACTAGCAGGATTAAACGTGGCAAGAGCCAAAACTCAGGACAGATTTGGACCCTCTCAGTCTTGCTATGACATCATTGTCCATGATACTTAATGCCTGTTCTGGGTAGTAGACCTTGTCAGATCCTGTGCCCCAAGGGGCTCAAGGCCCCTTCTGTTCATCAAATCTGCTGTCAACTGCCTCCCCAGTCCTGGATGGCCACCCCAGCAGAGCTGCAGAATGAGTACAGCTTACAATATGCGTCATCAATTCAGGTGGTTCAGTACAAGTCTGTAGGCTCTTCTTACCCAATCTCCCCAAGCTCCTTTGCCCTCCCACGGCTGACCACTCATTCCAGTCCCAGAGTTTGCCTGTGGGAACCACAGTTCATAGCCAGGCCCACCTACCAACCATATAAAGTTTCAGTACACCAACTTGACTTGGCCTGAGATTTATGACTGACATGGAGCCTCTCTCTGAGCAAAGGCATCCACATTTTGTTTGGCTCAGAGGCTTGAATTCTTTTTCAGACCAATCAATCTGTTAACACACCAAGTGACATTTAGGCTGCCTCTCTGGGGAGCAGGCTGGGCTTCTGAGTGTACGGAGAGCATGCAGTATAACAGTTCTGAGATTGGGAATCCTGGGAAAAGAGCTAAGAGGTGGTGAGGTGATGAGGTGGTGGCCCATATTGCTGCTTCAGTCCTGACTCCACTCAGGATTCAGGGTTCAAGCCAGAGGCAGGCTGTGCTGATGGAGGGAATCTACAGAAATGACACTTCATATTTCAGTGCTGTCTCCATCCCTTTCTGTGAGTTGGTGTATATGAAAGAAAAGTGCAGACACCAGAAGAGATCTGGCTTGTGTTTGAAAAGAATGGAAGGTTGTAAAGAGCAACTGGAGAGAGAGAGAGAGAGAGACGAGACAGAGAGAGACAGAGACAGAGACAGAGACAGAGAGACAGAGACCAAATTCAGGTTCCACTGGCCACAGCTGGTAGCATGCCCACACCTCCTTGGAGAGAAAATTCAAAAGCAAAAGGAAGGTCATATCTGACTCTAATCAGAGGCTACCTACCACCTACCCTGCCAGAAAGACTACCTTTTGTATTTGTAGCATGGGAAATCTTGATGGGTCCCTCTCACGGCACTCTTCTAGAATCTTCTGTCATTTCTGAGGTACCAGGGGAGAACAAATCACTTCTCCTCTCCAACCGCTGCCCCAAATCCAGCTGAGTCCCACCCTGTCCCTCAGCCCCCTGGGGGCATCAGCAGATAGCTGCAGAAGGACCTGAAGGATGTGAACTTTCTTGAGACTAAATCAAAAGCCAGAGGAAGAAGAGCTTCCTGGTCTCAGGGTCATCACCCTTAGCTTGAGAGTTTTCTGTCACCTCTTTGTCTTCTGTACAGTCATCATCCTTCATTGCCAATGAAGGGAAAACACATTTCTGAATCTTCCATGTACTTCTTTATACAAATCAAGGCATGGGAGAACCCCTCCTAGACCATGAGTTTGGAGTCTGTTGTTGCTTGGGAATCAGCTTCCATCTTGAAATGTCATGTTTCAGTTTACAGGGAACAAATGTGAACTAATCTGCCCACTGTTTGGTGTCAGGCCATGCTTCCAGCATGGTCTGTGACCAGAGCTCCATACTGGCTCTCACATCAGTCACACTCAGACCCCTTCCTTCATCTGTGACACTCAGCCTCAGTTTCTCAAAAGAAGTAATTTCAAAATACTTTGGAAGCTCTCTGTATTTCAAGCACCCCTCCCCCCCATCTCTTCTGTTGCCCTATTCAGACCTAATTTGACATCGACATTTGTAGTGACGTATCCAGTCTGTCCAAACTCGTCTACTGTCTGTTGCATCAGCTTAATGAGTTCACCTGCATGAGCCAGTTTGAACAAGTCTGGGCAGGTATAACTGATGCTCAGTATGTGAGGTGAGTAGTGGCGGGAGGACCAAATACTGGGAGCAGTTTGAACATAGTCACTACGGGTAGCATTCAGAGAGTATTTACAGAATGTGAAGTGGTGTGTACTGATCCAGCAGGCAAATTGGTCACATGGAGACTAGTTAAGAATAATTCTATTGCAAGTTTGCCTCGAAATTGCAAATAGGAAATGCAGGCACAGAGAGGTTAGGTGGCTGGCCTGAGGTCACATGGCCAGTAAAAGGCAGAAATGCGATTATAAATCAGAAAGTCTGGCTCCAAAGTTTTTATCCCTAAGAATTATATGTTTCTTAAAGGAAGGTAGGAAAATGGAAAGAGTAGGAAAGGAGGGGGGAGATAAGGAAGTAGAAGAGAAGAAGAAAAGAAGAAATGAAAGGGAAGAGGAAGAAAGAAGGGAAGGAGGGACAGAGGGAGGGGTGGAGAGAGGAGGGAGACAAGATAACTAAATGAAGCTAAAACAGGCCAAGGTAAGATCCAAAGGGTCCAAACACATGGCTCAGTGCTAGGGCTCTTGCCTGGATTTGCTTCATCACTTATTCAGCATCTCTAATGATGGAGCTTCTTGCTAATGCTAATTCTCAGCCAAGATAGCCTTTTGTCAAGAGGAGATCCATCCTGCCTTGGCACCCTTTCTGTTTCCAGCCCTCTTCTGTGTAGCCTCGGGCCACTTTTAGCAGGAGACAGCTCTTCTCTACCATGGGCTGAGTCAGATTCTGACTCAACTAAAAATCTCATCCTTAATCCCTATGCAGCCCCAAGTCCCAGTCCTCTCCAGAGTACTTACGTGTGTGTGTGTGTGTGTGTGTGAGAGAGAGAGAGAGAGAGAGAGAGAGAGAGAGAGAGAGAGAGAGAGAGAGAGAGAGAGAGAGGATGAATGTGTGCATGTGTGCATGTATTTCAGGAACATTTATTCATGTGCTTATGTGTATGGAGGTCAGAAGTCAATTTCATATGTCTTCCTCAGTTGCTCTCCACTTTAATTTTTGAGATGGGGTCTCTCAGTTGCTAGTTTGGCTAGGCTGCCTTCCATTGAGCTTCCCTGATCTATGGGTCTCCAGTTCCTCTCCCTCCAGCACTGGAGTGACAGATGTCTACTACAGCATCTTGCTTTTACATGGGTGCTGGGGATTCGAACCCATGTCAGGTCCCCAGACAAGCTGTTTATCAACTGAGCCATGAGTCTAACCTCTAGGACAGTGCAAAGAGCAAGCAAATAACAAAGCCAAGGCTGCTTGGATGAAAGACCTCATGCCGTTCATATAAGTATTAGTAGAGAAATGTGTAAGCAAGAGAGAGCACTTCACAGTAAAATCTACACTGGTTGGACATTTTCCTCATTATCCCACAACAATTCTTTACATGTGGGCTGACTTAAGGGAAACGTATTAAGCTGTGCTGAATAGTTTTTACTTACTATGAAATTACCACAAAGTATACTTTAAGGAAAATGTGAACGGTATGTGTGTACTTCCTGTTGAGATGAGGGGAGAGCTTCAGCTGGTGTCCTGTCCTCCGGTATTGATCTAGACAAGCTCCCACTGGCTTGGCTCCTTGTCTCTAACACGTCTTCACACCTTCTCACCTGAGCTGAGTCCTTGTCAAAGAGAGAGGGAGTCTGAGCAAAGACACGACAGAAGAATGTCAGCTGTGCCGCACGAACTGTGACAGGGTTACACTTCATAATAACCACCACCACACTACTGAGTTCTGTGTGACAGGGACTTGGATACTTGTCTGATTCATATAACTTCTGCCACCCCAACCAAGCTCATGACTTTGTCTATCCCAGCTAGAGGGTTCATTACCACCTAACAGCATGGCTGTCAGGGCCAGTCCGGAACATGAAGCTGTCCATGTCTTAAAGTTTCATTTCCCCAGCCATGTTTTCCAGGGCTAGAAATTGAAATAAAGATCGTGGTAGATTGTTCTAACCTCAAGGAGTTTAGAAGGGCAGTACCCTGTATGTCAGACCCCAGCTCTAAGGAGAGCCTAGATTGGCTCACAGTGAATGTTAACAGCGTTGTTTATCTCTGTATCAGTGCTGCTAGTGTGACTAGTATTGCCATTGCAGACAATGTTTGTATTGACTTGACCTGTAAGGTAGAGAGCATTAGTGTATCAGATGGGATTTTTCCTCTTTGAGAACTCAAGTACCCCCAGGTCTTGATTGTGTAATTCTTTGATTTCTTCCTGTTGGCTCTTGGCAAATACAACTACCATAAGTTACTTGATGTGGTAACCATGTGGGTTTCTGTACTGCCCCCTCCCTGCACCACCCGACTCCCATCATCCTACATCCTTCGGTGCCTTCTCATGGAAAAGGCATCATTATCACCTGGACAAATGATGGTTATAGTGAGTGAACATGAATTTTTAGATTCACTCAGTTCCACTTCCACATAATTTTTGCCCAATAATGTCAGAATATTGTCAGATTTAATAGAAATATGTTCAATTGTTTCTCCTCTCCTTCAGCAAATATTGGCTGAGCATTCATGTTACATAAGACAGGATGCTGAAAGTCCATCACCTTGCCAGGAAGAAGGTAGGAACATGAAACACATGGATCATCTTCCCTGTGGAGTTCAATAAAAAAACATTTCCTCTCATCAGACAGGACCACTGTGGATTCAGAACATATACTCTCTGTCCAGCTTCTGCCTGAGTATTTGTGCCAGTCTATAGTCCCAATTCCCCAGTTCTTGCCTCATTTTCATAACCCAATATCAGGTGATACCTATTCTGATCAGCCAGTCTGAGCTATTACTCTGCCCTCTATGCTTCGTACCTATATACCACTCACTTAGCTCTGATGCCCTGATACTCATTATAAACATATATATATATATATATATATATATATATATATATATATATATGTTCTCACCAGTCTTTAAGCTACTCAAGTGCAAGATGAATCTTAAACTCTTTGGAGCCCCATAATAAACTTGAGTATGTAGCAATGCACTGTTACACCTGAAGAATGGTGGCATGTCAACAAATGTTAATTGTGATGTAGGCAGCAATCATCTTCTTCCAGGCTGCAGGAAGCTACAAGGATGAAAGAGATGCTTATCTGAAATGTGGACAGACCTTTTCTCAGTTCTGAGAAGACAGTTGGTCTGAGAATAACAATCTAAAGCTAACATATCTTCTTGTAGGGATGTCCCAACACGATTTCTTAGAGTCATGTTTCTCATGTGAAGATTTACTTATGTTTTTATTTAATCAAGCACAGTAGCTGTTAATTCAGGAATCCTTAGTGTTCTTCTCACTCTCTTTTATGTACCATTCTTTTACCCCTACATTTCAAAAAGAAATTGATCTGCAAACATTTGCCTGGGCCAGTATGATTCCGTAATGAAAGCTGTGGTCTTCTGTAAGAATAAATCTTTTGTTGAGGACCTACTGTGTAAGAAGAACTCACTTTGCCTGAGTCTTTCTCACAGATGCTCAACACAATCTAGCAAGCAAAGCATTATGGCTTACATCTTATGTTGGTTATTTGGGGTAGACGATTATATTGGATGGTACAGTTAGTGGGCTAGTTGGTTAGTTGATTAGTTAGTTGAGATAGAGTCTTGCTGTATATCCCAGGATGACCCTGAGTTCATTTTATGACCTCTATCTTAAAGGTTAGGAAAGGGAAACCCATAGAAGTTAAATCACTAACATGGCATAGCTAATAGACTATGAAGCTGAGAACTGAGTCTAGGTCTCACTCACCTCCCACATTACAGCATTTAAAAACCATCACAGAGAAACAGTTTCTATGAAAGCTTATTTGAGGATTTGAGAGTTCCCTCTTTCAAGGCAGCCTGATGTTGATATCATGCACAATGGGACACTGCCCAAAAGCAAAGATACATCCATGGCCCCCACAAGCTGTCATAAAAATTTCCTCCATTGAATAATTAAATGAGTCAGTGCCTTCATGCTCTTGAATCATGGCTGCCAACCCCCTAGTCTCATTAGTATCTTGCCCTACAGCAGATGTTACCAAGAAGTTCCCTTTACGTATGTAGGGTCTGGTTGAGAGCAATGGAAACCTGAAACATCCTTTCATTTCTATACCTAATCTTAGTATTTTCTATGGATTTCTTATCTCACTGCCTGCCCAGTGTCTAGTCTTTAAAAACCATGCCAGTGATCCATCTGGCAATGCCAAGAACATATTACCCTTCTCTGTCTCTGTGATCTTATTGATGGAAATGCAATTGAGTGGGCAAATCGATCCACAGGCCATGTTGTCTCTGATCCTCAGGACCAGGAAGCAGCACTGTATTCTATTTGTAGCAAACTCAAAGTATGGCTTTGAACAAGTCTCCATTTTTCTGAAAGAGCAAGACAGAAGCTTTTTGTGTAAATAGATCTGTGATTGAAGACTGATCACTGTTATCCAAACTCTACAAGATAACTCATACAAGTTAGTTACAGCTTCCAGAATTTTCATTAGAACTATTTAAATGCCAGCCAATTAAAACCCACCCATAGAGAACTTTTATCCTAATGGCTACATTTAGCTAATGAAGAAAGTTATACCCAAGGACATATGGAAAACTGTTCAAGTCTAAGCAAGCCCCAAGTCAGAATTAAAAACTTCTTTCTACTAGATTAGGAATTATCCTTGGTGGTCAAAACAGACCTCCTGGCTTTTGTTTATTTGTTTGGTTAGTTGATGGGTTGGCTGGTTGGTTGGTTGGTTGGTTGGTTGGTTGGTTGGTTGGTTGGTTGGTGGTTGGTTGGTTGGTGGTTGGTTGGTTGGTGGTTGGTTGGTTGGTGGTTGGTTGGTTTGTTGGTTGATTGATATAGAGGTTCTTTTGATAGCCTCTAATTTATTCTTCATGTTGTAATCACTAAGCAAAAGTTGATGGGCAGAGTTTTCCTCAAAAAAAAAAAAAAACATCTTGCAAAATTACAGACACTTTTTTGAGAATAAAATTGGTCGAAAAACATGCAAAATTTTAGACAGTTTCAGAAAAGTGTCTCATCCAAAGTCATCAGGCAAATGAGAGGCAGAAGCAGGCAGAATGTGGAACTGGAGAACTCCAGAGAGACGTGTGAAAGATAATGGATTGTGACAGTCTGTCCATACACCCCTGCTGGCTTCCTAAAGTCCAGGTGGACGCCCACACTGTCATATTGATGGATTGTAGCACCCGTGCTAGAATGTCACAAATCCCCAGCACATGGATATAGTTGCACATCTGTTTCTAGAGAGTTCTAGGTCAGAATACAACCTTTCCCTTTTGAGGATAAATTGAGTTGTCAACAGTCAAATCGGGGAAAGTAAGGCCCTAATGTGCTGGGTTTGTGACCACTGCGAGCCAAGCAATGATGGGAAGCAGGGAGAGACGAACTTAGATCTCTCTTTCTCTTTTTTTTTCACCAGGCTTTTGGGCTGTCTCTTAAACAAATCTGACCCTAGGTACAAGCTTGCCCTTTCCTAGTCCCAGCTTCCCTGGATATAAAATACATGTTTGGCAACTGCTCGGAAACTTATTAAAGTTTCGGCAGTAAACTATGAGAGGCCAGAGGATTTCAGGCAAAAGTTATTGCATCGGTAACTCAGAAACTAATTCCTAAAACTCCTGACACATTTATCCAGAGGGCGAGCGCCAATACAGAAATGGAAATCATTGTCAAAGGCCGCTGTGTACCTGGAATTAAAATCCATCATTCTCAGAGCAGAGAGCTGAGATTTGGGCAGAATATGAGAGTACACGTACCTTTCAAGACACCTTTCCTCCAAACTAGAGCCCTTTGTGGTTCAGAAGAACATGGCAAATTCTGCATTCCCTGATCACTTGCTTTTCTTTCCTTAAGAAGACCTCCTTACATTTTCCTTTCAAATATTTCTTTCTCTGACAGTTCCACATTTAAACTGAAAGCCTCCTTTTCCTTATTCAATTGCACTGGTTTTATTTGGGCTGGAAACCCTGCTGGGGACTGTAACGGAGAACAAGCTTTACTGCAGCAATAATCCCGTCTACAGCGTCTATTGTAGGGAAACTTAATACACTTGTATTAAATGGCTGAAGACTTGACTCCAGTGATCTGAATTAACTACAGAAAAGCACAGAGGCAGAACAAAAGGTCCCCACTTCATTCAGCAGACATCCACTTCATGCCCCACAACCCTGCCTAGGAGGAACCCAAGATGTAAAACTATGACTTGGGACGCACCTCTGAGAAGGGTCAATGTTGCCTTAAGCAATACCGTTCTTGCCAAAAGTGAGCCAAGACAGGTCTGCGGGAATGGATCAGTTGGCAAAATGCCTTCTGTGTAAGCATAGGGGCCTGCATTTGGATTAAATCTGGGTGTGGTGCCTTCTGAGGAACAGAAACGGGCAGATCCCCAGGGCTCCCAATCTAGCCAAAATGCCCAAGTCCAGGTTAAGTGACAGGCCCTGCCTTAAGAACTAAGGTAGAGCATGATTCAGGAAGATACCCAGGGTTGACCTCTGACCTACACACACATCTACAGGCACATACATGCATCTGGACAAAGACACAGAGACACACACACACCTACATGCACGTATGTGCATCCACACAAACACTTAGACACACACAACCTACATGCACCTGCATGTATCCACACAGAGACACAGACATAGACATAAAAGAAAAGGCAAAGCCAGAAAAGAAGACAGGTTAGGGTGTTAGTAAGTAAATGCAGAAATGGACCGTCAGCCTCACGGATGAGAGGGAGCGTACACTTCAGAGCTTAAATGGACACGCATGTTGGCCTTGATTGCAGTCATTTAGGTAACTGCACAGAGCAGCTTTGGTTCAATCACAACAGAGAGGAAAGCAGAAGCGATGCCAAAGGTGCTACAAAATGCAACCAGTGAATGACAGCATCACGTGTATTTATTGCCTCCAGACATGCATTGAGTGGGGACATACAGTCACAGACAGGCACCTCTATTGGTGGTACCATTTGTGTCAAATGGCAGCTAAGGCTGTACACTGAGATGGTGGCCATGGCTGTCTCCAGACAAGGGATGCCTTGAGTTATTTGCTGAATTGCTGGAAGCTTAACTTTTTTTAATTTTATTATTTTTACAGCAAACATTATTTTATATTTTGATGTGTGGGGATAAAAGCTTTTCAAACAAAAAATTTAGTTTTCTGCCCCCAATTCCTTGTTTTTTATATTGGTATACTTAAGTTCAAACTGGTAGTAAAAAATAGAGAATATTGTAATATGATCTAATCATTACATAACCATGCCAAAACCCTCTAATTTATACTCTCACTTATCAAATTATATACTTTCAGTGAGAGCAATTTATAATGTGCTAATTATACCTCAATAAAATTGTTTTTAAAGGAAGATAATTTCTATTCCTCACAGAATGTTATTTAAATATACAATTATAAATGAACATATATTCTCTCCTTCCTTTACTTCCTTTCTCTCTCATATATATGTATGTATGTATGTATGTATGTATGTATGTATGTATGTATACTATGACATATGTCTGGGTCAATGTTGAAAAGGAAATTGGATGTTCCAGTAAGTGACAGGAGGCTATCCCAAGAGGTTAATAGCACAAGCACAGCATAAGAGTGCTCCTTCGGCTGGTCCTCTGTTCTCTGGCAGTGTCAGCATCTGAGATCGCAGATGGATGCAGAGCTCACCATCCATCCCACTTCTGTCTGCTGTTCCCACTGTTTCTCAGAGTCTGTGTCAATCTTAGATGCCGTTTATCCCAAAGTATATGCTTCAGTACACTTTAATTTTGCTGCAGGAAATAAATGGTCCTCACTAAGCTTCCCATAAGTAACCACACAGCAAACCTGGGGATTGAGACTTCGGAAGCAGATAACGTGCCCAAATCAAGTGTTGTTTCAAAGTGGTAATTATGAATGGGCTGGTACCATTTTTGGAAGCTGTTCTTTGACTCTGCTGCCCAGTTAGCTCATGTATGAATGTTCTTCCTCTACAAGACTAGCTACAGAACTACTTCAAAATGCCACTGCCTTCAGTGAGTTTGAGAACGGGCTTTCTGAGTTCTCTGGACAAGAATGAAACAAATGTCTGTGTGGTTGCTCCCAGGGTCACTGTCCTAGTACCTTTTGGGACTCCATCTCTCGGTACCCAGTAAGAATGTGATGTCTGAACTCACCACAGAGGAGTGAACCACTCTGAGTCAATTCTCACCCCTGTTTTCCTATGCTTCTCTCCACCCTCCCCCAACCCCCACCTTCCAATGCACCCAGCTGGACAGTGCTGCATGGGAGAATCGGACGCCCAGAGAACCCATTTCGAGTGGCCTTGGAATACATCTCCAGTGGGAACCGGAGTTTGTCTGCGGTGGATTTCTTCGCCCTGAAGAACTGCAGTGAAGGTACCCAAATCTGATTTTGCCTCTCTCTCTTCTGTAGCCTGTCTCGATTATCTCAACGACTGTGTTAAGCTTGACTAGGAGGTCTACAGTGATCAGGAACTGATTCTGAACATTAGCAAGTGTGTCGTAGCCCAGGCAATCGATTTTCAGAGAATTCTAGAATAAAGTTGTAACTACTTATCTTCAAACTTTATCAAGTGGAATACAGCCTTTCTTAGATAATATGTTAGCTTAACTTCTGTGGTGACAAGTGCTTCCCATTACTTAAAAATATTTTATTATGAAAAAAATGTAAATGGACAAGAAGTAAGTCAAATAGTACATGAATCCCCACATTACAGCCTTAACCCAACTTAGCAGTTATGCAGTTATCAGCATTCCGTCATTTTCTTTCGCCTACATCTCTACCCATCCTTCACCCTCCCTGCAACTTCACAATAATCACTATTTGGCTTTTTCTGGAGGTAAAATTCACAACTAAGTATTTGTATTGGTTTTATCTGGGCTCTTGCTAATGGATACCATGAGGAATGGTTAGATGTAGAATTTGAGATTGTCCAAGCCTAATGGCCTGGCCCACTATGTCATTGAATTTCTTTTGCATAAATGTCACATTTGTGACTTTACCTCAAGGTAAACTTTTATTCTTTTTTTTCTTTGTACCTTGGCTTCCAGAAAACATAACCAAATGCAATACCCCACCACAGTGCTCAGGTTTCTGTAGGCCTTTGAGGAGCTTTTCTTCTTCCCTCTGTAGGGTTTCAGTTTCCTAACCTAGTTCTCAATATCCTATTTTGCATGCATATTTCATTAAACACTGTTTCAAGTCTGAATGGAAAACACACTGGCACAAATTCTCAGTCGCTAGGTGAGGCTGAGCTCCCTTGGTTCATCAGAAGGCCCCAGTCTACGGGAAGCATCCTTCCCAGAGGCAGAGAGTAGGGGGGATGGGTTAAAAGGAGTCTCTTTCATTGCTGCTTTGCTGCTCCTGTCCCTGCTTCTGCTTATATTCCCACCAAAGGGCACTCACCTAAGGAACCTGTGACCAAAGCATCCTAAGAATGAATCTATGATCCTCGGAAGGATAGGAAAGAAGCCTGTGGTCCCTTAAAGACCTTAATTCTCAATTTAAACTATTTATGAGCAACCATGAAGGCCCATTCACAGATGGTCATCTGTTGTGTCTAGGGGCCTGGATTTGAAGCTTGTGCCTCTTTGTCGTGAGGTGGGACAGTGACGCCCTGCTCCCGTTGCTGTAACTCTCCATTCATTGATGGCTTTACAAGAACTTTACAAGTGAAGGTTTTTACTGTTCTGGTTTAGTCAACACTGATTTCTGTGTGGGGGGAAGAAAAGGCATCACCCATGATGGACTGAACGGATTCTGGGGGGTGGGGAGGAAGGTGGTTAACCTGGGCTGTGAGGCAGTGTGTGAGGAGCAGGTGGGGTGTGTGTGTGTGTGTGTGTGTGTGTGTGTGTGTGTGTGTGTGTGTGAAACTTTACACACTTTCAATTTAAGGATCCATTAAGGTCTCTGGGCAGCATCAAGCTTCACAGATTCTAAGGATCTCATTCATCTAAAAGGCACCCTCTGTTGAAATGTAACCAGTTAACAAATACCACAGGGAAAAGATGTCAGTTTACACAGATGCATAATCCCATTTGGAAAACATTAGGAGAGGAAACAGTTGTGTTCAAAGTTCCAGATATCAGGCCCAGCACAAAATGCTGCCCATATGACAGCTCTGTAAAAACTTTGCATTCTGAAATCAAGAATTTGGGCCAAGTGCACAGATGTTTCACCCCTTGCTTTGCAAACTCCTGTTACCCAGAGAATTTCTTCCCTTGGTGCTAGTGTTGCATGACAGTGCATCCGTTGTAGAGCTTAAGCTTGTTCCCTGTCTGTTTCTCCATCCCTGCAAAACCAAAGTGTGACCTCCTTCCATGGTCTTTCACGACTCCGAAAATTACCTCTGCAGGGTACCCTCTTCTGCCTCTTCTTGGTCAAGAAACCTAGGAGGTCCTTATAGTCTTGCCACCTTCCTGTCTCCAGGTCTGGAGGTTCCAAGTCCAAGGACAAGGTGGTCTTCATGGGGAAACAGTTAGCCACTGCATTCTTTTGTTCACAGAGAACACATTAGCTACCAAAGCTTATGGAGGGGCTGGTGTGGACATGTGAGGAAAAATAAACCAGGGAATGATGATGTCAGAATGTTCTGAGCACTCTCAGCCCTCTTCCCACAGTGGCGCAAATGCCAACGATGTAGACAAGTTTCAAACATAGGAAGCATCCTGAAACTGCACTCCTATATTTATAATCAAGGGGATTTAGGATTTGCCTTGGTACATACCTGAAGCCTATGTGATATAGGCAAGTCCTTGTATGTTCTGGAGCCATGGCTTTGGTTAGGTGACAGCTGAGAGACAGAGAAAGAAAGTTTCTTAGAGGTGTGGGTGGGGCTAGTAACATGCTAGCCAGGGCTGTGGATGGGTAGACAAGATATCTAGTCTATTACCTAATTGTGACTTGATCCCCTTAAAATGAGGCACAGATAGAGTATGAAAGGAAACACAGCTAAATAAGACTATACCTCTTCCTTGGCCCCAGTGAAGAACACTGTTTTACCTCATCTGGGAAAGCTGACAAGAGATATTGGGTACAATTCTCCCTGCAAAGTTGACAGTATCTGTGGTGTCTTCAAAAGCACAGATTTACCCATTTCCTCTTTAAATATCTATATCTGTCACAGTGCGTACACCTAATAGATGCTCAGTTGATATACACCAATGTTGACGAGGCAGTCACATATGGTATGGCTAAGTGTCCATCCCCCTGCCTATGTACTGTCTCCCACAAGCTTAATGACACAGAGTGGGGACATCTCTCATCTTACAAGCAAGAAAACGGAAAGTCACAGGTGTTTCAAACCTGGCTGGAATCTCTAAATCATGGTTTCAAAGTTGATCTAATCACAAAGCCATTGATTCATCCTTGACATCTTGCCTTTGTAGAATGTACAGATACTTAGTTTGATCTATCACTGGATGCCCTAGAATGCTTTCAACTCTTCAAGTTTCTCTGATCCCTGTAGCAAACTGGCCAGCACACGAGCTTACTGCCACTTTGCACTCTATCTGTGTCCACATGGGTGCTATACTGCTGACTCTTGACTGTTTCAAGACAGCGTTCTCTGTGTGTCTCTGGCTTTCCTGGGGCTACTCACTCTGTAGACCAAGCTGGCCTCAAACTCACTGAGATCCACCTACCTCTGCCTCCTGAGTGCTGAGATTAAAGGTGTGTCCCACCACTTCCCAACTACATTGCTGACTCTTGAATTTACCTGCCTCATTTTCTTAGCCACTTCTTATTCTTCTATATCATATATAAGTGTGTATACACACACACACACTAATATGGACTTTAGCATCAGCTAGGTGGCCTCTCTGAGACCCTACTCCATCTTTCTCACACTGCAAACCACAGTATTCCCATTCCTTGCAGCCCATTGAAGGGACATAAGTAACTCCTTATCATCTCCCATGTCAAAAAATAATATGGAGACTGTGCTAGACTTCCTTGCTCTGGAAGTGTCATTGGCAGCTACTGAAATTCTGCTTGGGAGACCTTGATGTCTGCATCTAAATCTAGCAGTCATTTCCCAATTAGTCATTGGGGGACCCTAACTTGATGTTCAATACATTGTCCTTTATTTCACTGGTTGCTCAAGAGAGCAGTTAGCACAGTGCTAAGCACATAGGAAATATCACATAAATGCTTGTTGACAGATTGGTTAATCAATTGATTAATAAACACTGATCTTGCTTTTCAGCTTCAGGCAGGCTAGTGGGGTGGACTAGTTCCAAAAGAAGGCAGCTGTGAGTAGAAATTGCTTGGAATTGGTACTTCCCAGAAAGACCAGGGGAAGGGTACTTTATACATTCAGTATGGCTGGGAGGGACATCAACCTCTAGAGACACCCAGATATGGGAATCCCTTATCCCATTTCAGAAAAAGCCTTTCGCTGGCAGACAACCTAGAGAAGGTCACTCTCCAAGGTCCTCCAACTTCCGAGAGACTCCTACGTAAACTAAAAGGCACAGAATAAGCAGAGCTAGGTCCTTGAAATAGATTTAACAGAATCCAGAGGACTCTGAGGAGCTCACACAATGCACATTGCAAACACGCAGTGAGTGCTTCCACAGGCCTGCCCTGCACTATGTATGTGTTCCTATTAGTCCCTCCGTCCTCACTCCAGTGCTGAAAGCTGTGTGTGCCATTGTTATTACATCTGGTAGTTGAGTGGGGAAATTGAGGACCAGAGAATTAAGTCATTACCCCAGAGGCACAGCTGATAATTGGATTGGAAGCCATCTGGATCTTAGCTGCTTCCTAAGGAAGGTCACCACTGAAAGGGTAACAGGAGGCATCTAGACAGACTCTTTCACTATATGAAAGTGTAATGAATGAAGACCCGGAGATTTTTCCTTGGAATGTGATATATTACATTACTGAGAAGCTTAATGTACTCTGACCCCCCTTCTCCTTTGAGCTCAATGTTTCTGAGAAATCAATTCAATATTTCCCTCGCCCTTCCTAGATTGGTCAAGGGCCTTTGAGATACACTGTGGCCTATTGGTCAAAATGAAGACAAAGAGCTGTTAAGGAGTCAGCCATGTAAAACAGGGAGCTGGGAATGACCCCAGTGTGAGCCTAAATACATGTTATCCTAGCCACTGTAATTACCCTTCTCTTTCATGAACCTACAAGAAACACATCTGAGGTTTCCTGGGCCAGAGCCACTGTTTGAGTTGCTCACAGATTTCTCAGCCAAATGCAGTCTAGATCCCTTACATTCCTGATACCTCTACATATACATTACTTCTGAGCTGCTTACTGAAATGAGTAAGTCCCACAAAGACTTACTTGACTAGCTCAGAAAGTAGAAGGGATCCAAGAGAACTCGGTTACCTTGAAACACATGTCCTCAAGGTTGGATATGTACAACTACCTTAACTTCTCTGGGACTGCCTCATGGGTACTTAATCATCATGGTTTAAAAACTGAAGCCTCATCTAAAAGTTATATGTTGGAGGCTAGTATATAAAGTTATACATGTAGAACAGCCTTTAAAAATAGGGCCCAGAACCACTTCTTCCACAGGTTTGCATGCCCTACAATGAAGCTTCCTGAAATACAATTTGAGAACCACTAGACATCTTGGCTTTTAGCTCTTCTGTTATTCATATTTTCTGATTATATAACTCTGCTCTCATATAAAATATGAAAGCCAAAACCAGTTGTACCCCATACCTTGTTGGAAAGATCAGGACTAAGCATGAGATTTGAATATTTTAGAGACTTACACCACTGCAAACTCATACACAACACACACACACACACACACACACACAAACATATATATATATGATATATGATGAGTTCTTTCTCACATGAGTCCTTGCTTAGATGTACTGACCATAGAGTTAGTGTGAATGTTCTCAGAAAAATAGTTGGTGATTTTTGCCAGCCTCCCACACCAGAAATGATGACAGACAATAGAAGACATGGCCCAAGAGGGGGATAAGAAGAAATAAGAGAAGCCAAACAAACAAGTTCAAATCTTTGGCCAGCCATATGAAGCCAACCAGAGTCTGGGGTAGGCTCCAAATTCCAGCTGGGCAAAATGAGGCATGACTCCATGGGCTCCTGGCAGCCTGGCCCAAACTGGGCATTTTGTGTTCCAGCAGCAAGCAATACCTCAGCAGGGTCCTTGATTTGTGCCTTTAAATGGAAATTCTGATAACGCTCTGTTTTGGGATTGCCAGCAGAAGCCTCCCCACTTTCTACAGAGAGCTCATCGTCTGTGCATCCACTGGTCCGTCACTGGTGCATCTGCCTGTTCATTCAACAGACATTTACCCAGAAGATACTAATCTCAATGCCTGCTGACCCTAATATACAATTGTTTTTCCTGCTTAGGGCTGAATTCAATACGTTAGGCTTACGATCTCCATTCTACTTTGGACAGAAACTGCTCCCCAAAGGTCTTCCCTGCTTATACCTAATTTGCACCAGTGAGATCAAGAAGGTATTCCATTTGCAGAGATGTCTTTCCTAGACTAGGTCCAATGTTGCTCTCTCAGAAAGATCATGAAATAAGATCTGAACCTGCAACCAGAAAACCTGAACTAAAGTCCTCTTTCCCACCTCCTCATTTCCAGAAACAAGTCAACGCTCCAGATCTAAAAGGACATTGACTCTCTTCTCCAGAATTGGCACATTGATTGTTTTTTAATTGCAAGTGGGAATAGGAGTATGTCAATAGTTTTCCTGGCACTGCCCTGGTCCCAAGGGTCAATAAGAAACTGTCTTAGAGATGCAATATAACTGATGCCACCTAACTTCTCTGGGCCCTGCCTTGCCAGAAGTCAGTTAAAATGAGCGCTCTCCCCTTGTATTGCAGTCTCCCATGGAGAAGCTACCATTCAGAGGAACAATTGGCTCTTTGGATGCCCCCTGCACAGCTTGGCGATGGTGATTAATGACCAGATGCACAGTGGGTGATGAAAACCACATAAGACCAGGCTAAGAGGTTCCACCAGCTAGGCCTGTCGCTTCAAGTGACTGAGTCAACTCTGAGAAGACTGGGTCTGTTCCTTGGAGTTGAACACCAGAAGGAAATTACAGTCACAGCCTCCCTATGTGTAGTTGATGAGCCCTATTTTCAAAACACTCCTTCTTAACTAGGTTCTTGTTTCCAGAACCTCTTACCTTTAATTTATCAGTAGGCTAAGTCACTTAAAAGTAAGCATTAAAATTATGTCAGGCTGGGAAGATGGCTCAGTCAGTAAAACATTGGAGATCTAAGTCCAGTCCCCAGAATCCATGTTATAATTAATTAATTAAATACCAGACATGGTAGTACCTGCTTAAACTTCCACTATTGAAGAAGCAGAAATGGGAAGATCCCTGGGGTCTAGCAACCCAGGCTGGCAAACCATTGAGCTCTAGGTTTAAAGAGAAAACTGTCTCCAATAAACAAGTTAGAGAATGATTAAGGACAAGACCCTTGGTCAACCTCTGGTCTCCATGTATGTGATCCTCTCTCTCTCTCTCTCCTCTCTCTCTCTCTCCCATACACACACACATGTGTATGTTCACACACACGCACACACACACACACATCACTCACACAGTAATGTGTACACTATGCATCTTTGCATGCACCCATAAGTCATGATTTCATCTAGCTACTGAAACCTACGCATACTTCCCAATCACCTCCCCAACTCAAAGTTCCTCCTGCCCATGCTCGTGCATCGTGGTCTATGCTCTGCAGCCCCACACGTCTCTCAGCTCTCAGCTGAGATGCTATTTTCTGTCTCATTTCAGAATTATGTTTCCATGCTTTTCTATTTTAGAACAATCCACTTCTCTGCAGAGTTATTTATATGTCTCACTCAATAGATGCTAACTTCCTAGAATCGAAGTCTTTTTTTTTTTTAATCCCTGTGTCTCAATTAGCAACTAAGAGCACTGTTTTCGTGGTGAGTGCTCATAAAGGTTTGCTTATCCTAATGTAGGAGAGAGATTATGGGCTTTTAAATCAGACCAAATGAGTGTGGAAGCTCAGTGCTGCCGCTTACCACCTTCTTGAGCTTGGAAGAGTTTCTTAAATCTGCAGGCTTTGGTTTTTTTCATCATTAAATAGGCTAATAATACATAATTATAGCTTTGTTGGGAGATTAAAACAGATATTGTGTGCAGAGCTCCTAGCCAGAGCCAGGCATGATAAATACCACTTCCTCCTCTCTCAAGCATCCCTTGACTAAACTGAGTCTTCTCATTCTGGAAGCAGAGCAGAATAATTCTGCACTGCTATCCCAGGGGGTGTTTGCAGAGTCCCACCCACATTCCGCCTTCCATCTGCACCTTGTCCAAGTCGAGGCATGGAGGGAAAGCTGCCTTATTTCGAGCAGACTCTAATAGCCTAGATCTGCTTTGTGATTTCAGAGGCAACCGCTCTTCTTTCCCTCACAACTGATGCTTTAACCTCTGATAATGTCATTTCCTTTATCATTTGGTGACCCAGTCTCTAGAAGTCTTTGTGCCTTGCAAAGAACTAATATTGTTTAATCCTGTGGGGATGGTTGAAAATTGAGGAAGTCCTTAGACATGCGGCTCACACGCCTCTTTCCCATCAGACTGGAATCTGAAGCAGCCAAGCAGAGCCAGGCCATAGGACCAAGAAAGTTTTTTTTGCTAGCTTCCCTTTTCCCACCAGTGAACAGCTACTCTTGGCAATGGCTTCCTTACTCTGGAATGACTTACTCATAATCACTAATAAAGCCAATTACAAATGCCCAGAGAGTGCCTAGGAACAATAACGATTGCTTGGGTTACTATTTTAAATATTGAACCATTGAAACTCACCCTGAAGTGAAGGCTAGCTCCAAATAGGGTTTTTAAATATAAATAAATAAAGAATGAATGTGCTGAGGTCACAGTACTCCCAGAAGAAAATTACTTTCAAATTACAACTACATAAAAGAAATAATTGAAAAGATTAATCACACTAAAATAATTGGTCTATTTTACAAGTAATTTGGAGCACTATTCCGTCATTGACATCAGTGTCTAGTAGTAAAATAGTAATGAATTTCATCCTCTGACTAATGTATTTATTTTATTAATGGTACTAAATGGTGTTGTTACTACTTATAAATATTTCATAACTTTTAATTCATTAAAATGTTCAAGGAATCTCCAAAAGTATTTATTAGTTTTAAATCGACCTTAGTATTCAATATGCAGTTGCCACTCTGTCTTGGTAATTAAAAAAATTATTGTTTGGGGTAATGAAATTCTCTTTGAAGGTGGAGGATTAAACCCTAGTTATTAATGAGACCAATGCACCAGCTGGTGATGAATAAGGGACTTGGGGATCTATTTCCTATTTAGGTCACTCAGGACCCTGTATGGCCATTTCTTAACATTTGTGGCTGTGAAATGATGGGAACCAGGAAGGATAAGAAAAGCACTTCAACATTGGTCTCCACCCATCACTTCTCCTGTGGTCTCTGTCTCCCCCAAACAGTAGATTATAGCAGAACCAAGTGTTTTAACTCCACCTCCTTGTTTCTTTCATTGTTCAAAAGAAACCATAGCTACAAAGTAAGAGCCTATCAAGAAAGAAAGAAAAAATATAGGAAGAAAGAAAGAGGGAGGAAAAAAAGAAGGAAGGAATGGAGGGAGGGAGGAAAGATAGGAGGAAGGGGAAGGGAGGAAAGGAGGAGGGAAGGCAAGGAAAGAAGGAAGGGAAAGAGAGAGAGGAAGAAGAGTGACAGAGGGAGCAAGAAAGGAAAGGAAGGAGAGAGGGAGGAAAGAAGGAAGGAAAGCATAGCTAACAAGCCAATACTCAAAAGCAGAAACAAAAGCAAGAGACACAATGTGGCTATCACAAAAATGATAGGATCTGGGTATGGAAAACATGCGTCCTATTCTTAAGTCATGTGAGTGCTACTTGAGTCATCAAAATGCTGTCTATCTGTTCTCCTAATGACACTGTGTGTGAGAAATGAAGATGGCAATACCTACTTCAGTGTTCATGTGAAGGGCAACTGTGATTATGTGTGTCCTACTTGGTGGTATCTGGAACCAGTGGCTTAGGTCTATCCCTCCCAGCCTCGAAAGAACATGTCATGGTATTGTTGATTCAATGGCTTTGGTAGTTCTTAGCCCATAGTTAGGAGACATCAAGAAAAGGTAAGCCAACAGGGCATGGATGAAACCCAATAGAAGTCCTATGAAGAAAGGCTGGATAATTAGCACCTAGGGCCTAGCCCACAGGCCTAATAACAAGCTGTCTCTCTATAGTGTCTCTCTAGATTCAGTCTATGAAAATAACTAAAGGAAATGTGCCATGGGCAAACTGAGAACTGATGGGTAAGTCAAGCTTCTCATAGTTGGATGTTGTACATGTCAGAACATGCATTGTCCCTGAGCTGTGACTTTACTCTTAACCAGTCACAGTGGGAAGAAATTTAATAATAAGATTACCAGGGCTATATCGTTAATTCCATTGCAACCACAGACAACATTTAAGACATAGTGTGAGCTTTGAAAGACTTTTCTTGTTTGTAGCTGACTTTTCCCATTCCCTGAGATGAGACACATCATAGATGATATTTGTGAGGCAAGAATACACAGGAATATGAATAGAAAAATGAGGTAGTCAGGCTTCCTACTCCTGTGTGTAGAACTGGATCGAAGGGGAGATGCTCTCTCTGTGCAAGCCATAGTCAGACGGACAGTGAATGGTGCCTCAAGATGACACTAGAGACTAGTAGTTGGGTCCCACCTCCCAAGTAGTCAATTCCTAACTGGATATAAAGTTCAGACTCAGATTCACCAAATACTAGATTTTGAAATCCTAAAGTGTTTTGTATCTGTGCATGTTGTACACATGTGTAAAGCTGCATGTTCATATAGAGGCCAATGGACAGCCCGAGGTGTCATTCCTTGGGAGAAACCCACCTTGCTATTTTCAACCATGTCTGCCACTGGCTTGGGAGCTCACCAACTAGGCTGGCTGACCAGCAAGTCCTAGGGATTGATCTGTCCATTGCTGAGATTACATGGGCATGCCACCACAACCGGCCAGGTTCACAGGTTTCGGGCTTCAAATTCATATCTTCGTGCTTAAAAGGCAAGTACCTTACCAGCTGAGTTATCTCCTAGCACCCCTAAAGTACTTTAAATCTTCCCAAGGATGTAATTAATGACCATTAGTGTCCTTAGTTTGTGGCTGATTGGTTCAATGTAGGCAAGAGAGATGGCTGGGTTCTGCCCCTTTATCTGACCATCCAAGAGTCTAAGTCAGGGCCCAGGTAGCACTCTCCATAGTCCTGGAGCTATGGGGAACGAATGCCAAGGTCCTCTAGAGTAGAGGCCCCTTGGGCATGAAGTGAGCCTTTTGCTAGCTGACTGCCATGGTTAGAAGAGCAGAAGGGCATACTGATAGAATTTAATGACTTTTCTTTGTGTTCATGAATGCTTTCAAGGCTGGGCACTGTCTGTTGTCAAGTCATGCTGAAAGCATGAGTTTGGGGAATGTCACATCACCTCTTTTGTTGTGGTTTGCTTAAGGGAGGAAAATACAGGGAGGCAGTTGTTAGATGGGAGCCCAGAGGTCCCACAAAGCACAGTGACCGAGAAAATGATCTCAGAGATACCTCCCTCTCTCAACACCAACCTTCTGGCTTCCGCAATCAGCATTTGGGGGGACATGAAAGCTTTGGGCTTTTGATACTCCTGCAGAGCTTCATTCAGCTCTTAGCCAGCATTTTGTGTCTGTAAAAAACGGTTAACAAACATTGACTAATTACCCCCTCATTAATCATTCACGCAACCAGTAGGCTAGGATCAAATCTTTTCCTAAAGAACATTGTAATATCCTGTCTGTACTACACATCCCATACACAAAGGGGGGTGGGGGGCGACTCATGACAACATTAGGACCTGCCTAAGTTCTCTGGAGAGAAAGGGCTGGAAAGTGGCCCTGGGCCCTGTGAGAGTCCATCCCTCCAGGATACCCTTTTGCTCTAATTAACAGGAAGGATAAGCCTCAAGGCTGGCCAATGGTAGTTGAGAGGCAATAAGCTTTAATTACCAGCTTCTTCCTGGAAATTCTCATGAACATATTAAATCTATTGTCTTAAAAGGCCCAGAGAGGTTACACGCCAAAGTTTCTTTTATAAGCGGATTCTTCCCATCATTTATGAAGTTTAAATATAATGAAAATACTACCTCTGGGTGAGCACTCTGGTCAGCTGCAGCACCGCAGAGCAGGTGAACGAAGATGAGGGTCAGGAAGATGGGCATCTGTTCCCATCTTGGGGTAGCTGACAGTTTGTGATTCAGAAACAACCAGTGGGGCAGCTGAATGAATAGCAGGGGAAAAGCACAAAAGTCTCTTGGGTGGATGGGGCAGCAAGTACCCCAACTCCTCAGAAGCCTATGAGTGTCCCAAGACCTCTATCCTGGGGACTTGGGCTTGTGGGTATGTAAAGCCAGAATGAGAAATTTCCAAAATTGCATTTGTATGGATTTGAACAGAAGGCAGAAATTTCCCAAGAGACCTGGTCTCTGCTTCCCTTCCTGTCTGGACATCTTGGGATCAATAACTGTGGTGTGCAGACACAGATCTCTGTCTCTCCCTCAGTCACCTTTCATGTGTGTGCCAGTGTGTGAGGATCCACACTTCCCCTGATACTGTCTTTTGCTCTGTTCCTTTCTCTCCATTACTAATTGTGGATGTAGGTGATGCCAAAGCAGCCACTCCATTCAGCCTGGGTCCTCCTTGTTCCTGACTGATAACAAATAAACAAATGCAGGCAGATCTCTGTCCCAGTCACTTATGTCTGTCATCTGTCTTGAGGACAGGCTTTCCCTACCTCTTCCTGCCCTTAGCCTCGGCTTCTCTTCCAGACCCTGAATGTTGCATGGCTCCTAACTCAATCTCACCCTCAACTCTCTTCCTTTCCTTTTGTAAGGGAAAGAAAGCAAGGCTGCGGAATTGGCTGGTTGTAATTCTATAGTCCCTACAAGTACCAGCAAAGCCTGACACTTCTGCTTCAGGCTCAGGCCTGAGGCTCTGCATCTTGGACAAGGTGACTGAAATGGTTGCTAAGGCAACCTGGGACCTGGCTCTGGCATATAGTCAAATGGAGTCTCCTCTTTTAGCACAGAACCACTGATTCTCTCCTATCTTTCCTTTCCTGTTCTTCTTCTCCTCAGGTGCCTGCCATTCCTTCACTAAGAAAGCAGCATGCGTGTACACATGTGTGCACACACATGCATAGGCAATGTCCACATATACTCCAAGAGTCATGGTCTTTTAGTTGGAGAGTAAGACCTTTCCAGATATAGTTTTTATTTCACATAACAATTATACGATGGAACACAGAATGACATTATGAGGCACAGTGCATATTATGAGGTGTTACACTGAGGTAGTGCAGCATTTTCATACATGTATCCTGTGTGTGATAAACATACCAGAGTAACTGATGGATCACAGGTTTCTCAATTTCTTTATGATAGAAACATGCAAAGACCTCATTTATGCACATGCTCTTGCATGTGTGTGTGTGTGTAGCATGTATGTATGTGTATAAATGTATATTTGTGTGTATATATGTGTGTGAATGCATGTTATGTGTGTGTGTGTTTGTATGTGTATGTATATAAATATATGTATGTGCAAAGATGTGTATGTGTGTAAATGTATATTTGTGTGTGTATATATGTGTGTATGCATGTGTATGTGTGTATATGTATGTATATATATATGTGTGTGTGTGTGTGTGTGTGTGTGCATGATGTGTGTGTGTGTGTGTGTGCATGCATGTGTATGTGTGTATGTGTATAATATATATATATGTATTGCATGCATGTGTGTGTATATATATGTGTGTGCATGCATGCATTTCTGTGTGTGTGTGGTCACAAGACAACCTCTGGTGTCAGTCCTTGCTTTCCACTTCATTTGAGACAAGGTCTCTTTTGCTATCGATATTGTTTGTCACTGCATAAACCAGCATAGTTAGTTTGCAAGCTCCTAGAGATTCTGCTGTCTCTGCCTCCCATGTTACTGAAGGATCACTGAGATTACCAATGTATGTTACCATCCCAGGCTTTTAATGGGTTCTGAGGAATTTGAACTTGGGTCTTTACACTTGTTCAGTGTAGGACCCTGAAGGGCTGCTAGGCCCTGGCTGAGACTTTCTGTGTGCTGCTGTCTACTAAGTAACATTCTGTGGTTCTTTTAAGATCAGAAACATCCTGACTAAGGCATGGTACCCCAGGAAGAGAATTTACACTTGACATCCAACAAAGCATCCTGTTGAAGGATGATGCCCCAGGAAGGGAATTTCCACTTGACATCCCATTGCCCCCCCAGTTGAGTTCCTGTTTTTTCCTGAGTTTGTGTTTTTCCGTCCCTGGCTTGGTGTATATATTGAACCTGCCCAGTAAAGGCATTGGCATTCTCTCATAATGGATGACCCGAGTCTGAGTCTTTCTTTAATCCCTCAGGCCTACGCCTGAGCTCGGTACCGCGGGCTGCGCCAGAGCTGTCAGCTCAGCATAGGTTTTATTCACTCAGTTATCCTCTCATCCTGCCCCCAGCTATTTGAATATATTCAATTAATTGTTGTCAATTATCCTTATTCTACTGTGCTATATAAAATTAGAAGTTATCCCTCTTGTCCATCTGTGCCCCTGTAGCTCTTAACCATTTTGCTCCATCCTTCCTTCCCCCAACCCTTTCCAGGATCTACTAATCACGATTCCCCTCTCAGATTCATTGAGGCCAACTTTTAAGTGTAAACGAGAACATCATATATCGTTCTGTACCTGTCTTGTTTCAGATGAGGTCTAAACCAAGGCTGAGGTCTTTACTACTGTGAGTCACTCAGCAAAGACAAGGAGACTGGTAAACAATATGGTGCTCATTTTCCTCTAGTGATCAAGAAATTAAATTAGAGCAGCGGTTCTCAACCTGTGGGTTGCAACCCCAACAAAGGTTACATATTAGAATATCCTACATATCAGATATTTATACTACAATTCATAACAGTAGCAAAATTACAGTTATGAGGTATCAAGGAAAATAATTTTATGGTTCGAGGTGGCCACAACATGAGGAATTATATAAAGGGTCTCAGCATTAGGATGGCTGAAAAGCCACTAAATTAGAAGGACCTCCTTAGACATGGGAGCTGAGACTGTGTTTACTATATGCAAGGACACTAGAATCTAGGAAGGAGGTTTTGGAGGAAGCCACTTCCTCTTCCAGAATCAATAAGACAGAACTGAAACTCAGAGCTAGTATTGGAGAATTTTTCTTTCTCCTTTTCCCAGTTTTTAGTAAAGTTGTGTTGAACATCTCGGCTGATATTGGTTGTACTCCCAGAGTTTTGTCTGGGATTCTGCCAAGATTTTAAAGGGTTTAAATATCACCCCTGAGACCAGATTTATGATGGCAGTAGTAGTCCATGGGACTCTCTAAGGAAGCAGCAAATCTCAGAAAGAAGGGTAAAGAAGAGGGAAGGAAAAGGGGAGGGAAAGGAGAACAGAAAGGGGGGCTATGAAGTCGAACCACTTCGTCTAAAAAGGTTCACCTTTGGTGCTAAACTTGGAGGCTGGAAGCTTACGGTTATGAAAGAAGGTGCACTTATTCTACTTGCACATGCCAAGAAGCATGCAGTAGGTAGATCAATCCCCACCAACTAGTACTTCTCTGCTTTTAAAACAAGAAGTCATTCGTGCTTGTCCATATTATCATATTATCTGATACAATTTTCCCCAACCCTCCTGGTCTGTGAGGTGCTATAGCCCCTCACTTTGTTACCCTAGAGCAAAAATAGTCACCCAGTCCCCGTTTGGTGAACTCTTTCATTGGGTGTTAATTTTCTTCCACTGTATCTTTGTTACTGGCTCACAGAAAATCCTGTTTGGTGTGTTCTGAGACCAGCCCAATCTTCCGTTTATAGCATCTTCCCAAGCTGAGATTCCATGTTCCCTGGGAGTGTCATCTGAGGTGTCATAAGCTTAACTCTTTAGTCTGTTATCTTTACCTCATCACTAATGGTGAGTCTTTCACTTTAGCTCCAACTCCCTGACATTCACCACAATGCCTGGCACATAATAAGGGTGCCATGAATTTGTAGAGCGTTTTGAGCGAGTGGACTTACAAAAGAGCCAGTAAGGCCTGGTGTGGGAGGAACTGTCATAAGTACAAAGCACAGCAAGAAACTGAGATCATCAACTAGAAAGTGCAAGCCAGGCAATATAATCTTTTACATAATTTTAGATAGCCACTTAATCACAGGGACATGTGACTGTAAAGCTGTAGGCAAAGACAGACATAATAACATTTAAGTTAGAATAAACTTAAATTCTAAATTTCCTTTGCCAATATAGTAACATAATTCCAAGAATGAGCATTTTAGTATGCACCACCTAGAAACTCCAACCCTAGGTCTCAGGTTTTACCAGGACACACCTAGGAAATGATCAGTAACATGAACCCCCACGTGGTTGGTTCATGGTAGGACTTTTCCACAGCTCTAAGAATGTTCCAACAAAATTGAACACAAACATGCTTAAAGTCACTGTCTCTGCCAACTCTTTTCCTGTCTGGGGCTTCTACCGACTACGTGGTTCTTCACTGTTGAAAAGCACAAGACTAAGGGCTGGGGATGCAAGCTCACTGAGGATGCTGAGTGCTTGTAAAGAACTGGTAGAGCCATTGCAGCCTTGGTGCAGTCCTTAGCACCATAGAATATAGTGGATGAATGCCCCTGTAGTCCTACTGCTGTGGTGGACGAGACAAAACTATCAGATATTCAAGGTTATCCCAGGTTAGATAGCAATTCTGAGGCCAGCTTGAGGCACGTGCAACTACCTCAAAAAATTGTAAGAATCACAGTTTAGAATCTGAAAGGGCCTAAAGGTTTATTGTTTTTAGAGGGGGGTGGCGGGGGGCTGTGCTTTCTTTCTTTGCTTACATGTTAGCAAAATGAAGCCAAAATACATTAGTGTTTTATAGATACCAAATGGTAACACTCACACTTTTTGCCTCTAATTTCATTGTTTTCCAATGTCTTCCAACCTGGGACAAAATAGAAAATGGCTTTAGAATCTTTCAAAGCTTCCTGCTTTGTGATATCCTACCTAGGAGCTTGGCTTCAGAGCCTTCTAATCCAATGCTGAGCCTAATACCTCTAGATGCTCAATCAGTGTCTTCAATTGGAAATTAAACACAGAATGTTGGTATCCTGATAAAGCATCAGTTGAGTGGCAGATATAATGAAACCTTGGATCTCAGAAGATATCTTCAAAACAAGGCCAGGCAGAGTCAGTCACAGATAGGGATATTGCCCACAGCAATGACCATGTCCTTTGAGAGCTTAAGTCATACCATTTTAGCTATACATTTCACTAATGTTAGCTCTAACAAGGCTAACTCTGCAACCGATACGCTAAGCATCCTGAGTTAGACATTCTACAATGTACATATGTATCAACATATCAGTCTTCTACAAAGGTGTCCCACTATGATGTATCAATGAAGTTTTTATTATTTATAATTTCTTTTCTTTTTTTACTTTTAATACTTCAATAATTAAAATATAGTTACATGGATTTCCGCCTTCCCTTCCCATCCTACAGTGTCTCCCAAGTTCCCTCCCTCCAGCTCCGCTATGGCTAGATTTGTTTTCTGAAAGCATGACTTACATCTCCTTTTGTTTCTGATGAGGATCCCCGCCATCTATAAAGTTTAAAGACCTGGAGGCCAGCTTCTTTCCCTGGCCCAGGCCAGCCCGCTCACCTTTCTCCATCTTGGCCTCTTACTAAATCCATACTCTGGCTCAACTATATCAACAAGCAGTCATCTGGACAAGGCAAGCATGGTCACCCTACCTGTTCCAATCCCATGTAATCGGCATGGATTCTCACAAGTCTCATCGCCACACACACCCCAGTACTATCCTTTAGCATTTCTGCTGCGCTGCCCTTTAAACTACTCATTTGACTCCAACTAGCCCTGAATTATCTCCTGTTTATGACTTCTCTTCTACAGCCATTTTGTTTTTAGCATAATTCTATGTGTGTTCCTGGTACAGTCTAACAGCTGTCGGTTCACTCAGTATCCATGAGAATGTGCTCCTGCCCACCTAGCTGATAAATCTTTGAGGACAGCATGCTACAGTAGAAAAGAATTTGGAGTCCCAAACAGGCTTCATCTAGCAAAGCCCTTCCAAGCATTGGACTCTTTCTCCTTATAAAATTGTAACGTATGAGGATGGATTTAGACTCAGCAAGAAGCACAGCAGCATAGGGAATTTTCAAAATAGCTCCTTCTCCTCCTGTTCCTTAAAGTTCTGTATAGACCGCTTCTCCCAAGCTCCTCCATTCACCGAAAGGTCCTACCAGCTTCCCTAATGGCACAATGCCTAAAGCATAGGTGCTCCATAAAGACAAGCCTGATGAATGGAAGATGACGTGTGAATGAACTAATGGTAGTAAACAGAGCATTAAGAGTGTGTTATCCATGCCTGCTTCCTGGTCCCTATTTGCTCCCTAGAGTGGCCTCAGTTAGTCTTGGGAGGCCTACCGATTGATGCCCTTTACCCCAACAATTCCATGGCCACTCTGCTAAGCTTGGCAAGGGACACCTTCAGGGTCCTCAAGAGTGAACTCTGAAGCCTGTCAAGGATCCATCAGTACAAGAGGGATTGTATACCCCCTCCAAAATAACTGTCAGGATGACTGTCAGAGCCCATTCCCTCATAATCTCCATGTGCAGGGATATTCAGTTCTTCTAAGCAGTGGTATGGATACCATGGTGAGACAACCTACTTAGCCAGCCCTTCAGCAGTTCTACCATTGACCTGTGCCGAAGAGAAGTCACCATGGTAACCTATAATGCCCTGTTTCTTTCTTCAGGAAGAAAATAGGGGACAACAACAGAAACCAAAAGTTTCTTACCCGTGCCAGAGTTTATCATTAACCAAAACTAGGATTCTCTTCCCCTGCCTGCCTTTAAGCACAGGTGTTTGCTATTAAGCTCAGGTATCTATTTTAGACACACATATCTGAATAACCTCCCTTTAATTAATCCCTAATCATGAAGGACTCTCATTCAGTGTAGAACATTAGCTCAGTAATATTTAGATGATTCCCATTTTGAATCTGTGTTTATAGCCTATAATAATGAGGGACTGTGGGGTTTGGTGACATTTTTAAGGACTTAGATTTATTTCTGTAAGACCATTTGGAGGGTTTTCTAATCTCACTGCTAACTTGGGAGGAAGGAGTGGGTCTCACATGGTAGGGATGCTGCTCCTTGCCGCCATTACCCCAGCATCCAGCTAAGGTATTAGATTTTCCAGTGCCTTTCAAGAGCAGATTGCAATCTGGGTTCCTCAATGCACTTCGTAATAACTTTTTGAAGAGACGACAGAGTCTTTGAATTAGTTGACTCAAATTGTACCAGCTTTCCAAGAATCCTGCTTTCAGAGGTGGGAATGATGAATTGAAGAGTTATTTATTTGGATTTTTAAAATGTGTCTATTATTGAGGTCCCTGGGCTTGTGTACAAAAGATTCAAGACAAAATTCACTGAGAAAAATGGACTAAGTAACCTGAATACAGGCAAAACTAGCAGTAGTCTAGGAGAACACTTAATTCTGGCCTTTAGTCCCGGGGGTGGGGGCAGGGTTAGTGGTCCAGCAGGCTTGTAAGGCTGAATATATATTTTTTGTTTGTGTGTGTGTGTGTGTGTGTCTGTGTGTGTGTGTGTGTGTGTGTATAGAAATAAATGTGCTGGCCAGGTCAGGTCATTTCTACCCACACTTTCAAGACAAAAGATAGGCCCTAGGCTGAGGGTGTATATAGCCCAGTGATAGTCTTTTCCTAGCATACACAAAGCCATGGGTTTAATTATCCTGCCCATACTCCTCTCAAAAAAAAAAAAAAAAAAAAAGACAAATGTTTTTGATACTAAGTGATCACCAGTCAATAGAAACTCCATAGAAAAGGTTTGTTTGTGCCTCTGGTTTCCTAGATATGCTAAAATTTCAAACAAAACCCAGTGATTGTGGATATGGGCCCAAAGCATTCTCCAAAGCCCTGAGCATGTGACATCAGTGCACACTGAGGATCTGCCTGAGTAGACACTGTGAAAGAGAAACTAGGGCCGACTCCTTCTGACTTGGGATTCATGGAGAAGGAAAAGATAGAGAGGAAGACATGAAAAGAGAAGAGAGGCTCAGTCAGGCAAGCCATGGGTACTGATGAAAGCATCCAGAGAAATAGCTTTCCTTTTTTTCCACAGAAGAGTGCAGTGTGATAGAAACACTGGGTGAGGAGTTACTTGGTGTGAAAACCTGTGTCTATGTGCCTCACACTGCACTTGAAATACTCAGGTTTCATATTGGTGAGAAAGAGGTTCGCACCTACTCTTAACTGGTACCATACTAGGTATCATGGGCAATATAAATGTGAAGGTCATTCAACCATTTCTGTCCTTAAAGAGGCTTAGTGCCTGGGAAAGACAGATGTGTAAGGAAGTGATTCCCACGCAGTGTGGTGACTGTTAAAGCTTGTCACAGAGCCATGGAAACATGGAAGATGTTAGATTGCACAAAGCAAGATGCAACAACAAAGTCACGGGAAGGAGGTGGGATGGAAACTCTGCTCTGCTTTTGAGAGCAGCTGGCTGTGCAAAGCCTCTCCTGAGCCCCTGCCTCCCGTCACCCCACTCCATTTGTCCCCAGTAGGATCCATCCACTCGTGGTTGTACACACCCCTCTTCTGATAGTCTTTCCACACCTTGTACACATATAAACACTCTGCCTCCCTCTAATATACTGTCAACCCCGTGCATTCAACAAGCATGTTTTATTCATGTTTGCCTCTTGAGAAACTACAGTGCCATGTCAGATTGTGAGCTGATAATATGTGTTTGTTGGGAGGAAGAAAGAACGAAGTGAAGAAAGGAAGGAAAGAAACTTCTTGGGCTTCTAGCACCTGTTTCCAAAGCCTGGCATTGAACTGGATCTGTCTCCTTGTTTGTGCTCCTTCTAATGACATCTATAAACCTAACCCCACCCTACTCCCACCCCTAACCCCGCCACGACCCCCACTTTCTCCCATGCTTCTTCTCATCCATGCCTGAGCACCCTGGTGCCTTCTTCCCCCAGTCTTCTTTCTGTTTCTCCTTTATTTCCTCCCTTTCCCCCAAGTCCTGCATCATCCCCTAAGCCTATGTGTCCTGCCTGCAAGTCTCTTCCCATCACATCCCATGATGGTTGATAGGAGCAGAGCCCTGACAGAGCTCCTGAACAAGGACCACAGGAAGGGAATGGCCAGTGGGAAGCATTTATTTCAGAGGAAGCCAAGCTGAGGCTTTAGATCAATGGTGAACAAGGAAGGACTCAGATGTTAAAGACTCCATGTTGGCAAGAGATGATGCACAAGAATCGAATCGTGTAGTGAATCAGCTTGAAGCCCAGAGAAGCAGACAGAGAGAGCCTATACTTGGCCAAAACACTCCTATAAACCTATCCCCCACCCCCGCTTTCTTCTAAGTTTCTTCCCATCCATGCTTGAGTACCCTCATCCCTGTGAGGTGTCTCCAAATTGCTGATCCCCAGTGGTTACCTTTCTCAGCCTCCTCACTTCACGACGTAAGAACCCAAGCTCCAGAGAGATTAAATGACCTCACCCAAGGTCACACAGCAGGCCATAGTCATTGAACTCCCAGCCTAGTGTCTTCCCACTTTACCTCATGGCTTCCAGGTACCACAAGCTATTGCCTACACCCCAGATCAATGCAGCTGACACACAGAAAACTATTCTTCCTGCTGAGAAATGCATACAGAAAGGGAAAGGAAGGTGACAGCTGTTTAATGGCAGCTGTATGGGATGGTTCTGGACTCGGAATGAGAAATATTATCTCTTGCTAATGCCTTTGAAGAGACAAGGGGAAACAGAATGCAATTACCCAAATGGCTGTTTTTCCCGGATACCAAAACAAATTCTCCCACCCTGGTGAATAATGCTAAGGGGTCTTTAACAATTGGTTTATGCCCCCATCTGAAAGCTGTCATCACTCTGAATAGCATGAGGGCTGGCTTCTCCAGTCAAGAGTATCAATTTGAGACAACCCCAATGGTCTGCTTTTAGAGTCACCAGCCTTCTGAAGTTTCCAGGCTCTCCAACAAGAAGGATCTAGACTGGCTTTGCCTCTCATTCCCAACAGTGTCATCTCAGAGTCTTCCCTGGGATGAGACATTTCTTCTCTGTATCAGTCATGGCCGTTACTGGCCTATTTGTTTCAGAGCACCAATGGCTGAGAGTGGGGAAGAGGGAAAGGGGAGGAGTTAGAGAAATACCCTTCTTAGAAGAGCTACTCATCTATAAGCAAACCTCATACAAACACCACTATAAAGCACATAAATTAAACATAATTAATTCATCTCATCAGCCTAGAGATAGGGTTCCCCTCCTGTAAACGTCTGGAGGCTTTTATTTGTACCACTGTGATAGCACTTACGTTTTATCACAATACCTTATTGTGTTCCTGTCATATCTGTCCTGAGATTGCAACTCTGCGCATATGAGTTAATGAATCATACGGTGTTTCCACCATACCCAGCACCTGCCGCAAACAGAGCCAGGAAAGTTCCCACTCAATAAATCCTTAATGTGAAACACTAGGAAAACTTGTGCTCAATGCCTGGCTTTAGAGAAAAGTGTGCATCGTGCCAGAGGTCAGCCTTGGGAAGGAGGCAATGACCCCTGAACCCCATGGTCTTCTGGTTCTCAAGCTGTCACGTGACTAAATGATTAGGTTGGTCAAAACTATGGGCAGTAAAAGAATTTCCCCAAGTCGGACTAGAGTGGAAAAAGACAGTTTTTGTTGAATACTGCAGGGGATGAGATGGGTGGGGCAAAAGAACTGTCTACAACAGTGGCAGAGTGTGTGTGTGTGTGTGTGTGTGTGTGTGTTGTGTGTGTGTGTTTGCTTCTGTGTGAGTGCACTTGCATGTGCACTTGAAGGCCCAAAATTGTCATCAGGGTTTTTGAGGTAGAGTAGCCTACTGAATCTAAGAGCTTTCTAATTCTGGCTAAGCTAGCCAGCTACCTAAACCCAGAATACCTTCCCCCACTATCCCAGACGTCGCTCTGCCTCCCAATTCTGGGATAGCAAATGGCCACCACACTTGCCCAGCCTCTATGTAAGTTCTGGGGATCTCATCTTACCTCAATTTAGCCAGCTTCCCAACCAATGAAAGCAGTTCTGAACTGGTTGATATTCAAAACTGAGCAGGTTCAAAACTGAGGGTTTACAGGATGTCATCCCTGTGGCATGGACCATGGTTAATTTTGATTGGCCATTCTCAGTTGTGCTGTTCCCAAAGTATCCCTCAGACATGCTTATCCACACACACCCCGCCCCCAGGCTTGTGAGTACAGAAGCTGACTAGCCATGCTGACACCAGCTCAAAGCACTCACTGCCTTATCCAAGTGAACAAGGAAACTAAAGCCACCCATGCTTAATAGTGCTTGGGACCTGGAGCCTGAATGGCAATGATGACTCTTTGTAGAGGGAGAAAAGCCAAGCAGTAGAAGAAGACACTACAGAAAAGCTACAGGCTAGGGCTTGCAAATCTAATGAGGGCTTTCAGACATTAGACTCTTTCCTCACTACTTGGATGGAAGAAAGGTGAATAAAACCCATGACTTAATTAAACACTAGGCAGGTGATATAAATGTGCACCACAAATAACCAACAAATATATGAAAAAACATAGAGTGTTAGTCATCAGAAAAATGAAAATCAGAAGTAAAATGAAATAGCTTTTCATTGCTGTTGGAATGGCTGTTATCGGTAAAGCAGAAAGTGAGTGTTGGCAAAGATGTAGAGGAAATCAGGACTCTTACACACTAATGGTTGCCATATAGATCGATGCAGCCATTGTAGAGGTATCTCCAAAATGCTGAAAATAGATCTAACTATATAACGCAGCTATTCACATCTGGTATAACATACAAAGGAGATGAAATCAGCATACCAAAGAGATACCTGCCCGCCCATGATTACTGCAGCACTGTTCACAATAGCTAAGGCATGGAATCAGCCTAGCTGCCCATCAACAGATGAATGGATGGAAAAAATGCACTATATATGCACGTGGAGTTTTTATTCAGCCATAAATAAAAATGAAATCCTCCTGTCATTTGCAGCAAAATAAATTGAATTGAAGGACATTGTGTTAACAAAACAAGCCAGACATGCAAATAAGCCACCTGCATCCTCTAAGCATATGTGTAAGGGAACGTCCCCATGAAAATGGAAGGAGATTACTAGGGCCTGGGAAGTGAGTGAAGTGGAAGAGAAGAAAGATGAAGTTGGATCTGATCAGTGGGACTGAACCCCGTTGACAGGTGCAATTATTGTGTGCTGCTAACAGACATAAAACCCTTTAAAAGAAAGCCCGTTAAATGGAAGCCTTCCTCCTTGCAGTAATGAAGAGGCATTTGGAGAAAGACTGTGCAGTCTCAGGTGCACCACAGGGCTGTGCTGCCAATTGTGGGTAAGGTAGAATTGTCCTCAAAGCAGAGGGTGGAGAATCAGAGCAGAAAAAGACAGATTTGTCAACTATACTGCAAGGAATGAGATGGGCGGGACAAAAGAACTGCCTATGACAACATCGGACTGTGTGCCATGTAAATGAGGGCAACTCATGCATGTGCGCACATGTGTATGTATATATACATATACGTGTGTACGTGTAGCATGAATGCACACGTGAATGTTCACGTTTGCTTGTGTGTGAGTGCACCTGCATATACACATGAGGGTCTAGTGAGACTTCCAAACAAGGCTGTGTGTTCTCGGGATGTTACATCTGGAGATAAGCCTGGGAGTGGGGGAGCTGGTAACCTTTGGAAGGTGGGGTAGGTGGAAGCAACCCACTCCACCCGCAGTGAGAGCCTGCAGGGATCAACTGTCTGGAAGTCTAACTGGAGCGTGTATTGATCCTGAAGTCATCCTTAGATGGGCTAGCCATAAATTACCAGTCAGTTTTCATTATGAGAAAGACTTTCAAATTCTAGGAGTCTGCCTTTCTCCCTTTTATTATCCTAATGAAACACCATGGCTTGGCTTTATCTCAAGAAAGCACCCCCATGAGAAGGAACATGCTTTCTCAGACCATTAGTCAAGCTTCTACTAAGAAAACCTTGATGGCAGCCTTGCTAGAAACCCTCCTCTGCTTGGGGGACAGTGTGAGAGCCAAATCATGTCACTTCAGAGGAGCCAGAGGAGACAGTGTCAGCCTGGATAACCATGCTTCAGGAAGTAGACACTTGGCTGCAACAGTAACCCAGTAAAGACAAACAGGTGCAGCTGTGCCCACTAAAACCTTTGGGTCACCCTTCAGATAGTTACCAACTTATTTTTATTTTATTAGTTTTTAGTCTTTATTTTCTACTAGTGTTGTTGTGGTAAGACTGTATTACACAAGATCTAGATTCTTGAAGTATATATTTAAACTCACAATACAATATTGCTAAATATAGGCACAAAGTTGTACAGCAGCTCTTTCTATAGATCTAAAATATTTTAATGTTATTTATTTGTAGTTGACATTTAATAGTTATACATATTTCTAGGGTATAACATTATATTTCCAAACATGTATATACATTGATCATGTGTAATGATCAATTCAGGCAATTATCACATCCGTCAACTCAAACATATATGCACTCATTGTAGTGAGAATATTAAAAAATCTTCTCTTGCAAAATATTGAAATATACATGACATCATCGTTAACTACAGTTGCTTTCAAGTAAACTAGAGTAGTAAAACTACTTCCTCTCTGGCTGTAGCTCTGTCCTCATTGATCAAGTTCACCCCATCCTCTGGTCATCGATGCTCTCTCTCTGTTTTCTCTTCTGCTTCCCAAGAATCAACCTTTTAGATTCTACCTACGAGATCGAGTGTAGATCTCAATTGTGCGTCTCTTGGTTTTAAAACTGCTATGCTATCACCATTTGTTAATTAAGTCCCCACACATGTGTTATTCATCTACAGATGTGCGCAGTAGAGAGCCATTGGTCCTCACAGAGCTTGCAAAGTAATAAAGGTGATGCATACACGTCAACTCAGTATAAGGAAATTAATTCCAACATGGGCAGGGGCTGAAGCAGCCTCATGAAAAGGTGACGCCAAGTGAAAGGGTTTGTGTTGCAGCTGCCTGTCTATGGGTCCACAGCTTGTTTTATGGCAGTCAGAAGAGAAGCTGTAAAATAAGGCCGGTACCCATGGGCAGTCCACCCACTCTGTAGTTCAACAAATGAGCAGCCGGCTTTTCCTGATGCCTGAGCAAACTTAAGAAGAAAAAGTTTCCTCTAGTGCTCATGGGAGAATCTGCCGTCAACCGGAGGTTTCTGGGATCCAGGTGCTGGGAGATTTTGGTTCTTATTTGGAGAAAAGCTAGAGAGCTCTAAATAGAAATAGGCTGCCTCCCTGTTGTCTATGAGGTTCAAATATTGACCTGGTCTTTTCAGCGCTTTTGCTTTCCTCTGATCTTTTCTCCATGTTCACTGACCACGTAGAACAAGAACATCAGTTTAAAAAAATGATAAAATTTGATTAATCCTACCAACCACCTTTGAGAGATTTAAATTTCCAAATTAGTGAATGTCTTGTGACAACATCCTTGCTGATTTTAAGGAATATGTCCACTGCCATGTAGTCATTGGGATTTTTAAAAGTATTTTCCAGCTTTCCTTGTAGGAGTTATTTATGACACAAAGCTCAGAGGTGCCGCCCAACAGGCTTGATATTATATTGGTGAGGCACTCTGGCTCCTGCCTGCTGTCTACAACTTTAGTCTTCTCTCTGCTGATCGCTGGCTCTGAATTTGATCAATACTTAAGTTCTCATTAGCCTCCACCTGAATAGTATACTGTGTGCCTGGCACAGGCTGGGGAGATTTTACACATGGACTATGAAAGATCCAAGCCAATGATACACCACTGAGCATCTCAGAAACCAAAAGAATGGTTTCTGAAAAGCAAGCTTGACCATCGTTGGCAACTCTGCCCTCCCACCCTCCAAGAAGTCTAAGGCTTACACCAGACTTTCTGGCTTCTGCTAAGTCATCAGCTGAAGACTGCACAAGGGGGAAACTAGATGGGAGAGCATGCCAGGTCACAGCCCAGCCTTGGTACTTGACACAATGGATGACAAATACTCCCATGGAAGGATGGACAAAGAGTGGCCACGCTTCAAAGGTATGTGACATTGTGATTTGTCACAGTGCTCAGAAGGACAGAATAAAACCTGAACCCTGGTCATATGTGACCCTCACCAGCAAAGGCATCTGCTGTGCCAAGGCCACTGAGGCTGCAGAAGTGACACATCTGGTCTTCTAAAAGCAAGAAGCAAAGCAGGTGATGGTGTACCACATGAATAAGAAAGAGCCACCTTCTGTCCCGAAGAGTCCTGAAGGTTGAGTGTTGTGATTTCAATGTATTCAGCTATTGCCAATGTGGTAGTGTTAGGAGGAGGGTAGCACTTTCAGTGTCACAGGATCACGAACATCTGTCCTAGCAAATGGGACTAGGTATCCATCAGAAAGAAGGCCTCTCTGCCTTCTGCCAACAGCCCTAAGGCCCTCACCAGACACTGGTGTCTTACTCTTGAATAATGATCTTGGACAAAGGCATTCTGTTGCAGACACACAGAAAGGATAACAATAATTGGTCTTGCTGGGGGATGAAATTAGGACAGAAAGCTGTGGAGGACCTTCCTGAAGTGAGGGACAGTGAAAAGAGAGATAAGGAGAGCATAGGGGCTAAAAGCTAACTAACGTCACATCATCACCATCAATCATTGCTGAGGAGTTCTTAGTCCCGGTCAGGTACCTGACCTCATGGTGAGCACCTGCAATGTGTCAGCCTGCCGCCCCCCCACACACACACACACAACCCATATGGCAGTTAGATGTCCCAGTTTTAGACATGAACAAAATAACTCATATTCACCTGTAGCTCATGTGTGAAGGCAGAATTGGACACCACGGCCAGGCTCAAGCTCTTCCCTCTGAGGTTGGTGGGACGGGGCTCCAGCAAGTGAGACAGGGGCCTTTGGAGGAAATTCAGATGTAGGGGGTCCTGGAATAAGTGGGGGAGATTGCTCTGCCAGTAGGTTTTAGTTCACACCCAGGAACCTGGAGCATTTGTTAACCTCAGCTGAACTCAGGTTCCTCTCTGTCCAAGACAGCTCAGAATAAACAGCAGCCAGCAGCTGTGCAGGCCCCACACTGTGCACAGGGCCCAGATGGCACACTTGATTTTCTTTATTTATTTAGATGTCATTTTCAAAGTGATTGAGTGATTTCACCACCCCAGTGGGTCTCTTGTCCCAGAATCAAGCAGGAGGAGAGGGGTAAGTCTGCAGTGTCTCATAGGTACTTGTCAACTTACTAACTGTCCAAGTGTCAGAGCCAGAGCCAACCAGAGAGCAGAAGTCCTCCAGTTCTTCCACTAGTACTTTAGTGACAATGTTATTTTTGTTAAATCATTTTTGGGGTATTTGGGAGTCTGTGTGTGTGTTGTACATGTGTGTAGGAGGAACTAAGGTGGGAGGAGGAAGGAGAGGAAGAGGAAAAGGAAGAGGAGGAGCTAGAGAGGGCAGAGATGTAGGAGCGATGGAGAGTCACGCAGGTATGGAGAGCAGTCTCGGATAACTTTTATTTAGGTTAGCTAATTGGGAAACAACTCTCTTTGTATGGGCATATTGTAATTGATCATTACCAAATATATGATGCTTTGGATAATCTAAGCATCAGAGTCTCATTTGTACTGAGCCTGTGTGGTTGGTAGGATGGTCTGGGCAATGCCCAGCCTTTCGGAGACAGTGTGGAAGATTGGCAGAGCCATCTCCCACGCTGGCGTCTCATGGAGAGCAGGGCTGGTGTTTCTGGCTGGCCATTTCTAGCTGCGGCATGCATGTGACCTCTGGCCACAGAACATGGTGGCTGAGCTAGGCAGAGCCACTGAAGCTTAGATAGTCGGCTTGACCAGTGGCCATTTTTAAATAGTTACTTCAACACATGTGCATATAGGTGTATGCACACATGTGTGTATGGAGGCTAGAAGTCAACATTACATCTTCCTCAGTTGTTCTCTACCTTCTGTGACAGAGCTTTGCACTGAACCCAGAGCTCACCAGTTCAGCTAGGTCTGCTGTGCCTGACTCCACTCCAGCCCATGTCAGCACAGCTGCGTTTTACATAGGGACTGAAGATCCAAACTCAGGTCCACATGCTGCTTGGAAGCACTTCGCTGACTAAGCCTGCCCAACCGATGTAGGATTTTTCTTTCTTTTTTTAATGAAAGAAATCTGATGCCAAGAAACCATTAAGCATAGAGATCAGGAGTGTGGGCTAAGTGTCAGAGTGCTTGAACTCAGATCCTGATCCCACCCTCACCAGCCATGTGATATTCGATGAGCTACAAAACCTCTATGAGTTTTATTTCCTTCTCTCTGAAGAGGCAATTGATGGCGCTCTGTGTTCTTGCTGCTATAAGGACCTGAAAAGAATTGATACTTCAAGCCTCAGCACAAGGACCAGCCTGTGTTTTGTGCTCAGTAAACTGTTGTAGTTCTGTGGGACAAATGCAAGACTGCCCATGTTGCCTCAGGATGGCGGGGAGGAGGAGGAGGGAAACTGTAGCCTCACGGGGCTTCTGTGGCTCCTGCAGAGGCCTTGGCAGTGGTGTGCTGGCAAATATTTAACAAGTGGCTCTTCGAGATGGCAGGAGGGTGAGAACCTTGATTTTCACCATTTGCCAATTTCCATTCTATAAATGCTCCCATGGTGGCCAATTATGAGATGGCACCATGGGGTCACTGAGCATGGAATTGGGAAGACATGAACACGGTTGGTTCCAGGATATCACTGACCTTAACACCCTGAAGAGCCTGGTACAGAAGCCAGAGAGTCTTGGAGGCCTGCCCAGGTCTGGCTTTATTGATCTTTCTCAGGACGCGCCCCAGACTTTAGAGCTGTCTCCCTACAATGTCAGGCACACATAAGGGAATGGACAGAGCATAGAAAAAAAGGAAAGACTTTGGGAAGCTAGCAGTCATGGGTTTTAATGGCTAATCCAAATGGCCACTCGTCTAACAGCTCAGTGACTCTTAATTAGCTGGGATTGAATCAGCAGAAGTGCCTCCTGGCACTAGCAGGCCCTCCCTTCCAGTGTGGCCACTCGGTCGGTCGCTGCTAGGGCCCATTGGGCAGCACGCCTCTGCTGAGGCAAGGGGTAGTGGCCAAAGGCTGGCCATGCATAGCAGAAACTTATCAAGGATAAGTATCGTAACTGGATGTTGGGGTGGGAGGGCTGTTTGGGGGAGCCTGAAGCAGGAGGGGCTGAGCACCTTGTGCTTCAAGAACTCAGCAGTTACTTCAAGAGAAGGCACCCAGAGATTCGAAAGAGGTTCAATAGAAGCAACACTGGTGTGGGAATTCAGGGGCCTGCTTTGGGCCAGTGTGATGTGACTTTGTTTCTCTTTCTAAACAGTTAGGTATCAAGATGTCCTTTTCTTGGAGGGGAGGGAGCTGGGTTCAGGAGACTGCCCTCTGTGGCACACATAGAAGAGCCTTAATCCTAGCCACCTGAGAAATGGCACAACACCCACAAGCTGGCCAGACACCTAAGAAACCAGTGCTTTGTAGGGTGGATGCTAGGTATCTTCATCATGAAGAAAAGTGGGTGTTTTGTAAGTTACTCATAGCCTCCAGTGGAACCAGAAAGTTTCAAAAAGAATCGATTTAGCATCACACTCCTTCGGGGCAAGGTGAGGTGGGATGACTGATGGGTAAGGTGTAACAAAGCTTTCAGGGTTTAACGTCTGTCTCCAGAATGAGACACACAGAAGCTGGAGAACAAACATCACCTCCCGTGCACTTCATCCCCGATTCAGTTTGGGGTGCTGCTCTGCTCCCCTACCCTACTCTGATGAGCTTCTTCTAGACTCAGCTAGATTTGGCGCCCAAAAAATGCCCTCAGTTCTACCTAGTAATTGACTTCTACTTTCACACTAGGTCAGCCCTGTCTTGGTTTTAAATAAATAAAAACAAGACCCAGATTGGCCCAAACCAGGCTTTAAGCCACAAAAAATCACAGATCATTGTCAGCCATCCTACAAAAGAGGCACCCTGTGACCCCATCCAGAAAGGGGCACCGAATACAGAAGGGCTACTGGGACAGGCTAATTAGGACGCAAAATGGGGAACACACTAGTGTAGGCCTCTATGAACCATCTACCTTCCCAAGGCCACGACTCGAAGCTTCATGGCTTTTGATACACTCAGAAGTCAAATTCAAAAGGACCTAGTGGCCAGCATAGGAGACTAGCTTGAAGGTCACACATGGCATTCAAAGGTAGGAAAATGCTTCAATGTCAGAGTTGAAGTTCTCTTCTACACAGGGGTCAAAATGGCATCCCTTTATTGGAAACACCAGCCTTCATGCATTTGGGTTTCTTATCCTAAGCAGGAAAAAAGAATTACCAAGGGTTCCCTGTGGAATGTCTTTGAAGAATTCAGCACAGTACTGGGAATGCACTAGGTTGACTCTCATGAAATTGCTTTTTTATGGAACCAAAATGGTCCATTGCCGACAATTCTATCTGGCTTTCCCTAATAGGAAACCCTCAATATATACATTTTCCTTTACACCCTCTCTCCACCATGACCTTCTCTACCAGAAAATACTAAAACCTCAACACACTGCCTCCGGGTCATTTCCAGCTCACACAAGTATGTAATAGACGAAACACCTCTCCTAGGTGGCAGGTGACTAGGAGCAGGCTAGAGCTCTGACACTGCCTTGTAAACAGCCCACTCTTTGCTCTCAAGACAGGGAGACTTGCTATACATGCATGGCCCCAGACTCAAGCTTAGCAAAGCTGTCAGAGCTCTATGTTCTTGAGCTGAACAATTCCAGAGAGGGGTTTTCTGTTCTTTTCTCTCTTCCTTGAAAATTGGAGTCTTGCAAATGCAAACACACACAAAAATATGAGAATTTGACAGATGAGAGAAAACAAGCCATCAAGCCTGTAATGGACTCTCAGGTGGCCCTGTGCTTCCTCTTAGCACAGGCAAGGCTTAGTTACAGAGTTAGGGATGGAGGGATGGGGCAAGCAAGGTAAAACCCAGACAATATTGACCTAGGCCCAAATCAGCTGCTAACATCTGTTTTTGTCTCTGGACTCAGATTTTTTTTTTCTTTAGTGAAATGAAGACATGGTCAAATAAACTCTCATTTACCTTTGGTACTGATGAGATCAGAGGTGGGGTCACACTATACAGATTACTGAAGAATGAATGCAGCCAGACACAACCCTGAGCCAGCCATGAAGAAGAATAAGAGGTCCCTACCAATGTACTCATGCCTGGTCCCTACTGGTTTTACCTCCTTGTGAGACACCTCCTTTCTCTCATGTGCTGTTGGGTTCTTGCCAGTTCCCACACACCCTCCTATTCCTAACTAACCCCCAGAGCCTCAATGTAGTGGTCTCTCCTTCCTCTGCCATCACAACCTAGGTGTCCCAGCGTTATCACTTTCTGTAGATGAGTCTGATTTGCTGGCCATCGATTAATCAACATCCCATTACATCATCCCTCTGGACCTTAGTTTTCCCATCTACAAAGTGAGAACATTGGATGCTGAATCTTTAAAAGTCTCCTGGGCTGTGAGATTCTGTCCTCTGTGCCTTGCTTTGGGGTATTCAGCATTACCACTGGCAGATGCTGTCATGGGTATACTATAGGAGAGCCAGTCTAGAGAAAGCCTGGAGCAGAGGTCCCACAGCACATGTTCTTCATGGCCTCATGGGTCTTGTCAGCTGGAAACTAACTCCCTTACCTTCCCCAAGCATGGCTGAACCCCCATTCCAGATTTTATGCACCTCTCTGCCTTCCTTCTTTGCGATGTTTCCATGGTGAGTAACAGTGATGGACTATTCCACCCCAAAAGGCTTTCAGTCTTGGTATCTCACTTGCTCTCCCTGTCATTAATTCTTCAGTTGAGCAAAGGGAGTAAGAGTATAGAACAGACAGAAACGTAACATGCTTCATATCAAAGATGTCTGACTCTAGCCCAGGGCTTGTTTGTAACACCACACTTCATGTATCCAGGACAGCCAGCAAAAAAGACCAGAATGCTGACAGAGCATCAGGCTTCCTCTGGTATAAACCTAATAGGTCTTGAATGCCAAGAAACATGAGAAAATCTTGCATCTTCAAGCCTACCTTCTGCTCTTCTTGTAGCTCATCCTCAGTGAAGTAACACTATTTTCTTTGGCCCTTTGTTCAACTAGAATCCTCTGCTTTATGTATTAGTCACTGTCTCCCCATCCCAAGACAAAATCCACTGAGCTGACCAAATTACAGCTGCCCCCTGAACTTTCCCAGCCTGAGTTACTTCATGACTTGTCAACTGTAACTGTAACCTTAAATCATGTCTCTCCATGTGTTTGGTCAGATTTTTCCAGTTGAGAATCTGATTGTTCTTGTAGGCCCTTCAGGCCAGGTCATACCAGGCTCAGGTTATGGCTGGCCTAGGATTTGGCTGCCTGTGGAAGGAGAAGCCAGGATGACTGGGTTACAAGTGACCCAGTAAGCAGGAACACCTGTAGCCACTGCAAAGCTGTGTCTGGAGGCCATGGCATCATCTCTGCCATTACAAGGTGATCCCAGCTGACTCATTCATGAACTTCAGTGAAAGTGAGTCTCCCCCTAAGCTCCCATGCAGCTCTCCCTTGGGTGTTATGTCTGTTAGCTCACCCAAAAATATAAGAGCTCCAAGAAGAAGACATGATTATTATTTGTCTTTAATAATTCCATGGTTGAGTAAAAAGAAAAAATTAAGTATATGTAACTCAATATTTCCCAACACTGTTGGGATGAGAAAACATCATGTTTAAATACATATATGGACTATTAGGTGTTTTGGTTTTAGTTTGGTTTAGTTTGGTTTGGTTTGGTATTTGGTTTTTTATCAAATATCTCCAGGGAAGAACTCTTGGAAGTTTCACTTTCCCAAGAGTGACATAAATTTCGAAAGAGAAAGACAGAATTCATAGCCTTACATACAGTAAGTATTACAGAATTCTGTACTACTGCCATAACATCTCCAGGAGGCACCAGAAACAGCTCCAGGGCCAGTGTGTTGCCACATGAGATACCAGCACAGCAAGTTCACTTAAGCTCAAGTGGGAAGAAGCCTCTCTAATTGTGTCTATCTGTTAAAATAACAATATTTACTCATAGACAAGAGGACAGAGTATACAAAGTGACCTGCACAGGGGCTGGTACTGAACAGGTAGTATATCAATAGCCACTTCTGGATTCTGGGTAATTCCCTGTTGCTGAGTTTATTCTGGAGTGGGGACTAGGAATGCTGTTCAGAAGCACATTATCTTGAAGAAGCTGAAAGTGTCCCTGATCAGTAAGCAATGCCTAGCAAGACCAGACCAACAAGCACCCCCTCTACAGGAGCAGCCGACTCGGATGTTAAGTTCAGTGAAAAGAGCTACTTCCCAGAGTCTCCACATCCCTGCCTCCTATCCAGAACCAATGGTCCATTGAAACCACCAAGGGGCCACTAGACTCTCTCTAGTTACAACAACTGCCTGCTGCTCCTAGGCTGATCACATCTAACAGGCAGCATTAAGCAGCATGCCACACTCGTTTGCATAGTTCTTTCGTGCTCATGGGGAGTTTTCCTTTATGAGTTCTATGTCATCACTTCAGCCAGGTCTTGTAGACCTCACATAGAATCCTCTGGGGTTACATATAAGGATAGATCTGATCTCAACAACACTACAGGATTGTCAGGATAAAGATTACGTATGCCCAGTTCTCTGATAGGAATAAGTAAGACATGGAAAGACCAAGCAGATTGCCCAAGCCTTTGCCTGAAGATCACCAGCTCATCAGCCATGCCATCTAGAAATACTCGTATGGATTACAAATTGCTCTCCGAGGCTCCAGCTAGCTCCCTCCACTCTGAGCAAGCAATACTCCTAGCGTTTGTTCATTTCATCAAACATCCCAGCGAGGTACCCTCATGCTTCTTTATAGCCATAGTGACAGAGATCCTCCCTGCTGATGCTGGTTCTCCTGGGGCATCCTGGAGCCTTCCTATAAGTCAGAGTGTATGTCCCACACAGCATTCTCTTAGCGTAACATATCCTCCATGTTGGGTGTGGGAACCAATGTCATAGACCTCTCCATGATCATATGCCTCCTCCCAGTCCATTGTCACCTGACTCTGCACTTCTTTATGCTGCATTCAAGATGCTGCCCAAGAGCTGACATTATAATGAAGGAGGCCATTGGTCAAGGACAATGTTCAATGCTGCCCTCCCCCCCCCTTTTTTTTTTAAATTTGTACTGAGAGTTTGAAACAGCATAGGTACAGAAGAGTTCTGCTTCCTGGATGTGAAGTTGATTCGTGTCTAAACAAACTCCACCCCTCAGCCACCACCCCCTACCCTGCAAGATGCTGTGCCAATCACCTTAGTATAAAACACTCTGATTTCCCCACTGTGATTTGTAATGGACTATTAAGCCCACGTTGCCCCATGAATCTCAACCTAGGGGACATCAATCCCAAACAAGGAGTTTGAAATGGCATTCCCTGGATGAGGCCACAAACAGACAGAGGCAAAAACCCAGGCTGAGGCCGTTGTCAAGAACTCAAGCCATAGCAGGTCAAGAACAAAGAGGAAGGCTGCACTGCAGGCCAAGAATGCTGCTGATTCTTGGTAATTAGAACCCAGCACGGCCCCTAGAAGAAGGGCTGACTGCTGCCTATGCATACTGTGGCGATGTCAGGCTCATAGCCCATTTCAACATGGAGCAGTGTCTGGAAGGCACCCAGTGTCCAGAAAAACCTCTTTGCCAGGCAACAAGAGCTTGGTAGACAGTATCATTGGCTCCTCACAAAGGGCTGCCGAATAAGGGTTTGTTATTATTCCATTATGCATGTGAGTAACTAAGACCAACAGAGGATAAGCCACCTGCCAGAGCTTCCTACCTTCTACATCAGCAGTTCTTAACCTTGGGGACTCCTTTGGAGGTCGCATATCTGATATCCTGCATATCAGATATTTATATTACAATTCATACCAGTAGCAAAATTACAGTTATGAAGTAGCAATGAAATAATTTCATTGTTGGGGTGGGTTGTCACCACAACATGAAGAACTGTATTAAAGGGTTGCAGCATTAAAAAGGTTGAGAAGCATTTTTCCACATGGTCAGGAAAAGACCCTAAGCTCTTGCTGGATCCATAGTGACAGTTTTACAAAACTATTGCAAAGATGGAATTTCGCATGTGTCAGAGGGCTTCTTCCAAAGCTGTGTCATGAACCATATGAGCCTTTAGTGCTGTGACTTTCCTATAAAGTACCAGGATCCTTTCATAGTTTTATGACTCATTGGTTAGCTTAGATGGCCCATCCGACTTTGTAAACTCTTCTCTCAGAGCTTCCGCGATTACAATATAAACTACGTTATTGACATATGGCCACCTTGTAACCTTGCTTTCAACTGACCTGATGGTCCAATTTGGGGCAGAGCCACCATGAGCTAAGGTCCCTGGGTGCCAAGAGGACGCAGAGCACAGCATATGAACAGAGTGCATTTATTATTACAGTAATTGTGGGAAGATGCCCTCTCTAGAGAGATGCCAGCATTTTACAGACACAGTTCATTCATTTTCATAAGCAGTCACAGATGGACCACCCTGGGGGACCATCTGGTCGGGTAGAGTGTGCCAAGTCAGCTTCTGAGAGATGGAGACACTTGGACTCACTGGCATGGGGACAGAATCATATACGTTACCCTCTTAACCCCTACCCAAACTGGCACACAGACCATGTTTCCTCTAAAAAGGAAAGCAAACTCTAACAATCCCCAAATTTCCTTTATACTTGGGGATCAGCCCTCTTCAAGTTCACTGGAAAGGCTCTGAGGAGACATGACACCCCAGAGGCCATCCCTTAGAGCAAAATCCACACAGTACAAGTTCTCAAGGTTCAGGCCAAGGGCCAGTACTACCAGAAATTGCAGTTAGAAAAACAAAGATCAGACTCCACCTCAGATCTGCTGAATTAGAAATCGTGGATGTTTAAGAAGCATGACACTGATATATGTCTAAATGTGGAAACCCAAGTTCAAGAACAAAGGGTACTCGGAGCTCCCAGAGGGTAGAAGGGGAAAGTCAGCCCTGTGGCAGCACACTTACTGCGGAGTCATTAGTTCCAGTCTGAAGCCTGAGAGGTTACCTGGATTAAAGTCCCTGCCTGTTACCTCCATATCTTCCCACCTTTCTGCCCAAGAGGCCTGTGCATCTTAGGAGTAGAAGCGACCATGTATCAAGGTCTCTTAAAAATCAATAAGAAATAAAAAGAGTTGAGTTTCCCAAATGTTTTGCTCAAGGATCTCAGGTTTGGATCCAAATCTCTATTCTTCCCCTAAGTACAGTATCCAGGTCTCAACTTCAGGCTGACCCCAGCAGCTCAGAACACCAGCCCTATCAGTCCCTCTCCACTCACAACCTACCCTTGGCAGACCAGGTGATTACCTCAGGTGCTCCCCCAAAATGGTCCTAGAGATGTCCCTACCTCTCATTGCTGAGCAAGGAGATCTGCTCATGGTGGGTAGCTCCAGGCTTATTAAAACTTCCAATGTGATTAGAAGCAACCAGCTGTGTTCAGTCTAGTCTGGCACCCTTCAGCATCATGGCATACCTGATATGAGAACCTTGATCAGAGGCCAAGCTGGCTCTCATTTTTTCTCTGTAGTCCTGTGCGGCATAGAGAAGTACCCTGTCTTTTCACATTGGGTCTTTCTCAGAGGGACATCAGTAGAGCCTGCATAAAGGAATACAATTGTTACCAAGCTGCAAGCCTATGCGTAGAAAGGATATGGAGTGATTCACAATACTGGTCAAGGTGAACAGGGAATCAATCAAATCCATACAGAAGCTTGAGACTGGCAGGGGATAAGCAAGAACTACCCTGGAGGTAATACAATTGATGGAACTGGCTCTGGGGGTGGAGGTGGAGGAGTGACTATTAGAGACCTGAATTCTGGTGGTCCATGGAGTCTGCAACTTACTATTACCCATGTTCTAGAAAGTTATGGGGATCCATATTATCATGCTAATTTTCAGAATACCATGACAACAGTCCAGGGAATTCTGGCAGGCCTCTTCCAAACTCAGGGAGCTATGGAGGATCTCTGGAATAGACTATGTCCCTCCATGTCCCTGTTGACAAGTCTAGGGAGAACTATTTTCAAGCAGATCACAAAGGGTGTATGTGTACCTGCATGAGTGTATGCACATGTGAGCACACACCCACAAGTGTGTGTGTGTGTGTGTGTGTGTGTGCACCTGTAACTTTAGCCCACTATCTTCATCCTTCCTAAAGCCATAAACCCATCAGAAGGCAGAAGACTTGTAACCAAGGAGACAAAAGAGGAAACTATGGTGGAACTCTGCTTATGCAAAGCTGCAGAATTTGAGTTTATTGTTTTGAGTATTCAAGGGGGAAAGGATGGGCCCAGGAATAAAAACAAATTCTAAGCATAGAGAGGCTGTTGGAAAGTAAGAATGTGAACATGGTCTCTCATCTTAAACAGGATCTAAGACTGCAGTCTGAGAATGTTCTAGAAAGGGCCTTAGACTGGCAATATGAACTCAGATCCCAGTTCTCAGTGCCCTTCATCATGAATCTGACCTTGAGCCAGCTTCCTCCTCTGTAAAATGACCTTGGCAGTCCCATGCTTCGAGGTTGTTGTCAAGATTAAATGAAACCCTTTATTCTGTTGAGCCTCAGATTCTAGAGGGTGCTGTGCAAATGAAGATCTTTATTATCCTGAGTCGCTGCTCCTCCAGGAAGACAAGTGAGGTCAGGGAAGCAGATGAAGACCATCAGGGCAGGAAATTAGGAATGAAATGGTCCCAGTGATTGGAACAGAGAGCCAGGGATCATATTGCTGAGTGAATAGCCAGCTCTTGGGGACTCCCTGTGGAGGTCAGCCACCCTGCATTGTCTCTTCCCAGTTCAGGTCTCTGACAGATGGGCAGCAGGGATTGCTTCCTGGTTCACACAGTGAAATGCTTTGGACAGTTTACAGTTTACCCCCTGAGCCTGTAAATCCAAACTCCCCCCACACTTCCTTGTGCCTGGAACACATTAAATCTGTCATAAGACAGGGCATAAAACATACTGTTTACTTGATTTGATAATTTAACTGTCAAAGGAAATCAGACGATGAGATCCAGTGTGGTAAGAAGTAGGGATTTGTGGCTCTGTTGGAGGTGGCCATCTACACTGTGATTTAGAGAACTCACTCCAGCACTGTGATTGTTCAGGGATGAGAGGTGGCTCAGATGAGTGCCAACAGCACAGTGGACCATCCCCAGGTAAGATCCACCCTTTGGATGACCTCACTCACACCAACCTTTGATGCTGTAGAACACTCTCGGAGTGGCTCAGGGGTATGAATAGGGAGTCTCTATACAGAGACCCCACTCAAATGAAACCTTTCCATATTACTCTTCTCATCTAAAGATGGGTCCAGTCATCATCCTGTCTGTCTCCTAGGTAGATACTGAGAAACTGGACACAAAAATGCTTTGAAGAGTTTTTTAAGTAGCGACACTGGGCCACCCCAATGTCTTTAGAGTATAGACTTCTACCTAAGAAAAGAGACAGAAGACAAATCAGCTTTCTCCAGCTTTCTGGGTAGTCTTACTTCATTTTTTTTTCAGGATACAAAAGTCGTAATTCTCATTACAGAGTACATAAATCCAGAAAGGATAAGAAAGAAAATTCAACACATTCATCAGCCCCCAGCTCAGCAGTGACTAGGCATAACAATTTAATATACTCTCTCTAGCTTTTCATTGTATATAAAAATGGTTTCTGACATGCTTTTCCAACAGTCTTGCATATGGGAATGTGGGGCTTTTCATTTAGTATCTGTTTTGCCTTGGGTTTTGTTTTATTTTTCCATGAATGGGTCATGACTTTTTTTTTTCCAAATGTTTGTTACAGGTGTGCCATCTCTTGTGACCATCTCTCTGTCACTGAACTTCTTGACACTGTTTTTATTTTCAATACTCTCATCTATGATGAGCAGACTCGGGCATAAATATCTGTACAGTTCTGTGTCCTCAAAGTTTACTTTCTAGCTTTGAAACTCTGAAAGCCTAAGGGTCTGAATAAGTTTGTAATGTTCTTCAAGTGTGTTGCCAACCTTTGCTAGATATGCTATGTGGCTTCACAGTCTCACCAGCAATACAGATGGTCCCCAGTTTATAACACTTCAAGTTGACGTTGATGTTTCAACCTTACCAGTGGACAGAAGTGAAATGGCAGTACTGACACTTTGAATTTTGAATTTTGTTCTTCCTGTGGGCTACAAGGTATGACATCTCCTATGGTACTGGGCAGTAGTAAGCCACAGCCTCCAGTCAGCTACACCATTCCTGGAGAATCCTCAGGGCCCACAGTGCATAGTACTGGAAGCTGTGGTGTCTGATCGCTTGGGTACATTCAGTGTGATGACGTCTTATGACATTGTCTTAGTCACTGTTTTATTGCTGTGAAGAGATACCACCGCCAAGGCAATTATTATAAAAGAAAGCATTTAATTGTGAACTTGATTAGAATTTCAGAGGTTTAGTCCATTATCATCATCTCAGGGAGCAAGGCAGCAGGCAAGCATAGTGCAGGAAAAGGAGTTAAGAGCTAAATTCTGATCTGCAAGCAGAAAATGCAACACTGGGCCTAGTGTGGGCCTTTGAAACCTCAAATCCCACCCCCTAATGACATACTTCCTCCAACAAAGCCACACCTCTTAATCTTTCTCAAATAGTGTCACTCCCTGATGACCAAACATTCAAGCACCACAAACATGTTCAATTTCTGGTGGCTTTATCAGGACATACTCCCATCATAAATGTTTGAGCATCTGTACATACATACATACATGCATACATACATACATATATGTGTATATGCATTCAAACATACACAGTGCATTCATACATGGATGCATGTTTACACGAATGCCCTCATTCATGAATACATGCAGGTATACATACATAAAGAAATGGCTAGATAGACATGTTCTATTTTGCTGATTTTACAGGGGCAGGTGAAGTGTTATTAACTATATCACATGTGAATACTCAAAACTTTTTCTGTCAGCATTCAGTGTCAGAAATAACATTTACTTTGAGCACTTTGAACCTAATAATTGTTTTTTTTTCTTCTTGTTTTTGACTTCTAAAAAGCACAAAAACATGCATTTTAGCTATTCTGTAGAAATCTGAGGACACTCGTGTTCTGTAACATCATTCTTACTCCCCTGATTTGTTTATTTCTAGGTTATGCTCTAAGTAGTGGTTGCAAGTCACCTCAAGTTCTTTGGAGAATTTTTTTCCTTGGGGGTTGTTTGATGTTTTGGTTTTAGACAGAGTTTCACTATGCACCTCTGGCTTGCCTTGAACTCAGTGTGCAGTTCAGAATGTCTTCAAATTTGCAATGATCCTCCTCCTTCAGCCTGCCAGATGTTGGGACTGTGTTTGCCACCACAGCCAAGTCCTCAAATCTTTTTTATAAGAGTGCAGGAATAATTAAGTTTATTACCTCCAAAACCCTGGGCTTGTATATTATCATTAAAGAGAAGTACCCTCATAAACATGACTAAAGAAATTTACAACATCTAAAGGAACCCTACTCATTGTAAGGGTACAGTGATACCCACATCCCCTGGCCTCCCTGGGTATTCTGACAGGTGGCTTTCATATCCAATCCCTTTCTATGAAAGTTCACAGAGGTCTCCAATCCCAGACTCAGCACTAAGTCTACCCACCCAGCCTACCCTCCCATCCCTACCCTCAGCTGGCAGGGGGCATCTGGCATTCAACATGATGGGCAAGGAATCAGATGTTTGGCTCTAAGATGTTTTGACTGTAGCCTTTTGCCCAAGCATCTGCTCTAGGGTACTTGCTTTGCAAAACTAACCATTTTGTAAAGAATGGCTTTAATTTAACCCAGGCTAACCTCAAACTCACTGTGTAGATGGTCACGATCTTTAAATTCTGATCTTCCTGCCTATACCTCCTGAGAGCTAGAACCATAGTCATATACTGCCACACCTAGTTGATGCAGTACTGGGGATCAAACCTCAGGCTTTGTACATGCTAGGCAAGCACTGTACCAACTGAACTACATCCCTAGCCCAGAGCAATCTACTTTTGAACTAAGGCATCCCAGGAAAGTAGAGTATGTCCTGGCAATGTCTCAGATGATTCCCTGGTAGAAACGGTCTTTAACCTGAGAGCTACTAAAGACAAGGAGACTGCTTCAGTAGGCACTTGGCAGTGACTGAGAAAGGCTCTGCTGCTGTTCCTTGGGGATCAGAATACAAAACTGCATGATGCCCATGGTCTGAGCCAGCCCTCTCTGACACCTGCTAGCTCCCCTCTGGTGTCCCAAGTGCAATAACAGAGAACCACAAGGGGCAAACCAGCATAGACTCAGCCCTCTCAGGAGCTAGGGCCCACTGACACCAACAAAGTACAGCTGTGTGCTGTGGGGACTCGAGGGGAGGTATTTGCCTGCTGCAAGTTAAGTCCTGAGGTAATTCTGGCTTGCTTGTGCTTTGTTGGAGGACTCTATACTGTTTTCCACTGCACTTGGATTTTACACTCGCATCAATAATACATATAGGTTTCCATTTGTTCACTAATGCCAGCTATTTTCCATGACTCTGACATTTGCCATCCTACATGAGTGACCTTCTTGTGTGTTTCATTTATGACAGTCAAGGAATCAAGAAAAGACAGTATAAGAAAAGGTGACCAGTGCATAGTAGGTGCTCGTTCATAGTAGGTGCTCATGGACTATTGCTTCACTGCCACCACATCATCATCCCTTCCTCCCTGACTGTCATCCTCCTCCTCCTCCTCCCTCTTCTCCTCCCCCTCCTCCTCCTTCATCTTCGTAACCTTTCTCCCTGTTTTATATTTCTAGGGTTCAACTCTAGCCTGAGAATCTCATAAAGGAACTAAAAACTAAACCATGCCAGAAACGTCTGGACTTCTCACCAATACAGGCAACCTTTGGTCTTTTCACGGGAAGTTCATCCCTTTCCCACATGTCCTGAGCGTGGTCTGTGTCTATCAAACTAAACAGCAATGAAGTTCTCCTCATGTCCTTTAGGAAGCCCTTGTGTTACTGGCTGGAAGGATGACCTATCCATTCCCCACTGCTAGATCAGGGCCACTGTCTTCGTGTCTAAAAGGAGCTCTTTCTGGCTGTCTCCCAGCCTCTTACTGCTTTACTATAAATTAGTCATCTACTCTGCTCTCTGTGGGTGACACAGCACATAACAGCTTGGCTGCCACAGCTTTATCAGTCCCCCAGATCTATGAAGGTGTAAGTATGCAGCTGTCTTCCTGCGGGAAGTTAATAGCTCCAAGTACATTCTTTTTAAAGGTTGCTAACATTGCAAGGTTCCTCTTCTTGGTTTATTTTCCATATAGACAAATCTCAGCTTTCCCACATTGTAGTCATGGGAATTGGGGTTCCATTAGAGTCCTCCTCAGCAAAATGCCTTTCCTCTAAAATATCTACTCTAAATTGTGAATAAGGAACAAATTCCCTTTCTGAGCCTATTGTACGAAGTGTTTCTTAAACAGTGGTGTCCACTTACTCTTTCAGCAAATGTTTATCACACCCCCACAGTATATCAGACAGCGTTCTAGGCTCTGAGTACTGAGAACTGAAAATTCAGCAAGGTCTCTTTCCATCCCTTGAATGTTAACTAGAGAGAAAGACCCCATCCAAACTAATAAAGAAAGTGAATGCTGCCTGAAGCAAGCAACAGGGAGACCATAGAGAGGAGTCTAATTGGGGATAGGACAAGGATTTAAGATATAATCACCGGGAAAGCTTTCCTGAAAAGGTAACATTTCAGTGAAGTTGAGGAGGTGAGGGACTGAGGCTCTCTGGTCTCGGTGAATCCATTGTGTGACCATGAGGCGGCTCATACTACAAATAAAATTAAATCATTCGCTACCACGAGGTGGTTTCCAGAGCACTTGTTCATGATCTGCTCATTCGACACTGTTACTATTTGAGTTGGAATATCCCCCCCCCCCGGACTCTGACTTTGGGCACTTAGCTGGGGAGGTCATAGAACATGTGACTCAGCTAGCAAAGGAGGCTCAGTCTGGGCAAGCAAGCCTCGAGGGATACACCCACTTCCAGTCACTGCCTGAGTTCTCTGTGTTAAGTTAACCTAACTACTACCTCAGTTTCCCAGTGCTCCATACTCATCCCCCGGCCTCTATGCTTTGCACATCATGATGTACTTATCGTACCCTCAGATTCCATGGGCCAAAATAAGTGTGTCCTCCTAGAGGCTGCTTCTGTTATATGTTTTGTCACAATGATGAGAAAAGAAACAGAGAGAGAGAGAGAGACACATACAAACACACACACACTCACACCCAATAATAACTTCTGATAGGGATGACATTTTTGTGTGACTTGGGGGGACATACTAAATATCATGAAATCTGATATTTAGATCTCTCTTTTATTGACTTTGTCTTAGTAGCTAACAGTTCTCTAAGAACATCCTGTAGTCTTTTAAAAGACCAAGATCCTGTCTTAGAATTCCGTTGCCTCGCCCTGTAGCTTACCACTTTTAGTGGCTCACTAAAACTACCACTGTGGCTCTCTCTCTCTCTCTCTCTCTCTCTCTCTCTCTCTCTCTCTCCAGCTTCGTTGGGTTTTTATTTGTCTGAGGTTGTTGTTTGTTCTTGGTTTGTTACTGCTGTTTTGTTGTGAGTATGATTGTTTCAAGACACTCTTGTTATATACCTCTAGCAATCTCAAACCCACTGTCCTCTGCCTCTCCCTCCCACGTTCTTGGATTACAACTATGCCTTGAGAGTTTATGTCTAGCTGGGCATGCAATGCTCTACCAGCTTGAAGTTTACAGTCCACTCTGTTTATTCTTGTACCTACTACAATGACCTTTCCTACTCTGGTGGCTCTAGAAAGTTGGTTAAAAACTTGGGCTTCCCAGTGAGACAGGCATAAAATTCTAGTGCTACTACTTTTGCTTTGACCTTGAAAATGACCTCACAAATCCTTCTCTGGGGCCCAGTTTTCATCTCAGTAAAAGCAGATGATAACCAGGCATAGCAGAGTGCATCTGTAATCCACAGTGGGATCGTGGACTTTATAACAAGGCTGTCAAAAAATAAACAAAAATAAAAAAGCAGGAGATAACAGTTATTTCATATATTTTCTATAAGGACTAAATTATCTATTCATGGCGAGGGTGTAGCTACTGTTAGCATGACTGGCATCTGCATCAACATCCAATGGCTTTCCTTTCAGCCAGCCGCCACCCCTTCTACCATGGCTTACATAGATGGAGCCAGTCTCCAACGGTGGCCTTCCTTCTAGCTTTAAGAGGGTTGAGCCCATCCATGTCCAAACTGGGATGTTCAGGGGCTACCACTCCTGACCAGGTGGTTCTGTCTTCATTCCTTCAGTTTGAATGACACCTCCCGCTCACCCTTCCTTTCCTCTTCCATCCCAAGCGTCTTCTCTACTACATAGTTTGAAGCCGGGTCCCTGCAGTGAGCACGCTTGTAGCTATAATTTATTTGTGATTAGTATTAATTTCTCCAAAGTACAATTGGAATTGTTCATTGTTTACAGAACAAACAAGAGAAGAAAATGACATGTTTTGTGAGGAGTTGTGGTGTGGAATAGTTAAATATCACCATGGTTCAGGGAGATTAATGGTAAAATGTTCACAGAGGTCATTTATAATATTAAAAATAAAATTATTGGTGCATCTTTTCAGAAAAAGCAATGAAGATAAATGTCAAATGGGGAAACCTTTGAAAAAAAAGACCATGTAACAAAATGAAGGAGCTATTGGGGGCTGAAAAGAAATAAGACATTTTTAATTTCTTCAGAGAACTCAACCGTGAAAATGAAGCATGCCCCACCTTTCTTCTGATGGCCTTCAGGAAACTATGTGGTTTTTAGGAAAGTCATAGGGAGAAGAAATTTGAAACAAGCCCTCGGTATCTTTCCATGTTAACTAGCATCCCTGGTTTCATCCCGATGCCATCTTTCTCATCCTCACCTCCAAGCCACTCCCCCTACCAGGGGCACCTCCAGCATGTCACCCATGCCCCTCATATCTCCTCAGCTCTATATAATCATCAGCCTCACCCAAGCCATCTTGATGACTTACGTGGTCAGTCCCAAGGCAGCGAGCCAGCTGGCTCTTTCCACTTCCATTCACTCTCCAACTCAATCTCTCCAAATCACTCAGAGCAAACTTCATTAAGACTTACCAGCTGGCCTGGAGAGATGGCTCAGCAGTTAAGAACGTTTGCTGCCCTTGCAGAGGACCCAGATTTGTTTCCTAGCACCCATATCTCTAGTTCCAGGGAATCCAATGCCTTCTTCTGGCCTCTACTGGCACCTGCATGGCTATGGTACAAATACAGACAAGCAGACACACACACACACACACACACTTACACACACACACACACACACACACACACACACCCCACACTCAAAATTAAGTTAAAAAGAAGACTTACCAGAATTCTTGTTTTGAAGTCGGTTGTTAAGATTCATTCAATAAAATCCACAGCCCTGACTCCAGTTTTCAGGATTCTGCCTGCCTATGCTTCTCTCGTCTCCTATAGACAGCCCTTTAGACCCATTGTGACCAGTCATTCTGGGACATAATAGCATTTGCTCTGTTTCTACATCATGACACCCTTCCCACCCCAGCTTCTCTATAGCCATTTCCCTTGGCTGGTTCTCTCTCATCCTTCAATGCCAGTCCCATTATCTCTGTGCCTGCTGTATTAAACGAGGTCTCAAAGCCACCATCCCTTCACTGTTCTCACCCAGTTCCCGGCTTATGGAAACATTCTGAAAACAGCCCTCTAGTAAACTAAGCATTGACTTGGATGGCAAGGATGGAGAAGAATGAGGTTGGGATCTTTCCTTTTGGCATAACTTAGAGGAATGAGAAATTCCTAACAAGACCCAAGATCCTCCTGGCGTGCATCTACTTGAACTTGGTGATCGAGTTTATCCTTCCTTGATGTAAAATCATTAATACTTGCAATGTGCCAGGTACTCACCAGTAGGTAACATGAGTAAGCCAAACCCTTCTGCTTAGAAGGAAACACAAGTCTTCTTTCAAGGAGAAGAACTATCAAGAGGATCAAGGAAATGGCATCTGAGGTAGGAGGAATTGTTCAAATTGAAACAACTCTATAGACAGCTAAGACTGGTTGTACAACCACTGTTAGAAGCTGAAAATCTTGATACCTAATTAGATGCAAAGAGACATGGGAAGATGGACCATAAAGTTTAGAGTATATGCAAGATTGAGCCTTAAAGAAGCCAGGTTTAGAAAGCTAAATCGGTTCATGAGTTGACTTCAGAGGCAAATAGAGAAGAAAACTCATCATTGCAGGTGTGATTTTTTTCTGCTTTAAGGATCTAGCTCTGTAGAGCCTCAGTTCTACCATGTGATGTGAAGAATGCTCACAGCTTCCTTGGGTCCCTAAAACTGGTCCTGCCTAATCAACCTCTTGCTAGGTCTCTCTGCCCATGTTTCATGACTAATTCTCTAAACCCCATGCCTCTACAGTTAGCTCACAGTAAGAACCTACATATTTATTGTCCTATAGACATATGATCTTACCTGATCTTTGCAGAAACCTGTACATTAAGCTGCATTCTTAAGGAAATCCCATGAGTTGAGTTGGTATTCACCCCACTAACCAGCAGAAGTGAACTGGAACCCAGAATCATGTTCCCTATATCTTAATGGATATCATCAACACAAACTGAACAAAATTCATGTGTTGGACCTGCTAGAGCCATTACAAAAATGTAGTCTGGGTTCAAAGGGAATACCTGGAAGAACCCAGAACAGTGAGAGCATGGGTTGGTGAATCTTGGCCATGGCTTATAATTCCCCCAAAGAGAAATAAAAATCTAGAGGACCATATATCCAATGTGAGATGTTCCCAGATTTGGGCACACCTAGTTATTATCCTCAATGCTTGTGGAACATGCTGGTCTAGGCCTCTTCTAGATATTCCTCTTCTGACAGCTTTCGGTGGTCCATTTGCTGTGTGATTCTCATGTTTGTGGGAACAGGAGCCCTGGCCCATGGAAATGCCTGGGTTTAGAAGATGTTGGTACTAGGAAGCTATAGCCAAGATTAAAGGGACTTCTCCATGGTCTCACAGACCTAGAGGCAAGCTGAGACTTCTATCCAGCTCTTCTGCCCTATAGAACAGTGACCATAGGCAGCCATCTGTGACTGGGTCTCTCCTTTAGTGTAGGAACCAAGATGCCAGGTCTTTAATGAGGTTGTCCACACTATAATTTATGAGACCCAAAGCCTTCAGAAGGACTGGTTTCTGCCAGGCTTAATTTACACAGTTCACATGCTTTCCAATGCCCCATTAAAGTCAGCAAGGAAGCTGTAACTGTTGGCCCGTACACACGATTTGACTTCATCCTCACCATGTCACCATTCATTTTCATGTCTCTTGGCTTGTTTACCCTTAAGCACCTGGCTCTCCTAGGCCTGGGGAGTATGAAGTCTCTACCAGGCAGATGGGATCCCAGCATAGCCCTGGATTCCAGCTCTAGCCCATGCCTACCCACAAATCCTCTATATTAAAAGTTTGTCTCATATCATCTCCAGTTTGATTTAAGAGTAAGACCCCCTTCTCACCAAAGCAGCCCTCACTCCCCTTCCTTGTAATAAATGTCATTGGTTAGGTAGGAGTGAACAGGTAGGAAATGACCAGAAAACTGAGACAAATGTGCTTTTTTTAAAAAAAAGTCACATAAATTCCTTTAATTAAAAATGAATTATGTGCCCTAAAAATCTGATAAAAGTTCAAAAATTTGAACTAGAAATTTGTGTAGATTTCATAGCATCTAATCTCTAAGACACAGATGAAGGAAGGGAAGCATTGTGTGCATTTCTGTTTCAAATGTAGTCAGGGAAGAATTCATTCCCGCGAGTGAACCCAATAAGTCACCTACGGTGTAGAACAGCAATTCATGGAACTTGACCTGGACCACACGTGTTGCTGATGCAAATCTAAACTAATTTCTGCAACATCCACTGAGAAGATAAATAGACAAACAAATGTGCCATGTTGTTTCAGAGGAGATGTTCCAAGATGCAAATGACGAATGGCTGGGACAGGAAATGCCAATGTGAGGCCAGCTTGCTGGGTGAGCAGCTCAGCAGAAGGCTTCGAGGGAGAGCCATCGACAATGCTGGGCATTAATCAAGTTGGCGCTAATGATAGCAAATCCATCTCATCAACTTGTAGCCATCAATGCCATTGCTGAGCACCTGATCAGGAGATCATGAACGGAAAGAGGCTTCGAGATAAGATTTGAGGTTAACACTCCAGTGTGTAAGAGGACAGCAGAAGCATGGAGGGAAACAAAGGACCCATCCAAGACCCCACAGATACTAAGCTTCAGATTCCTCCAGTCCTCCAAGGTCATGCCACTCAACTATGTGCCTCCACAAACACTCAGAGGTCTCTGGGCATCTCCTCCTTTGGGCTCAAGGACATCTCCAGAGATAAAGATGACATTGACCTGGGTGGCACATGAATACCGAAACGATTTCCCACCTGCCTGCCAGGTGACTCCCGTGGTCATTGGGCACTGCTTGTGCAAAATGGTCTATCTTGAGTCATAGGACAAGATGTCACTGGAGGACCATCTGACCAAGTTCTGGGTTCTTGTCTTTCTGTTACTAGTAAAACACCTCAGTAAGCAACTGGTCACATGTTTTAAAAGCAACTGTTTAAAAAGCAACAAGCATTGCTTAGGCTCTTAAATCCCCAGTCTGATTAATCAGGTGGGAATAATAACTGTTCAACTAGGTTTTTATAGGCTTCAGACAAAGAAGGCTTAAGGAAGCACATTGTAGGCTATTAAAATGCTATGCAAAAAGGAGTGACAGGAATTTAATGCGCCCAGTGACTCACACTGTCAGACCTGAAGGAAGTGCTGTTTCAAGGGCTAATACGTACATTTCCACAGTGATGACCATTATTAATGAAAGATCCCTGAGTATCAGCTCTCCCACAGGTGACATGGTCTTTTACCTTATGTGACTGGGGAATCTGGGATGTTTCAGTGATACTTGGAAATTACCAGCACCCTTGGTATACCTGCAGAGATACAAGGGCAGCTCTCTTGTGCCCAAGCCCCTCCCCTTCCTCACTGCTCCAGAGACAGGCTACAACTACACCAGGGTCTCAGCATAGCCCCCTCCTCAGGATAGAACAATGCTTACAACCACAGAGAAGATGCTGTTTAGGAAATCTGGGTTCTTGTTTAAAACCACTCACCAAGGATATTTTCCTCCTAGGAATTTATGGGCTCCATAAAAAAAGAACTTGAGGAGACAGAGCGGTTGTTTTTGGTTGTGCCTCATTAGTTCTGAGTTTGGGCTGGCAGTAGAGATTGGAGTACCTGGAGTCTATCTAATTGAGTCTCTGGTAAGCATTAAACTCACTTGGTCCAAGGGAGAATCTACCAAGGAATCTGGAAGTTCCAGGAGAGGAAAGGAGCTAGCAGTGGAAGCAGTGCCAAGACAGGTAGTTTCTTCAGGCTATGGATGAGCCTAAACCCAGGAAGAGATCCCTGGAACAAAAATCCATCAATCCTGGGCATCCAAAGAGTAAAAGAAGCACCTCCTCCACTCCTATGCCCCTCCTTGTCAAGATTTGCGGTGAAGGGCAAGCATGCCAATCATCTGCACACTATGCCCAACGTCAGCATTAGGCACAGCCATCACTTTGATGACCCCTTCTTAGACAGAAGCAGCACACAAACAAGGGAGAACACAATGGGAAACGCATAGGTTTCCACCAATCCCACAGCAAACCAGTGACCACTCTGAAACTTTGTATTCTCAACAGTAAAACAAATTTAATAACACCTTTCTCTGCTGATGTTCGGGACCAGTTTAATACCCAGTTATTATGGGGGTGAGGAGGTCTATATTACCAGACAACTGTTGTAGATGCATAAAACTCCATACCTCCCTTCAAGTTAGCGGCAGTTTGCTGAAGAAGACAGACAAACAGCTAATAATATTATGAGGGAGAACCTCAACTATGCCACATGCAAGAAGTAATGTGTGTAGAAACCCAAGTGAAAGAAATGTTTGGGGAGAATAAAAGAAATCATGAAAATGGGTGAGGAACAAGGTCCAGTACCCAGCTGCTGAGAGGTAAGGGCTGGTGGAAAATGACCCTAAAACAATGACAGTGGCCCACACACTGCTTATTGATCCAATAGGAAACACACTCTTTAAGGATCAGAGAGAGAAAAAGAAATAGAGACACAGATTTCATTGAAACTTTAGATACCTGTATACCAAAATACACTAGGAATGTATATACTACATATGCAAATAGAATGCATTCAAGCCCTTATTAAATGACCTCATACAAATCATTATGCACTCTTTGGTGAAGGGACAAAGGGGAGAGAGTACTTGCCTACCATGTCTGACACTGTGAGTTGTTTGGGTTTTTTGTTTTTGTTTTTTAACCCAGCCGTGAAAAGAATAAAAAGAATTTAAAATCTGAGAACACATGAAAACCTCCTTCTCAGAAAAATTCAAAGTAAAGAGCTTTTAGCTTAAAATAAAAATTCTGATAATACTCAGGGTGGACCAGGATACAGAATGAAGGGCGAGCATGTATGAACACAGCTGGGGAAGAGTGTAAATTGGATTCACTTCTGGAAAGCAATTTGGCAATGTGTATCAAGAGCTTTTAAAATGTTTATACCTTTTGATTCAGTAATTCCACTTCTGGGAATCTATCCTATGAAAATAATCGGAAATGCAGGCAAAGGTTTATGCACAAAGATATTCTTCAAAGTGTTATTATAAACAGACTAGCCGCCCAATCGTTGAATAATGTTTAAATAAATGATGGCCGATATCACACTGGATTGTAGCTATTAAAAAGAATTCAAGAGGGAAATGTTTAAATCCCTTGGAAAAGTTTGTGATGGCGCTATCATTATTTTAAGACCTGTACACGTATGAGGGGACCATGAGCACTTTCTAAATCACAGACACAAAGAACTCAAGGTAAATTAGCCAAGGCAGTTTTTAAAAGGGGGAGAGGAAGCCTCTAGGCTGTGGGATCCTGGATGCTCTTTTTGTTTGCTTCCAACTTCAGATAACAGACTGTTTTAAATAAAGGAAAGTTGCAAAGAGGCAATAAGACAAATCCAGTATGTGAAACACTCACTCACATGCCCTTAAAGATGCACAGTGGGTGCACAGTACGCATAAACGGCAGAGCTTAAAATGTTCCCGTTAAGTTGAGAGAAGCTTTATAAAGCCCTTGAGTTTTCTTGTGGTTTTTATTTTGTGTGTGTGTGTGTTTTCTGTGGCAGGCTGGAGTGAGAGCCATCTGTGCTAAGACTAAGGATCTCCTATGATAAAGCCAAGGGAGAATGCTTTGAAAATGAAGTCACCAAGCACATGCCCAGCACCTTTCTTATCATTCTAAATGCCCTGACCGTCTACACAGCTCACAGCTAAAAATCCAGAGCAGAGTGCTGGCTTTGGCCCCTCTTCAGCTGTGCTGTATCATGTCCAGGGTATAAATGTGTTTCTTCCTGGTCTCTTCCCTCCCCCCCCAACCCCTGCTTTTTTTTTTTTTTTTTTTTAATGAAGCCAGTAGAATCCAATCGATTGCAAGGGGCTCCACCCTAATCTCATAATCTATCTTTTCTCTAAATGTCTAAACAGAGTAGAATAAAATATTCACCCTTTTAACGCCATTAACACATAGTTTGAGTGTTAAACTTGCCAGCGCTTGGAGACAGGATAGAAACTGTATTTAGACCTTTGTCTGAAGGAGGGTAAAGAGGTCGGTCAATGTCACCAGACTCCCCATTCCCTCCCACATAGTACCAGTAATAATGCAGTCCTGTCCTATCTGTCACAAGGTCAGAGCACAGATGACTATTAGCCCCCATTTGCCCTGGATTCCTGGGGCTCAGTTCTCAGCACCCCTGCAAGGCTCTCCCAGTCAGTACCTTGGGGAGATAACCTCTCCTCTGCTTTGGGGCTTTGGGGGGAGAGACTGGCTCTTCCCTGAGAGCTGCTATTGAGGAAACATTTCTTAGAATATAGTGCTGTCCACATACAAAAATAAACATGGCTCTCACATCAAATGAGATTGAGCAAGAGAGTTTCTTCTGGAGCCAAATACAATGGCCAACAACCCGGGAACGTGGATATCATTACCCCAAATTCTGCGTCCTGAAATGGGAGCAGTTACTTTTTTATTATAATAGGGCAAAAAAAATCATAAATCGAGAGTCTTTTCAAATCAGAAACATCAGGTGGATAGTTCACAAAAAAATGAGTATATCTCTCTGCTATCGGCCTTGAATGTTAGCAGATAACATTCTTAGACTGTGGACCAATGGAGACAGAGGTGTGTTTGTTTATTCCAAAGGACTTGCCTAGATGTCAGGTCACTCACAGGGGTAAGCAATAAATTATACTAAGGGGCTAAGGTAGCCCAAGACCCTGTGGTTCTGAACCTGCAACATCCCAACTCTTCAAACCATTGTGCTTCTAGTCAAAACCAATGTTTAACACGGGTGAAGCTTTTTTAAAACAAAACTGGGATTTAAGCTAAAGCATGCTAGTCGAGTTGGTGTATGGAATTAAAGCCATCAAACAAGCTCCACATCTTACCTTTCCCAGAGAGCACTGACGCTCTGACGTGCTTTTGATTTTTGTTTTTGATCCTGGGTTTTGATCTGTGTTTGGAACTGCCATGCTGTGGGAAGGATGGCAGGGCTTCATTGCACAGCAGAACGTATGGTGTACTTAGGTCCCGAGAACCCCTGGAGGAAACTTTACCCTGTGCACAGGGAAAGGTGAACAACTTCCCTCCTTCTCCCTCTGTGGGCAAGAAAAGGGGAGAGATGACAAGACCAGGGACCTCTGGGCATTCATCCCAGACAAAATTTAGAGCAGAGACATCCACTAAAGCCGTACTGGGCTCCAGCTGGCCAAGGCCTTGGCTGATAAAGCCAGTGATTCCTGCTAGAGCTGGTTTTAGACTGCATATTAATTCCCTGTCCCTGCTGTAATGAACTACCAGAAGCTTAATGGCTTCAAACAACACGAATTTATTCTCTTGCTGCTCCAGAGGGCCAAGGTCTGAAATCACTTTCATTGGCCACGTGCAAAACAGTCTGAGTTGGAGACTTTGCTGGGAAGTTTCTAGAAACATGCTTTTGGGCTGGGCTGCTTCCTCTGGAGAACCAATTTCCCTGCCTCTTCTAGCTTCTTGGGGCCTTTTGTGGTCCACGGGTCATAACCTTCCCCCTCATTCTGAGATGCATGCTTCTCTTGTTAGGTTTTGGGGGGAGGAGAGGTCTCAAAGGACCCAGCAAGAGAGATACACAGATACACAGAGTCAAAGATGATTGAGCTTTAACTGAAGAGTTTATTCTCTAAGGACACAGCGGGGAGGGCAGAGAAAGAGAGAGAGAGAGAGAGAGAGAGAGAGAGAGAGAGAGAGAGAGAGAGAGAGAGAGAGAGAGAGAGGTTGTGTTGCCCATGGAACTGTGCACCCTCAGTGTCTTTCAGGCTTTGCTCTCTGGAAGAGCCTGTTCCCAGGAGCAGGGGAGAGCATGGTCCCCTGCCTCCATGATCTGAGAGCCACCAGTACAGTTTCTGTTTCTTATAGACTCTCTTGCTTCTCTCTGATAAGGACCCTGGGATTCCACTGGGGCTCCCTGAGTAATCCAGGAGGATCAAGCCACCTAAAAGGCTTAATTATAACCAGCCAAGTAAAGCTCCTCTTTACCACAGAAGGTAACATTCATAGTCCTAATAGGTTCTGGGGACTGGGGGACAATTATTTCAATCAGTGTGTTCTAGAAATAACCTCTGAACATAGGTGCCCACAAACTCTCCTAGAGGCAGAGTCTGGGAAGAGTTGGAGAATGGCCAGCAGCTCAGACAGTTTCATGGAGATGATAAAAATTTGCCTGTGAGTTCTGGAGCCCAGTTGAATGATGCTGAGGACATGTGCATGCTGGGAAGAAGGTATTAGGGACATGGTTGAGGTTTGTGAGCTGTACCTGAGCAATGGGTAACACATGAGTGCACCATCACATGGCCCTGGGCACATGAAGAGAAGTGAAAGGAGATGAGATAGAAAAAAATTATTAAGTCCCCATTCTGGGACCTTAAGGAACAGATTAAGGAGCCCAGATTTGATTTCCTGGAAGGACATCAGGCCTGTTCTCCTAAGGCCAGAAGTTATAGAGCAAGCCCAGTCAGGCTGGAGGCCAGTGTGAGCATGCCAAGCAACCATCTGTTGTGTGACTTTTCCTGGGCAAATATGGATTTCTAGTCATCCCAGATAGAGCTCTGGTGACATACATAAGGAACAACTGCCCCTAAGTCTGGCTTGATGGAAGCATGAGTTTATTGCAGCTACTTACAGGAGCACAGGTGAATTGAAGGCAATTGCATCACTAAAATTCCCACCTCAGCATGGGTAATAAACAGGAACCCCGAAGCTCCTGCCCACCCTGCAGGCAGCAACACTGAAGGGTTTCTCTCTATAGCCATTGTTGTTTGTGAATCTTAAATTTTTGCTGAGCTTCCTGAATCTTAGGAAGCTTTCTGTTCCCTCCAGGAGAGGATATCTGAATTCAGGGAAAAGAGTTTGTGCCATAACACCTGCATCATCTATCATCACAGAGCTATCTTTACTTGGACTGGCCTGCAGCGGATGCTCAGGTCACCCCCAGCAATCCCTTCCATGCCATGCAGAGAACAGCCTTTCAGTAGACTGCATTTCAGCCTCACATGTTGGCTATGAGACCTTAGGCTACTCTCCAAACCTCTCAGAACTCAGTTTCCTTACTTGGGAAATTGAGATGGGCACCATTGAGACCTACATAGATGCTTCATAGGGCTCAGTGTGCCAAGGTAGGTGGAAGAGTTCTAAAAGAAAGCAGGATTGGTGTGGCGTTGGTTTCCCTGCCGTAGGGAGCACCCCAGTGAACTAAGAAAATCATAGAACTCTGGATATTAAAGATCATCTGTCTGGGGATATTATACATTACAGTCAATTTAGTATGGCTTCTCAGACAAAATTGGAGAAACTCACTGAGAGGCTAGAAGGCTCAGAGAGGCTAGGAACCAGGGCCATTGGGAGCACAAGATGGAACCAGGGCCATCGGGAGCACAAAGATGGAACCAGGGCCATCGGGAGCACAAAGATGGAACCAGGGCCATCGGAGCACAAAGACGTGAGGATGGATGGCATGGGAAGCCTGGAAAGGCAGCTGCCATGGTGAGAAGTAGAAGCTAAGCCCCAAGTGGACCACAATGCTCCTCTCCACTCGGACCAGAGCTTCCCACACAAGAGCTAAGCATCAGAAAGCACAGGCCAGACCTTTCCTTCCCTCCATTCAGCAAGGGAGATGATGCCAAGCTGGCCTGTTCCCTCTCCTCCTCACAGCCTTGATCTCTCAGGCTTGCAGAGACTCAAGTGGCAACAGCATGCTTAGTTATCATGATGCATCGCTGATGAGTCAGAACTAATAACTGCTAGCATGCTTATTGTAAGACACAGCCCTCCATTCCTTTCCAAAAAATGTGGTTCCTCTAAGGATTTGGGAGTTGGAGTACATCTTAGTAATGTAGTCAAAATCTATCCTTTTATAGAAGAGACAATGTCCAGATAGAGAAGGGACATTGTCAGCCTAGCCAATCACAGAGGAGTCAGGTCCATCTCCCACAGCAGTATAAGCTTGTGTTGCTCTTCACAGCAGAAAGTGCCTGTACTCTCTTGATTTTCAGTAATTGCCTCCAATGATAGGATCTGATATCAGAGCCTGGAAAGGTGATACTGGACCAAGTAAATCTGGTAGATGCCCAAATTCTAGAGTAAGGTGAAGCCTGGTGGGGCAGGGCCTCCACCAGGAGGTTCTGCACCACAAAAATCATGGATTCCAAGATCCCAGAATACTCAGAGAATATGGGCCAACCTCAAGCCATTGGTAGTCTGAGATCCTGAGTAGACTATGAATATGCATGAGGGGCTTTGGTACTTCCGTTGGCCTTGAGCATGGCCAAGTGGAGACTCAGGCATCTTGGTCAAGTTTTGGGATGTAGTGGAGCAGTGTTTCCACAAGACCAGCCAATGCCTTTGACAACCCCAACTAACCAGGAACATGTGTGTCTGTGTGCCCTCTAGGAACATCCCCCGGCTCCAAGATGGCCTTGCAGAGTTCCTTTACCTGTTGGAACGGGACAGTCCTCCAGCTCGGGCAAGCCTGTGACTTCCACCAGGACTGTGCCCAAGGAGAAGATGAGGGCCAGCTATGCAGTAAGTAGAGGGGGAGTTTCAATCCTGCTCAAACCTAACCACCCATGCCTCCTCCTAGCCCATCACCCCATGCATGCAAGCCTCGATCACCACCATAACACCCAGTGGCTTTATGACCACTCTCTTGGCAACACAATTCCTCAAATGTAGAGCTAAGATGTGAGGTTCAGAAGCAACACAGACCTCCAGGTCTGTGGTCACAAATAAGGGGCTTCAGTGATGACTCAGTGTTTAAGAGTACTTGCCAGACTTACAGTGAAGACCAGGGTTCAGTTCCCAATACCCACACTTACATATATATGGCTTACAACAGCCTGTAACTCCAGTTTCTGGGGATCCCTCTTCCAGCTCTGTAGGTGCCTACATGCACGTGGAACACATACATACAAGCAAACACACACAAATGCACATTTTAAAAAATAAATAATATCTTTTAAGTTCTGTTCTTGGCATCCTCGAGCCCAGAGGAGATGAGCAGGATAGAGCCTAACCCTGTGGTGTGGCATTAGAACTCTCTGTGTGCACGGTGCCTTCACTCTGCTCACTCTTCCTCCCCATCTTCTGGGCACCAGAGCTGCAGTCATCTCAAGCCACTTCGTGTCTCCATGGTAGCTCCCTGGCTTTGCTTGAGTGGTCTCAAGCAAATACACTTCTTAAGTGTCAGCTATTCCTTGAAGACTCTCTTCAACAGTCTGTTCCTCCAAGAGCCTTCTCTCACCATCTCCAAGGAGCACAGTTTGTTCTTTGTCTTCTGTACCCTTCCTACTCAACTGAGTGCATCCACTCATAATCATTTCCAAAACTTGTTATTAGTGATTGTTTTGTAACACAGACCACACACCATGTAACTCCCTCATTGAAAGTATGCATTCCACTTCATTAATATAGTTACAGGGGTGTGCAGCCACTACTATGGTTGAATTTTAGAACGTTTTACCATGCCACCTAAAAGATGCCTTGCAATCTATGCATTTTTCTTGCACCCTTCTGCCACTGCCCCTAACCATTAATGTCTCTGTTTGTTCAGACGTACCTCTCTGGGCATTGCATACAAGCTAAATCATATAATATGCATGGGTTCTTTTTTATTAATTTCTTCAACTGTCTTGGTAGTTTTAAGGTTCACCTACAGCATGGCACATACCAATTCTGCCTTTTTGAATTGCAGAATAATGTTTCATTCTATGAATATGCTACAGTTATCCCATCCATTCACTAATTCGTGGCCATTTGGTTATTTTCAGTTTGGCCCTATTGTACATAATACTGCTATGAATATTCACACCTCAGTTCATGCACAGATAAGGGTTTGCTTCTCTCAGCATGCACCTCGGATAGAATCCCTGGTTCACACAGCAACTCCACATGTCATATGTTGGGCAAGTGTCAGCATTTCTTTAAAAGTAGCTCCACCATTTTACATGCCCACCTGTAATATACAAACAATCTGTTTTCTCTTTGCTAACACTTGATATTAAAGTCTTTTATTTATTTTAACCATCCTAGCAGATATGTGTGAATTATGTGTTATGGAGGTGGTTTCCAGGTCTCACTTCCTCTCTGTGGACAGATGGGTCTGGTATTCTTTTCAGTGCCAGAATCTCTCCTGATTCTTGGCATGGGATGAGTGCTCGCTGACTAGTGGCTAAAATGATTGGCTGAGTTGGGAAACTGGCTGAGTGGGAATTGAGCACCATAAAGAAAAATAAGTTGCCGTGGCTACACTGGTATGCGGGCAGCCCAGACTCCCCACCAATGACGGCTCCACTTGAAAGGATTTTTGCCAAGGAAACCACAAACACTTACAGAGCACCTGTAGTGAGCTAGAAAATGTGCTAAATCCTAGGGCACAGGCAAATGACAAGGATTTAAGATGCAGAGCAGCAAAAGCCCAAGGCAAGTTTAAAGAATGAAGCAGTGCATGGCCCTTGAAAGCTGGCAAAGGGGAGGCAGTTGTGCCTGAGATATGATGGGACCCAGACCAGCGGCTCAAACACACAGGCCACAGACACCAGTGACCTCTGAAGAATTTTGCTAAATACCTTGAAAAGCTGAAAATTGTCCCTAAGTTCATCTGAACCCCATGGAAATTAAAAGAGGTTTATATAAATCCGTCAAAGTAAAGCAATAGATACACATTTTTTAATTTCAAAAATAAATCTTATTTTCATAGAAAGACATCAAGTGAGGTATCCAATGATAATAGAGTTATGAAGTTTTGAGACAGCGTTTTGATATCCTAGGCTGGTGTCCAACTTACTGTGTAGCCAAGGCCTGAACTACAATGCCTGGTTATATGGGGACCCAGGACTTCATGTATATTAATCAAGCATTCTGCCAAGTGAGCTCCACCCCAGCCCTGTGGCAAGTTTTCATTTAAGACTCCATGAAGAGTTGTGGGGTGGCACTTTGCTTGCCCCCACATTCTTTGTTCCCAGTTCTTCTCAGCATCCTCATAGCAACACCTAGCCTAACCTGCTCACAGTGGCCTGGGCAGTCAGTCTATATGCAGACATGTAGTTATTTGTGCCTGCGGCATTTCCCGCAGCGCTGCTAAGCTCCATAATTCTGCAAGTGCCTTTTAAAAGGGTTTTTTTGAGACTCACTTCCCAGCTGGGACACAGGTTAGGCAGGCCATGCCCTGATTTTCAGTGGGGAAGATGAAGGCAGGGAAAGGGAATTGATTTGTTCAGGGTCACACGGCATGTCGGGAACAGAGCTGTGATTAGAAGCTCAGAGACCTCAGGACCTGGCCCGTTACAGTGGTTTGGGGCATCTCCCACTTCTCCGTGGCTTGTCATCGTGGATTTCTGGAAGCAGCCCTCAGCTTCAGGACAGCCAGGCTTGGGTACCAAGGTCAGGAGCACTGGGACCAGTGGCCTTTTCAGCCATGTTTGAAAAGCTGCTCCAACCAGCTGTCAGAGGGACAGCTCTACCTGGAGAACACCCACATGTGCTGCAGAAACCAGAAGCCAGTTGCTAGGAAGGAAGGCTTAATTCAGAGAGTTAGTCCAATCTTTCCACCATCTCTTGGCAAAGGTCTTAGCAGATATCCTTCCTCTTGCTTATGGCCCTATTCCTTCTGGCACTTCTGCTATTTGCCCTGTACCACTGTTGATGCTGGAAGCCATCAGGATGATGGTAACAGCAGCCGACAGGAGCAGATGCTCTGTGCCAGGTACTCTCCTCCAAGATGAACCTATTCCGTGGTCACGGAGAGCAGGAAGCTAAGCAATCATCCAGGCTTGAGCATCAGTTCAGCCTCAGCCTGATTTCAGAGCCCACACGTGTGTTCTGGCACCCAGCAGGCCACACCCACCTGTTGCATGAGCAGCGTGGGCTTTGCTGACCACTAAACCTCCCTTGCTAGAGACTCTCCTTGAACAAAGGAGGCTGTGAAGAACCACAGAGGTCCAGGATTCTACCACCACCTTTCTGTGATGCAAAGAGGTCTCAGGATTTCTTATCTGTGATTCAATCCCTGTCCATGCTCCTGCTTTTCAGATTAAAAACATCACCAAGTGTATACCCAGTGTATATATACCCAAGTGTATATCCAGTGTATACCCCGTGTTATATACCCAAGTTATATCAGTGTATACCCAGTGTATATATCCAAGTGTATATCCAGGTATCAGTGTATATATACCCAGGTGTATACCCAGTGGAGAGTATCTGTCAGTACCCCAGCCTCAACAACATGTGCCTCCCCTGGAAGGGGACTTCATTCCCTTCACCAACTCACTAGCTATGCAGGTAGATTGCTTCCCCTCCCAACACAATCTCATCTGTTTTGTGGGTATGTGCTTCCATCCAGGCAAAACCAGGTTTTTTTTTTTTTAAAGTTTATTTCTTTATTGTAAAATAAAACATTTTGGTTGTAAAATACTGGGAAGATCCAGAAAAATGCACAGGAGAAAATACTATTGCCCATAACCCTCTCTCCCAGACATTCCGAGATAACCATAATATTTTGATACATTTCCTCTAACATTTCTCCCATGACTCCATATTTTCAAGAAAATGTATAACACGTATTTATCAAAAATGTTAACAGAGTTGTCACAAGGGAAGGGAAAAGAAGTGTCACTTGGCCTGCCGTTTACACTTGGCAGCTTCCGAACTGTAGCTGGGGTCACGTCCCTGTGACTCTACCCATTTGTCTCTCTTAGAGTGGAATCAGGTGTCATAATTGCCAAATGTGGTGGGATTGATTGACCCCCAGCGCAACTCCATTTGCCATCCAGCCGATGAGAAGTCTGGCCACAGCCCAAGAACGGGGACTCTGTGAAACCAACACCTTTCCAACGTGCAGTAGCCAGAGATGCATTCCCTGGAGAGCTAGCTAAAAGACAGATTCGAACCAGCAGGCTGGGTGGAGCCCAGGAAACCCATGCTTCTAATTTCACAGGCCATAGAGGAGTCCCAGGTCCCTGGAGCCCATTTTCAGTGACAAGAAGTTAAGGAGCACACCTGTTTCTTTTCCTTCAACACATCCATAGTGATGTCCTACAGTGGGCCATGTACTCAGTAAGGTGCCTGGGCTGAGTGAGAAGAGCTGCCAATCAAAGGCTGGATGCTAATAGACTCAGCCTTATGGGCCAGCCTATGCTCAGCAACTAGCCTCAGCAATGATTTCCTAGCTTCAGCAGAACCCATCAGGGGTGTTTGTTTTGACACACACCCACGCCAGCTCCTTCCAGAGTGCCTTTTTACAGAGCACACTGCCCTGATGTGCTTTATAAGATGGACACCCTCTGGGCCCCCCTTTCTCCCTTCAAGGTTTAACTGTCACATAAACCTGCCATTGACCTGTGTTGTTTTCCTGCCTGTCTTCTTTCCCTTTATTCAAACAAAAAGAAATAGGACTTCCCCTAAGCAGCTCTGGGAGGCCCTTCCTGAAAGATTGGAAGGACCTGTCCCTACCCCATACCCCAGGGTGCTGCTGGCTCCTCCATCCTCCTTCTGCAGTGACTTCCCCTGATGTGGGTGTAGGTGGCCATGGATAATACCATTGCCACCTTCTTCCTTTATCTTATTCTAAAACCAACCCTATCAAATAGAAACTGACTCTACAGAAGTAATCAGGGGTCTAAGAAAGGAAGCGACTGACCTACTGACCTAGGGGAGCCCAGCAGAAAGGAAAGGCTGAGCCTAGAGCTCCTAGGTTTGCGTACTACTGTGGTGCAAGTACCAGAAAGGGTTGGGGGCAGGGTATTCTTAGCCCTTGCTCTACCCTGACTCCTCCCACCAGCCTAGCCTTGGCTTTTAAAGCATTCCTGTGAAGCACCTTCCTAGAAGGTCACTTCTAGATGCCAGTTGGTTTCTGGTTTCTGTGCAAGACTTGGATATGGGATCCCTTGAGGGTGGGAGTAAAAAATAAAACAGAAAGATCTCCTTAGCTTTTGGATTTTTAATCAGAAGAACAAGCAGGGCTTGGGGGGAAAATGATTTCTTCAGGGGGGTATAAATGGGAAGAGATGCTTAGAGTCAGTGACAGCCTGTTTTAATTTATAATTCTGCCTCTGTGTGAAATGCACAGAGAATCGGGGGGGAATGAGTAATAATTCACTGTGGTGCTGTCACAGCCAGGAAACACGAGGGCCCTCATCCGCTGCCACTGCCAAGAAGGCTGAGACACAGGAAGGACATGCAGAGCGGTGGGCCTCTTAGAGAGCTCCTCTCCCATATGGAGACAGAAATCCGCTGCTTCCTCATAGCCAGGCCTGGAGCTGCTGGGGTGGGTGACTGTAGGAAAGCCTAGCAGAGAACACACCACCAGCTCTCCTGGCTAAGAACCTACCCAGCTCCAATCTCAAAGGAAGCTGGAGGAAGTGGGTTCTCTTTCCTCCCCTTTCTGGGGATACTTGGGAAATGTAGAGCATAGAACACTGATATAAAAGAAAGGGTTATGGCCTCCCTTGCAGCTGAGGATCCCAGACCCCTTGCTACCGAATCTTTAGATGATATAGAGACCATTGTAACCCGGATTGTTTAAGGTGATTGCCCAGGTGATGGTACAGGAGTGAAATATCCCCAAATATCAGCAGCTTAAATCTGCATTTACAGCACTGAGGTGGGCAGGGCCTTAGCTCCACAAGGATCCAGGCTGGCTGAAGCCCACTAGGGAACAAAAGATCCCTAATACAGCAAAGGAAGGGAGACTGAAGAGTCTCAGACTAAAACCAGTGTGAGACACACCCAACTTCCACTCATCTAACAAACTGCTCAGAACTCAGCACGTGACTTCACTTCACTGCCAGCCCAATGGGGCCAGTAGAAAAATGTGAACAATTATGTCTATGCCAACAGGGGTGATATAAGAGACTCAAACCAACTAGTCCCAGTTAGAACTCCCTCTGCCACTACCACACAATGACAAGAGTCATTGTGTCCACCATTACAGATGGGTGCCCTCTAGCTATACATTGCCCTCTCTTCAACCATGTCCTTAGTGGATCAGAATTAAGAGCACAGAATTGAGGAGACAGTATGGGTTCTAGTCCCAGTGGGATGACTGTAGGCTGTTTGAATTTGTTTAGCATTTCTGAGCTTCTCCTTTGTTATAGACAAGACTTAGTTGTGAATTTAGTATTTCCATTTCATTTTAAGTGAAGTATCATAGAATCACTAACCAACACATGCACTCACATACACACACACCATGTGTACGAACACACAGTGGTGGGGAAGGTCAATCTTTCCATTGGGTGACACCATTGATGAGAATAATGCGGTCATCCCTGGCTAAGTTGCCTTGCTGAGGGCATGGTTTGCTATTAGGTACTGGTAATGATGGTGCCCTGTGATCTCTCCACAGGTAAACTTCCTGCTGGGTTTTACTGTCACTTTGAAAATGGCTTCTGTGGCTGGACCCAAAGTCTACTCTCACCCCATATGCCCCAGTGGCAAGTGAGGACCCTAAAGGATGCCCATTCCCAAGGCCACCAAGGTACTGCCTCTCTTCCCTTCTCCCTGATGTCCACCCTAGTGTCTAAGTAGACTGATAAGAGACATAGAACCCCAACCCAGCACAACAAGGCGTCCCCTCCTATGCAGTATTCTGCTCAAAGCTTACCTGGAGTGCTCACACCCAATCTCCTCTTTGTCTCTTCTTGAGCTCTAGATTATTGAACATCTCCAATCTCGGGGTCACTTTAGTTATTAAGATATGGAGCATTGATGAGACAGTAGCTGAAAACCAGCATCGATTTTCAGGCCAAATGAAACTGAGGAAAGACAAGAAATTAGTCTCGCCAGGAAGCACGTGGGCCCCAGGATGACCTGGGCTCTGGAGCAGGGTGAAGAAAGGGAAGGTCACGAGACTATTGGAAGGCAAATACTGCCATGACTACCCATGAGGTGGGTCAGGAGAGTCCAGTCTGCTTCCGGCAGCCTGTGGATAAAGCTGATAACCTTGAGCATGGAGTAGCCAGAAGCATGCACGGTTATGGAACCTCCTAGGCAGTTTGGAGTAAAGGACTTAGAATGAGCCAGGGTTTGGTGACAATCACGAGTGGGCTTCCTTATTCACTGTAGACAAGAAACCAGCATCCTCAAAGATGGGCTAAAGCAGAGCTCTGCACAGTCCACTAACTACGCCCCTCAGTGCATAGTGATAATACATGTGTGACTCTTTCTCTCTCTCCCCTAGACCATGCCCTGTGGCTCAGTACCACTGACGTCCCCGCTTCTGAAAGTGCAACAGTGACCAGTGTCACATTCCCTGCACCAATGAAGAACTCTCCTTGTGAGGCAAGTGTCCGGATTCCTCTAGGTGCCTGACTTTCCCTCCCATCCCTGGGTCACTTCTAGATAAATCAAATCAGATTAAGAAAGTAGCTGGGGAAGCTGGACCAGTTATGTTTCTGTGGGAAGACAGAACTGTCTGCCTGTTCTGCCCTGTCTCAGGCACATTGTATCCACCTACATGGTGAAGCCCCATCAGCAGAGAGTCTTACCTTAAATACCCATACTTAGCTATACCAAACATTTAGCAGTGGGACCTTGATTTAAGCAAACTCAGAAATATATTTCTTATAAAAGACATAATAGAGAAGAGTGATGGAATTTACAAGTCTTTGTTTAAAATCCTTTTTGTTTGTTTCCTCTCCAAAATACCAAGCTCTTATGATACATTTTGAACACTGGAAAGCATCAAAAAAATTATTTATATAATTTCTCTAAGACATCAATAGTATTCAGTAAGTTACAAAAAGCCACTACCCAAGTGATACCTGAAGCTACATTCTCAGTATGAGGCCTTGAGGTCTGGTGACATGTTCTTTAACATATGGATCATATTCTCCCAGGCCAAGAAATACATGTAAGATTCCTCCATACAAGCAATAGCAGAGTGTACTCTTGATCAGTGACCTGGATCTAGACAGGCTGTTCCATTCTGACTGACTGTACCATTTGTCTAGGCAGCTAATGGACCTCTTGGGGCATCGGCTTCCTTACCTGAAAAGTGGAGTACTATTAGCTGTATCTAGCCTAGCCCATAGAGATGAGGACTGAACAGGCTAGCACATGTAAAAGGCTTAGGAGATCAGGGGAGCCAAGTGGATGCTATTGTAATAGTTTTCAACAGTGGCTGGAAACCCATGTAAACAGAGGGAGCAAGGGCTAAAAAGAAGAGGTATTCTGCCAGGTATTAAGCTCGTATAACTGAGGGTCAGGCCATACCTGGAAAGTTTGCATAGCCAGTGGCTGCTACACCAACAGAAAGCCATCCGGAGCTTAGATTCAGCCAGTCCTCTTTTTGTGAGAAACTGCAGAAGAAACTCCCATCTGCTTAGTTTTAGACATGTGCCCTCTAAGTAATTTGTTTCCTCCTATGTTTTAGACATTCTAAAACTAACCAGGTTTGCATCCTCTCTTTCAGCTGGTAGAAATCCCAGGCAGGAAGGTGTCAGCCCGCAGAAGTACACAACTTCCCCTTGCCAAAGGACCAAATTCTAACCCTCCAGAATTCTTGTGAAATAAAAATCAACCATAAAACAAATAATAAAAAGGCATACAAATGATTGTTTGATCAAATGAATGGTTAAGTTAAAGCAGAGATATCCCCTTAGTAAGCAAACATGTGTGTCTGTAGAGTACTCAACTCTACAACCTATGCCTTTGGCCTATCTTTCTTACCCTCTGTCTGTCTCATCTTATCAAGCTTTGTGTATCTCTGAGTCGCCTTAACTTCTTTTTAGAAGAAGTCTGGGCAAAAATAAATAGATTCATTAAAATAAATTGTATTTGAGAAGCCCTGGTGTCTGGTGCAGATGGTGGAACTACACAGTCATTGGTGAGCTGCCTCAGAGCAGGTAGGTAAAAGAGAAGGCTTTCCTTGTGAGGAAACCTGAATGAATGAAGACAGATGGTTGGCCCACCTGAGAGGACAGGATGATCCTAAGAAGCATTTGGTCTTTAAATTTATTCTTTTCTGGGATGAATAGAAGCCTAATTTCAGAGGAAGAAATGTCAAAGCAAAGCGGTATTTTCCTAATGCTCTGTCACTTCTCTGATAACCTTTGAGTTGATCAATAGCTGAGACAGGTGTTTTCCTTGGCTTTCTTTTTTTTCTCTGGTTGGATTTGCTCTAGGCTGTTTCTGTTATTTCCTGCCCTTTTCCAGAACTTGGCTGAGCAGGCACAATGGAAAGAAAGAGGACGGTTCACACAAAACACACACACACACACACACACACACACACACAATCACTTCATTCATGTTTGCATATGTTTATACTGCCTTGACTTTCACCATCAGCTTTTCAGACCATAGATATCTAAGGTCGATGAGCTTTCAATGTTAGGAGCAATGTATTATTGTTGATGATGTTGTCATTGTTGTCATCATCATCATCATCACGGTAGGGCAGGTAAGTAAATAACCAAATTAGAAGTGTGTGTGTACAGGTTTATAACCCTTGTCCCTTAGTACATCCAAATCCTCCATGCAGAAGGTAGAAAGTGGATTTCTTTCTTATGGGAAAACTGAGCCACAGTAGCAGGGACACAGCGACTGTTACATTGCTGTGCAAGACCATGAGGTGAATCAGGTCTCAGTCTTTGAACCTCACAACTCCTAAAAAGGTTTCCCTAGATTAATAGGGCTACATACAGAGAGATGGGTACTAGATTGAGGTATAAATGGTGCCCCTGATGAGGGACGACCCATAGGGATGGATAACTTGGTTGGCCTGGACTTCAGGACTTACACTGACCATAGAGTACCTTTTCTACAGACCAACCAGTCCTGGTCTGCCAAAGTTAATGTATGCAGAATACCTCAAAAATGTAGGCTCGCAACACCCCATTCACCAGTGCATTCCCACGAGGCACCAAGGTCCCCTTTGATGAATTTCCCTCCAAATCTAGGAAGGAACTAGCTAGTAAGTCTGTTTCTCCACGTGTATTGACTTGGAAAGTGGACAAATGGGGTTTCTTGAGCTCTGCTTTTGACTTCCTGAAATATATCACTAAGGCTGGTCTCTCAGTCCTTGATTTGGTTGCTGGCCCTGGACCCTGAGATTTACTGGCTGTTGGTGTGTCCATCAATGGTGAGCAAAATCCATCCACACAGAGCTTCCCCCAGTACCTGCCACCCGAGCAAGGTGATGCATCTTGTCATTTATAAACACAACCTCAGAAAAGAAATCAGAAACAACAGAGCAGAAACAGAGGCCGGGAGACAGAGGGGCTGGAAAAGTATACAGAACTACATCAAATGCCCATCAACAATGAGGTCAAGGCCAGCATGAGCCTTGTGCCAAGCCAACCCCTGGGCCTCCCACAAGCTTTCCAGCTCCCATGTCCTCCCTCTGGCTACCTGCAGCCACTACTGCTACCTTTCTTGCCCAAGCACTACTGCAGACCTCACCTCCTCCTGTTCTTTGCACAGCTGCACATAAAACATGAATATTTAAAGACCCTGCCTAGCCCAGCCACAGAGACAGCATTGTGACTTTTTCGGTTCCCCTTCCCTGCCACAAGCTATTCTCTGCAGGAAACTAGGGAGCCACTTACAATATATTCTGATTTTTATTTTATTTTTATTTTTATTTCACTGAGTTCCAGTTCAAATAATTAAAGTTGCCATGGGGGAGAAAAGGCTTGCCGTGGCTTTCATGTGCTTGCTTGCTGTCAGGCCTGCTCCAGTCTGACTTGGCTTTAGACACTCTGATGTGTCTAGCATTGCAGCTGCTGCTAATACTGAAGAGGACATGAGAGGGACAGGGGCTGTCCCACCCCTCCCCCTGCTTTTCACACATCCCAGAAGCCTGACTGTCTCAACAAGCCCTATGTGGTTTGAAATTCTGTTTTATTTGAATAGCCTGCCTGTGCCTAGAATATTTTAAGCCATGTTCTCAGGCCAGAAGAAAGCCTGGGGCAGGAAGGAGTAGGCTTCTCTCATTTCTTTCCACCCTGAAATATGGGAGTGGTTTTTCTTTTATAGGCTGCAGGAATATGAAGGACCCTGGAAGATGGATATCATGCACCATTTTGTGATAGTCAGTTCCCAACTGCTGGTTTTCTTGACCTTGCCTGAGCTGCAGCTCTGTCCTTTCATCCAAGGGCACTGAAGCATTTGTGTACACACACACACACACACAACACACACACACACACACAAGGATATCCTGGAACACATCCAGACCCTTCCACCCTGAAGTCAACCCTAGGGAAGAAAAATAATAATGATGACTTTAATTCACTGCTGGGGAAGCTAAGCCCAAGCAGAAGGTTAGCTGTGGAGTTCTGCCCTGTCTGTGTGGCCTAAATGGTAAAAGACCCATACTCCGTGTCATTAAGACTGGCAAATGTGACCTGGACAGATGTAGGAGAGAAGACTAGCATGGAGAATTTCCTTCTGCCATTCTTCAAGCCCTGCCTACACCCCCATGAGCATGGTACCCTATAGTGACAGTCCCCTAGAAACCATGGAAACCCTCCCATCAATTGCTCTCTGGTTTAGATTTTTAAACACTCTTCTGTCATCCATGCATGGATGATAGCCCTTCCTTTGCCAGTGGCTCAATATTGAGAATCGGCAGTGTTGACTGGATTTATTCAAAGCTGTCTCAACATCCTCCTGCAGGCAGCAAGGAAACACAGAGGAGCTCTTATGACACCTGAGTTTTCAGTTCCTCAAAGTTAATGACAAAGTTTCCCATTAAAAGGCAAGGAAAAAAAGAAAGAAGGCGCCAAAACCAAAGATGCTTGAGATGGAGGGAGAAACAGTGGGGTTCTGTGGCATCATCCCTTGCCCAAAGTCAACAGGGTAGGACCAGGGCAATGTGCAGTAAGAGCTGAGAGCGGATAAAGCCCACTTCAGAGAGCAGATTCTATATATAGCCATGTCAGGGTCTTCCCCACCCATGATCTAAGTTAGAATAATGGCCCCAAAGCAACAAATGCAAGTCAAGACCAAAGCCAGACTGGAGGGCTCTGCATATCATGCTCTTCCCTCACAGATGAGCCTGTCTTAGCTTAGAGCAGTGGTTCTCAACCCGTGAGTCATGACCCCTTTGGCAAACCTCTACCTCCAAGAATATTTACATTACAACTCATAACAGTATCAAAATTATGGTTATTAAGTAGCAACAAAAATAATGTTATGGTTGGAGGTCACCACAACATGAGGAACGGATTAGAGGGTCACAGCGTTAGGAAAGTTGAGAAGCACTGGATTAGAGGGAGCCGATATGAACCACCATATTTCTGTCACTACACTTACCTACTCAGAGCTCCACCACCCACCAGAGAGGGACACTCAGTTGTGGAGGTAGAAGGAAGACCACTCCATTTGTAATGGGGACATTACTGCCCCCTTATAGGATTCATGTGCTTTCTTTACATGTGCCCTGTTCTAGCCACACATGTCTAGCCAGTGTCAGCTGATGGGAAAGAGAAGAACTTTTGCATGACCTCCTGGATTTGATCTTGGTCATTCACAAAGTCAGGACACCCTCCACAGAGGAGAAAGCTCTGTCTTCCTCCTCCTTTGCTCACCCATTCTCTACAATATTACATTTCAATGCTGATCAGTGAGAGTACAAGCCAGTCCCAGCAGGGTCAGCCTGAGCCCAGCTTCTGTTCTCCTGCAGCCAAGCAGTGCATCATGAACACTTTATGGTCAAGGGAGAACTCTGGTTGGTAAGCAGCTAGGGACTAGCACTGTCTAGAAGGGACTGCAGGGTAGCATTGCCATCTCTTCCCCTACCCTTCACCCAAGCACAGGTCCTTCCAGCCCGGTATTATAGGACTGAGATAGCCCATCAGGCAGAGCTCCTGTGAGTATCCAGCCGCATCTTATTTGATGTTCAGTTCCTCATCTCAGGGGAAAGTTGTTCCAGTATCAGGCTTCAATCTTTGCCTCAATTAGGAGCAGACTCACTGGTCTAGCCAGGAGATGTTTTCATACTCACTTGCTGTTTTCTGCTTCTGCTTATACTTAAGCTTATCTTTCGGGGGAAGCTATTTAGAAAATACCTGTGCTGGGACCATGGTCAGGAACTCATGCTGGATATATAACACCCATCTGGATTGTCCAATCTCTGTCCAGGAGAACATGATCTGGAGCTCAGCAGGAAGCATAAGTTTCTCTGGCTCCTACAGGGTGATGTAGTCATCTAGAACAAGCCAGAGCATCATGGGACCTTCTGGTAGCTGCCTCCCTTTTCCCTATAGCCCAACAGCCATAATATCTCTTGTGCCCAAAGGAATCCAGCAGGCTATGTATGGAGCAGCATCCTCAGTGATGGAGACACTAATCTCAGAATGCCCTCAATAGGGCCTGGGCAAATGCTTTAGGGAGGTAAGAAGGGAGAGTAGAGTAGTACTTTCCAAATGGCATTTCTGAAGGCCTATTATATGTGTCTAGGATAGGCAGCCCTCTTTACATTTTTAATAGCAGCTATGCCATATGACTATAAAGGCATCACTCTGTAAAAATCCACTGTACATCAAGGACTGCAGAGCTAATCTCTCTGCCTACATTGGCCCTGGGAATGAGTGAATCTCGTCTTTATATAGTGAGGAAGGGAGGTGGGGCTGAGGGCTTGACTGCTTAGCTCACAGACATCCAGTGGGAGGGTGGAGCCAGTTGTAGCAAAGCAGGGATGTTGTGGAGAGTCAACGATGTTGAGCTAGCAAGCACTGATTCTATCCCTACTTGATGCTGGCTTCATAGAAGATCCAGGAGCTCTCTCTGGAATGCTTATTCCATAGGGAAGTTAAGAGAAAAAATTGCTTTCAATATAAAGAGCAGTCCAATCTTTTGGTTTCTAATGCCTCACTCATTTATATTACCCTAAAAGCAAGTCAAATGTCTTAATTAGAGACCCTCGTCCTTTGCACCTTAGAAGAAAGAAACTCTCCCTTAGTGTGGGTCTAAAGGAAGGGGCTCTGACATATGTAAAGATTACTCCGGATGTGCTTTAAAACATTGGTCCCTAGAACACACCCAACTCTTATGCTCAAGTGTTTTACCTCTATCACCTCATTATCAGGACAGACTTGTGAAGAAGTGCAAACCCCATTTACTGGTGCAGAAACTGGGGCTTAGAGGGTTGAATGTCTTGCCCAAGGTCAATCTGCTGTCAAATGGCATAAGGCAGGTTGGCCAGAGCCAAATCTCTAAACACTCCAAGGTCATTGAATTCAACATAGGTCATGTGAGTTTAAATCCTACTGCTGCCCCACTAAGGACTCATCTGACCTCTGGCAAGTCATGCCTCCAAATTGGGGAATTAAAATCCCTGTTTTAGTTGCTGTGTGAGACTGTTGCTGGCATCAGATAGAAACATGAAAACTCTTTAATTTTTACGGTGCTTAATGAATGGCAGCAACTACTGTTGTTACCCCTCTTCTTGCCAGGCTCAGATGCAAGAAAGATCACTGCTAAAACATATCGCATGTTCTGACTTCTCCTCGCAGGCTGATTGTGTAGGCAGGTTGCAAGAATTGTCTTACTAGGAATAGTGCCAGGAGAACATGCTGGATAAACCCACTTCATCAATAATTAATTAATTAATTACATAGCCCCTCAAGGATAGGGGTTAGAGAAAAGTCTCTACGTTGTGTCTCAGAGATCCAACAAATAAAGGTCTATTGAGACTTCTCCATACAAGTAATTCTTACCTTAGCACATAGAGCTAGGAAACTGGAGACTAGCCTTCTGTCATCCCCTCATTGTGGTATGGTGAGCTCTGCCAGGATACGTGCTAATGAGCTGAAGTAATCAACAACCATTACAGTCACATTCGGACATAATTAATCTAATACCTTTGAGCCATTCAAACTTATCCCTCCCACATCATGTGATGAAATTGAGGCATATGAAGAATTACTGTCAGGCCCAGGGGTGTGGGTGAAAATTCTTTTGACCCACAGCAGACTTGGGTCTGATTCAAAAGTAATGTCAATCACAGGTACTCATAGCTCCCAATGGTGAGCCTTAGCTTTGAGTGGCCCATATCCAAAAGACCAGTCTGATAGAACCAGACTCCCCAACTGTCCGGTGGATATATCCCTGAAAGAGCATCACAAGTCTGTATAAACACACACAAACTTCCTTGACCCCACACTCTTCACAACAATTGCATGTGAAGGGTGTAGAAATGTTACCTAGACTCAACTCTGCTCCCTTGAAAGGACTTACAAATCTATCTCCCCAGCATTGTCTCTAATATTCACACAGAAACTGAGGCACAGAAAGGGGCTGCTCACCAGAATCATACCATCTTTATTTTTCTTTCTATAAGAATGGAAGGAGAATTCTCTAAAGAATCTAGAAAGGGGGGGGGAGTAAATCTTCCATGCAGAATCTCCCATACACCCTCTTCTGATTGTATGTGTATGTGCATTTGCCTATTACACTCTAACATGGATTTCTTATCTGCCATTTGTAACACAGGAAAATGAACAGAATATTTACCAAATATCTTTGCTAAGCTGGGCAAGGGACTCACAGAGTCTGATTAAATCCCTGCAAGGAGGCCACCACTAGCTGACCCCATTAATAAATGGATGCTGAGGCTCTGAGTAAGTAAAAGGCAGGTCACTGTTTCTGATCCAGAGCCCCTGCTCTACCATCATGCCATGCCACCTCCTCCCTTACCACATCTAGTTGTCCTAGGTTCCTCACAAAGCCCAAAGCTCAGCTGCCAGCTCTGACCCTTTCTGAAGTAGGTGAGACACCCCTTGTTCCTACTTTCCAACATCAGAACCCATCCTCTGCATTTTAAAAGATAGCATATATTTTTTTCTGATTATAAAAGTATTCTGTGTTCATTTTAGAGCATTAAAGAAATACAATGAAAAAGGCGAGTGAAATTGCCCACAATCCTACCCTCCAAAGACAATTCCTGTAACCAGGTTGGTACACTTCCTTCCCGATGGGGAAACAGTGACCTCGACACAGAGAAAATCAACAGGCTATATAAATGTTGGATCTTCTCTTTTTGGTTATTTCCAATATTCATATATCAGTATTTTTTCTAATAAGCTTGATTTTAAATAGTTGTATACCTAAGTTAATTCTATAGTTTTTGTCCTAGTTATCAAAACCCATAGATGCACATTGCAAGAAAACAATGGAGAAGAAATAAAAACCCACTGCGAACAGATATCTGTGCCTACACAACCCAGGGATCCCTGGTTATCAATTTTTATGTGCAATCTACATGTTCTTACAAAGTGACTTATGAATTTCACTGGCTGGAATGATCCCTGATAATGTTTTTAAAGAGGATTCTGGTCTTTGCGCCACCTAAGTGACCAGGCATCCAACTTCTCTTAAGTGACTATAATCCCAACTACTTGCCAACATCAACATATTCCAACATATTCCATTTGCCTGCTATCAAAAAAAAATCTGCATCTGGCCAGCCTCTTGCTGGGTTGATTTTTCATTAAGCTTTTTATAGCTAGAGAGTTGGTGTTTATTTTTTCCAGGTGAATTAGAAAATAGAGAACAAAAGCATTGGATTTTGCCAGGAGTCAATATTCTCAGCTCAGGTTAATGAGATGCCACACTGAAATCAAGGAACTCTTAAAATTATAAGTTCATACCAAAAATCACTTCTGCTACCTCAGGTCAGGGAGGAGCCTGGAGCACCGGGCTAGTTGTTTTTCTCACTGCTGAGACAGAATATGTGACAGAATAATGTTGAGGTGGGTAGAATGTACTTAGCTTGCAGTATGGGTAAGAAAGTAAAGGCTCTTGTCATTGGCAATGACAGTGAGAACGTGAGGCACCGTGCTCACCTCTCTGTGGATCAGGAAGCAGAGAGCTCAAACCAGAAGCAAAATCCAACCTGGAACCCTCAAGCCCAGTCTCTACTGTCCTACCTCTTCGAGCTACACCCTATGTCTAAAAGGTTCTTCTAGCTTTCCAAACAGCACCACCGTGCAGGGAGCAAGAGTTCAAATGTGTGAGCCTATGGGGAGACATTTCAATCACATCTTCACATTCACATCCTGACAGCCTGTACCCAGTGCATTGTGGGTGCCCCTGATAAAAACTCTAGTCTTAGTCATCTGTTCTCTGCCAGGTGGTCCTGATGCAAGGAGCATCTGGAATACCTGTTGACATTCTAATCCAGTTCATCTTTGTGCATCTTTGTCTAGTCAAATAAATTTCCCTTGACTTTTATGAACTACATACTTGGAGCATCCATCCTTGATTTTGGCTCTAATCATGGAACTCCCACTGCCCTTTATTAATTTGAAAAAATGTAAAAAAAAAAAAAAAATCCCCTACCCAAAAGGTGGAGGTGCTGTAGACAGCATGGACAATATTTGCTGCCACTGAATCTTTCAGCTGAGATTCTGCTATGATTTTCTTTTCTTATGAGTTCAAGAGATGGTTCTGAAACAGACACAGGGTATGCATAGCAAACTCGGGTCACATCCTAGACATAAAATTGCAGTAATTACCTCTGGAGGAGGAAAGGGCCATGAGAGAAATAATAGCATTAGGCCTAGCCACAATGCTGCGCCTGCTTTACATACAGGACTTTAATTAATAAAATGACAAACAGTGGTACCACATAATTGGAAAGTCTATCAGGCCCCACCGAGAGGCAGGGAAAAAAAGGCCCTTGTGAAAGGGCCAGCTGGAGCCAGGAGATATAATTGCTGGTGGCATGCTCCTGTGGTGTCTCTCATCACTTGTCTCACGTGCCGTCTGCATGCAAAAGAGTTTATTAATCAGAAGCCTGCCATTTATAACCTATATCTATTAGGAAGCATCCAGAAGGATTAAAAAAAATATTGTTACAGACTTAAACAACTGTTATTTTTTTTTTTAATAAATGAATATCCATGTAAGATCCTGCATATCTGTGTAAATACATACACATATACCACTAATTGCCGCAGGGACAACGGTAATACGTGGCTTAAAATCCACTCTCTCCCTAACTCCTCCACTCTGAGAGTCTAAAGACAAGATCTCGTTAAGATACTGATTCTGATTCAGCTGAGCCTGGTTGGGATAGGAGGCCCTGTGTTTGTAGAACGTTCCCAGGGCACACCAACACTGTTGGTCTGTGGACCATGATGATGAAGCAAGAATCTAGAACCTCTTCAGTAAGCCCCTAAAGCTTTAAGGATCGCCACAATATATGACATGCACATGCAGTGTTATGTGGTAGAGAGAACGCACAGAGGCAGTGTCGAGTCCCCATCTGTAGCACTTGAGTTTCGTGTCTATGGGTGACTGATGTCACCTCTCTACACCCCAAACTTTTCTTCTGAAAAATGAGTGCATAGTAGCCATGACAAATTGTCTGAGGAAAACAGTGGCAAGGACAAAGGACTCAAAGGGCTTAGGATGTCAATGTTTTCAGTGTGTGATCAGCTGGCTCCATGGCATGTAGGATCCATGGCAAGATGAAGACAGCATGGAGAAAGAGCAGGGCAGGGAACAGCTGCTTACCCCATGGCAGCCAGAAAGCAAAGAGGACAAACAGGAAGGGCCTAGGATAAGATGTTCCCTTTAAGGCCTACTTTTTCTAACCAGGCCCTGCCTCTTGCTTCCTATCATCCCCGCAATGATGCAATTGCAAACGAATAATTGATTCATTAAGTCAAAGCTCATATTAAATCACCCCCAAAGATTATGTCTATTAACTGAGAACCAAGCCTTCAACGCAGGTGCCTTTTAGGGAGGAGGTAACTTCTATTCAAACCACAACAGGCTATAATAATACCTACATGAGTGGGGATTGTGGGTATAAAAACAAGACAGTATGTGGGAATGTGCCTAGTGTGGCTTTTGGGCTTTCAGAGTCAATTAGAAAATGACTTTGTACCCTATAGGCCACCCAGACAGAAATGGGTATTAAGATTGCATTCTAAGATTAAATTTCCATGCCTTGGGCACTGGAAACTTGCTGTCAGGACCAAGCTAGGTACACTAGGCATAGAGAATCTACATTGAGTGACATGCACGGGGCTCTTTAGAGCTAGATAAGGGCAAAGAAATCCTTAGGAAGAATTTGAGCCCACACTCGGCTTTAGGAGCCATAGTGGATTTAGCCACAGGCAGCTAAATGGGATTCTCAGTAGGCTTGGCATAGGTTCTCCAGTTCTTATCATTGAGAAGTTAACAGGCAGAGATAATAACTCGGTAAAATATTTGCCTTACCTGCATGCGGCCCTGAGTTTGATCCCTAGAATTCTTGTTTAAGAACAGGCCTAGTGTGGTGTCCTGCACTTCTAAATCCCTCCATAAGAGGTGGAGACAGTTTGGCTCAGTGGTTGACAGCACTGACTGCTCTTTCAGAGGTCCTGAGTTCAATTCCCAGCAACCACATGGTGGCTCACAATCATCTGTAATGGGATCCAATGCCCTCTTCTGGTGTATCTGAAGACAACAACAGTGTACTCACATACATAAAATAAATAATTCAGAAAAAAAAAGAGGTGGAGACAGACAGAGATCCCCGTGGGTTGCTGGCTAGCCAATCCAGCCTACTCTGTGAGTTTCTGACTACTGATAGACTCTGTTTCAAAATAAAAACAAAACCCTTGATGGACCAAGCCTACTAAAACCACTACAGGGTGTCCTCTAGCTCTGCATGCACCCTTGCCCATGCACACATGTGCACCTACCTGTATATACACAAACACACATGCACACATGCATAAAAATAAACTTGCTAAGAACCTTAGTCTGCAGGTCCAAGAGGAGAGAACCCTGGCTCCTGTTCAACCTCGGTGCTGGGAACTCTCACTGCCTAAACTGTCCTCAGTCTCACCTAGGAACGCCATGTGCAAGCTGTGAAAGCCTCTGCTGAGGGCTTTAGTAACTGTGGACGCATTTAAAACTTGTTCTTAGTGACTGAGATTTGCTTCTAAGTCCAAGTCCAAGATGAAAATGGAGCCCTCACTGAGAGAGCCAGGCTTCCTCCTACACTAAATAGTCCCTCTCCCACAGTGGTCTCAGCCTGGCTGCACTTCAGAATCACCTGGTGGGGTTTTAAAGCCTACTGCTGCCCAGAACCTTCTAAGCCTTCTTACAAGCGAATCTCTGCAGTGGAACCGAGACAGTGGCAGTTTGGAAAACCCCACAGATGTTCCTAGATTGCAGCCCAGGTTGGAAACCACTGACTTCTGTGCCATCCATTCATGATATCACGTTCACTGTCTCACCCAGTCTCCAGAGTCTCCATAACAACCTTTGAAGCTAGGCCGGGAAGGGACAACTATGATCACAACAATGGGACTCAGAGGAGGTGAGCCAGCTCGGAGCACAGACACTTAGTTCATCCATAGTCTCCAAGCCAGGAAACCAAAGTGGTTTAAAGAGCCCCCTGAGAGAGTGTACTGATGCAAAGGTCGGTTGCTCCCACTGCATTCTGGGAAGGTAGTAAATGAGTCATAGGAACACCACAGCAGTGTCCCAGAGGATGCTCTCCACTCCGTGCCTCTCTGCAGACTCTGATTCTGTCTGTAGCCAGCCGGAAATTCTGCCCTTCTAACATGTTCCCAGGTTGACATTGCAAGGCCTGGTGTGAGGACCAGACTCTGGAAGGAAAAACAATGACTGACTCAGAGGCAGAATCTGGAGATCATGGGTGGGACAACTGCAGTTAAGAAGTAGACCTAGGAGGCAGGTGGTGGTCGTGCACACCCTGAACCCTGGTACTCGGGAGCCAAAGGCAGGTGGATCTCTGAGTTCGAGGCCAGCCAGGTGTACAAAGTGAGTTCCATACAGCCAGGACTACACAGAGAAGCCCTGTATCTGGAGGAAACACATCTGAGTAGACACATCTCCCTACTGACTCAGGGATCATGGGATAATGATCCCAAACACATCTACTAGTTGTCTACTGACTGCCTGTGTTCAGTCTTATTCCAAGATCTCTTTATTTCCAAAAAGCAGATGCTACTGAAGTATATGCCTTAGGTTTCATATTGACTCTTAGGTGTGTTTTATGTTAGTAACATAAGTGGTACCATTATAATTTCAAAATAAGTTTTGTCTCATGGTTTCTTTACTGTCTGTTTACCTATCACTCTTGACAGTTGGGACAAACAGGTTTGGCGACTAAAGTCTTAGTAATGTCAAGGATCTTACATTGTCCTGTACATCTTATATAGACTATCGGATGGTCCTACAGCACACCCAAAGTGAGTTACATTGTTTAAATTTTAACTTGCAAGTTATATCCCAATATGAAGGCAGGGAAGTATTGCATGGAATGAGCAATAAAGGAGTAATACATAGTAAACATTTAGGAATGTGTGGATGGTCATATCAGAGCTTGAAAGCAAGAGGGAGCCTTATACACCTCCAGGGGTGGGTGTGGGGGCTAAGAATGCTTCAAGCACCTCACCCCCCCACCCCACCCCCGTCTTCTCTCTAGTTTCCTTTCTAATTCCTTTATCCCCTCTCCCTCTCCCTCTCCCTCTCCCTCTTCTCCTCTCCCTCTCCCTCTCTCCCAAACCTGATTGAACTAAAACATTGCCAGAAGATTATCTTGTATGACTATCTCTGTCACACACATGTGATTCAGCCGGAGTGCTCCATCAGTATTCACTGACTAGAAAGCAAGCTGATTTCCTTAGATCATAGAGGACCATACCATGGTTACCTTGACTTTTTCTGATGAAGAATAAGAACCCATTGAAAGCTGTTGAGCTGAGTCACAGATGACAGCGGAATGTGGCAGAGGTTCACAAGAGGTTTCAGAAGGGAGAGAGAGAGGAAGGGGGTGCTTTAGGAGCCAGGGATGTACTTCAAAGAATAAGTTCTAAAGGCAATATGAGACTTCTGTTGTTAGATTAATGAAGAAGTGAAGATAGAAGCCCGTTGGAAAAACATTGAAGAATGAATGGGGATGTAGCTCAGTGGTACTGTGCTTGCCTAGTATGTACAAGGCTTCAGGCTCCATTCCTAACATAAAAGAGAATAAAGAAGAGGTATCATTTACCTTCCTGTTACTAGATATGTGAACATCTAAGTAGAGGAATAGAAACGGGTTGTAAGCCAGAAGAGCCACAAGAATCAAATAGAAGGCATTTATTTTCCCTGAAATGGGAGGGATCTGATCTTCTTTGTGGACAGAAGAGCTGTAGGCATAGAGATTGGAGGTGGTCGGGGTAAAAAGAAGATCAATTGAAAGGGCAGGGGCTAGAAGGAGATGGAACAGGAAACCATAGAATAGAGAAAATGAAGGACACATCTTCCTCTAGGACATAAGCAAATGGATAAGTAAGCAGGCATTGAGGCCGGGAAGGGGAGGAGAGAATGACAGAGGCTGTGCCTGGTGTAGCAGAACTTTCTTAGATGAGTGGAAATCATATCACTGCATCACGAGTGTCTGAGGGAGAGTTTTAACTACTCAACATGATGTGTGCCCAAAATTCAACTATGGACATGCACAGAAAACAAGTATCAACAACCAAGGGCACTGAGGAATGACAGCTCGACTTTACAAGTTCAAATGCACAGTATTCTGGAGCATGATGAGGGAGAGCATATGTCAGGCACTATCCCAGGCAGGACACTTCTTGCCATAGACTATTGGAAAGTATTATCTATAGTATAGTGTAGGTCAGGTTAGTATTACCTAAGGTAGGGTTGGTTAAATTCTCTAATTGATAGCATCCAGACATCAGTTAAACTGAGTAAGGACAGAAAAAACATTGATAGATTACTTCAGCTACCGTGGGAGGTTTCAACGGAGGTGAGTATTTGTTCCCTTGGATAGATACATGTGACTGGAAGTCAGACTCACCAAATCAGGACCCAGGGTCCAGCCATGGCTTGGTTAGAGATGGGGTTTATAGGTAGGACAGTGTGAATTGTCAGGCTACTATGGCTGGTGGTGCCTTCCTCTTCAAACAAATTGTAACCCAGCTACCAGTGAGGGGTTGGGAGACAGAGGCTGAGCATGACAGAGAAATAGCTCTTCATACCATGAGAGTCCAAAAACCATGGCTGACGAGAACTCAGCATATTCAGGATTCACTTTGTTTGCCCTTCTTTCTCCAGGAGCCTTTTTCATTCAGACTCTGAGCAGCAGACTTCTTTTACATTTTAGCTGTTGTTTGTAGATTATCTCTATCAAACACAACAACGTCTATTATCTCAAACCTCAGTTTGTAGCCTGCACTGCCTCTGAGCATGATTACATTTAAACTTTCTTAGAAAGATGATTAGCTACGATTCCCTTTCAAATGTCTAGGGAATGGTGTCATAGAAACCCACAATACAACAAAAACATACGCTTTCAACTTCCTTTTGGCAAAGCAGCATCCTCATTTGGGAAGATAACTATACTAGGAGATCCTGATATATAGGTGGTGTGTGTGTGTGTGGTGTGTGTGTGTGTGTGTGTGTGTGTGTGTGTGTGATATTTTTGCCTATCAAATCACAAAGTCTTCCATTAGCTAACATGTAATCTGACACTGTTCAAATAACACCTGTAATTATTAGAAGGAATACAAAAATCCATTATTCCTTAATCAAAAGAAATTGAATGGATAAAAATCACCTGTATTAGGTCACTTAGTGAGTTGAGACCATGGACAAAAACCTTTTGTGCTTAAGGAAGCTCGCCTGAATAACCCTACTGGTCCACTATAGAGGTAGAATCATGTGAAATTTGGAGTGATATCATCCACCTAAATAAGGCTGCAGAATTACTCACTAGTGGTCCCTGCCCAGATCCTTTAATTTCAATGAAATTCTTTTGAGAGCAGTTAGCAAGATCAGGTCATGGGCATCCTGTTGCCCTTGCTGGATCAATTCAGGTGAGTCTCCAGCAAAGTCCTTTAAGCTTCAGCCGAGGCTCCAAGGATACTTGAGGTTTCTGTTCTACAATAACATTTTAACTGATGCTTCCCTCCCTTGCAGCTCCGGATGTCCTGGCTCATCCACGGGGTTTTGAGAGGAAACGTATCTTTGGTGCTGGTGGAGAACAAAACTGGAAAGGAGCAAAGCCGAACGGTCTGGCATGTTGCCACCAATGAAGGTTTAAGCCTGTGGCAGTGGACAGTGTTGTCGCTTCTTGATGTGACTGACAGGTGCGTTACTATTCATTCCCCCACCCCTTGCTTTGTTTTACCCTACAAGGCACAGTACTGACCTAGAAAGGTCTCACAGTCCCCATGCCTTTTATCTAAGATAATTTATTGGTTATTTTTCTCATTGCTAAGTACCTGACAACGTAAGGGTTTTACTGCTGTGAACAGACACCATGACCAAAGCATCATTTGGTGAGGAGACAATATAAAGGACTTATAAAGGACAACATTTCATTGGGGCTGGCTTACAGGTTCGGAGGTTCAATCTATTATCATCAAGGTGGGGGCACATGGCAGCATCCAGACAGGCATGGTGCAGGAGGAGCTGAGAGTTCTACATCTTCATCTGAAAGCTGCTAGTAGAAGACTGACTTCCAGGCAGCTAGAATGAGGGTCTTAAAGCCCATGACCACAGGGTCACACCTACTTCAACAGGGGCACACCTTCTAATAGTGCCACTTCCTGGGCCGAGCATACACAAATCATCACAGAAGGGTTTATTTTGCATCATAGTTTGAGGGTTTAAGCCATCAGAGCAGGGACAGCACGATGACAAGAGCATGAGGCAGCTGGTTACATTGCATCAGAGATGAGTAATCAGAGAGCAATAAAGGCTGGTGCTCTGCTAGCTTTTTGCTTTGACTTCAGTCTGAGACTCCGCCCCATTGAATGGTACTGTCCCCATTGAATAGTAATGCTTGAATTTAGATTGGGTCTTCCCACCTCAGTTAACCCAATCTAAAATCCTTTTCACCAACAAGCCCTGAGGTCTGTCTCCTAGGCAATTCTAGACCCTGTCAAGTCGGCAGTCAATATTAACCATCACAACCATGTACACACAGAGACATGCACATCTCCTGCCGATTGCCAAGAGCTTGAGATTCTTCAAGGGATGGCATGCTAATGAGCACTCATCCCCTGCAGCTCTCATGTAGCCTGATTAGCTTCCTCCAGGATCTGTCTGTGGAGAGAGCTGAAAATGAGGCACTCGAGCTACTACCAAATGACGCTTGGGTTTCAAATCTCTATGGCATTTTCTCACACTTGATGGCGCTGCCCTACTTCCCCATTTGCTATTTCCTCTTCCCTTGTTAAGAGCAAAACCTTAGTGGGTGAGGAAGCTCCATCACTATTCTCTACCATTCTTTTAAAGATGAAAAGCTAAAAAATCAAAGGAGCAAAACAAAATGGCCTAGGAGACAAGACTGGAACCCGGAGGCTAGAGCTCTATTGATTAAGCGCCAGAGGCAGGTTGACATAGGGAGATGCCGGTCTCCTCACCAGTCAGAGAAGAGCTTCTGCCAGGGACCCTGGTTCTTATCAGACTTTACTACCAAATGACCTCTGTGACCTTGGACAAGAGCCTTGACTCCTTTGAGCCTCAGTCCTTCCCACTTCCAAATGGGATATGGTTGGATTACAAGATCTCCAGCTCCATGTGGCATTGGATTGAAGCAGAAGCCCGTGGAGTTCAGCTGCCACTTGTCTCCCTAGGATGGCACTACCCTGCCACCTGCAGTCAGCCTGAAGCAAGCAATGCTTGAGTGAAAATGGCCTGGCACAGCAGCCTTTCTGTGGCACTCTGATGTGCTATACTGAATGTCCCACAGGTGGTGCAGACATAGCCTATAGCAAAAGGTAGGGCAACCTCATATCTACAGAGTAGACTGGAAGGGAAAAGAATCCGCTATTGGCTAGGCATCAAACTCTACCATCCAGTGCAGCTTTTACAGTAGTCTTACAAAAGATACTGAAATTGCCATTCTGGTGAACTGAACCCACCTTTGAAATATGAGGACCAAAGGCTCAAAGCAGGGCAAAGAGTGATGCCTGTTGTCCTGAGGCTTCATAAGTGTGGAGCCGGGCTCTGAATTCTGTTCTCGAACCTTAAAACATGCTGTTCCTTGGAACTTCTAACAGGAACTCTCCTGTCATAGGGAAGAAGGCCCCTCCTAACTCAAACAGCAGCCATCTACTCCTTCAGATGTATGTGGCTTGATGATCAGAGCCCATAGATGTACCCAGGCTCAATGACCCTGGGACAAGTGTGTTTAATTAAAGTGGAGGAAGGGGAAAGTGTGGGTGCCACCTCCATGGGCTGCTCATTTATCCTTTGGGACTGTGATGGTCACACACAGGGATTGGAACCTTGCTGGTGATGCTGGAGCCATCCCTCCTGGGAGATATAAAACTAATTCAGATGAATCAAAGTGTTGTTTTGTTACCCCCTCTCTCTTCGGCCCAGCAAGTTCTCTCTTTCATAGATGTTGACTCTGTTGGCTCCCTTCCATGGGAGATTCGTTTGAAGAAGACTTTGTTCCCAGCCTTTCTCTTTCCCCTCCGATGGTTGTTTAGCAGACCGGTATTTCCAACATTCATACTGAGGCCGAAGTGTCCATTTGAGGATTCAGTGAAGAATCAGACAAAAGACAGCTTGGTTCACAATGCATTGTGACCTAATTCACACATAATTACAGGGGGAAGAAAGTGTCTCCATTCACAAAAAAAAAAGCCTGCCAGCCACTAACTTGTTCCCAAAGCTAGAGGCAGTATGGGAGGTGTGCAGACTGGAGGCATGAGATGAGGAACCACAGGTGAACTGCAGAACCGGCTGACAGCTTCACTTGCTAAAATCAAACTAGACTGTAGCAGCGATGAGGATAGAGCTGGACAGTACTGTCCAGTGAGCACAGGCGTTCAAATGGGGCAGGCGGTCACGAGCTTAGTTAGTGGTGTGACCTCACCCCATTAACTGAAACTGAACCTCACCATCCCGTCCTGTAAGCAGTACAACTTCACCTGATTGTTATGGGAATAAATAATACAATCATCAAAGAATCTATACATAACGGGGTGTCAGTAGGTTTTCAGCATCGTGTATTCTAGCCTCTAAGTGGCTTCATAAGTAATTTATTGAACAAACAGTACAAATCCAGCCACTGATATTTCATGTTCTGCAAAATGAAGACATACAGCTGTCTCTTTAGTTTGGGGAAGAAAAGTGTTTGGTGAACAGCTCGGTCCACACTAGATGCTTAATCACTAAAAACTGCTAATAAGGAATATAATTGAAAATGGCAATTGCTCCACCCCCTCACCCACCAATGCCTCAGAGGAGGCTGGCGTAGTCATCTTAGAAATGATAACCAGTCATGTGAACCTCAAAGGTGAGGTTCTTGTGACTGTAAGTTGTAGACATTCTGTTCGGTTCTAGTCATTGATGGAGGGGCAAGAAGCACCTTCTGACTTCCTCCCAGGAGAGAGAGCCGCCATAGCTGCCTGGATTACCACAAAGGGAAACAGGGGAAGGGAAGAAGAAAGAGAGGAAGAAGTCAGTTACGGAGAGAGGAAAAGATGAACTAAAGACAGAGGCAAACCATCTCCCCTCTCCCAACCCTTGTGGTAGGTGTTGACAGTCTACACCCTCTGCCTTCATCCCACAAGGCTCCCTTAGGCAGAACCCTAGTCTCCACTGTTCAGCATCTTCCTCTTTATCAGCGCCCTATCATCGACCTGGAAACCATTGGGAACGTTATTCTCTATGTGTCCTTATATCATCTCTGCTCCCCCAGGGTCTCCAACCTCCACACATCAGGAAGTATTCTTATCAAAGATCCTATCAAAGATAAAATCCCCACAGCCCCTGGACAGCCCATGAGCAATTCTTTTAAACGTAAATCTATTCATTTCCCTGGCTTCCTGTGGCTTTTAGGGCACTTCTTATGTTCTTCAGTAAGACCTTTATTTAAGGTTATGTGTGACATGTCCAGCCTCAGCTTCAGTATCTCATACCACTCATACTCCCCCTCTGCCCAGCCCCTCTCACTCAATGCTAAAATTCCTTACTTCCAGGCTTCGCATCTTCAAGTCTCTGCACATTAATATTCTTCCTTTGCCATCCACACCTGTAAATGCCACTCCTCGTTCACCTTTTAAAGAAGCCTTCCCTCAGTCCTGGGCTATCTGTGTGTCCACAATGTGCCATTGTGACTCTTTAGGCAACCCTGGTTTCTTTTTCTAATTTTTAATGATTTTTCTTTAAATATTTGAATTGGAACACAGGGCAGAGATCATGTCCCTATCTTACATGTCACTGATATCTGAACCTAGTACCATGCCTAACACCAAAAATTCAATAAATCTATGTTGCCAGAATATGTATTGAGAAAAATTGACTATACCTCAAAACTGCAGCTGAATGAACTGAGAATTCACCATTGGAATCCCTCCAGTTCCTCTCCTCTGTTCAACCTGTGTCTAGCAAAACAGACAAACCACTTTATAATAAACACGACCACAAAGTGTTCTATATTTCAAAGCAGCACCTGTGTCCTGTCAGAAGAACCAAAACAGCACTTGTTACTCTTGTGACAGGGAGTCCTTCTTTGGGGACTTGACTGGTGCCTGTGCTTTCTTTGTGTGTGGTCACTGTCCTGTCAAAACCACTTTCTAAGAAAGACTTTGATCTTAATCGTATGCCCCGTGCCTGGGAGTTGGGAGCTAGAGCTGAGCGTGGAGACCAAAGAACTGTAGTCAGATTGCTCCCACACTACAGCAGTAGCTCAATGACTGTGCCATGGACCCATCAAAGGCTGGCAGCCAAAGCTGTGCATCCATGAATGGCGTCTCTTCTGTCCATTCACAACTATGCGAAGTGATAGACGTAACATAATCATCTGTCATCATTATGAAATTACCATAACTCTACAACCAGACTGCAAAGACTAACAAGGAAAAAGAATCCCCAGAGCAGTGCCTGGCATGTCTTGAGCAGTGGCAACATCCCTGGAATACAGATACGTGTTCTCATGGTAATTTTGAAGGAAAGCACCAACTCAAACGTGTTTAATGGCTGCATCATAGTTGGACATCTATCTTGGGTAAATATGACCCCTTTCTTCTTTCTGTCCCCCACTTCTTCTCCCTCCTCATGTGTGGAGGCCGATATTTATTCCGGAATTAATTTTACCTTTCTTCAAAATGGAAGAAAAAACAAGTTCTCTCCCCTTATTGTAATCACCATTCTCTTCCAGGGATATATTCCTGGGTTTCCTCTTCATTATCATCTCTCTTACTAAACACAGTGTTTCCCACTGGCCTAAGCTCTGACATGCATACAGAGTATAGGCTGCTGCATTGAGCTTTTTATGAGAGAGATCTGGAGATACCATGGATCAAATCATGTCCCACAAATCACTGCAATTGTACAGTCAAATAGAAAGCATGCAACTTATCACACCTGTGCAAGCTGCATTCCCCAACACTGTCATTAGGAAGGCTTTTAGCTGTATGCTGTATACATAGTCTAACAAGAAAAAACGTTCCCTCTGGAGATATTTAGTTTTCCTGTTCCCTTCTGCATCCTTTGTCCTAAACGGCAAGTGAGATGTCTTGCAAATGCATCTTCCAAATGAGCTCAGTTAAACTGAGAGTTATGCCCTCTTGCATTCATACCAGAAATGCCATAAATACTTTTTCTCCCCTGTTCAACTTTTGGCTATCATCCACGGCATCCCTACTTTACCCGGGAAGACTATGGATAGCAATATTCTCCCTTCCTGTAGCATCTTTCTTCCCTCAGGAAAGATTTAGCGGGGCATTTTCTTCCTTGTTTTCTGTATAGAGAAGTATAAGACACTACAGACCATCCTGGGTTCATGAGTCTAGACATCCCCCGCCTCCAGCAATGTTATGTTTAACTCGTATTTTTCATAAATTGCATCACAGCTTCTTGGTACAGCCATGAATGAGTTTCAAATGCTGGTCAGAGCTAACGTGTTGACTGCTCACTGCTGGCCAATCACTGTAACGAGTAGATGCATTATCTGCTTTCATCTTCAAAGAGCCCCTTGGGATAGAAACTATAATTAACTCCCTTTACATATGAGAATTATGAGTGCTAAAGAGGTTAAATGATTTCCCTTAACCCTTAGGCTACACTGTTTCCGAGGCCTTGCCTGAGGAAATACAGTGCAGTGCTTGGCCAGAGGCAGGAACCTGGGTATGTAGTAGACCTTGTGACTGCCAAAACATTTTGGTTCTGGGTTATTTTTAGACCATATTCCTTACACATTTCAAGCAAGTTGTTTGGGTTTTTTGTTCTTTGCTTCGTAACCCCCGAAGCCCATAATATTTTTTTTTAATATTTTGAAGTGTAGCTGCTGGAGAGATGACTCGTGTGGAAAATGTTTGTATGCAAGCATGAAGACATGAGCTTGATTTCTCAGAACCGAGGTTTAAAAACCGAAAGCCAAGCTAGGCTTGGTGGCACACACTTTTAATCCCAGTTCTTGGTTGGCAGAGGCAGGTAGACCTCTGTGAGTTCAAGTCCAATTTGATTTGCATAGTGAGTTCCAGGCCAGCTAGCATTACACAATTACTCTGTTCAAACAAAAACAAACTGATCACAGCACTGGAGGCAGAGACTGGAAGATCCCTGGCTCATGCTGGCTAGTCACTCTGGCCAAAATCAGAAGAATCCAGGTCAGAGGCCTTATTTCATAATGTGTAAAATGACTGAGGAAGACATCAAGATCAACATCTAGTTTCAACTCATATGCACACACACGTACATAGGCACTCACACCAACATATGCACACACACACACACACACACAAGCACACACAAACCTTAGATGAGCTGTGTTACAGATTGTCATAACCATTAGTGCAATAGAGACTAAAAACAATCCTCTTCACTGTGTCATGGGGTGCCTTGTCTATCTTCTGAATCCTGACCACTACCTCCTGATGAAAACACTTCCCATCCAGGCTATTTTGCCTGTCTTCTTTACCTCATATCTCCAACGGGGACAGAATCATCAAAAGAGAATGGCTTCCCCCTCCCCGTGTCTTTTTGCAGGCCATCAATCTAGCATGCCTTTGGCTGTCCCTACACCATATGCTCCCACTCCAAAACCAAGCATAGATTCTGACAAGGATATCTAATTATAAATAGTTGAATGTACCACAGCTAACAAAAGCATAAGAACTAAGGACGTTTAGCTGTCTGTTTCATGACTCTCCCTCCTGATAGCTGGGAATGAACTTCATTGCCAGGAGGACACTGAGGAAACCTAGCCCTAAAACTGTACACCAGGTTGGACAGAGACCTCCTCAGTCACCAGGGGAACACAGCAGAGGGACTAGCTCTGTGTCTTCTCTCCCGCCTGCCCTCCCCCTCCCTCACCCCAGCAAATAGGCATGCAGACTAGGAGAAGGAGATGTCTCCAAGCAAAGCCACACAAGCCAGCACTGGCTGCCCTCTACTGGGCGGGCTACTATGACTGAATCCGAAGTTCTTGTATCCCTCACTGTTTACCCATAACCACTGTACAGCTCTGCACAGGAGCTCTACGCCGTCCTGGCACAAGGTATCCACTCAGGTCCACACACTGGGCCACCAGGATCCACTTTTCAGATGAGAAGACTGAAGTCCAAGGGCCCACGGGTCCTACTTCCATCTCCTTCTTAGCCAGACATCCTCCTGTGAAGCTTTTCAGGATAAAATGGTACCAGCCTTCATCATCACCCAAGCACTGTGTATTTATTATCCAACCAGTGTTTGCTGCCTGTCTAGTGCTGGGTGATGGGCTCCCAGGATATTCTGGAACAGCTGAGTTTCAAGGGAGGTGATCTCACAGGGCCTGGCCAGGAAAACAGGTTACTGCCTGACAGAGACTGGGTGCTGGAGGAGGGAGTCTGAGAATCCAGAGAAGAGGGTCTAATAAAACTCCATCTGTTCTTCCCAGCATGCATCTTTCTTCCCAACGTGGGCCTTTCTTCCCAACATGCATTTCTCTGTGTACTCTGTAGAGTCTCTTCTCTGCCAACCATGCCACAATGAGGATTTCTCAAAAAAAAAAAAAAAAAAAACCTGTGATCCAGTGAGATTAAATAATGACCCAGAGGCATACACAATAAGGAAGAAAAAGTCAGGGGTCTCTTTTAGTCAGAAGATACCCAGGGAGACAGCCTAGAGAATCCCACGGACTCCAGAGGAGAAGCAAGAGAGAGTTATCTCACATGTTTTTCCTGAGATGAGTCCATGCATGCAAGAAACACAAGTGGTAAACAGGAAGGACTCAGCTCTCCCAATAGCGGGTCAGAGCTGTAATAGCTGGAGCTTCGGGCACACTGTTGACAACCTCAGCCTGATCAGTACCCTGAGCCTGGACAAATTATACCACTAAGCCTAACAAGTCTTCCACCAAAGGGGCTCATATCCTTCACACAATACACACACACACACACACACACACACAACACATACACACACACCTTCATTCCCGAAGCCAACAAGGAATGTGGGAGAAGCACTGGCTTCATGGGCTGGCTTAAAGGTGAGGATATTGTCAGGAAGACTCCCTTTTCTTCTACCTTTGTTCTGTGCCTCTTGTGCACATGCACTTGTACCTTTGTACCCTAGTTATCAAAATGTGGGTCTTCAAGCTCTGGTTTTATCCAAGAGAAGCCATGAGACAGTCTGTGCAGAGACACAGCTAGGAAGCAAAGGAGTTTTGTAACTCGGAATCAAGCTTCTTTCAAAGGCCTGCTATTCCGAGTCAAGAAGTGACTTCTAGAAATCTCAAGGATCACAGGCAGCACTGTTATCTTACAGAAAAGGCTACTATTATAGAACCATGTTATAGAGCCTCTGTCTAAACCACCTGGAAGCCCTGTAGAGCAGTTGTCAGCCATGAGGGCATCAGCCAACACCTGCAGGGCTGAGTCACTCAAGGAGGACTGAGAAAAAACACTGGCCTGATGGAGCAAGCCAAATGTGAGCTGGGTGGAACCAGGCAGCCACACAGATCATCCAGACAAGGATGCAGACGTGTAATCAGCAGACAGGTAAACATCTAAGGACAAATGAAGAGACCAGACTTCCATAATGAGTCCAGAGCCCCAGGTACAGTACACAGGCATGAGAACAGTCATATCTTTGCCGAGGCATATTAGACTATTCTCCCTCAATGTACTCTGACTGGCTCACCAGGATGCCCCAGGCCCAGAGTGTATAGCTAGGTAAAGGTTGTAGCTAAAGGAGAAGAGTTCTGTGGTCTCCTGCAGCCAGCAAAGGGCAGACTCGATCCATCACCATGGGCAGGTTAGTCACCAATCCACCAATGCCAAGTGTACTGAACAAATCCTGAGTACGTTAGCAATTACTGCTGCTTGTTGATTGGGATAGCAGCACCTGAAGTAACAGTAAACCTTCAGTTCCCAGAGCTCTATAGAAATGTAATTCATTTCTTTCTCATATAAAATCATACATAGGTGTATCTGGTGATTTCGGGAACCTACACCCCTTCCACTCTGTGGCTTAAGCCTTTACTCCTGCCTTGGAATCCTTTGCATTTGGCTAGCCAGTGGAGGGAGAGCATGGAGAGAGGCATTTGAAGATTTTTTTATGTGTGATTACTTCTCACTTTCTATGGGCTAGAGTTCAGACTTCAAGGATGCTGGGAAATACAGTCTAGCTGTATGCCCACATAAGAGAGAAGTGCATTAAAAATGAGGGGGAGGAGGAGGGAGAAGAAGAAGGAGGGGAGGAAGAGGGAGGGGAGGAGTAATGGAAAGAAGAGGAGGAGGGGAAGAAGAGGAGGAAGAGGGATGGAAAGAAGAAGAGGAGGAAAAAGAAGGAAGAAAAGGAGAAGGAAGAGGAAGAGGAGGAGGAGGAGAAGAAGAAGAAGGAAGAAGAAGCAGCCAAGTAACACAGCTCTCTTCTGTGGGCATCTGTCAGAGTCACTTGAAAGTACAACTCCCTCATTAGCTGCTCTGGACACCGATACCCAGCATCTCCATCATCTCCATAATTCAAAGCTGAAATCAATTCCAGGATCTATTCTGAGGTGTGAATGTTTCGTTCCCAAAATTTTATGATTCAGCAAATTCCTACTTTCTGGCAGAAATCATCCCAGAATTTCACCAAACTTTCTCTTTTCTAAAAAAATAAGCAGGAAAGAGTACTTTGAAAAGGCTTAAGACTGCCAAAAAAGCTTCAGCCCACAAATCTGACTAAATGTTACTATGAGCCAGAAAACTCTCTCCCCAGCTGCCACTAAGAAAATCTATGTATCCCACCCGTAGAGAGACACTCTGAGAAGACCACATCTTAGGCTTGGAATGTTATCTTCAAGAAGTTCCCCCAAATGGCTTTGATATGTAACTGTGTTTGGAAGACATTGACATTAAAATGATAGATCCAAGTCTCTTGTGGGCAAGATTGGGAACCAAGAAGTATCTGGAGAGGTATTACTGACTGTCAGATTGTCAGCAATAGTATATTAAGCTCCGTTTATGCATAGAACCAGCTTCTGGCTAAGTTACAGGATCTGAATAGCATTGAGAACGCATGAATTCAGGGGCAACCTAACCCACAAGCATCATGCAGGCTCCCAAGATCTCCCAGGATCCAAGCAGTCAGGACAACTTGAGTGAGGAAACTGAGCTAATAATCAGCCCTCAAAAAAATACAGATCTTAGAGAAATGAGGCTCAAGGCCGTTCATTCTAGAGACAGTGTCAGGGGAAGCAAAGGTCTTAAAGACAGGGCTGTTTTCTGTTGTTTCTGGGTTGCATCAGGGGATTGTGGGTAGCCATCTTAAGCAAGAGGGAATAGCATGAGGCCATGTGCTTTGGGCTGTGAATATAAGTAACAGGAAGCCTATTGGGTTCACTGGAGCCTTGAGTCTGATGGAAGCTCTTGGGAAAACCAAATGTGAAATGATTAGAACCCCAAAGTGGAACTCAGAAAAGGGAAGTCAGGGAGACATCGCCGCAGAGGCCTCAGCTTCTGCTGCCTTCCAAAAGTTGTTCAGGGCAGCTTAGGAGCTGCTCTCTGAGAAGGCAGAAGATATGGCTGGTGGCTCAGCATCCTGTGCGTACCCAGGTACTGATACACACAAATCAAACACTCATAACTCTGGAAAGATCTGGCCCTGTTTCCTCTCTCAGAAAATATCTCAGATCATTGGAGCAAGGAGTAGATTAGTAATTCTGAGGCTTTAAATCCCATTTCTAATGCTGATTTACTGTGACTTTGGGACAAGTTGTTGCTTTGGATTGCTGTTGCCACAATCAAGAGCACAGAGCACTGAGACAGATCAGGCCTGTGTGCCTGGTTTAAGAGGCACTTGTTCAAAATGGCACTACAGAACCCCCTTTAATAGCATATGTTCGGATCTGCTCAAGATTTTTTTGGTAACATCCACAGTTCAGTTTACAAGTCAACAGATGTGTGTTTGTGTGTGTTTCATAACCCTAAATGCCTGTGAGAATGAAGTCCTATGTTCTCAACCCTTCTCCCTCTAGGCACAAAGTCTGCAATCTAAGGGATAATTGAGCCTCTAATATTTGGAGCAAAGCAAAATCCAACTAAACATATTTTGTCCTCCGGGAGGAGCCTCATTGATATAACTTCTATCCTTCACTTCCAAGCAAATGATTGACACATCTTCATTTCCACATGAGTCCTGAACCCACATTGCCAGCTGCCTGACCTGCATTTCATGACATCACAGGGTAACTCCCACTTGCACTTCTATCCAAAGCTCTGCTGCCACTCTCCTAGATGTCCAATTCTTAAAAGTCTTCCTTGGGTTTTCTCTCACCAGTCACAACCAGCATGTCCCCTGGCTTGAATAGACCTTAGCTGTAAAGAGGTCAGAAGTCCCATGTCATTGAATAATGTGGATGACACAATAGCCAAACTCCTAGGACAAGGCCGATGTTCTATGCTCCTGGCTGCAGTAGGCACAAGTGTCTGACATATCACATGGCACAGACGACCTTTGCTCCAAGGCAAAGGATGATGTATATAATTTGTCACACTGTCCAAGGAAGTGCAGATTTATCATTAAAATAGAATATAAATAGAAACTATGAAGTGCAAGCTCTTATCCTAGAGAAAGGCAGTATGAAAATGCTAAGACAGCACCTACTCAGTCCTTGTGCTTTCCCCAGGGTCCCACCAAGTCTGAGCCCTGACTTACTCTACAACGGTATTTTGAGATTCAGTGCCCCTAAGCAAAGAAGACTTCCAGGTCACCTCCATAGAGATGTTCTTCTCAGGGAAGAAGGAAATTCATACCATCCTTTTCCTGGGTCCTTCCATTGTTGGAAAGCTGCCATATCTGGTACCATCTCTGCCTTCCAAGGCACACATCAACAGAGACAGAAGCAGAGAAGCCCTCGTGGGGACTCTCTGCAGGTCCTGAGATACAGAAGTAGGCAGCCCAGTCTTTAAGAAGGATGGATTTGGTACCTTCTACAGCCTCAGTTGTTCTAAAGGGCTTGTTGAACATGGAGTATCCATGACACTAGATGAGATTCAGTGGGTTGGGTGGTTCTGCAACAGATGGCAGAAAACATGGCCTGGGAAATGCGAGGCCTGCTTTTCCCTAGTGGGTAGCTGGCCAAGGCAAACAATGCTTCCAAGAGATCTTAGACATTCTTCATATCCTTTAGTGGATTCTTACATGCCTGACTCTGTGTGTGAGTGAGTTGGAGCTCGGGTATGTATAAGTGGGTAAGAGTATTCTCACTTTCTTCTCTTTCTCTCTCTCCTCCTCCTTCCTTTCCCCGTCTTCTTCTCTACCTCTATCTCTCTCCCCTTAACTCTTTTACACTCTCTTCCCACCCAGTACTTAGACCATTCTAGCCTGTGGATCAAACATTATTGTCCATCGCTGCCTCCTTTGCTGAGCCAGAGCTCCATAAAGCAAAGTCCTCTTTCCTTCACTCTCTCCTTTATACCTGCTCCCCATGCCAGCATACACAGGTATGACACAAATTGAGGGACTGAGAGAGCAAAGAAGGAACTTACTGAAGATTGTCTTCTGCTTGTCTGACATCTCTGGTTTCTCCTTCCTAAGAACCCTTCAGTGTCATTTCATAAAAAATGAGCACAGAAAGTCAATGCTCGGGGTTGGGGAAAGATGGCTCCATGGATAAGAACATTTACTACGTTCCCATAAGGACCTGAGTTGGAGTCTCTAGTACCCATGCAAAGCATTGGACTTGCTAGTATGCACCTGTAACCCAGCACAAGGGAGGACAATGAGTCCAGAGAATCACCAGAGCTTGGTGGACTCCAGCCTAACTCCAGGTTCAGCAAGAGACTCTTTCTCATGAGAGAATGGTAGATCAGGATGCCCAATGTCTTCCTCTGGCCTCCACATGCACACACAGAAATGCACATGCCACACAAAAGAAAAATTAACAAAGGGGAAAACCGTGATTGGAAGCCTTGACTGTGGGTGTGGAAGGGTTTCTACAATTCTCCATGCAGTTTATCTGAAGATTTGTTTCCTTCTTTCCAGAAGGCTCCCTCACCACAACCAGCCTGGTTGTACAAGAGAGAACTCTCTGACCCTTGGCAGCCCTAGAACTCTATATTAACTTTTCTCTTGGTGTTGTGCCCAGAGGAGAAACCAAGTCTGAGGTGGTAAATTACCTCAGAGAGTTGGGCTTGCGAATGCAGAAACATTCCCAATTCAGCCTGACCTTCAACATAGCGTATTCGAATTCACCAAGAGTCACAGCATATGAGTACATGCCCGGCCATGCCTAGTCAGATCCAACCAGGGTGGGTCCTGGGAATCCAAAGCTGTGCCCCGCCCCCCAGCCCAGCCCCTCCTCCGCAGCCGGTAACCGAAGTCAATTATGTAGATAATGGCATGGATGTGGCAGAGCTTTCTCATCACAGACATTATTCTAATAGAAATGCATGCCGCGACCCCAGCCTTGCGACAGTCCATTTCAGAAGACTTTTACTGAACAAATCAACTGCACAATAAGAAACGGGAGAGAGTGGTTTTCTCTGGGCAGCATCTGCCAGTTCTATCCTAAGCAGCCAGGTCCCAGACAAGCCCCGGCTGGGAAAAGCCCCTCCCCCTCTTTTTTGGATCCTACTAAATGGCCAGGGAAGGAATCTGAGCCAAGGTGCTCATCCATCAAATGCCTCTTACACCACCCAGCACAGTTTCCCTCTCTCACCAAAGCCTTGTTATTCCCTCAGTCCACATTCAGACGCACACCTTTTTGTCAGCTACTTAGAATCATTAAGTGAACTTAATTAGGTTTGTCAATCCCCGAGGCTGGGAGGATTGCGAATAAGGCCTCATATTCACTGCCCATTACCAGTCTGTTGCCTGAATGAGACGACGCGTTTTCCGAGCTGTGCGTGAGCAGCATGCATCTACATGTCCTCTGCAAAGATCTGCCCGGTGAGTACAGGAAGTACCCACTTCCAGAGCTGCCTCCTGGAAACCTGGCCTGGCCCGTGGCCCAAATGATCACCTCCCAGAATCCTCCTGGGCTAATTTTCAACAGGCTGTCTATAAAGCTTGCACAAGACGGAAAGCATTCTTATGCAAAAGCAGGCTTGAGCCAAGACCTCTAGCCAAGTGTGGTTTAGACAAGAAAAAAAATAAAAAGTGAGACCAGCATCAACTCCTGCAAATCGAAAATCTACTTTGGAGAAACAGAGAGAACCAAGCAGATCTGACAGTTACTACACAGCCAAAGAGAAGAAGCCCTCCTGCAAGGCTTCTGGGTAGCATGAGGAGCCCCCAAGTGCTTAATCTACCTTTTCCTTAACCAGATGTCCCACTTGGAAGGGGAAGGCTCTTCTAGCCATGAAGACACTGCTCCCCTCCCTGTCCAGAGTGAAAGTGTTGGGTTTGGGCCACAGGGGTAACCTGTGTGGTTATCAGTCTGCTGTATTAGCAATCATATGCCACAACCTTGCTTCCCATCAGTCCTAGAACACTCTACCTGTACTTGAGTATGTGAAAGACCTAAGGCCCAAGGCCACATCTCTCTCTGAGAAGCGCTGGTGTCTGTAGCTTTGGGAAAGTGACTATAAAAGAGTAATTGGAGCAGAAGGACTCAGAGCCAGGGGGAAGACTTGCCTGTCTCTAGCAGGGAAGGGTTTCCAGAGCCTCTGCTCTTTGGTTCTGCTAGAGACACATAACCAGGCAGCATCCAAAGCAGAGAAGCCTAAATCACAGCTGCTCTGGTTTTTTTTTTTTTTTTTTTTTTTTTTATAATTTTTATTTTCAGCAAATCAAAAAAATTTAAAAAGCATTCAAACAGAATAAAATGAAAAGAAACAAACAAGCAAAATACCAAGGGTCATATATACTTATACAAGAATTCTATAGAGCCTTCAAACAAGCAATACTTTTTGAGTTATGTTTAAAAAATTCAGAACCACAATAAGCTCCTTCACAAAGCAAATAATAGTGAAATAGTGAAATCAAGTGTAAACCCAACAAAAATATATAAGTTATAGTCCAGTATCCCTCATGAATATACATACAAAAATTCTCAATGAAGTAGTTGCAAACTGAATACAGAGATATAAAAAAATAATATTCCATGAATAACTGAACAACTGTTTTTTGTTTTTGTTTTTGTTTTCTGTTTTTTTTTTAGAAGACCATACTCCTATATACAGGCTGCATATTTGGATAGCCCCCACTCCAGATGTTTGAGACCTACATGAAAACCAAGCTGCATATTTACAACATATGTGCAGGGAGGCCAGGTTCAGACCAGGAGTAGATCATGTAGAAGCTAGTATGCTCTGGTTTTCACCTCATCTCTCGGCCAGTTCCCTCACAGAAGCTGAACTGGAATTAGCCCCGGTGTACCATGTCCCATCACCGACAGCTCCAGACCCCATTCCCACATTGCCTCCACTCTACCTCTGTCCTGCCGATACCTGTCACCTCTGTCTGACCCTCATTTACAACTGTCCCACCTGTCCCCTTACTTGAGTCTCTGTCCCCAGAGTGAACTAAGGCAGCCTCACGTGTGTTCATGGTGCCATCTGACTGAGGCTTTCCTGCCTGTCCCGAGTGCCCCTGACACAAAATATAGGTAGCTCCCAGTGCCAGTTAAGTGCTTTAAAGCAGAAGCTTCCCTTGAACAACTCCAAACCCTTAGAGAGTCTTGTACTTAGAAAGCATTGCATCCCTGGCTCACATCACGCCATCCATGCTCAAAGGCCTGGTGGCTGGCTGCTAGAAAACTCTGCATCAACATCTCAGTCATGAAGAATGAAAGCAGGAAAACCAGAGCAAGTGAGGTGACTGGAGTTTTTCACTGGGACCTATGAGGGAATGGTAGAGAGCTTGCCCGCCCCCTGCTCTATAGGCACACAGTCATTTACTCCCTTGTACCTGATGACCTCCAAGAAGGTGTGCTGATGATGCAGCCTAGCACTGAAATGAACATGTGGCTGGAAAGAACTGAGCCATCCTTCTAAGTGTTGACCAGGGTCACATGATCAGTCATGATGGGGGCTTCCACCCAGTTGCAATTCACAGTGCTGGCAAGTTCCGGCCTTGTCTCATCAGAATGGGGCATGGTTATCTACAAAGCTCATACTAAAGAAAAGCATGACCAAGTTACAAAAAGGAATTGCCTTAAAAGAGTCTCATAAGGTTGTAAATAAGCTCAGGCCTCTGTGTTGGGCCATGGCTACATATGGCCTGGGCTGAGCATAGGGTGAAGTTTCAATCCCTTGCTGAGCTGAGGTCCAGAGGAGCAAAAGACCTTTCCCTCACACTTCTTCCTGTGTGCCTCTTCTACCTCTGCCTTCCGCCTCTCCTCCTCCTTCTTATCTAGCACCTACCCTGGCCCTGGCCCACAATTTTGTCAGCCTACATGTTCTCTCTCTCTCTCTCTTTCATTCTCTCTCTCTCTCTCTCTCTCAGTGTGTGTGTGTATGTGTATGTATGTGTGTATGTAAGTACATAGATAGATAGATAGATAGATAGATAGATAGATAGATAGATCTATCTTTCTCTCCTGTATGTCTGTGTCTCCTCCCTCTCTCCCTCTTCCTCTATCTCTCCCTTTTCCTCCTTATTTCCCAACAGCTTTAGCAAGCTATAATTTACATGCCGTAACATTTACCCATTTTTAAGTGATCAAGTCAACGACTTTCAGCAAGTTTCTAGAATTCTACGAAGAATACTACTACCCAGTTTTAGAACATTTCCATCACCCCAAAATGAGGCTTCGTGCTAGTTAGCAGTCAATATTGTTCCACTGCTAGCCCAGGCAAGCACTAATCTGCTCTCTGTCTCTACAAATTTGCCTATTCTATATGATTCCTATACAGAGAATCACTCAATATGAGGTCTTTAACTTACTGTCTGCCTTCTTTAACTTTGCATAATGCTTTTGAGAGGCATCTATTTTACAGCACGTCTCCTGGTCCATTCTTTTTTATTATAGATTAGCATCCTGATGTATGGCTACATAACCGCATGTGCCGCATCCATTCAATGATTGACAGCCATAGATTCCCTCTCTTATTATTTCAACATACACACCAGAGGCTGCACACTATTCTTTAGGTCATTCTGGATCGACTTTCTGAAATCTGGAGAAAGAGTCTTTAGGGCTCTCGGGACATAGTCACTTTATCGAAGAAGGGGGTGGTTGACTGATGATAGTCTTCTAGGAAGGAGATTTCCCAAGAAAACAAACCAGAAAATAAATGAGTCCAAGGCATCTTTCTGTTTGTCTCAGTCTAAAGCTTTCTCTGACCGTAGTCAGAGGACCTGGCCTCTAAGCCATGAAAAGGCTGGAAAGAAACATAATCTCAGTGAGTTACTAGCCATACTTTATGACCCACTGTGGTTTGATTACAAGCTCTCCCGGGGGAAACAGTCGATCATCTAGTATTTAACAACCAGTTGGAAAACAGTAACAGATACTGGACAAGACTCAGGATGCTTGGTACCTCTGTTGTGCAAGAAATTAACCCTTGAGTTGCTGGCTAAAGGAACAAGAACCACAGAAAAAGTCCTGTTCCCTGAAGCAACAGAGACACTGAGGGGTTCTCTCCAGCCATTGGTATCATACAAAAGCATTTTAATGTTTAAATGGTGGCTTCAGCCCACCCATAGGTGAACATGAGCAGAATGCCAAGCCCACTCATTTCTATCCACCATGCATGCCCAGAAATCAAAAGTTTCCCAAGCTCAGATATCCAAACTAGCTTTAAAGGCCTTGTATCTGCCATAGCTATGATGAAGCACCCCTTCTAAAAGGATATGCTCTGTGATGGAGAAGTGGAGATGGAGAAAGGTTGGTCCCTGCTCTCTAACTGATGCGCTGGGATCAGGTAAGGATGATCAAACTAAATTTCTGTACAATAGGTCAGCACGCATATGCCTTGAATCCTAGGACTTGACTTACCCTAGTGGTTCCTAACACACATTCATTCTTCTTAACATTATACAGGTTCTGGCTGCAGATAGTCACATGGTGGCATCCAGGATCCAGGGCAACCGTGGCATTTGACAACATTTCCATCAGCCTTGACTGCTACCTCACCAGTGAGTTTGACCTATCACTCTTTTCCCTAAACCCAGTGACCCATGGTCTCACCTCTAGACCCCCCAATCTCAGCCATCTTGCCTCTCCTACACTTCCTCAGTGTAACCTCATCTCTCTCCCTAAAGCTGACTCCACCCTAACTCATTCCTAACTCTTCTCTATTCTAGTCAGTGGGGAGGAGAAAATGCCCCTGAATGCAGTACCCAAATCCAGAAATCTATTTGAGAAAAACCCAAACAAGGAGCCAAAATCCTGGGCAAACATATCAGGACCAACTCCCATCTTCGACCCTACAGGTAAGGGTACTGTGTCACAACTGACACATTTAAAGAGCATCATTTCTTGCTGTGGAAGGCAGAAGGATGGCCTGTGTTGTGGTCGGGATGGGCACTGTGGTTAAAAGGAAATGGCTGATCTCCAGAAGAGGCATCACTACTTTTGCTATGGGACCCCTAAAAGAAGCTATAGGTCTCACATCACCTAAGCAACAAAAACTACTGGAAGTATACAAAAGAGAAACTTTACATCTGCAGAGCCCCAACACATTATGTGGGATTCAAGCTATGGCCACTTATTATGATGCATCAAGTAGGCAAATACAATAGAGGTGGAGACAGGAAGATAAGTTTTGTGCCACCCTGAGTTTTTAGGGACAATGGAGATGGCTCATTCTGTAAAGCACTTGACATATAAGCTCCAATCCCCAGTTCAGAGCCCCAGTACCCATATAAAGAGCCAATCACAGTAGCACTGAGGAGTTGAAGACAGGGGGAATCCCTGTAGCTTGATGGGCAACTGATTTTGCTGAATGGGTGAACTCTAGATTAAATAAGGTAGAGTTGTCAAAGAAGACATCTGACGTCAACCTCTGCCCTCTGCATGTACACACACACACACACACACACATACACACACATACAACACACACGCACCAGGGGTCTTACTTCCTAGGTCCTACCCAAGAGCCCCCTGAGGTTCCCAGATGCCCTGAGGGCTCTAGTACATGGGTAACTGGCACTTCTCAAATGAGAAGCAGGTGTAACGCATAGTCCACCATATCCTGTTGTATACATCTTGATTAGAATAACAGCAAAGAGATATGATAAGTCTGTAATTTCTACTTACAAGGTAGAATCCTGCTCCCATGCAAAGAACAAAATAATTAGCGGCTTATAGCTTTGACACCAAGTTTGTGAGCTTTCAGCTCATTAGCTAAATTTTAGTTTTGCTTAGTTTTGGGGAAAAAAAAAAAAAAGACAAACGCTGCTTGCCTTTCTCCCATTCCTGATTCCTGCCTGATCTGGCCAACTAGCAGGGCCCAGAAAGGGGGGCGTGTCTCCTTCCCTCTCTCCCTTCACCTTTAAAGCACTACCTGCTCAAATGTCCCAACCCTCCCAGAGCCTAACTGTGAACCTAGCCTAGATAATTCTGCATCCTAACAGCAGCATAAGTCATGGAAATAAGTAGCCAGCCCAGTAGCCTGAGTAAGGACTTCCCAGTTATCCATTCAGTCCCTCCTACTACTTACCCTCAAAGGATTCACCTGTGTTTATTGCCTTGTGATAAACCTGCACAACTTACAAATCCATAAAGTTAGGAAGGGGGCCATACTTCCATTTTCATTCTGTGCTAAGTACATATGGAGGCATCCCCCACACCTGGCCTCACCACCGACAGGGACTCTAGAAACATCTATTGACTGATTGGTGAGCATCTGGAAGCCTGAGCCCTGATCCTCTAATGTCAACAGCCACAATGCTACAACCAACCAACATTTAGGGAGCAGTGGTCCACCCTGCCTGAGTCTGGGTTCATTGCCGCATAACTCCACTGTCCCCAAAAGGACAATCAATAAGGGCCCATTGGCCACTCCAAACAAGTGAAATTACATGGTAGCTGGAAAAGGGCTATGACTCTCCACCATCTCCAAACAGAACTGGAAGCAGACTCCAGCTAAAACACCAGGCTGTTCTACTGGGTCACATCACCCCAGAATGAGGTAGGCAATTGGCTCCAGATCAGAGGGGAAAAGAGGATACTGAACCAAAGATGTCTAAGAGTGGCCTTGAGGCTCCCTGGGACTGGTCTATGACATTGAATAAGAAGCCATTGTGTTCCCAAGAACCCAGTACCACATCAGGAGCTGCTTAGGGAGAAAGAAACGGTCCTCAGCTTCTACAACCTCCCATCATGTGCTCTATTGCAGGAGGTATTTACCTCCACCATGATTTGGTCTTCTTATCCCATCTCATGTAAAGCCCTCTAAATGTGTATTGGGGTTCAGAGGGTATCTCTATGAAGGGCAAGATTTCTGCTAAGGAGGCCACTATTCACAGGCATGTCTCACGAGTCCCTGGACAGAAGGGGAGGGAAAGAGAAGAGAACAGAGAGGAAAGGAGGAAGGGAGGAAAAGAGGTGTGATGTATGGGAAGGGAGAGAGGAAAGGACAGGAAATGGAAGTCAGACAATGCCTGCCAATGAGCTCGGCTTTTTCACTATTAACTTGACCTCCTCCAGGGGTAGTTACTTTTACTCCTATTGAAGGAGAAGAAAGATGGACTAAAGGACCAGACCATGAGGACATGGCTGTTAGCCAGTTCGGCCAGGATGTGAACCCAAAGTCTATAGTCTTTTCACCAGCTCAGCTAGCCACTGCTGGTAAAGGGATCTCCAATCAGGGAGAAGTGCTGTGTAAAAAGGAGGTGGGGAGAAAGACACAGCTAAGAGTCCCTGCCTGAGCAGTAAATAGTCAGCTCCCGACCCTCTGACAAAGAATGAAGGCGACAAGATAATAAGATTTTCTCTCCAAAGTTCAGCGCTGTCAGTTTGCACTGAGTTGGAACAGGGGTGGGGGTGGCATTTCAGCTTTCCTCCAGGCAGCCAGCAAAGAAGCAACTGAACACCCAAAAGCCCTAAGAAACCAGGCCCTGAGAAAACTATTACTGCCAACATTCCCCAGGCTCCTTGTGCCCCCGCCCCCAGCCATCCAGGCTCACTCCAGGAGACTGAGTGGCCAGGGGAGCCTCCAGCCTAGGGGCAGGGAAACGCCTGACCAGGTTGTGCTTCTCGGAAGCCTCTGAGTCACTTTAGCTAATCGGATGAAGAAGCTGGAGGAGAAAATGGGGTGAGTATTAAGTCCTGGGAAATTACGTTTGTCAGCTTTGCACATGCAATTACACTAACCAAATGGTTGGGCTAATGCAATTAGGGCTATAGAGTCAGCCTCTTCTCTTCCCACCCCCTCCCTCCACCCCTAATTCTCTCCACCTCCCCTCCCCTGTCTCCACCTCGGTGCCTGTCTCTGTCCCTGGTAACAGATGTTGCTGCAGCTGAGCAGGTGCATGGCTCCCTCCCTAAGAAGTCTAGTTGAGGATTTGAAAGCTCCAGGGCCATCTCCCCTCTACTATGAGCTCAGATGTGACACAGGAGGACCAAATGAAACCCAATGCCACAATCTTGGAGTCTTGGGAGGGGGGGAAGAGAATAACAATGGGTTTACTTACCAATTCCATATATGCATCTTGAACAAAGAGGGAGGAAAACAAAATTATGTAGAAGCCTATGACATGATTCAGCTGGGAAAAGTACTTCCGGTGCAAACCTGATGACCTCAGTTTGATCCCTGGAACCTGAGATGGAAGAAGAGAATCAACTTTAGAAAGTTAACCCCAACATGCACACAAGCATGGGTATACATATACACACCATACACGCATGTGCACATGCATGCACACATGCACAGGTACACATAATAGTGATGATGATTTATATGTGTGTGTGTGTCTTATGTATAATATATATTTATATATCCTGAAAAGAAACTCTAGACTAGGAGTCAGAACCTCCATGCTCTGTCCTGGTCAATCACATTAACCATGGTCCTAGGGTTGTTAAGCCTCACAGGGCCTTTGCATGGCCTCTGCATGCCAGTAAACACACAGGAATGGCTCTCATGGGAGAAGCTCCTGTGAGAATAGATAGGATAGGAACAGGTAACCCACTGGTTCCAAGAAGTCAAGGTTTGAGGGACTGGGGAGATAGCTCAGAAAAGTGCTTACCACAAAATCATGAGGACATGAACTCAATCTCCAGAATTACATTTTAAAAAGCCAGGGACACTGGAAACCCCAGCATTGGACAGATACTGGGGTGATCTGACCAGCCAGCCACATCAAATCAGTGAGCTCCAGGCAAATTAGAGACCATTGCAAGAAACAAGATGGAAGGTTGGCCTCTGGCTTTCACACTCATGCACACACATGTGCACATGCATACACAAATGTGCACATATGTGCACTTGCATATACATACATGTGCACATGCATATGTACACACACGCATATACAAATACACATGTATGTACGCACAACACAGAGAGAGAAAGAGAGAAAAGAAAAGAAGAGAGAGAGAGAGAGAGAGAGAGAGAGAGGAATCAAGTTTAAAGCATTCCAGTCCCTTCCCATCCCCAGATCCATGATTTCAGAGCTAAAACAATGTGGAATAAGGGAGCCATTGCTTTCCTTGGCCCTTCTCTCCAATAAGCTCTGGCTGAGCTAATGTGCCCAGAAGTCATGGTGACAGACTGTCCATTTCCATACATGCTCCTATGATTCAAGAACAGATGCCAATTCCAATGAGAAAGTTCTATTGTGTTTCATATAAATTGATTGGGTCTATTTCTGCTAAATGCATTATCCATTCACTCAGAACAACTATCAGAGTTAATAGAATTTGTAGCTAGAGCCATTATGCTCCAAGCACACCCTTCTAGGGATGACAGCATTGTTGGAAGGAAGTCTTCCCTAGGCCCAGCCCCTCTTTCATAACTGTCTTTTCATTTGGTGGGGAGTCTTTTTGTGCCTCAGAGGCTTCTGTACTCAGACTCTGTAGGCTGGGCCACATTCACTATAGGAGCACACTATAGTGGCACACCCCACTAGTGAAGCATCTTTTCCTTTCTGGTTAGTCTCATTCCTGAATAAATGAAGTTCTAAAGCATTCTGTTACCTCTTACCTTGGTATTGTAGACAAACCCATGGTAGACTAGGGATGGGAAGGAAGCCAAGTTCCCAGCTCTTCACTGGGTACTAGTTTAGAAGGCAGGGAGTTCCAAGTTATGAGAATGTCCTAAGACAGAAGGGTAGGAGATCAAGAAGGGCTACCCACCATGGGGGACACCATATTAGAACATTGGGTAAACTCTGTCAGTAGCAGCTTCCCCATAAAAGCTCAATCATGGACATTCTCAGGAACTTACTCACTCTAGAAGTATCCTCACTGCATCTTCATCAGGGTCCCCTGTCTGAAAGAGGATGCTCATATGTGCTACCCACTGAAAATACAGATTCCTGGGCTCCTGCATCCCTGTGGGATATCTTGAAAAGGGAGGTTTAAAAAAATCCATATTTCTCAAGCCCTTCAGGAAAGTCTCATTAGCGACAAAGGTTAGAAGAGATCCAAGGCTACAGATAAAGATCACTACCTTGGAGAAGGTGAAGAGGTGGTATCAGAGTCACGGGGCATCTTTCAAGGTACCATCTTTCATCAATAAAGTCCTAGCATTATACAGCAATAAACCCTGTTCTATGAATGATGCTGGGAGCTAGGAGCTGTGCTGAGCTGCGTGGCTGGCTATTTCACTTGTTGCTGCTATGATATTAGCCTCTTACAGACTCAGGTTTACCGAGATGAAGTGACCCTAAGTTACACATATGTAAATGGATTAAAGATCTATTTCTTAAGACTCACATAAAAAGTAACATTTTCTAAGCCATTTAATACTTGCAAGAACAAAGCTGGGATAGGGCAACCTTAAAAGGGCCCTGCTGTTAGAAAGATCTTCTAGAAAGATCTTGCTATTAAGGAACCACCCCTTGTCCCCCACCCCATTGTTGTGTTAGTTTTGCTTTGACTGCACCTGCCTCTTCACTAACACATCACAGTAGTACACCTGCACACACAAAAAGCTGACCTTGAAGCTCGTTGGCATACCCCCCATGTACCCAAGCCTTCATGGGTGCACTCCCACTAACACTGGGTCAGTTGGGGGACAACTCTTTAAGGAGTGCCAGGCATGGTGTCATAGATACAGTCCTTGAGAATCATTCAAAGACCAGACATTCCCCTGGTCTCCTTCCCTGCTGTTGAACCCTGTGCTGTATGCTGCGTGTTGTTCTGGTTTAGATTATCACCTATTCGGAATTATCATAGCAGTAGTTATGCATGAAGCACCCGCTTTAATGAGGCTTAGGCATTCCCAGTTGGTGCACGGGTTTCGCACCCTCTGAATTAACATGTCATTCTTCATTTAGGTGTGTTTCCCTTCCCCGGAGCTAGCGTGGCCGTGCACCAGGAAGAGAGGTGGTGTGGAACTAATGGGTGATTCATGATTCTCATCACTGAAATCAACAAGTTTCTTTTAGTGGAAGTGGCTTTGCATGCTGGGGAGCCAGTCAACACCCCCAAGTGGTGGCCAACTCTAATGATTGAGGTCAGCTTGGCGGCCAAGAAAGGGAACCTGCTGGCAGTAATTGCATGAAACTAAAGATTGGGTTGAAAGGAGCCTGCTTACCAGAGAGAGCTTCTCAGGGTATCCTGGGGATCCGAACTCTGGCTTTCATGCTTATCTAGCAAGTGCCCACCACTGTAGACCACCATCCCTCCCTGTATATCCTACATGCTTTCATTGTTCACAGACCTGCAGATTCTAAGGTCATGCAGTGTCTCTCTCATTTTATGCTTGAAGACCTCTGAGGATGGATATTAGTTGAGAAAGAAATTTAGCATAACTATGTGTGCATGCATGCACACGTGAATACATGCATTTGGCTTATGTGGGTGTGGGTTTGTGGGTGTACAAAGAACATGTATGGAGATCAGAGGACACCCTCAGATGTCAGTCCTCATGTACCTTCCACTGTTTTTGAGAAAAAGTCTCTCATTGGCCTGAAACTTCCCCATATAGACAAAGCTAGCCAGCCCATGAACTCGAAGGCATCCAGCTGTCTCCACCTCCTATCTCAGCATCACTGGTATAACAAGCATATGCCACCACATCTGGGTTTTGTGAGCTTGTTGCACAGGTTCAAGTCCCCAGAATCCACATTAAATCTGGGGAGGTGGGGCAGTCCATCTGTATTCCCAGCTTGTAGGAGGTAGAGACAGGAGATCCAAGAGCAAGCTGGTCAGCCAGTCTAGCCAAAGTAGCGAGCTTCACACCCTGCCTCAGTACATGAAGTAAACAGAGATTGAAGATTCCATGTCAATCTCAGCTCTCACACCCATGTGCACAAGTGTGCAGGTGTACCCACATAGATACAAACATGCACCTGCACACATGCAAACATGAATGCACAGACACACATATACCAAACATACTTAGAGAATCAGTTTTTATATTATTAGTAATAACATCTCATAGATTTCCTATAAGGACCACATAAGTTAATACATGTCAAGGGTTCAGAAGTGTGTCTAACATAATATACTAGTGAGCCTTTCTTATTTTTCCTATTGTGGGGTTGAGAAAAGTGAAGGTCAGAATGTAAATAACTCACCCTACCATCTCTCTACAGAGCCACAGTTCAACATCAAGGCTGCTTAGCCCAAAGCCTTTCCCACAGTGCATCCATGCCTGTCAGAGAATATCAAACATTACCCAACCGCTGACCCACATCAAGGCAGAAGGCTGGTTTCATGAGCCGGGGTTGTTGTTATTATTTGTTTGTTTGTTTTTTCCATTCAAGGGATTCAGTTCAACATTCAGTGTACCAAACAACACCACTTTCCCTGAATCCCAATTCCAGAAGAGCGTGCGAAACGAGCTTGCATTGGGTACCTACACTGTGCCAAGGCCTGTGGCTGGAACCCAGCCACGCGCTGCTCTTGAAAACCTGTACCACCCAGAGCTGGTTCACACAGGCCTCCTAGCAAGCCACTGCTTCTATCTAGCATGAGGACATCCTGCCCCAGATGGTGCATTGCAAATTATCCTAAACCAATCAACAGCTTTTTACTTTAAGAAAGCCAATTCCTAGAAAGCAGGTCCTCAACTCAGGTAGAATAGCATTTGCCTATAATCTTAGTACTCAGGAGGTAGAAGATGAACAGATGATTCAAGGTCATCCTCCATTACAGAGTGAGTTGAAGGCTAGCTCAGGCTACATGAAGCCTTGTGTTGAAGGAGAAGGAAAAGGAGACGAAGGAGGGAGCAAACAATATGGCTTCTATGCTACGGTTTTGGAACCCCCACATACCACCCTGACAGACCCCAGTGAGGCCCTGGTCTGATGCTCTGTCGTGGCAGAATTATGAATGCCTAGCAGAACACCTAAAATATGTCTGGGCCACCAATACTGCCCCAAGCAGCAAGCAAGAGGCACCACAGCCAGCCTTGAGAAAACACATTGTTTTTGCCATTTGTTTCCGTGACAGGTTACATAAGTAGGAGACAATAAATGATCCAAGAGCTTTGAGCTCAGCATGCCTTGATTAAGATCATTTAGCTCATGACTGGTGGAACACAAAGGCCCTACATCAGTGCTCGAAGTGAGCTCTTGTTTACGGATTCCAGTTTGATCATCATTTTCATCCCAGGCTCACCACCTCAGCCTGGAGCCCAGCCCTGCATCGCTGATAGCCTTTGTCCCACTAAAGTATCAGTGACCTTTACAGAAAGGTATTCTATTTTGCAACTCATCTGAAACAGGAAGTAGACTCAGGCTCTAAGAGAAACACCAAGGTGTCTTCCCTGCTTACCCCTCCTTGTCAAGAGAAAAAGGCCAGATGAAACTGCCTTAAGGGTTGTTGAGGCACAGAGAATAGAGAGGAGACTGCAAGACACCACTCAGTCAGGGCCTCCCAGAAACAAAAACCTTGCTATGGGCAGCGGCTTTGTGGGGATAATCCAGTACTCTAAAGCAAAGTGTCATGACTTTATCAACCTTAAACAGCACACAGTTGTTTATCAAGGACTATGAGTAGGAAGCCAAGCCCACCTCCGTCAGCTGCCACCAGGGCTGAGATCTCAAAAGCTCGGCAGGGAAAGGAGTCACATCCATGCCCATCAGATTGCTGACAGTTCCTGGAGAGTGGGGTTGAGAACCCCAGTTCCTAACTGTCTAGAGGTCACCATCAGTGCCTGTTCACCTTGGCAGCCTGCTTCCAAGATGTGGCGTGGGCAGGGAAACATGTTGCAGGGAAGACAATAATCTGCTAGCAAAACAGGTCTGTAATCTTGACAGCATTCCATCACCTTTGCATGCTCCATCGGTAAAAGAGCGCAGGGACTCACACTCAAAGGCAGAGGTTACACCAGTGTGAACCTCAGGTGGGGACCAGCTCAAGTCCACCTACAGTGGCTGCCATGCATCAGAGCAACCACGCCAGGAAGCCCTGAGAGCCTCCTGATAGAGCTCCCAGGCTCAGTCCCCAAAGTGTCTATTAGCATTTCCCTGGGCATTTAACTATTCACAAAGTACCTACTGAGAGCCAAAAACACTAAGATTAACATGGCGGACTGGCAAAGAGGCCTAGAGACCAAGGTTCTTTATCAGAGCTGAAGACTGTAGCAAGAAAATGAGATTATTTCTAAGCAATGATCAAGGATATAAAACAGAATATTCATATGAAATTTTGTGTTATCGACTTTGATAACTTTCTTATCAACTTATATGACCAAAAATGTTGGGTAAATTCACTCCTATGATCTGTGTTCTTTGTGTGTGTGTGTGTATGTATATGTGTGTACATATATATATATATATATATATTGTGTGTGTGTGTGTGTGTGTGTGTGTGTGTGTGTATATATATATATATATATGTGTGTGTGTGTGTGTGTGTGTGTGTGTATGCATATGTATATAGTGTGTGTGTATATGTATGTGCATGTGTATATATATATGTGTGTATGAATATGTGTGTGCATATATGTACATGTGTATATATATGTGTGTGTGTATGTATATGTGTGTGCATGTATATGTGTGTGCATGTATATGTGTGTGCATGTATATGTGTATGCATGTATATATATGTGTGTGTATGTGTGTACACATATATATCTTGTGTGCATGTATTTTTTCTACTTTATATTTTTTACTAAAATTCCAAGAAAATTCTAGTATCTTGCCATTAAAATCTAACCAATTTTTTTAAAGTGGAGAGAGGGGACAGTATTGTCTATTTAGAGTCCACTAAACCAGTTCCCCAGCCCAACCAACTGCCTATTTGCAAGTAAAAGCATTACACTTACTTGTGTGGAGAGAGGTAGATTCTTGTGAGGGGTCCTGAAGGATTACTCCATATGAGCTTTCTTAACAATATTGATTGACAGAGGCCTGTCGTCTTCCAAACCTTATCCAGATCTTACAAATCATAGAAACTCCTGAACCTTCTATATGAAAGTTTTTTTTTTTTTTTCAAATAAATCCCAAGTGACTGGACCAGAAAATTCTGATTTGTTTTTAAGAGTAAATATTGACTGTGAGCTCACAAGAAGGCAAAAGAAAATCTGTTCATCTAATTATTATTGTTTTAGTAAGTGACTGGCAGATTTAATGATCTTAGTCCAGGATTAATATTAGCACATAAGGAAAATAAGCAGAGTGCAGGGTTATCTACCAACTTGCCTGAGGATCCATAACCAAGCCTCCACATTATTCAGTACAGCTACCTAGGAAAGAACTATTTCCTTCTCCTCAGCCAGCCTTGTGATTTTGATCATTCTAACTAATTCATTCAGCCTATCAACTGATCTGGTCCATCAACCACTGGGTGAGTAGTGTCCCCACCACTTAAGGGATAGTACTGGAGGGTTTTCTCAAAGGTGACATTTTGGTTATGTACATGTTTGGGTATGTATGAGTGTATGTACACTTGCCGGGAGTGTACGCTGGAGTGGAGGTTGTATCCTATGGAGACCGAACCCCTTTCAGTCATGGGCAACATCTGTTTTAAGGTGCTACATCTCTTCTGCTCAGCTATAGGCTGTAGGCATCTTTATTCCACCAATAGTGTTAAATTAAGGAGCATGGTTATACATAACATCACTTGGTGTAAGTGAGGATTCCCTAGTCCCAGAGGCATCCAGACCTTGGGGGACAGTATTTACCATTACAATACATAGCAACAGGCCAAACCTCAACAGCATGTGGCCAAGGAAACACATGGCTCTTAGCTTCTGTGTAAGTTTAGAATAATAGAAGTTGATTGACTGACTGTGTCCTGATAATATATTTGTATGCTTGCTAGAAGCTACTTTGTTTATTTCTCATGACTGAAAGGGGGTTGGTCCTTCTAGAACTCCACTCCACTCATGCCAAGCATACATACACTCGTACATACCCAAACTTATCAAAGTTCTCTGCAAACCAGCCACAACAGTCATAAGGCCTGAAGGCCTTGACCATGACATGTGTCAAGGCACAGCTGAAGGTGCATAGGAATAAAGGAGGAGGCTCTCAGAACAGTCTGGGACAGGGGGCTGCCTCTGGTGGCTATCTCTCCACCAAGGAAGCTATGGGCTAGGATCTAAGGGAGTCTTAGAAACCTTCTCTCATTTCATTGGTGTTACTGTTTGAAGCCTGGCCCTCAGACTTCAAGTGTTGGTATTTTAGTATTTAAATTGATATTTATTTAAATTGGTATTTTCATTGCAAGTGAGTGGGAGGCCTTGATCTAGGATACTCTGTTTATGTTAAGCCAGGACCCGTTAAAAGTTTTAAAAAAATAAAAATAATTTCACAGATAACCGTGTCTATTCAGTAACCCTGGAAGTGAGTACTATTGTTAGCTCCTTACCTGGTGCTATCAAGCTCACCTTTCTGTGGCCCTCTTGGCCATTTCCTCATGCCTGTTGCCTTGTGAGTCTAAAACGGCCATTGCAGCTCCAGCTCGCACCCTTCACCGCCAGCAGGAGTGAGAGACCATGCCTTCTGTTTTGGCCTCTAGCCTCCCAGCCTTACACGTTTCTCTTTGGGTTGAGCATTTGTCCTAATGTCCTCCCACGGGCTCCCTCTCTAGCCTTGGCTTTGGGATGCCTCACCCTCTCATTGGTCTGCAACTGTCTTAGAGGCTCTAAGACCCAGACCCGGCAGTCAGAACGCTCTGTTCTTTGGTTTTGTGTCTACTTTGAAATCTCCTGACAGATTGGGCTGCCTATTTATACCTGCCTGCCCATCCTCCAGAAAGGCCATAATACCACCAGCCTAGGGTTCCAGTAAGCTATGAGTCAGGGCCACACAACCAGCAAAGCATTGGGTGCTAAGTAGTTAAGGCATGGCTTCCAACATTGTGCTCTCTTGCTCTCTCTTGCTCTCTCTTGCTCTCTCTCTCTCTCTCTCTCTCTCTCTCTCTCTCTCTCCTCCCCCCCCCCGTGTGTGTGTGCATGCATGTGTATCTCAGTGTGTCTCTCTGTCTCTCTGTGTGTGTATGTATGTGTATCTCTCTGTGTCTCTCTGTGTCTCTCTATGTCTCTATGTCTCTGTCTCTATCTATCTATCTCTATCTCTCGTTCTCTCTGTCTCTTGACAGCAAGTTCTAGTGACATAACCCTGTTGCCGTAAGACAAATCAAGTCTTGTCTTACAAGAACTTAACAAGGCAGAAGTCTGTGGATATTCTGGCCCATGTGGGGACAGAGAAAATACTTGAGCCACCACCTCTTTCCACTTAAGCCTTGCCACCAAATCCATTATGTATAACCTGCAGATGGCTGAGTTCACGTAGCCATGTCAATATCAAATACTTTATTACCCCAGCTCTGGGATGAAGCCAATTTAGGAATAACTGAATTAGCCCCCAGAGCCTCCCTTAACTTAATTTTTACAGCTCTGCTTTCAGAATAGTGAGTGGGATTTGTTTTTGTTTTTTGGGATTTTTTTTCCCAGTGACCTTTCTCTTTTCCCAAGTGAGACTGAGTTTCCCTCAGGGAGCAGGGGGTAGCTGAGAACACAAAGCAGCAGCCATCACAGGCACCATTAAGCTCCTGCAGATTGCTGGGTGTCAGAGCTGTTTAGGGTAATTCAGTCCTGAAAGCAGCTTTTATCTCAAAAGCCCTAACTTGCTGCCTGCTGATGGGGAGGTCCCTCTCCAAGGAGAGGAGGTGTCTGCCTCCCAGCTGCAGGGGATTCAAGCCTCTGGTGTCTGTCTCAGGATACTTCCATATTAGGGGACATCTCACCTGTCTGGAGGAACTTGATATGAAACAAAGGAGACTGGGAAGCAAAGTCAATGAGAGCTCAAGCAATTACATAGCAAACCAGGACTGGGATCAGAACAGCTGCTACCACCTAAACCTTCCATCAGTGGGAGAGAACCATGGCCCAGGAGCTTTGTGAATGAACAGAGTGGGGTGCAGGGGTGTCAGGGACAATGAGCACAGATACCCTCATACATTGCATAGGTGCACATACAAGCATGCCTGCATGTGTGCATATAGGCGTCATGCGTGTGTGTGTGTGTGTGTGTGTGTGTGTGTGTGTATACAAATAGTTCCCATCAAAACAAACTAGAAACAATAGCAATGAAAATTCATCCAGCTCCAGTAAGACTGTCTGGGGAAGGGCAGCTCCACCGCCCTCACTCAGCCCCAGGCTCATTCCGTGTCTCAGTTCAACTTTTTCCATGATTCATTATCTGGTGAGGTGAAAGCAACAACCCTTTTTCCTACCTTTTCCATTGACCTAACATGTTGGTGGAGATGCTACTCAACTGTACTATAGTTAAATATGGTGAGGTTGAAGGCCGAAAGGTGGTCCCCGCCCTACCAACTCAGAACCATGGAAACACCCTCTTATATGGGTTTAGACTTCCAGTATTTCCCATCACCCTCTAGAAATGAAAACCAAACAGAAATAATTTCCAACAGTCTGAGATCAAGGTCAGGAACCCTACAGTCTAAACCATGGAAGGCAGAAGTCCCCTCCCGCACCCTTGGTATTGGCTACAAAATAAAACAGAACACAGGAGAACTCACTGAAGTTCTGAGAGAAAAGGGAGAGTGAGAGAGAAGAAAAACAACTTCATATAAAATATATGTACCTGGGACCATTTAGTGAAAGGCCAGATAGCCCTGAACAACTCATTAAACCCAAGTGGCACTGCCAGGCTGAGGTTAAATTGTACTTAGTGTGGCGTATCCAACAAAAGGAAAACCATGATATGGTGGCAGATTTAAGGCCATAGTCCTCAGAGGTGTCCCTGAAGCAGACAGAGTACCTGCTACCAGAGGGCAGAGACGGAGGCAAGGACTCTGACAAGAGAGAGTCACTAAAGGGCTGGTCCAGCAGATGGGCCGTGCTGTTGTGGTTTTGTTCTTTTCAAAGACTCTGGGAGAAAGGCAAGACGGTGGGGACAGCATAATTTGCTTGATGTTTAGTTTTATTTTCGGTCTCTCTAAATCCTTACATAAAAACAACTTGACCCCAAAACCTTTGACGACAAGATGACGATAAATTAATTATCTTCCAAGATCCTCAAAATAGGAGTAAATGGAGACAAAGCACTGCCCAGACCTGTGTGATTAGCATGGGTACAAGAGGAAGGAGAGGAAATGACAGAAGGCTGAGCTGAGAGTCACTGCTGAGCTGAGGAACGGGCCAGGTGCCGTGGGGTGTGAGTACTGGGTACAAGGTAAAGTCTGAAGGAGCCAGTACAGTGTGGCCACCACACCTCCACCTCCCAGAACAGCATCCACAGTGAGAAGAAACTTGCGGGGGTGAAATAAATATTGAGTCAAGGATGATAGGCAAAAGGTAGGAGAGTTCCAAGTACGTGTTGCCAAAGCAGAAACCTCAGAGAGCAGCTGCGTGTTCTTGCTTAGCACATCATCATAGGGCTTGGTGGCTTGGGGAAAGTATAAAATGCATAGCAAGAAGTTCCAGGATTCCACCTGAAGGGGCGAGAAGCAAAGAGACCAGAGGAAGACCCTCTACTAGGATATGTCACAACTGTATAATTCTGTTTCCAAAGGAGCCAAGATATTTAGTCAATAATACAAGGTCTAAGAGAATGACATATGAACAGACCCTCTTAAGAAGGGCTCAGGAATCAGATGTTAGGCCCCAGGGGAAGAAAGGTTAAAATAAGGTTTCAGAAATGAAATATTAAAATGGAATGAGGAGTAAATAAGACAGCTCCTTCCTTGCTCAAAAACCGAAAACTGAAAGATGGCTTCTGAAAAATCAGGAAGATAAGGGGCACGACAGACAGGCAGAGACAGCCGACTAGAGGTCACAGCAGCCCCGAGAGAAGAAAGCAGGAGAGGATTGAGGCACTGTGCAGGAAAAGCCCCAAAGTTCCTGGAGAGACTGCCATAACTGCTTATTAAAGAGGTGCACTATATATGTAAGGAGACCAATCCAGGCTGAACAATGCCAAAGCCATTCTTGTGAAATTGCTGGGCTTTAAAGAATCAAAAAAGAAAAAAAAAAAAAAAAAAAAAAAAAAAAAACCTTTGGTCAGCTAAAAGGAAAATTAGATTATTAGCTTTCAAAAACTACTAACATATTACATCATAAGAAAATAAAGCAGTATGTTGATAAGTCCTATGGGAAAAGATTATCAATATAAAAAAAAAAAAAACTTAGCAACCACTTCTGTCTCTACCACTCTTTACTGTTACTGTTCCTTACCAGGGGAGTGCTCATAAGGCATTTTTTTTTTTTCAAATGACATCTGGTTTGGTAGTTTTCTTCCCTGCCTTCTTCCCCTTCCCCAACGCCTCCCTCTTCCACCCACATCTTTCCTCTTCCTATTTCTACAGAATCAACTTAAACCTGTGATTCAAACAATAAAAACAACTGAAGAAATTCAAAATAAGATAGAATATGCACATTAAATTAATTAAGTACCTACAGAAGGGAGACTAAAGAAGGGCTAAAAGGAAAGAGTACTGTGTATAAAAACCTTCTGCCTAGTGCAGGGAGAGGCATAAAACCTACAAGAGGTCTGGAGAGATGCTTAAGATGGGCTTGAACTGGAGTTTCGTTCCCTGAATCCATGTTAGGCACCTCACAACCAATAGAACTCCAGCTCCAGGTGATCTTATGCCCTCTACTGGTCTCTGTGGGTACCTGCACTTACATAAAAGTATGTGCACACACACCACACACACACACACACACACACACACACAAATAAATTAATTTTTTTAACTATGAGAAATGGTAAGACAAAAGCAAAAATAAATAAATAAAACCTTCAAACTGCTCCAGTGTTTATATTAATGATGGTAACAATAAGATAAATATCATTCTTCAGTGAGTAAGATAAATTAATTACAGGATATTCTAAGTCCATTACTATATTATTGAGGAACATGATTTTCAATGTACAGAAAAATACACAGAAGTAATAAGAAGAGGTTAAATAAAAATCCCTCCTGAAGGTGAGGTGGAAAAATTCCACATGAGCTCAGGCAGTGTATACACATCTGGGCCATCTGGATGTATTCACACTGATGCACATATGTGACTGTGTGTGCTCCCCAGCTCCATCACTAGACAAACCAAGAGACAGCCACCAGCCTGGTAGCAATGAGCTGCCCTAACACTAAGACTTGGTGCCTATCGTTGTGGCTTATAGGAAAATGTCTGATACCACCATAGGATAAGAAAATTTTGTCACACCATATAGTTAGGGCTTTTTAAAACATACTATCTTGATGTATACTTGTTGTACATAGTATAGAGTTTGGTAAATAGTTTCTTTCATGGATAGCATGTTTTGACCATATTTGCACACATCCCATAACCTCCCCTTTCTCCTTCACTGCTGTCTCCCCCTGGTGCTATCCTTTCTTCACACAGGCTCTTGGCTCTCATGTTACATATGTGCCTTATGATGTGCCTGTATAAAATCTGGGATCCAGAAATGAGAGAAAACATACGATATTTGTTTTTCTGGGTTTTGTGTATTTGTGTTAACACAGTGATCTTCAGTTGCATCCAGCCAATGACATTTCATTCGTCTTGATGGCTGACTAAAACACCATTGTGAAGATAGTATGCCATGGTTGATGGTGCTTTTAATTCAAACATATGCCCCCCATCCTACTTCTCTCTCGTGTCTGTGCCATTCCACTCCCTTACCAAAATTCACAGCCTCCCCTCCCCTCACCATTGTAATTATAAATACACATAAATGAACACATGCATAAATACAATATGTTGAGCCTATTCAGTGATGCCTGCTTATATTTGTTTCTAGGGGTGACCACTTGATATTAGACATCCAATCAGGAGCTAAAATCCAGGGCAATACTAATTCTCCTTTTCTTATCTTGGGGTAGGCACCATGAGATTTCTCCCATCTCTACTGAAATATCAACAGCTTCAGGAGTTGTTCAGATCTCAAGCAGCCATGTTGTTGAGATTTTGTGGATGCAGCTTCCCTGTCATAGCTAGAAGGCACAGTCTCACTGTAGACTTTCTGGCCCACTGGCTCTTACAATCTTTCCACCTCCTCTTCCTCCATGCTCTCTGAGTCTTGGGTAGGAGCTGTGTTATATTACATATATTACATAGATATATTACATGGGGCTGGGTACTTCATGGTCAGTTGTTCTCATTTGATTAGCTGTGGATGTGTGTGATGGTCTTCTACTGCAAATAGAGCTTCCATGATGAGGAATGAAAACTATGTCTATCCATGTGTAAGAATGTTATAAGAACCATTAGAAATTACACAGCTTTAGGAAAGTAATAGGTTTTCCTCTAAGACCCATCACCTCACTAGTCACATGACTAAGTTATATTTTGGTGAGATTTCAAACTGGCACAGCCACTCTGGAAATTAGTCGACCAACCATGAATGATAGTTCCCTTTGTCCAAATCCTCGACAGCATTTGATGTAGCTGTTTTTCTTGCCCTTAGCCATTCTGGCTAGAGTGAGATTGTTTGAACTTGCATTTCCCTAATGAGTAAGGATGATGAGCACTTTTTGAGATATTTACTTCTTTTGAGAACTCTCTGTTCAGATCTATGGCTCAGTTTTGTATTTGGGCTGTTTATTTCCTTAACTCTTAGTTTTTTGAGATCTTTCTATATTCTGGCTATTATCTTCTCTGATATATAACTGACAAAGATTTTTCTCCTACTCTACAGGCTTCCTCTTCACTACACTGATTGTTTCCTTAACCTTTCAGAAAGATTTCAGTTTTAGGAAGTCCCATTTATCAGTTGTTGACTTTAATTCCTGGGCAAATGCAGTCCTGTTCAGAAAGTGCATTCCTATACTTACATCATGTAAAGCATTGCCTATGTTTTATTCTAGCCATTTCAGATTTCACATTGACCTCTTTGGTTTATTTGGACCTAACTTTTGTGAAGGATGATGAGATGAGTCTAATTTCATTCTACACTATACCACATCTCATTCATTCTTCCCTTGATGGACGCCTTAGCTGTTGTGATTAGTATTGCATAGATGTGAAGGGATCTCTGGTGTGTTGACTCATAGTCTTTTGAGTACATCCCCAAGAATGGTATCGCTGAGTCTTTTAGTAGATCTAATTTCAGTTTTGTGAGAAGCCTTTATACCAATTTCCAAAGTGGCTGAGCTAATCTACAGTCTCAGCAGAGGTGTCTGAGTTTCCTTTGTCCATATCTCCTCACTACCACTTGTTGTTCTTTTCTTTGACAGCCATTCTGACTAGAGTAAGGTGGAATGTCAGTGGAGTTTTAACTTGTATTTCCCTGATGGCTAAGAGTGTTAAATGTCATTCATGTTTCTTAGCCATTTACATTTAGTGTTTTAAGAAATATTTGTTCCTTTTATTTGCTCATGTATTGGTTATTTGGATTGTTGTGGTGGGGTTTTATTTTTTGAGGTGGTTTTTTGTTGTTGTTGTTGTTTATGTACTTTGGATAGCAATTCTTTGTCAAAAATATATGGAGCAGATATTGTTCTCTCATGGTATAGGTTCTTTGCTGAGCATAAATGTTTTACTTCTATATAATCCCATTTGTCAGTCCTTGGCATTATTTCTTGGGATATTGGCGTCCTTCTGAGAAAGTCATTGCCTATGCCTGTCTCTTGATAAGTTTTCCAAGTTTATGTCTAATACAAGAAAGCTCAAAAGTATCTTCTAGGGTCATTTAAAAGGATTCCAACCACTCCCACTTACCAAAGATATGACAGTTTGAGCTTCCAAAGGATACTGATTATGATTAATTAAACCTCAAAAATATATTTAAATTCATAGATCCATAATAATATGCAAATATTTAATTGGGCAACTTCAGATAACCTGAAAGCAACTTCATATCAGAAACAAGGAGAAAGAGTTGAATAATACTGTCTTTCTTATTCCTGTCCTATCTCTGAGTAACCATGTTTCACATAAAGAACAACAACTCATCACAGATATACTCCAAATATTGAGACAAAGATATAATTAAGACAACATTGGTTTGAAGTTTCTAGTAAATGCTTCTAAACATTGAGCTTTAAAGAAGATCCAATATTAAAAGAGACAGAGCAATAATCAGGCATTTGGTACCTAATGAAAGGCATCACCCAAAGTTAAGAAAGAGATGTAGCTGGCAAGCTTCTGAGACAGAGCGCTGTGCTCACAGAACCATGAGGACATACCACAAAATTTCAACTCTCCATTCCTCAAAAGATAAAATCCAGCAAAAGAAAAGTTAAAGGAAAATCCTATAGATTTAAAGAAACATATACACACATATGTGTTAGATACATATACATATACAAAAACAATATACATATACATATACATATACATATACATATACACCCAGCAACTTGGGAAACAGAGTCAGGAGTAACCACAGATTCAAAGCCAACCCAGACAATTTAGTGAAACCTTGTTCCAAAATAAAAAGGGAAATGGGGTAGGGAGCTAGGAACATAACTCACTGATGAGTGCTTGCCTGACATATGCAAAGCTCGGGCTCAGTCTTCAGTGCCACAAAAACATAGTTAATGGATGAAGCTGAAGAATGCTATCTAGGAATAACACATACTTGGGGGGTGAAACCATTGAGAACTTCAAAGAAGTGATTATAATGTAATCCAGGATCTGATCCCTTGTAAGAGGAAGGAAGTAGAGACTGGAGAGGCCATCAAGTCACTGGCCCAAGTTTTATCTCTTGATTTGGGTGGTAGTATTTGCTTTATAATAACCTGTCAAGTATATATACACTTGATTTGTGTGTTTTCCTTAGTGATTTATTTTCAAATTAAAAGGCTTAACTTTTTTATCATGTTGCAGGAGCTCATGTCGTGCCATTAAACAGGGAATGAGTTTAATTCCCAAGTAGCTACTTAACCGAGTAGACTCTTCTTTTTAGCACTTGAAGCTGAACAGAGGAATAAGCCAGGAGTTAAAAAGTAAAAACAAAAAACAAAGCTATTTCTCTAATAATATATAGGAAGATGCCAGGGCTCTAGTTCCATGGTTCCATGGTTGCTCTTGACAGCTGTCATCATCACTGTATCAGACTAACTAAAGAGTTGAGACAGGCAGTAGAGTTGTTTTAACCCAGGAATGATTAAAAGTATCTACATTATTCTTCATTTCGTCCTAGCTAGGGAACGAGTGGATTTTACCATGAATACCAAAGCTAAGGTCATTCTCCCTACTTTCCATAGGGAATGGTGTTGTATACATTTTATAGAAGGGTGACTAATCAGATTTTGGTCTGATATTTATTTAGTGGGATGCAGAGGCCATGAAAATAGTTCACTGTGCACAGCTCCTGTGGAGTTGTGCTCAGTCAATGGTTGTGGCTAAAATTCAATTCCATGGATCCCAATCAAAATGGGTACCAATGGCCCACGTGAGATGGTGAGTGCTTTTCTCTGGTATGACACAACAGGCCTTGAATCTCAGGCACATCCTCATTGCTGTGATTCATAGAGATATCTGAGAACTTATTTTCCTTTGTATCCCGCTTTATTTCTTTGCACTGAATTGAGCAGCTGAGATGGCTTAGCAACAGCAATAAAACCAGAGCAATCACTGTCTAGCCTATTTTTTAAACATTGTGCTGCATATTACTAATTGATTTGTTTCTTCTTGAAGGGCTCTGCAATATACTTAAAATGAAACCCAGTGCTTAATGGATTTTTCTTTACTCAGCTGTCTATAACCAATCAGTATTTTCACGTTTGTGAGTTCTTTGTAAAATCTAAATGTGAATGAGTACTAAACTATGTTTCCAGTGTGCAGTATGTATAACAACAAGATAAATATGGGCTCTTTTTTCTCCCATAAAAGACTTTTAATAAAAGGCAGATTTTTTTTATTATTATTTTTAAGAGAAGGAAGAGGTGAGCTTTCTACCTCTTTTGACCTCACCAAAGCTCTTCCCCAGGGGCCATTTGATCCCCTTAAAGCTTCCCAGAGCCTTGGAAACCAATATAAATTCTTAGGGGAGGAAATATGGGGAGCCTCAGATTGGCATCTCAGCTTCAGTCTGCCTCCCTCCTGGTCTCACCAGGACATTAATCATCTCAGCAGACACTCGAGTTGTAGCCAAATGCATATGGTGTAGGTCTTTACCTTTTGCTCTTCTGCTCTATAACTAAACAGTTGAGTTAGCAGATTTTCTTTTTGACACTACCTTGATCCCTAGGGCATCCAGGAGCAAGATCCCTGGTCTTGGCCACCTGCTTTCTTTGCCTGATTCCCATGACTCAATAAAGCCCACATTCTCTCCTAGGCAAAGGTACTGCTGTGATCACTGTGGGACTTTCTGGGATGGACAGTCCAATCACAGTGATTCCCTAAATAGATCTTACCTGTCCCCTCGTGGGCCTGAGCAACTTTGATGGAACTCTGGGCTCAGGTTCAGTGGCTGAAAAGAAACCACTGTACTGCATGGAAATGTTCTAATTGCAGGTACTGGGAGATAGGCAGGCATTCCTGGTGATCCGTGTGTGTGTGTGTGTGTGTGTGTGTGAGTGTGAGAGAGAGAGAGAGAGGGAGAGAGAGACAGAGACAGAGACAGAGAGACAGACACAGACACAGACACAGACAGACAGAGACAGAGAGAGAGAGAGAGAGAGAGAGAGAGAGAGAGAGGAGAGCTCGTGCAGCAATGCACTCACATGTGCCACACATTTCTTGTATGTGGGTGCACATATGTGTGAGACCAGAAGTTAACCTTGGGTTTTATTTCCTCGGGTGCCATCTACCTTATTTTTTGAGGCAAAGTCTCTCACTAGCTCATGTGGGTCAACAGTTTTAGGTCCAGCTGACTGGCCTGTAAGAACCCAAACCATCCCAGTCCCTTCTTCCTGAGCAGTGGAATTATAAGAGCATGGCACCATGCCTGTTGAACCTGGAACTGATTGATATGGCTAGGCTGTCAGGCCAATGAGCCCCAAATATCCACTTGTTGTCCCCCCACCACCACCCCTGACAACTAGAAACACTTGGATAGTCTGGCTTTTTAAGTGGGTACCGAGGATCAAACTCATGCCTTCCAGCTCGTGTGGCAAACACTTTACTGTCTGAACTATTCCCCAGTCCCTGCCCCCAGCTCCTTTTTGATCCTTAAAGTTGGCGTAGGAGAACAGCCGTGAGTTCCTGTCTTGACTAATTACCTATTTACTTGGTAGGCCACTTAGCCTCTCTGAACGTGAATTTCCTGATTCTTGTTTGTTTGTTTTGTTTGTTTGCTTGTTTGTTTTGTTTGTTGGTTGGTTGCTTCCTTGGTTAGTTGGTTGGTTGGTTGGTTGGTTGGAGGTTCAAGACAGGATTTCTCTGTGTAGCCCTGGCTGTTCTGGAACTCATTCTGTAGACCAGGTCAGCCTTAAACTCAAAGAGCCTCCTGTCTCTGCCTCCCAAGTGCTGGGACTAAAGGTATATAGACTACAGCTGGGAAATTTTCCTGATTCCTAAAGGGAATACTTTAGCATACAAAGTTTCCACAAGTTCAACAGCATTGAGTTTGTGTATGACAGCAGAGTGCCTAGCTCCCTGAGAGAGCGCGCACCATGTTACATGTACAGTATACACTGAGAGAACGTGCATCATGTTACATTGTACATGTTACGTGTATAATGCATACTGAAAGGTTTTTGAACATTTTGTGGGTGGGCCTACCTCTCAGGTAGGTAAAGTTTGGATCTCACATGCACATACTCCAAAGGAAAGAAATACCTTCTACCTAAGGGTCAAAGCTTGCCTTATTTCTGTTCCCCAAAGCCACTGTGGTTAATTCCCTTGCCCCTTAGGTCTTGAACCAGTCTTCTTAGTTTATACAAGGCCATGGCCATGCCTTCTACTCTAGTGACACTGCTGGACTGACCCTACTATCTTTCTGCCCTTGTGGTTCTAACCTATCTTGGCCTAGAGATCATGCCTACCCTGCTCTACCATCCCTTGTTCCAAAAGTCTCCTGAGGGGCCTACCTGGGCTCACAGCAGTCAGTGTTACAAGAGTAAGAGCAATAGCACACATCCTGGGCAAGGATCTGAAAATAATTAGAGCTTGTTCCAAGCAAGCGCCTTCTCAGGGAACATTTGGAATAAAGAACAGCAATCGTCCCCTTACACGACGTCACAAGTACACACAGTTCCATGTTAGGGAACCCACCTTAACAAGCAAATCCTTCTCTTTAGAAAGACACAGGGGAGCAGAGACTCATGTAGGGACAATTTTAAAAGGCTGGAAGTCTCCAAGGCAGACGGTTGATCAGCACCAGGGGACTCCTAGAAAGTGAAGGAGTAATTCCAACTTTGATTACTTCTCCAGTGCTGAGCTGACCAGCTCACAAGAGTCATTAATGTTCTTTCTACATCAATGATGAGACAGACTGGACAAATGTACACACCTAGTTGAGTGTCAGAGTCCATTAGCTATGTTTTTATACAAAGATTGCCTCCTGACCTGAAATAGGATCAACTGAATCTAAATCCCCAAAGCCTTGGTCATCGAGTGATTTAGGAACCAATGAATGCCCCACCTTAATGGAACATTTGAGAATGTCTATATGATGCCCAGAAGTAATAAAGAAAAGCAATGCCATGAAACTGAACAAGACAAACCCAGACAGAGAGAAGCAAGACAGGTCATACACAATAGGCAGTAAACTCAGAAAGTCTGTATCCCAAGAGGTGGTGGTGGTGGAAAACATAAATTGGTTTGAAGCAGAGTTAGGCAGATTTGCAGGGGTCAGGGCTATCTGCAAGAACGGGGACCACCATCAGGCTCCAAAGGCTGCTGGGAGCAGTAGAATTCTGACTGGATGAATCATGAGTCTGACTTGGGATGGCAAATCCTTGATTCCCATGGAATCCACTTTAGAAAGAGTTTCCTCTCTGGACCTTTCCATCAGAAATTGCTGAAAATAAAACCAAAATTCTGTCTGTGGAAACCACCTGAGACTAATATATGTCCACTGAGTTTGGAAAATTACTGAAGCCTCTGCTGAGAAATAGCCCTGGAGTCTCCACTTCATGGAATGGGGGCATAAATCCTGAGGATGGGGTGTCAGAGCCCCACAGTGAGGAACCACGTGAAAGTACCACGTGGTTTAAACTGTCTTCATGTGTCTCTCTAGTATTATATGCTATGCCAAACACTTGGCTTGGGTTCATCTTTCAGTTTTCATAGGGAATTTGATCAATAAGTAGTAGAATCTCCATTTGTTTAGATTGAAAAGGCAAGTCTCAGATAGGTCATATAACCTAACCCAGGGCTCCTTAAACTTTGCCCATTTGCAACCCCACTTAGCCTGAAAATTGTGACGTGACCTCACACATGTTATGTGTGTGTGTGTGTGTGTGTGTGTGTGTAATAGTACACACATACATATGGTATAAAATATCAAGCATTTACTGATAAGTCACAAAGAAACTTATTTCAAAACAATTCTTTGACGTACATAAAAGTTTATCAATTACAAAAGAAAAAGCAAATTTGCATATTAATGAGAGATATGTGTGTTTGTCTAGATACAAGAGAGTCCTAGGAAATATCCATGGCATATTTACATGTTGAAGGATGTTGGCAGAAAACTATTAAAGGTCTTTGTTTATGATAATTAAACTCTTCTGTTTTATAAGAGGAGTAAATTTTGTGTGTGTAGTAAAGGTGTCTACAACTCATCAACATACAATAGTCCCAAATGTGAGCTGTGATGTTTCAATGCAGCATTGATTGGCATGGTGTGTGTGTGTGTGTGTGTGTGTGTGTGTGTGTGTGTGTGTGTAAGATGGGAGTGAAGTCACAGGATACAACACTAGTGAACACCGCCAGAAACATCGTCTCAGACTCATTAAGTATTTGACCTTGAATGAATGTTTGGTCACTATACTTCATAGACTTACTATTGCCACATCTCTCATGACCCACATGTTCAGCTCCATGATCTCATATGGGGTCTTGGCCTTCACCTAAGATGTTTTGATCTAATTCAGGTATTATAGCTAGTCAGGAACAAAATTCAGAATGAGAAACTGTAGCCCATCTGAATCTAGAGCCTATAGTCCTCATCTTACCTTATCAGACGTTCCAGCTGGCAAGGAAGTAGATGACCAACTTCCCTGGAACTACCTCAGAACAGCTTAGATTTGTAGAAGGCCCTCCACCTGGCAGCTAGAAATAACATCTGGACCGTGTTTGAGCATCTAACCTTGAGTAGAACCCTTTTTAATTTCAGCCTTTGTTAGCTACAGGATTGAGCAGTTCTGAGGTATTCTGAGGTAGTTCCAGGGAAGTTGGTCATCTGCTTCCTTGCCTGTATCAGGCTGTCTGCAGAATGGACCTCCAGCTATTCCAGCTTCCCAGAATGGGGAGGTGTGACTTCCAACCCCATTTTTTTAGTTTTGTCTTTTCTTCTCTGCCCGGCCTCATGCTCAGCTCATTGAGTTTAAGTTCCCAGGTGCTGTGGGCATGGGATTTGTTGCAGGAGATTTTAGATATGCAGCACAGGCGTGCTTCTAGCCACTGCCATGTTCCAGCTCTAGGTTCCCACACTAGCATCTGGCCACACTAGCCAGGACCGCCGGCCCTGAGACCCACGAGGCATGAACATGGCTGCTGCCTGTCAGTCAGCTCTGTGGAGACCATGGCTCTAAACATGGCTGCTGGTTCAACTCTGCCACCCTTATAATGCTCAGCTAAGCTACAGACAATATCTGCCATGCTCGCAGTACCCAGTAGCATGAAGACTCTTAAAGCTTAAAGATTATCCAATGGATTTATATATATTAGTGAATGCTCAATACACAAGATGCCCACACAATTAGAATTGTTACCCAATATCTAATCTTTTGATATATTTAATTACCAGAGACTGCTCTAGACCCATATGTCTTCCTCCATGTTGCTTCTCCTCCTCCTTCTCCTCTCCTTTCCCAGTTCCTTCTTCCAACTCTTTGCCCCACCCACCTCTTCTACTGCCCAACCACTGAGGTCCACTGCAACTACAATAGGAAGGAAAAGTCCTGCAATAGGGATTTATAATCATAGAAACTCTCCTGAATAAGTTTCCTCTGGTTGATGACAATATCAGTCACAGGCAGGATCTATTGATACAGTTCATATGCATAGAGTCTGGGACTCTGCAATGACCTTGTTACTCCCTGCTATTTTTATCATGCCAATAAACCTTTTTCATAGATGAAGAAACTAGATCAAGGTCTCGTGATCCATGGTCGATGAAGAGTCCCCCAAAGCCAGGTGTCTTGAAGATGTCCAAGCCACCTTTAATCTTTCCCACTCCTCCATGTGTATAATTTTGGCTTTGGAACAGGTAAAGGGACAACTAGCCAAGCAAATTCTGCAAACATACCTTTGTAAGTAGGACATGGTGAGGAATGTTCAGTCTCTTAGTACTGGAACAGAACAATTGCTCTGAATGTGTACCAGCCTGAGTTATACAACAAGACCCTGTCTCAAACAGACAAGCAAACAAACAGAACCTTCCACAAAGTCCTTTGAATGAATAGATTTGATCAGAAAGCTAGCCATCAGTCAATATGTGCCTTACTTCCTAAACCTTGAAGTGACCTTCGGAAACCACATGGAAGTCAACCTTTCATTTAGATGTGTGTATTGGAATCCCACTAGAAAGTCAGACCTTAAGGACTGGATCCCATCACAAAAGTAAATCAAGAAGAATTCAGTTTCTCAGCCCTGCCAAGGTGACCTCCCTCTGACTGTCAAATTAGGTTCTTACATTTTCATCATCAAATTAGCTCAAAGTCTTCAATTTTTTTCTTTTGAATGTTTTAGTGGCGGTGTTACACACACTCAAATAAATTTTCCATCATTTGCTGTGCACAGAATTTGACTCAATCTCTCTTTAAAAGGAGAAATAATTTGGGCCATCTGAAAATGAGATTTATTTTAAGTAGAAGCTTATTTATCAAGAATGCAGTTCTTAAAGCTTTTATGAGTTATAGAGTGTTAGATTTGAGGCCAAGAGATCTGACAAATCCCCAAGGTCCAGCCTGGCTAAAAGAGAGGACATTTGAAAGGAAATGTCCCAGTACTGGAAAATGAGGTGGCAGGTAGGGTTTGAGTTGGTTCCTGCGATGTCCCTAGAAAGCTACATAAGGACACTAGACAAGGGCAGACCACACACAGTCGGGAATAAATGGGAGCCTGGGAAAAGGAAGAAAGTTTAACAACTTTGTGACTAGAGATGGCTCAGTCAGAAAACAGCCTCCCTTGTGCAGAGGGACCTGAATTCAACCTCTAAAAACTGTATTAAAAAGCCAGGCATATCCTTGTAATTCCAGCAGGGGATAGGCAGAGACAAGATCCTAAGGCCTGCTGGCCAGCCAGTCTAACCTAACTGAGAAGCTCCAGGCTGATGAGAGACCCTATGTCAAAGGAGGTGGATACTAGAGGTCTTCCTCTGCTCTCTACATATACACTCACACAAGAGCACATATGCACATACAAATGCATTAAAAGATTGACAAGTTTGGCGGCATCTGCTGCTGCTGCTTGCTTCTTCTTCTTCTTCTTCTTCTTCTTCTTCTTCTCTCTCCTCCTCCTCCTCCTCCTCCTCCTCCTCCTCCTCCTCCTCCTCCTCCTTCTTCTCCTCTCATTTTTGGCACCACCGATTGAAGAAAGAATTTTCAAGCCACTCACTCATTTGCAAACCCAGCCTGACGGGATGAGCAGGCTCCAGTCTACTCCATTGAGGGCCCATTGCCAAGAAAACATCTCTCATATAAAACCATGTCCAGAGAACTTGAGGCTTCTTATTCCTGCTTGCTGGGTCTCAGAGCCAAGAGTGGGGTCATAGGACCTATACTGTGTCCGGTTTTCTCGTTCTAGCCTCTCACAGCTACAGGGTCCTTTTATGTACAAATCTTTGGGAACAGGTTAGAAGCTGCCACAGTATCAAAGCTTAAGCTTCTGACTTTGCTCAGCACCATGCTAGACACAGTGAGAGATCAGAAAAGTACTCAGTCACTGCCTGTGCCTGTTGGTCCTGAACACAGTTCTCACTCCCTCTGCAAGAGCATGGTGCTAGCTTTATCTTCCTATGGCTTCCCCCTGGGTGTACTGTATTGTAGTTGGTTGCATCCCTCTTGATCTAAATCTTCTCAGTTTTCATCTCTTCCATGGTACATGACCCAGGTTCTGGCCCATACCAGGCTCTTTACAAAACTATCCAGTTTGAATAGCTGATTGCTATTTTCTTCCCATGATCTCAGAGCCTTCTTTGAATGTATGCCTCAAGCCATGGAGCACTTTGGAGAGAGCCCAGGGAAGAGGGAGATCCAGGGTATGTAACTGACTGCCTCTCCTTTTGTGTCACAGTTCACTGGCTGTTCACCACGTGTGGGGCCAGCGGACCTCATGGCCCCACACAGGCACAGTGCAACAATGCCTACCAGAACACCAACTTGAGCGTGGTGGTGGGGAGTGAAGGGCCCTTGAGGGGCATCCAGATTTGGAAAGTACCAGCTACTGACACCTACAGGTATGTATAGAGGCAAAATAGCTCCCTTGAAGAAGACTCCAGTCCTACCTGGTGGGCATGTGTCCCAGGGTGCCCAAGGATGCCAAGGGTTACAGACTGTGGCCCATTAGTGGGATATAATGGCCAGAGATAAACAGTGGCAACAAAGATGTCTTTTGCCTTCAAAGAAACTCACAGACTGTTAGTGGGGATGGTAAACAGATGAGCTAACTTCAGAATTATCGATAATTACAATTAGAGCGGATATAGGAGGCTCTTGATGGAAGTATCAAGTTTGATTGGTTTGTAAGACACGTGAGCTTCAGTGGTGGGTGGACACTCCATGTTCCTGTGCATCTGAACTTTGCTCAGTACCATGCTGGACTTGATGAGAGATTCAGAGAATGCTCTCCATTTTATTTTTAAGTCAGAGTTTCCCACACTCCCACAGAGCCTCATAGTCACTGATTGGCTAGATTGGCTGCTGGCTGGCTGGCTAGCAAGTTTGGGGGTTCTGTGATCTTAGCATTCCAGAGGTCTGCCCGTTTCCACTCCCACAGTGCCATGGTTACAGGGCGATGCTGCTAAGCTTGGTTTTTGATGTGGGTGTTGGGAATCCAAATGCACATCCCTGTTCTTGCATGGCGAGCACTTTACCAATTGAGCCATAGCTCCAGCCCAAAAGCTAATGTCCTTATCTTCTCCTGGCCCTTCCCTGTTTTCATGGAAAGCAAGCCACCCTCTGAAGTTTGCCTTCTCCCCATCCTGATCTCATAACTTTCCACCAGAGCAAAACCAGGCAAGAGTAGACCAACTCAATTATGCCACCTGGAGTCCATAGTACCAAGCAAGCAAAACCAACAGTGAGATAGCAGCGCTGGTTACTAGCGGATTTCAAGGGTCTACCTTGTAGGTGGGTGCTCTTGAGTAGGTCTAAAGAGTGAATTTTACCAAGTTCCCAGGTGTGCTGCTACGTCCTGTGAGGACCACTGGATTGCACCAATCCCTGGACTGAGATATCCTTGTATGTCCTCAGGTAGACTCTGATAGAGGCAAGTCCTGGCGGCCTCATTTTAGAAACGAGGAAACAGGTTCAGAGATACAGGGGCCTCCCTGACAGTCACAGTGCAGAAGCATCTCTCAACCTCAGACACCTGAGAGTAAATATGGCCTGTTTGAAGCTCCTCCCACCCAGCAATGCCCAACTGTGCTAAAGAACATCAGCATTATGCAGGGCTGATATAGATGTCCCTGTGGCTCTCCGAGCATCACTTCCCATCCCAAGGAAATGCTTTTCAAGTTGCCCTGTGTTCCCTTAGCATGTCTTGTGGTAGTCCCCATCCCTGAAAAAGAAAAACAATATGTGCTCCAGAGAAAGTCCTAGGTTCTTTTAAGGATTATTCTAGGCAGGCTTTGAGAAAGTTCCATCCCTGCCTGCCATCCATAAATATCCCAAAGAGTCTTGATAGCCTTCTATGCCACACCAAGTCAACAGACCTCCCAGCGGAACCTCTATGCATGACAGGGCAAGGAGAAAACAACTCCTAAGGAGAAAGGGATAGAGCTACTTGAGAGCCTAGCAGATGTGTCTCATGCCTTTAGCACGAGGCGAATGGTATTGCTATGGCAATTATCAAGAATCTTCACAGGCAAAAAGAATAATAAAATAAAATCAGAGATGCTCCTAGCCCAGATGAGTCCAAAGCGACACTAAAACCCACTTGTCTCTCCCACAAAGGCTACCTTTAAGACATGCCTTGTTCTTTTAGGCTTCACTTCCCCTGCCTCAGACATTAAAGTGATGCTTGCTTCCAGATGTGCACAGGCTATGGAACCCTGACATCATATTCCATTTCCTCCTTGTATAAGATAGGCCGTGCTGATACCTACAGATGCTCACCGTGGTGCCTGTGTGTGTTAGGGGCTTTGGGCAGAGAAATCAGCTGGAGAAATGGGAGTAGTCACGAGCAGGATTTCTAAGATGAAATGGGTCCCACATTCATGTGGTCCCACTCTTCTGTCGGATGACTTTGCTCTGACTTCTCCAGACTTGCCGGAAGTTGTGGAAAATTTGACCAGCCAGATGAACTACACATTAAATAATAATAAATTCATTTGCCTATTTATTATTAATCACAGCCTATCTGATTCTAGTGAGGTTCTGATCTATATGAAGCACACGGTCTTAGCTACCATGCTGATGGAGCAGCTGAGATGGGAGAGCTCTTTTCACTTGCCTTGGGAGACAATCCCCAGCCTCAGCCTTGATTGGTGCTGGACTTCCCAGAGACGTATGCACTTCACTTTGAAGTGTTCATGTTAGTACGGAGAATGTTATGATCTAACAAGATAAAAATCAGAAAATCAAAACAGAAAAGAAAGGAAGGTTGAGTTTTTGTTTTTGTTGCTGTTGGACACTTGAGCTTGGCTCTAAGACATATCCCTGTCCCTCATCTCTTTCCTGACCGCAGATGATACTTGGAGCTTTGATGATTATGGCTACTGGTTATACTAACTTAGTATCCTAAATAGAAAGTTAAGGTTTGCTTTTTAGGTCACATTCAAGTGTCCTCAAGTCTAGTATGTGTGAGTCCATAGGCTCAATCTCCGGGATGAAAAGCCAGGAAGGGAGGGAGGGAGGGTGTAAGAGAGGAGAGAAGGGGGAGAAAAGGAAGAGGAGGGGAGAGAAGGGGAGCAGAAGAGATTCTTTAAACTCTACATCCCTGAAGAAGCCCCAGTAATAGAGACACACTTGAGCATGTCCGTGCTCTCGCATGTGCACACACACATACATACACACTTGATATATGGCAGTGTTACACACGGGAACATAGCCCCTCTTCTGGAGGACTTTTTCTTCCTGAGTAATTATTATGTAATAAGTACAGTTCCTCTGAGAAGAAAACACAAGATATTCCAGAGGACTTTAGAAAGACAAAGAGTGGAATTATTTGCCTTGCAAAATCCATCTCTCCTAGAGTGCGGTGTTCACTTGGTGCTGTCTGACTGCTGCTTGATGCCTGGTACAATGATGGCCCCACTGGTCAGGGCTGGAAAATGATGGTTGACACTGGCCACTGCTCTGTGCCTGGGTGGGGCTTCCATCCCTGAGACCTGCTCAGAACCTCCCCCCTCAAATCTCTTTTTTTGCTCTGTTCTGTTTCAAACCTGAGACTGAACCTAGAGCCTTGTGTGTGCTAAGCAAGCTGAATCTTTACTTTGGATTTGAGCCATGGGTCACTGGGTTTCCCAGTTGGCCTTGAACTCGAAAACCTCTTCAGTCAGAACTTCCAAGAAGCTGGAATTACAAACCTCCGCTCCCTCAGCTGGCTTCTCTAACAGAGAAAGGGAAGGTGGAAGAGGCAAGGGCCAGGTTCTTGTAACCTACTCCCAATTCTTCCTTACACTGGAGCAAAGCAAAAATAGCTGGAGGTCCCCTGGGCTGGAGTCTCTTCTCCCGAGTGCCTTTTTGTACCCCCTGGTGACAGCTGAGGGTGGGGGTGACAGCAGGTCCAGGGAAGTACCAAACAGCAGATAAACTAGAGCAGGAGAAACAGGAATGACAATGAGGGACCCAAGAAGGGCTTAGAAGGTGAGGTGGAAAGGACGTGGGGAGAAACCAGAAGGGGAGGGGTTAAAAAGAATCAAGGACAGTGAGTGGCAGCTACTCTCCTTGGGAGCTTAGCTGCAAAAGAGAGATGAGGCCCAGGGCTTATGCAGAGCTTTGAGGAGGGATTGTGCAACAATGCCTTCTGAAGTGTCCCCAGTGGGGGACCCGAAGTGGATGAAAGTAAAGGAGCACTGGCAAGCACAAAAGGAGCACGGATTCTCAGATGTGTGCCCGCCAGAGGACAAGAGCCTTAGCTAGCCTAATCATAAATGGTGACAGAGGGAGCGCAGTTCTGAGACCTGGGGCAGGGGAGAGAGGGAGGGGGGACACGCACTAAGTCAGTACTTACCTGAAGCCAGGCGCAGCTCAGTTCACTCTCCCTGACTTTCTGCTTAGCCCCTCTCTCTTCTTTTCATCCATCTTCCCTCTCTGAGAGCTCAGCACCCTTCCCCACCCTCGCCCCCCCTCACATATGCTCAAAGATCACATCTGAAAACCTTTGTCACATACAGACCGTGGACATACAGAACGTGAGATCAATTCCCTCCCGTTCACATATTCTTCAGGAGGCCCCAGGTCTCAGGTAGAGCTGGCTGACCTGGATCACAGCTGTTTCTGATGGTCTCCATCTGTGACTCACTTCCTCACCTGGCTCCAAGGACCCAGAGCCCTGTGTGCACAGCTGAATAGCATAATTCAACCAAGTCACAGAAGGCCAGAGACTTTTCTGTGGGCCTCATTGTGTTGTAGAACGACTCCTGTGTACCCAGCACGAAGCTGTCAGGGGCCATACTGTGAGGCCAGCACTGAGCGTTAGAGCAGTGATTCTCAACCTGTGGGCCTCAACCCCTTTGGGAGTTGAATGACCCTATCATAAGGGATGCCTATCAAATAACCTGCATATCAGATATTTACATTATGATTCATAACAGTAGAAAAATTACACTTGTAAAGTAGCAACAAAAATAATTTTATGGCTGGGGGTCACCACAACATGAGGAACTGTATTAAAGGGTTCTAGCCTTAGGAAATTGAGAACAGTTGCTGTAGAGTGTACCCAGCACTGACCTGTGGAGCCTCTACTGTGTGTCAAACACTGAACTGTGTGCCCAGCAGTGAGCTATGGGGCCCCTACTATGTACCCAGCACTGAGTAGGAATGTCAGGACTCATAGAGAAGACTAGGACTCCAGATCCTCACAGTCTCTGGGAAGAGCAGCTACAGGGCAGGAATTCGATAACCGTCTACGCTGCCAATCAAGTTCTAGACAAGAGTAGGAGAGATGTCACAGGCATGATGAATTGCCAAAGTAATTGTTCAGATAGTCATCGCACAGAGCAGAGAAAGTCAGAGGTGGGGGATTAGGCGAAGATCAATGAGCAGCAAGCAGAATGGAGTTTGGGTCCAACTTCCACCACCCAGCAGCCGTATGACCTTGAAAGTTGTCTTCCCTGCTCTCTAAGGACAAATCCATCTGCAGCATCAAGGGTTTCAGAGAGGACCATCTTGTTGGTGCTTAGAGCTGTGTTGTAAGAAGTTGACAGTAATAAAACCAGGTGACCCCACCAAGGGGCTCACACTCCAAGGTCCAGTTGGCCCCTTCAACACTGCACACAGATGTTTCAACTGACCCATACACATAACATGATCAGGAAGTTCCCGCTGGCTATGTCCTCATGTTCTTCCAGTAATCCTGAATGCTGTGTGAGCCAGATCTGAACATTCTCTTCTCACAGAGGAGGAAGGCCAGGAGGGAGGGAGAGCCCAGAATGGGGTGTGGGTCTGCTGCACTTCTGGAGAAGGCTACAGGGGAGGAGTGAGAACCTTGTGTGTTTGTCTGAGTGTAGGGTATCCTCTCCTCCTCTTCCCCAGCCCCCCTCCCAGGTAGACAACACCACTGCCAACATGCTGCGACCCAGCTATGCTGTCATTCCAGAATCCAGCAGGCAGCCACTTTGATCCGCTACTAATTCTTTATTTAAAAAAAGATTCACAACTCAATTACATCAGGTAACAATAGCTCACAGTCAATAATACAAAACACAAACCCAGTACACAGCCCATCTGACCAGGGGACCTGGATTTAGATGAGGAAAAACAAAGAGATTACAGCATCCACTCGTCCAGAGGACTATCTGGCAATTTCCAGTAAATTGGAATCACTGTGAGTCACTCTCCGCACTTGAGTGGCAGGTATATTAATTTCTCATCGTTTGTCAACCATCAAAAGTAAATTGTTTACCGGGTTTGGGGAGAGCATGCCGGAGACGGGGGCTGTGGTAGTTACTCTGGCATGGCTTGGGAAAGTCTGATCTAGAGAGTCCAGGCTGCAGCAGAGCTGAGCAGATGTGTGATGTGTGAGCAGATGCATGCTTCCTCAGCTCAGTACAGAGGAGGTTCGCAGATGAAACTGGGCAGGAATGGACCCAGGACTCCGTGCCATGCCCTGTTCTACTTAGTACCCCACTTTCATTCCCTTCTGCCTCCCAGCAGCCACCCCCAAGAAAAGCACAGACTGGCAGGAGCACCCCTAACAATATCCGCATGTGTCACTCAATGACTGTCCTCTTGAAGTTAGGTCCTAGTAGACATTATCTCATTTAATTCCCACTGTCGTCTTTCAAGGCCAATGTTCGTGGTATATTACCAAGGAGCTCAGAGAGGGAAGAGAATCTACCCAAGGTCACACAGGGATTGAGTAAGACTAGATAAAGCCAGGACAGGAAAGCAAGATGTCTCAGCCATGAACTTGAAGGAGGCAGTGGCTTGGTGTCATTGAGTCAGCACCTAGAGTCAGCACCTAGAAGGAGGAGCTGTGCTGTCCGCGTGCTCCCAGCCCTGAGGAGCAAAGCTGGGATTTGACTTCAGTTTTGTGGGAAGGCAAGCCCTGGTCACTCTGAGGCAGGATGGGACTTGTAGTTTAGTGAGTTAAGCTCTGAGGTTCCGGGCCTCAGGGGGAGGAGGAAGGACCACACCCTCCTAAGACTTAACAGTCCCTTAAGCATTCGGTTCCTAAGATGCACCCGGAGGCCACCACCAGGAAAGTAAGCGCCAGTCACTGATGCCTGCTTGTCAAGGTTTGCTGTGGACTTTGGAACCCTGCCTTGGTCTTGCCTCCATTCACAGCTTTTAAAACCCACTTTCTCTCCCCATCTCTGAGGCCTTCATGTTTCCCTCAGCGGTGAGAGCTGAGGCTCCTACAGCTGGGTTTCCTCAGGTCACATAGAAAGGACTTCCAGGACTAGAAGTACAGCTCATGGCTCAGGGCTCTTGCCAGCCCACCACACTGCCAAGAACTGAGATCTGGAGGGAGCTGGTGGAGCTTGGATCTCTGGAGGGGTAGGAGAAAGATGAAGGCGGGCTGCGGGAGAGAAAAGGAGTCAGGAACAAACAACTTCCGAAATATAATAATTTGGCTAAATTTAAACATGTGAAAGAGTTCAGAATGGTTTCATAATGCATGCAGATTGATGTAAATGACTATGCAAATGATGCAGGCAGGGATGAGCAGGGTACAGCCCACCTCTCTGCAGTAAGCAGCCTGGAGCAGGACAAGGACCTAGGTAGAAGTTTTCCCGAGCAAACCCATCTTGGGGTGGAAATGAGGCCTTTTCATGCAACCTGACCAAGTCCTGGAAATTATCTTTTAAGGCCAATATTATTATCTTCCTCTTACATTACCAAGAAATTGGGGCTCAGAGAGGAAGATTACCTACCAAGGTCACACAGCATACGCACACATGCACACTTGCACAGAGATCAAAGGAACACAGAGTATCATTGTTCTCTTGAGACAGGGTCCCTTACTGAATCTAGAACCAAGGGACAGAAAGAAAGCCCCAGCGATCCTCCTATCCTTACCCCCCAACCCTGACACATACAGTGCTGGGTTACAGGTGCCAATTTAAACTCAGGTCTGCAAACTTACACATGCAAGCTCTCTTATCTGCTGAGCCCTCTCTTGTCCCTGTATAGTGTACCAAGAATGTGTGGCTGGAGGTCAGAAGGAATTGACAATGTCTTCTCAGGCCCCTCTTTGTTAAGCTTCCTGTTTCCCAGCTGTATACAAGGGACAGGAAGTGACCTCTAGAGGAAATGGCTCACAGCCCACCACTGCTCAGGTGTGTGGCCACAGGTGAGGTCATCTCTCTGGGCCTCCGTTTTCCCATCTTTCAAATGAGATTAATCACATCTTTCTTGTGTTAACAGACATTGCAGCCCACACACTAGAGCCTTATCCCTTCCTTTTCCAAACCTACAATCTCCCCTTCCCCACACTGGCCACCAGCTGCCACTAGACACCCGAGAGGCTCCCAGCATCCCTTTTGTCTTGTCTGAGAATCCTCCCATCTGTCACCTCCACCACAACTTCAGATCTCCAGTCGTCCCCCTAGCTCTAAGAACCTGATGACCCACAGTCTTCACTGAAATTTGCAGCAGCCCATGCATCTCCATCACGTCATCTCTCTTTGCTTTTCACCATCATATAAGTTTGGAAAAGAAGACGAAGCTCTTCTTCTGTTAGAGATGAGGCTGGGTCTCCATAGTGGGCACACAAAACTCTGATCTTGGAGCCCAGCAGCTCCCTGCACTTTGCCTCAAATATGAGCACCTTTATGGTGGGGGTCTCTCTTTGCATAACTGTGTGCATTTCCCAGTTTCTTCATAACCTCTTGCAGGCTCGAACCATCTCAGGTCTTCTCCATGAAGCTTGATACCTTCCTAGACTGGGGTGCCTGAGTAGCCAACTGGACCCTGAACACCAGTTAGTATTTGCATTCCATGGAGAACTCAGGTTCTTGTCAGTTGCATTAGAAAACAACCAGTCTCTAGGATTGTCCTGCAGAAAGGACCTGGACTGCCACCTTGGGAGAGACTGAGGGGTCTCTCATGTTCAGAACATAGGGTTTTCCAGAAGCCATTGTATAAGTGGACAAAGCTATCTTCCATCTCTTGTTGGCTTTTCTTAAAGGACTTTCCTCCACCTGAATGCACAGGGACAGGAAAACCCTCCTGAGCCCTGGCAATGGTTCTCCAGAGAGGCATTTGGTTGTCAGTTGGTATGCTGCCTTCTTTAAGGCCCACTGTGCCTCGACCAAGGTTCACAAGCTGAGTTTTTCCCATCCTTCCTTGACTTCATCTCAGCAACCGCAGAGGTGATGGATCTAATCCCATTCCCATGCTCTGTCTTTATTTTCATGTGATCACTTGTTTGTTGTCTGCACAGAACTCCAGGAAGAGGTTACTGCTGGGATGATATAAACAGTCTGGGCTCACAAGCACGTGCTCTTCAGAGGATGCTCCTTGTTTCTAGGCCCCAAGGAGAGACTTTCAAACTTTGTGCCAAGTCAGTTACTGCTAACTACTAACACAGTTCACACACATTAACAAGGACCACTTACTGAGTGCCTATTGTGTACCAGCCCCAAGGATTTCAAGGCTGAATTCCCTTATTGTTCGTAACACTTGTGGGATAAGAGATGGGTTCTCTTCTTTTTCCAGTCATATATAAGGAACCGGGAGGGACTTGATCTAGGGTCATGTGAGTCTTTTAATAGAGAGCTAGGAAATTCTGAATGGGGTCTAGGTGTTCCACTCTTTCCCCAACTCCACTCCTTCCCTGTCTCACATCTGACTAATCCTTCACCTTTCTAGCTTTATGAATAAGCAGCCTCAATTCCCCTCTAAACCAACTCCTTTCTCCCAACCGTGGGGAGCATCTCCCTCCTGGTTGACCTCATAGAGTTATGTGGACAAGAACTCTCAGACATGTTCTGAGAGCGGGGGCTTGGTCCCCTGGAAGCTCATAGGTTCAAAGGGGGTGGGGTCAGCCCCCTACCACAATAGAAACAGTCATGCTTTGTCCTGTTGCAGTATCTCGGGATACGGAGCCGCTGGCGGGAAAGGTGGGAAGAACACCATGATGCGGTCCCACGGCGTGTCTGTCCTGGGCATCTTCAATCTGGAGAAGGATGACACGCTCTACATCCTTGTCGGTCAGCAAGGGGAGGATGCCTGTCCCAGGGTAAGTTCCCAGAGCAGGAACTTGTCCCAGCACCAGGTGAGGTGAGGGTGACCTCTTGAAGGGCAGGAACTCCATGATCCTTTTGGGGATTCACATTTAAAGGCAGCATGACCTGCAACAAACTCTGTCTGTGAATACCCCTCCTTTCTTAGGGCCATTTGAGTGTGTAAAGACACAGGGAATTGGGACCTACTGCAGTTTTATAGCCCCATAGGAGCCAAGGCTGATGTTTGGGTTTCATGATGACTTTAAAGCCAAAAGTCTGAATCTTACCTAAATGGCAAGGTTGGATGTTCTCTACAGAAGTAGAAAGGGAGTCCCCTTCTGCTCTGGCTGAGACACTATTGTATTGTACTTAATCCTATTATTATAACTAGTGAACAGTCACTCAAAATCAGACATATAGGTATATATAAAAACACAAAAAATGTGCTGAAAGATACAGCTAACAGTGGCTACTTCTTGGGAGGAGACTGGATTGGGGGTGCCTGGTAAATAATGTCTGAAATTGTCACAAAAAGAGTGTTCTTAGGTCTTGGATGTAGCTCAGTTGGTATAGTGTCTACCTAGCCTCCCCGAGGCTTTTTTCTGAGCATGGTGGTCCGCAACCGCAAACTCAACACTTGGGAGACAGAAGGAGAGGCAAGGTCATCTTCAGGTGCATATGGAGTTTGAATTCAGCCTGGGATAGGTGGACACAGGAGCCCTTAACTCCAAAAAAACAACAAAACAAAAAAGTAAGGCTAAAGAGATGGCTCAGCGGTTAAAAGCACAGGCTGCTCTTCCAAAGGTCCTGAGTTCAAATCTCAGCAACAACATGGTGCTCACAACCATCTGTAATAGGATCCAATGTCCTCTTCTGGTATGCATGAAGTCAAGGTAATCATATACATAAAATAAATAAATAAATAGACCTTTTTTTTAAAAAAAAATAAAAGAAAGTCTTGATATATTATTTACTTGTATGATTAAAACCAAAATAAATTAAAGTATAGACTGAGAGCCAGAGATGTTGGCAGTTCACTTCCCACTAGTTACTTTTATGTTTTCTGACAAAATACCTGTGAGAAATGATATCTAAAGGGGAAGATTCATCTTGGCTCATGGTTTTAAGAAGTCTCAGTTAAGCATTGTGAAGAAGGTACAGGGGACTTCACAGCAGCAGATCTGGAAACAGAGGGGCCCGGCAGGAACCAAGACAAGTAAGACCTTCAAGGCCCATCTCTAATAACCTGCTTCCCCAGATAGCTAGACTTCACCCTCTAAACACTCCACAACCTCCCAAAACAGCATCAACTGGCAAACAAACATTCAGACTATAAACCTATGGGGGACATTTCAGGATTAAACTCCCATTTTACAAATGAGGAGGGGGACCTTAGAGGTGAAGGGACTTGCTCAACATCTCTACAAAGTAGCCTAGAACTCTAGAGTACTGTTTTAGCTACATCCTACACTTATCTGAGAGTAGTTTCTGTGACATTTCCCCATTTTTCACTTATCTAGCCCATCACTGACAAGCCTCTGTGATCCCAAAGGCAGCCTGGCATTGTGTTTCCTTGACCCACTGGGAAGAGCAGGAGCTGATAATGGCCAGAGCATGGAAAGTTGAAAGCACAATGAGGGCTCTCTAGACAGCAGCTATGAAGCCCCAGACACCCCAGTTGTCTGCCTCTTGCCTTGCCAGTGTGAGGGGGTGGTAACACCCTGCCACTGCTGACTATGCTGTCAGGAACTCAGGCCCCAGGACCCAGCAGATATTCTTCTTGGGTCAGGCTGAAGCAGAGGTTTGCAGGGGTAGATCTCAGGCAAAGACCTGGGTCCCAGTACCCGGCAACAGTCGTCCCAGCAGCCTGGGGGTGCAGATTACAGAGCCGGACCTACCAAGAAAGCTGCTCAGATCCACAAAAGTAGCTTAGCTCCAAAGAGCCAGGTGCTGGGCTGTGAGTTCAGGAGGTAGCATTTGAGAGCCTCTCAGCGCCCCACCCCCACCCACCCCGTACTTCCACCCTTCCTCCAGTTAACAGAAAGCCAGAGAACCAAGCCTGGTGGGCACAACCTCCCATCTGAGAAATGCTTCCACTCCAACTTTTATTTAGGAACTATAATCAGGATTTTGCAGGCTGTTATAATATATTAAGTCATTAAATTACAGGCTGCTGTAATTTTCACAGGAATTTATTGAGTGCTAATGTAATTCTTTCATCTAAGCAGAAAGATTGCATTGACTTCTGCAAGGGACTTTTACTTGATTGGATTGTAATCAGTTATGTCTTTTCACGGGACTATGTCCTTTTTTTTTTTTTTTAATTCAATTGTAATCTACTTGTTCCTCTAGGTTGCTGCACTTTATCATTCTTATTAATCAACCTACTTGTTCTCAAACTTTGTGCATACACAGGGAGAGTTCCCATGAGGGCATGAGGAGGCCATGTCAGTCATAAGCAGAGGAAAGCGCCCTCTGCTGGTTGGGCCAGGCATGCCATGCACACTTGAGCATGGGAAGAAAGTTATGGGTCCTCCTACACCCTCCCTGTGGGTCCTTAGGAGAGGAGGACCAGCTGTCCTCAAGCCTTATCTCCACCTCCAGTTTTCACTGGGAAAAAATGAGAATGAAGTGAACTTCAAGAATTAAGCTGCTGTTGAGCTGGCTTAACTGCACATCTGTGGGAGGCTCTCTACCTGATGCCTGGCCATCCCAAGCTCTAGGTACAGGAAGTCGGTTCTAGCTGCTGCTGGAAAACACCCCTTTACACACATGAACACAGAGAGAAAAGAGAGAGAGAGAGAGAGAGAGAGAGAGAAGAGACAGAGACAAGACAGAGAGACAGACAGAGACACAGAGACACAGAAAGAACAAGACAGAGACGACAGACAGAGACACAGAGAGACAGGGAGAGAGACACAGGACACAGGGACAGAGACGAGCCTGTTTCCTACCACCCCTTGCCTCTTAACGTGAGTCCGAATCAGGTTCCTCCACATAAGCACTGTTGGAATTCTAGAGTAGCTTTCCTTACAGCAGAGAGGGGACCTCTTCCACGTTGCGTACGGTGTTCAGCAGCTTCCTCATCATCCTCCACCGCTTGATGCCAGCCGCATGTATCCCAGCAACAACCATCAAACATCTGAAAATCCCGGATGCCCCCTAGACGGCAAAATCACTGGCCCAATTGCTAAGCCCCATACCCTAACCCAGCAAGCACCAGGAAGGCCATTCACGAGCCAGACCATCCTCTGTTCATTCAAACTGATTCAACAAACGCGAACTGAGTACCCATGTGTGCCGTCGGCATCTAAGGAAAATTGGCACATTCAATGAACAAACAGATCTTACGCAGGAGGCACTGCCATTCCAACAAGGAGAGAAAGACTTGGTCAAGGCTCGGTCCCTGGGTGGGAGCATGCCTGTGCACCCAACGAGAGAAGCGGAGGGCAAAGGGGGTCACTAAGAGCTGAGGGCCAAGGGAACAGGCCAGGCCAGGCCACTGCAATGACATCCCACATCCTCAAAGCCAGATAGTGATAGAAAGGGCATGCTCCAAGGACTCCCTGTGGCTGACCATGAAGTTTGCACCCCACAGGTTCAAGGGAAGAGGCAAACACCAGATTCAAAGGCTACTGCATTCATCCAGCAAGAGATGCTGGTGGCTTGGACACATGTAGTCGAAGTGGAGGTGGTGGAAAGCGACTGGATACTGGGCATGCTTGGAATGTGGAATCTAAGAGGCTTTCTGCCTGATTATATGAGGAACTGAGAGGAAGAAAAGTCAAGAGCAACTCCAAGAACTGAGGTGGCTGTTGTCACCTGCCAGAGAATACTGCAGAAGGGGCAACTTGGGCTGGGCTCATGCCTGTAATCCCAAGAAGTTTGAGGTCAGCCAGGCCTCCGTACTGAGTTTCAGGCTAGCCTCAGTTACAAGTGAGACTGTCTTAAAACATGCACACGCACTTGTGCACACACACATACACACACACACACACACACAACACACACACACACACCTGTAGATCTGGGGCAAGGTGAGGAGGTCGAGGTCAAGCACACTGACTGTGGAGATCCGTTTAGACAACAAAGCAGCTATGGGAGACGGCAGGTGGGCAACACAGATAGACTACTGAGGTTTAGAAGACATCCAGGGAGGAAGATCTAAATCAACATATAGATCACATGGGCTGAGGTTGCCTATGGTGTGGTCCAGATAGAGAAGAGGAACCAAGGATGAGCCTTGGGTCCCAATATTTAGAGGTTAGAAGGAAAAAGAAGAGAAACTAACAAGGAAACAGGGGGGGAGGAAGGACTTGGTGGGTGGGGGGAAGTCGGACGAGTCAAGTGAAGAAGTATACCATCTCCACCAGAGGCTCTCACTTAGGTCAGAGCGATGCTTGCTGAGAACAGATCATCTCTTAGGTATCCTCTGCCCCCATTTAAAGGGATGCAGGAACATGTTAGACAAGCCATCCTCAAACTCCACTGCTCTTGCCCCCCACACCAAACCAGCAGTCTCCTGAATCATTTTCTCAGAAAGAGCCACCCCCAGGATATGGAGGTCACACTGCCCGGCTGCCAGAGGAGAGAAAGAAGAGGAGACAGGTCTGGAAGTGGATCTATCCAGCTCTGCTGGTCCACTCTGGACAGCCCTTTGATTTATAGTTGGAGGCAAGTCCAGAACCCTGAGAGTGTCATCAAAGTACTGCTCAGCTGACAGCTCCCCATCCTCCCTCCCTCCCCCCGACCCAGCCTCTGAGCATGCACCCTGCCACCTATCCCTGTCTGAGGCCACCTTCCCAGCAGTCTTCCCAAAGTCCTGGACATCGCTGCATACACCTGGGGGAAATGTTAGCTTCCCCCAGCAGTCCAGAGCACACTAAATCCACTGTAAGAAATGTCAAATTATTTCCATCATTAAATCCAAAATGCCATAAACAAATTGCATCTCGGCTGTTTATCTGGAAATTTCTCGAGTACCCACTGCCGGCACTCCTGAATACTTTAGCATAAGGAGTGACTCAAGATGGATTGCCGTGTCCACTGGCTGGTTATGTAGCAGCGTTTGATGAAAATGTGATGTTTTATTGGCTTTTATTCCATTAAGTGAAAGAGAAGTCATTTTCCTCTAAGGTCAGGCTGGTGTTTAGAGAATTCATCTGAGTCGCATTGGCCACGGAGGTGTGGGTATTCTTCAGGCAGTAGCCTCTTCCTCCCAGGATTCCAGGAGTTTATGTTACAGACATCCCAGCATAATCCCAGAAACCTGCACATCCCCAGAGGCCTGTGGGGCCCAGAAGTGAACCTAATGAGATACTAATTCAGCCACCGATCCGTTCTTAATATGTGTGGCACACAGTATTAGCGGCTGGCCTGCACAGCTATGCAACCTGGGATGGCACCATTCCCATCCCACACCTGAGGACCACAGCCTCAGTCACTCGAAGTGATGATGAGCGTAGCTATCAGATTTCAAGGTCTGAACCCTCTTCTACACAGCAGCCAGGGGGCTCTACCGGGGGCTGCATGCCAGAGATTTCTAGAAACAAGGACAGGGACATCAGATGGGGAGAATAACGTGTATAAGATGGGGAGATATGTCTTTCCCAAAGGTGGGCTGAGAATGGAAATTCCACAACGGCTTTTGTTTATTTGTTCTGTATTTATTTTCAATTCTTCTCATAATGTTCCAGAACTATAATGAGAGAGAAAGAGACAGACAGACTAACAGACAGACAGACAGACAGACAGACAGACATTGATCTCAATGGCTCTTCATTCCCAAGTCTAATACTGATCATCCATGGCAGCAAGGCCCTGCCATGACCTGGCTGTTCACTTAATCGGTATATGCCCTCCAGCCTCACTTCCTAGGGTCTTGGCATCCCTTCTGAGTAGCCACAGGATGCTAACTGGACCCTCTGGACTACACTGGACTTTTCTAAGCAAGACCTTTAAGCCTTTCCCTACATCCCTCTTTTATCCCATTTCCTGTAGGCCATGCTACTCTTGGAATGACCTGAATTTTTCTTGTCTCTGCTGAAATCCTCCCCACACTCTATAGCCCACCTAGAAGCCACCTCCTGCAGGCAGTCCTCCCTGGCTGCAATCCATCCCCCAGCTTCCCATAACATTTGTGTGCAAGTCAGCCTTCGTGGCCCTTTCCTAACACTGTTCAAAGTGATCATTCTTTGTGTGTGTTTACTTTTGACTCCTTAATTCGCCCATAAGCAGTCTGAGAGGTGATCAGATCCTACCGTAAGCACACAAGGTCCCCAACTCAGGCACAAATCTAATGAGGCAGTCTTTGTTCGTACAGGCAAACCAACTAATCCAGAAAGTGTGTGTCGGCGAGAACAATGTGATAGAAGAAGAGATCCGAGTGAACAGAAGCGTGCACGAGTGGGCAGGAGGAGGAGGAGGTGGGGGTGGAGCCACCTATGTGTTTAAGGTGAGATCTTCTCCAAAGGATGAAACAATGGCTGGAGCCCACCGTGGTGTTACAGCCTCAGAACAAAGCTAGACAGAAAGCCCTGGGATGTTATGTCAAGTTAACTGTGGAACCCATAGCCCAGAGGGTGGTCAGGTTTGTCTGCCTGAGAAAGGGTACGGCAACATTTGCCTTTCAACTTCTGGGCTCCTCAGCCAGCCAGGCCAGGCAGACTATTCTAACATTATCAAAGCCAGACCACAGATTGTAAGTGGGTTTCCATCTGGGTGCTTCCCCTGGGGACAATGACTCTAGGGGCTTATTCTTGAACTTGTGGGGATCCAAGAAAGAACTGATGATGGAGGAAGAGAGACCTGCTTCTAATCACCAGCCATAATCTCTCCCAGGAGCTTCAGGGAAGGGGCTGCAGGAAAGATCCTCCAGGGTCCACCCCAGCTCCTCTGTAACCTATTAAGGGATGAGTACCCTAGTAGGTTTGTATCGCCAGATGAACCCCAACCTGATCAGAGGGAGTTACTGTAACATCAATTCGGGACCCTCAAACCACCACAGATGGGGAATTCACTCCACTGCCCTGCAAACAGTTACACTGAAACATTTAAACTGGGGCAGAGGGTCTTCCTGCCTAGCTCGGTCTCTTCATCTCCAAATGTTTCCCCTCCCCCCGGGCAGATGAAAGATGGAGTGCCTATACCCCTGATCATTGCAGCCGGCGGTGGTGGCAGGGCCTATGGGGCCAAGACAGAAACATTCCACCCAGAGAGACTGGAAAATAACTCCTCAGTTCTAGGGCTGAACGGCAATTCCGGAGCCGCAGGTAAAGCCCCGCCCTCTACCAGAAATTGCTTAGGGACCATGCAGGCATAGTCGTCACTGGGTCCTGAGGCTGGAGCTATTCCTATTGATGCCAATATGGGGGATGGGGGTCATCCCATTGCCTCTGAAGCTGGCTTGCTGGCTTGAGGCTTGCTGAATAGCCCTATGAGGCCCGGGAAGCCAACCCTCCAGTTTCAAGAGCTGATAAAGCCAGTATACCTTGACTGGGAAGGGGCAGAGGGAGGTTCAATTCAGATTTGTTTGCCATTGGTGTGAATTGGAGCTTCATTTTGTAAGCTTGGCTCCCAAGTACTAGCATCTAATCACCTCTAACAGAACACATACACACACACACACACCTTTATGTCTCTCTACTGTGCTGCCCTCTCTGGGCTTGGGGACTCTCATCCAGAAGCTCTCTCACCTAGCAGGTTAACCCTTACAGTCCCAGGAGAGCCACTCTTGTGCTCTCTCGGTTCCTTCCGCACGGGTTTCCAGGGCCCATTGAGGTCATCTCCTGGGGTCATTGGATTTCATGCCCCCTTGGGATGTCATATGGAGCAAGGAGGTGGAATGAGCACTGAACTCTCGAGGACCGGCAGGAGACAATCATTGTAACCAAGTGCTAGTGGCCATACACAGGGCTTACTTCTGTCATCTGTTAGTTCCCTTTCCAAGAGCACAAGGCAGCCCCTGGAGTTCCTAAAGCACCACTAAGTGGCTCCCAGCGCCACCAGGCATCACCCACCCCCTGCTGCGCTCCTCCACAGCTCTGAAGAGGGCTGAGCCTGGCGCAAGGCAGCTAGCAGACAAATGTTCTTCCTATCAGACTTGACTGGCCCACACTTGGCACTAGAGGAATGCTTCTGAGCTCAGTCTGGTGGCTCTAACATCCACCCTCAACATTTTGGTTTGAATCCTATTATCTCCAAGTTACAGGTGGGAAACGGAGGAGGGGGTACAGCTCAGGATGAGGAGGTAATGGCCTGGATTTCACAGCCAGCTAACACGCTTGGGACTAGATAGAGCCTGATCTTGCAAGAAACTATGTATTGACCTTTGCAGGGGCCCAGCAGTTGGCTGCAGAGCCTTGTTAGAATCTTTCTGGAGGCATCGGCCATACACTGAGAAGTTCTGACATCATTCTGCCTCTCCCCAGTGTCCCCCAAGTCTCTACTGAAGTGCACTGCCTACTCCTGAGCTAGAGAGGCCTGCCAGGAAGCAGGACACTAGGCACAAAAACTTTATAGACACATGCTGTGGCTTAAGAGGTGTCACTAGCGCCAATGGCTCGCTACTCCTAGCTCCATCGTGAGCGGGGCCCTGGAACAGAGCTAGTGGGAATGGCCCTCAAAGACCACCACATCCCCTTTCCAACTTCAGCTCCGTTCTCCTTGCAATACCACCAGCCCCTCAAGAGGCACATCTCATTTTTCCCCCTGCAGGTGGTGGAGGCGGCTGGAATGATAATACTTCCTTGCTCTGGGCCGGAAAGTCTTTGCTGGAGGGTGCCGCTGGAGGACATTCCTGCCCCCAGGCCATGAAGAAGTGGGGGTGGGAGACAAGAGGGGGTTTCGGAGGGGGTGGAGGGGGGTGCTCCTCAGGTGGAGGAGGCGGAGGATATATAGGTAAAGATGATTCGCGTTCTAGGTGTCACTCTTTCCCCTCTTAGTCCTAGGCTCCTCCCTCCCTGTCACCTTCCCCACCACCACCACCCCCAGTGTAGACTGTGATGTCACTGCACGCTCCCCTCCCCTCTGCCTGGCTTGGGCCCGCCAGAGGTAGGGTGTTGGCTTCTGAGCCAGCATCCTGCCTCCAGGCTTGCATAGCATCAGCATCAAGATCCTATGTGATCCTTGATCCCTCCCGTCTCACCCCCACTCCCGTGCCCCTTTCAAAGCTGAGCATAAAAGTGTTTGGCTTTCCCAATGGTTCCATGAATCACCCACCACAAGGATCAGGTAGCCTGAAGACCCAACTCTTATAACCCCTACAGCTCATTTGCAGGGCGGGGGATGGGAGCGGCTGGCTAAGCCAACATAGCCCAGTCTGGTCTACTTTGTCATGGGCTCCTCCCTTTCAGCTTTCTGTCCAGCCCACTAGCTGCCTGAGAGCCGCACTGTCCATGTGGGTGGGAAACTACTCCCAGAAGCCACTGTGGGCACCTTCAAACCCAGCCCTGCACCAGTCAGCCTGCTGTTGATCCCCCATTGCCTTGGGGAAAGTTTGCAGCTAAGAGACTGGCAAAGGATACCCCTACCCTCCCCCCAGAGTAGGACACACTGCATGCCAGCACTGTGACGTTCTTCGTTCTTCGTGTCTGTGTTTTGTTTTGTCTCTGTGTGGGCAATGCTTGTGCTAACCACACAAGCTGCCTTTCCAAGCTTTGGGTGGATGGGAGGACCCTGGGGGCAGAGGGAACCCCAAGATCACCCAGTCCCAGATGAAAGGAGGGACAGGAGCCTGAAGGCACAGTGGCTCATCTCCCCCCAGGTCCCATCATGACCCCCAAGTGACCTAAGCAACTCTCTAAGCCACAAGGATGCGCCCCAACCTCAAGAGACTAGAACCTTCTAGACTCTTGCTTACCTGCTACTGAGGCATCAGCTGTGTGGTAGAGACTCCCTGGATTGACTTCAACCCACAAGAGAAATTGGCCCACACACCCAGCATCTACAGAGTTAAACCAACGTACAGCCTCTGTGCCTGGCACCTCCCTTCCCTCTCCTGTCCCACAGCCCCCCCAGTGACCCATAACTTTGGCCACAACTGCATGCCTGTTGTTGTGCATGTGTGTTGAGACTTGGGCACCCACCTTTGGGGGTTCAACTCTTCTCTGGTTTGCCACAGGTGGCAACGCAGCATCAAACAATGACCCTGAAATGGATGGGGAAGATGGGGTTTCCTTCATCAGTCCATTGGGTATCCTGTACACCCCGGCCTTAAAAGGTACCCCCTCTACCAGGTGATGATACAAACTTAAGCCATTTCTTCCACCAACCTGGACATTCTATGGGGTCAGGATACCAAGGCATGGCTATGGACCACCTGCAGATACAAGTCTTCCTATAGCTCATCTCATCATATTTTGCAGACGTTGGGGTATGTCGCTGAATTTAGGCAGAGAGGCAGAGTATGGACCACCAGGCAGACAGGACCTAGAAAATGACACAAGAGTACCTAGAACACCTGTACTAGGGCCAGGATCCTGAATACAGGTCTCTCATTTACACACAGACACACACACATCCTCATTCTCAACTCTTCTCACCCAAAGATGCATCCCCAAACAGAGATGGCAGAGGGACCTGGTATAGGGACCCCAAGAATCCACAGCAAGCAGCCAGAGATAAAGTTCAAAGGTGGGGACCTGAGGGTACAGGGTGATTGATCTTCCTGTTCAGCCTGAGACTGACCCTCCCTCCTTGTCACCAGTGATGGAGGGCCATGGGGAAGTGAATATCAAGCATTATCTAAACTGCAGTCACTGTGAGGTAGACGAGTGTCACATGGACCCCGAGAGCCACAAAGTCATCTGCTTCTGTGACCACGGGACCGTGCTGGCTGACGATGGTGTCTCCTGCATTGGTAAGGGACAGCAATGGGGGAAGGGAAGAGGGCCAAAGCTTGAGCCAACTGAACACTCCCAGTTGTTAAGTGTCTCTTGTTTATATTCTGGCAACTAAGCAAAGAGACCTTGTATGAAAGGTAGGGCACCTGAAGCGGTCTCAGAATTGCCTACCCCCTTACCGTAGCCAGGAAGCAAAATCTGAGGCATCTCTAGCAAGGGACCAGATATCCTATGTCCACTCAAGTACCTAGCAATGGGGACCTTAGCACTCCTAAGACACCCCTGTGTTGAGGAGTTTCAGAGCCAGGCCCTGTGCCTTTGAACTTCCTGTGTATGGTTCCTGACTGGACACAACCTTTAGCACATACATTGGATGAGGATGCTTTGTTTTTGAGTCTCCCCCATATTCAATAGCTTTTGTTTTGACCACACAGAGCTCTAAGCCTAAAGTCGCTCTTCTGAACACACTCCAAGTCTCCCTTGAGATACATAGTATCCAAGCCAGACCTGGCCTTATAGCCCCAGACGGAAGAATGGAAACATCAAGGCCTTTCTGGGCTACAGGGCGAGTGTAAAGCTAGCCTGTGTAACTTAGTTAAATCCTATCTCAAAGTAAAAACTACACAAAGGTCTGGGGATGTAGCTCAGTGTGTACACTAGACACGACTTCAACCCAAAGGGAGATGATGGGTGTAGGAAGGAAAGAAAAGAAGTGAGAAAATATATAGTAAAGAAACAAGGAATGGGAAGGAGAGCAGAAAGACTAGGGAAGGGGAAAGGAAGAGAAGAAAGGAAAAGGAAGAAGAAAGGATGGGAGGGGAAAGGGAAAGGTAGGGAGAAGAAAGAGAAAAAGGAAGAGGAGAAGAGGGGCAAGAGGAGAGGAAGGGGCAAGAGAGGGGAGAGGAGAGGAGTAAAAAGGGGTAGGAGAAGGGAAGGGGAGGGGTAGAGGTAGGAGTAGGGAAGGGAGAGAAAGGGGAAGGGAAGAGGAGGGAAGGGAAGGAAATAAGAAAGAGAAGGGAAAGGAAGAGAAGGGGAGAGGAAGGAAGGGAAGGGACAGGAAGGGAAGGGGAAGAAAAGGAAGGGAGGGGTAGTTTTGTGAATAGAACACATAGTCTGGCCAGGATGGGGCACACAGGGCCTTCTCCTGTTCTAAGGCCATAAGAAGTAATTCCACTTCTGAGGGTGTCACCAAGGGACCCTACTTCTGGGTCCTACTGAGTATGGAGTCAGTCCCCTAAGGTCCCCAAGTCTCTTCCATGTCCACTCCTGTTTTCCCCTTCTGTCTGCATCCCATCCTCGTGCAGCTGATTTGGGGGACCAACACCCAAGATTGATATTCATCCCTGTTGAATTTTCCCTCTACCCCAAAGCTACTGCTGGGAGCCTGTGAGACCAGGATGAGCCTGCTTAGGGCCCGTGGTCTCCTGAAAAGGGAGGTGTGACAAGATCTCCAGAGACTGGAAACAGCAGTGGCTTTTCCAGCTGGGGAGGGTATTTCTGACTTGGGACCTGCTCAGAGGAGAATCAGCATGGTGGTCAGTGCCCCATCGGGACCTGTCTTCCAGTGTCGCCCACCCCGGAACCCCACCTGCCGCTCTCCTTGATCCTCTCCGTTGTGACCTCTGCCCTGGTAGCTGCCCTCGTTCTAGCATTCTCCGGCATCATGATTGGTGAGTATGCCAGAGCAACAGGGCTTCCAAAGACACAAAACAAGTCCCACAAGAATAGGGTCTCAGGATATACATGGACACCAAGGTATCACCCTGCCCTGATAGGTCCCAGACCTTGGTGGGTTACTAGGCCAAATGAGAGCAGAACCATCAACCCTCTACCCACCAGAGAATCTGCAGTTTCAGAAAGGAGTCTCTGATGCTGATCTTTGACTCTGCATGGTCCCCTGGCTGCTTACAGAGATGGATATCCTTCAGTGCCCAACACAATGGAAAACGTTCTTCCTGTACCCCCATATTCACTATCAGCTCTTCTGTTCTTGAGGGATCCCTGGTCATAACTGGGGCCACTCCCTGTGTCTATGTGACTCAAGCCATACTAGCCAGCAATACTCCCACTCAACCAGAGATTTAAAATTGGTTTCTGAGCCCCTTCCATCCGACCAAGGTGAGACCATCTCAGTCCACAGAGGCTCCATATGTGGCTATAAGATGCTCTGATAGATAAGCAGAGACAGGAAGCCAGGCAGAGAGAATGGCCCAGAAGCTTTCAGGCAGACTCATTCATAGGAAACCTGAGATACCTCTGATGGCCATCCTGGGTCCCAAAATGCCCCCAAGAAGCTCACTGAGACATCTTTCTGCTGTGTGGCCTGCAGGATGCTGCTAACTAACCTTCTACTATTGTGCCTTCATATCTAATGGATCTCAGCCCTCTCCCTAATAAAATCCTGGCATGTCCATCTGTTAGGGCTAATTTTAATTTTTCAATTTGACCCAGTCTAGAATCACCTGAGAAGACCATCTCAATGACGAGTTGTCTAATTTAGGTGACCTGTAAACATATCTGTGAGGGATTTTCTTAATTGGGTTAATTGACATGAGATGACCCACCCCAAAAGTGATAGCACCATCCCTCCCCAGGTTTGGTTACTGGACTGTATTTTAAAAGGGAGAATGTGAGCTGAGTCCAGGAATACCTTTTATCCCTTCCCAAACCACTTCAGGTTCTCGCCATCTTGACGTCCCCACAGTGACAGACTGTGAGCCAAAGTAAACCCTTTCTCCTCTAAAATACTTTTGTCAGGCTGTTTTACCACAGCAACAGAAACAAAACCCCATCCCCCCTCCATGAAACAATTAAATATATACCAGTTAGGTGATTTTCAGTTTCACACTTGTTTTCCATGGTGAAGGAATACTTTGATATGCTTAATCGCATTGTTAGTGTTGTTAACAGTGCTAGGGAAGTTTAAAGCTCAAGGTCTGGAGGAGGTGACCTCTGCTGAGCTCCAGCTGGGCTTCACCTGGTTCAGCCCCCTCACAGTGGACACCCATCTATCTGCAGTGTACCGTCGGAAGCACCAGGAGTTGCAAGCTATGCAGATGGAACTGCAGAGCCCTGAGTATAAGCTGAGCAAGCTACGGACCTCGACCATCATGACCGACTACAACCCCAACTACTGCTTTGCTGGCAAGACTTCATCCATCAGTGACCTGAAGGAGGTGCCACGGAAAAACATCACCCTCATCCGGTGAGCTTCCAGCTACTGTCCCAGGGATGGATGGTTTCTCTGTGCCTTGGCCTCCTCTAGCCACAAGGAACCTGAACAGCCATCCTTGGGTACACTCCAAGCCTCTCAGAGAGACAAGGCTTAATGTTCAGAGGCTCATGGGAATGTTTATTTCAACACCCTGTGTGTTCATGCAATGTATGGAATGAAAAGGATAAATCAGGTTCTCAAAGTCCAACATGCACACTGTTCAGAAGATTCCTGGCCCCAACGCTGCTCTCTAAGCATCCAAAGCACCCTTGATTTCCTCTATCATCCACTGCAACACCCCACAGCAAGGATCTGTCAATCACTTGCCCCTGTCCCCAGAAGCATCACCCTCTTTTAGACATGAGTCACCCCTTACCTTTGTCCCTAGCAGATACCAGGAACTCACTAAATCTTCACTGAGTGAATAAACATTTGACTATCTTCATGAATCCCTGGTTAGACCTGTATTTGATCTATTTTATGTGTGCTGTAATCCAATACCACAGGATAGGTAGTAACAAAGAGGTTTTCTTGGTCTCAGAGTTAGGATCCAAGGTCTATGACTGTATCTGGTGATAACCTTGCTGGCAAAGACAGAACTGGGCATCCGAAGCCAGCAGGACCCACCCATGGGACGTTCCACCCTAATGACTTCTGAATCACTTCCTGTCACAACACTCATTTTCCATACTCTTGACACCTCACAGTTGGTATTGCTTTTCAGCATGTGAACCTCAAACCTTAGGAGACCTGTTCTCACCAGAGTTCAGATAAAGACATGGAGGCCCACTCACAGAGCAAACATTAGTTTCTCTAACATTCTCAGAGGCTATACAAACAGACTTAAGGGCAGGCCCCATGCCCAGCGGGAGGTGGCCAACATAAAATGAACTCAGTAGTATTTTTGGAGGTTTCCTTGACTCGTAATGCTTTGCCTGGGCTACTGCTGCTTCTTCCTCTTCCTCTTCCTCTTTCTTCCTTCCTCCTCCTTCTTTTCCTCCTCTTCCTCCTCTTGTTACCTTACAGGTCTTTTGCTTGTGTATTATGGGTTCTAGTTTTGTGGGGTTATGGGATTTCTGTGTGCATGAATGTGTGTGACTCTGAGTCTCTATGTGTTTCTTTTGGTATTTTTTTTTTCTGTTTGTTTTGTCCTATTTCAGCTGGTTTGTTTGGTTTTTGTCTTCTTCATATTATTATTATTTTAGATTTAGGTGGGGTGATGGGGGGGTGGGAATGAGCTGGGAGGGGAACCACAATCAAAATAAATTATATGAAAATATATTCATCTTCAGTTTAAAAAATAAAATAAGGTAATTTTAAAAAGAAAAGAAAAGGAGGCCTGGAGCGACATGGTGAAGCCAAGCTGAAGGTGTAACTCCTGAGTGGTCACCCTTCCTCTTGTGTGTGTACACTGACTGTGACACCGATCTCCAGGTCCCCAGCTGCCTGTGGCTCACTTAACTGTGACTTATCTTGTCTTCTTGGTACAGGGGCCTAGGCCATGGCGCATTTGGGGAGGTGTATGAAGGCCAGGTATCTGGAATGCCCAATGACCCAAGCCCTCTCCAAGTGGCTGTAAAGGTGAGGGGCTCCACCTTCTGCCCAGCCTTAGCCTGAGGTCCCTGTAGGCTACAGCCCGAAGCTCACAGCCACTTTCTCCCACCCTCCCTTCCAGACGCTGCCGGAAGTATGTTCAGAACAAGATGAACTGGACTTCCTCATGGAAGCTCTGATCATCAGGTAAAGGCACAGAGGCCTGGCCTCTCCCCCTGACCCTTCAAGGCCTATGAAGATCTTTCTGATGGATAGGTATCTCTAGAGGAAATGGGGTGTGTTGGTCCCACCCACACAACAAGCAGAAGGACCCCTGAAGTAAAACAATCCCCAGTGATCTCAGGAAGTATCTGAGGCCTAATTATTGGTAGCACTCTGCCTACAGCCAGCTTCCCAGTGTCAGCCATTGGTTCCCAATTCTCACTTAAGAAAGCAAACTCACTTCCAACATTAGGTGATACCTCCCACCCCAGCTCCCTTAAGTGACTCTTCCAGAACTGAGGTCCTGGACATAGAGGAAGGGAACCAATGAAAGATAGCAGACCACCATACCCCACATCTACAATGACAAAGGCAGCACCTTAACAGGTGAGTCAGGCCTGGATTGAAACTGGGAACCTCCTGAGGTTGTCCTTCTCACCAGAAGGACGCGCATAGCTGTCTCTGACACTAAGATGCCTCCAGGCATCCTGACCTAGGGAGGTGGACTGGAGTGGTCCAGGTTGAAGTAGCAAGAAAATACAAAGCTATCTGAGTGATACGTTTATAGACTCTGGAACATAAGGAAGATATACAGCCAGGATAGCACTCTGCTTTAAAAAACAATATTTATTTTCTGGTTATATGTGTAATATAAGAGTATTAAATAAAACCTAAAAAGTATAAGATTACATAGAAGGAGAGCTTAATTATGTAATATTCCTACTAAGTAGTAATAAACAGATATAGTTCAGCATATAATCAGCAGTCTCTCAACTCAGAATGTGTGTGTGTGTGTGTGTGTGTGTGTGTGTGTGTGTGTGTGTTTCCATCTGGGGTTACCTAGCCCCACTGTTCTGCATATCCTAAAATGACAAGATAATCCAAACCTCAGAACCTTGGGTCCTAATCAGTCCTGGCCCATGTGGAGTCTGCGGAAGATTGCAGAGACCAGTGGGGCCATCTCTCCTCCTGATTCTCTTTCACAGCCTGTCACCAAGTAGGTCACATGCTGTCTCTTTCAGAAGCCAGTCAGTCCTTCAACTTCTGCCTGAGACCTTCTTTAGAGAACTCAAGTATAAATTTATGCATCAGGGCTCACATATACAAACACTAAAAACTTATCCGCACACACAAACACATGCACACATACATATACAAACACATGCACACACATAAATGTATACACACACATGCACATACATGCACACACACACTCACTCACACGTGCAAAGTACATGTACACGTACTTTGTCACCTCAAAGTCCTCCTCCAACTCCAAAAGAATTCTTTCCTGCTAATTCAACTCCTGCCAAGCCTGCCCAATCTATGCGTCTCCCCAGGGAGGTTTACCTCAGGTTCAGCCAGAGACCCCTGCCACCCATAGCTACAGAATATGACTTCACAATATGATTACTGAAGCCATGACTCTGTGTCCTGCTTCTCTTGACGGTCCCAGACCTGGCTCAGTTAAATTTGATTACACCCTCTGCCCTGTAGCAAATTCAACCACCAGAACATTGTTCGCTGCATTGGCGTGAGTCTGCAAGCCCTGCCCCGCTTCATCCTGCTGGAGCTCATGGCTGGTGAGACCTGAAGTCCTTCCTCAGGGAGACACGCCCTCGCCCGGTGAGTAACAGCCAGTCTTCTCCAGGGCTCATGTCAGGGGAGTGGGTTGCAAGGGAAGTAACTTGCTCAGTGGGATCCTAGGAGTCAGCTCTTTGGTTTGGTCTTGAAGAGAATGGTCAGGATTGGACAGACAGAGAGTGGATGGTGGAGGAGCACCAGCCCTAAGGAGACTGTAAGCCCTACACAATTGATTCAATAACCTGATTTCATGACCTGATGACTCTGGAGCAGCAAACTCAAGAGAGGGACTTTGCGTGCCAACCGTGTCACTAACCAGCTCTCCACCCACATATTCTAAACCCACTAATCTCTTCTCGAAAACAAGCATAATACACACAGCACCCTGACTGTATAGTTTTCTGTACAACAACAACATGTTGGGGTAGTATGTACACCTGTGGTGTTGTGTATGAGGGACAGAACTTGTGAAGAACTCTTAGGTGCACCCATGAAGCCCAACCTTCAACCCTTGCTTGGTCATCAGGCACCATATAACACAGGGCAGCCCCACTTTCTTTGGCCTTAGCATCTGTGCAGGTGAAAACTGTGCAGGTGAAAATTTGAGTTCTCACACTGGCCACTGCCACCCAGCCAGGCCCCTGTCCTGCCCTTGCCCTGAAAGTCTCAGCAGAGCTGCTAGCAGAAGTCATGGAGACAGACACATGGCATGACCGTTTCAAGCGAGGCATGGCTCTGGAGTTCTTCAGGCTAAAGGAGAGAATATGCAGAGGAGAATTTCTTGTAAGGAGTGTCTGCGAACCTGTCACTTGGAAACCCCAAGGACACTGGAGACAGAGAAATGGGGTTTCTCTGTCTCCTATATTTGAAGGAAAAGGTCAGATTTAACCACTGTTCCAGAGAACGAGGCACAATAGACGATAGAAACAGATCCTTGGTGCCTCCACTGCCCCCTGCCCCTACAGTGCCACCTTGGGGAAGGTCAGAGTGGGGGACTGCTGCCCATTCTGATCTCAACACCAGGCACCATCTGAGGGTTGCTCTTGAGAGAACCCCCTTTTTCAGAATTATCATCCCATCCATCAAATCTAACCTTGGTGACATCTTTCCTTTGGGCGGCTCTTCTTGCTAATTATATACCCACACCCATGTGTCCATGAAACCACAGCCAGGTAGCACTGCAGTCACCCTGCTCACTGGCCCACTGCCCATCTCAGCTAAGCTGTCCTTCCTGCCATGCTGGCCCAGGGGAGCAGCTTTACATATTGGAGCACTGCCCTCCAGACAACCCCCCCATGGCTGAAGTGTTTGAGCAACAGTTTTGTGGGGAGCTGGAGGGTTTGTTGGGGTTCCTCCATGTACTCAGGGTCACAAAGGCAACTTAACTCATAGTGTTTGATTGACTACGAGAAAGGAATGTGACTTTTAGTGTGCCAGTAGATCTTTACAGAATCTGCAGAGAGATAGCCCAGGGACTTGGGATGGAAAAATAAGGGCCAGGCATCTAGGTCTGGAGTTTGCTGGATTCCAGGCCTGAATTTCTCTAGATCAGTGCTTCTTAACCTTCCTAATCCTGCAACCCCTTTAATACAGAGCCTCATGTTGTGGTGACCCCCAACCATAAAGTTATTTTCATTGAAACTTCATAACTGTAATTTGCTACTGTTATAAATAATAATGCAAATATCTGATAGGCGACCCCTGTGAGAGGGTCATTCAACCCTGAGCTTGAGTCCCAGTCAGTTTCTTTTGTTTTGTTGATGATTTCAGTCTCCAGAAACCAGGTCCTGGAGACCTCGCACTTTATCTGGAAACATAGGTAAAATAAACCCATGACAAAAATACAAGGACATGAATATGACACCGGATGGTGGCACACTACTAAACAATTTAGGTATGTAGATCAAGATGGGGGGATCACCTTCATGACAGTGTCATGAGGCCAAGAGGTGTTGTCCACAGATGGCGTAGCCTATGCTCTTACATGGAAGAGGCTTCGTGGAGAGCAGCTTGACGGTGCTCGGAATCGCCCAGCACTTTCCATAAGTTTTCCTTTTTAAATTCACTTTAGGCCAAGATCTTAAAGAAAATGAATGTTTTAAAATGCTTTTAATAATTTAATGTATTTATTTTCTTTTACGTCTATGGGTGTTTTGCCTGCACATATGTCTGTGCACCATGTGTGTGTGGTTCCTGCAGAAGAGGCATCAAGTGCATTAGAGTTATATATGCTTGTGAGATTCGATATAAATACAGAGAATCGAACCCAAGTCCTCTAGAAGAGCAGCCAGTGTTCTTAACCACTGGGTCATCTCTCCAGCCCCAGTTTTAAAAAAATTTTAAAGGCCAGAGAGATGACTCAATAGTTAAAACACTTGTGGCTAAAGTACTTACCATACAAGGGGCTGGAGTTTGTGTCCCCACATCATCACATGGAACCTGCCTGAAATTCCAGCCACAGAAGGTTGAGACAGGATTTCTAGAGCTAACAAGTGGCTGACAAGACTAGCCATATTGAGGAGCTCTGGGTACAACTGAGAACCCTGCCTCAATGACTAAAATGAAAGCAAGTGACTCCTGACTTCAACCTGGGCCTCTAATGTACACACACACATAAACACCTGGGCGCACGTGGGCGCGCGTGGGCGCGCACGCACGCGCGTGCACACACACACACATACACACCCAAATAGGGAAATACAATAAATAAATACACAAACCACTGCAAGACATTACAATAGAAGATTTCAAAACCATCGTTCACCATTGGTTTTCTCCCAGGTTTGATTATCAGGTTATAGCATGCATGTGAATTATGGGGCAAAATGTGTGAACTGCATTGAATAGCAAGAAGTGTCTGCCCTGCTGTATCCCTGTGGCCCAGACTTCCCCAGCCCCAGCTGTATTTTCAGCTCACCTGGGACCTGTTCGTAAAGATGGATCCCTTGACTATCTTCGGGGCAAAGCGAATGATTTTTAAAGGGGTGAGGCCCCTGCTGGAGCAGCATGACTGGCCTCAGCCTCCTCATGAACGGAGCCAATTTCCCATCTTCCTGTCTTCCCTCATAAGTGGGCCTCTTGTCTTCCCACAGAACCAGCCCACCTCCCTGGCCATGCTGGATCTTCTGCATGTGGCCCGGGACATTGCCTGTGGCTGTCAGTACCTGGAGGAAAATCATTTTATCCACCGGTGAGTCAATAGCCTTCATCTCCTCAGAGCTTTCTGAATGCTTCCCTGTTGGTCCCAAGAGCAGATCTCCCCCTTTTAGAGGAGATTCGGTCTCTCTCCAGAACTGTTTGGGTGAGACATCTTTGAGGGGCAACCTGTCTCCCTAGGCATCCCTGTCCCTGTGTGAAGTGAGTTTCTAAAGTCTCCATGCCACCTACAGGGGCTAACTAGAGGCTGGTGAGCGACTTTAGCCTTCCTATGGTCCTGCTAACTCAGTCCGTATCACTGAGTCCCTTACCTAAACTGCTCTTCAAGGATTCTTTCCTCAATCATCTTTGTAGCAATTGTACCAAATATGCTATAATTAATTTGTCTAAAATACTCTGTCAAGCTTAAATATTCCTTCCTCTTACTTGCTGCAATACCTGTTATGTTGTGGTGACGCATCTCACACCCACTCGGCACCGACTATTCTCCTGGACGTTGACCACAGCTGTTGAACAAGTCAAATATTAGCAAAGCCTTCTAATGATCTTCTAGCTGAGTCAGTGTAGCACAATCAGATATTTTATAAAATAAGGCATGCTCTGCCATTACGCACATAGCCACGAGAAATAGTCCCTGAATGCATTTAAGAACATGTATAACTTACCACCAGACTTCCTCCTACAGGGGAACCAGAAGTCAGGAATAGACTCTCCCAGTTCTCGAGTCACTCTGATACTAGGCAGTACCTCTCTTAAACCCCCTCCTCCCAGTCATTGCTTTGGTCCTCAGTCCTTCCCCTTGGCTCTCCCCTTTTCCCACTTGCCAACCATTCTGATCAGTAGAAATAACAAACACAAAGGGTAGCCAGGACTAGTCTCTGTGCCTTCATCCAAAGCCACCTAGTCTGCTCCCCTTTCTATTGTGCCCAAAACATTCCATAAACCTCAACTCTGGGCTACACCATTTCTCAGTTGAGGTAAAGTTGTGCCCCTTTGGAAATCAGCCTCCTTTGGAGCCCCCTTCTTTAAGTCTAGATTCATCTATTACCAATTTGTACATCACCTTGGTGACGTCATGTCTGCCTTTGCTTCTCATGGAGATGGCTGCACTCGGCATTCCACCCACGTTTGGCACAGAGTGTCTGGCTGAGGGATCATTTCCTTTACTGACAATCCGAGATCTGCTTCCTTATGATGATGCCCCATGTAAGAGATAACAGAGATCTTCTCCCAAGATTCCTACCTCCAGATCTATAAATGGTTCATGGACATCAGAATGAGATATCTTAGTAATAGTTTGCTGCTGTTTTTACATGTTGTGTGTGTGTGTGTATGTGTGTAAGTATGTGTGGAACGGAGCGCATTCATGTTCGTGTGGACATATGTACATATGTACATATGTAGACGGCAGATACAAGTGTGTGCCACATGCATGTGGAGACCAGAGGTTGGTATCAAATGCCTTCTCCCATCTCTGTCCATCTTATTAAGACAGAGTCCTTTCCTTAACCCGGAGCTCATCGCTTCAGCTAGGCTGTCCAACAAGGAGTTTTGGAGATCTGCCTGTGTCTGCCTCCCCAGTGCGAGTGTAGTACCAGGAACCGTTCATGAGCCCCAAAAGACCAATCAGGAGCCGATCTGATGCAATCACACCAGGGTCTTTATTCACAAGCTCGAGCTTGGGCCTAACTCACCACCAACCCACAGGATGATTTTGGTGGAGAAAAGCCCAAACACTTATTGGTTTTTATAGGAAATGACAAGTGAGGGGCGGGTGTTTCTAGCCCAGCAAGCATCTGATTGGGGGCTACTGTGCTCTTTAACATAATTGGCGGGTGCTGGGAGCCAAACCATAAACCTAACTTCTGCTCTCCTCCTGGTTGGTGGTCATTAGGAAGTGAAGTACCAGGGGCAGGCTTGTAACCTAGAGGTGCAGATTTATTGGGAAATAACCTGGAGACTGGTACTAGATGCAGGTCTTGTTGGGACCCCTGAAGGGTAGCCTGGAACCTGGTGCTAGACACTGGATTTGTTGGTGGAGTAACCTGGAGACGCAGGTCTTGTTGGGGGGTAGCCTGGAAACTGGTGCTAGGAACTGGCCTGTTAGTTAGCTTGAGTTCAGCCTTAGGTCAGGTTCTCTAAGATGGAGCCTGAACCCAAACAATTTGGACTCTCACAAGGTTACAAATCTAAGCCACTACTCCTGGCTTTTTCTGTGAGTGTTGGGAGACCCAAACTCAGTTCCTCATACTTCCATGGCAAGCTCTTTAGCAACTGAGTCATCTCCCCAGTCTCTCATTTTGTCCTTTTCAAGAAATTAAATGTCAAAGGTCAAGTGAAGATTGTATTAAATGACCTGTTTGAAAAGAAAGGAAATGTCTGGAAATTGCCCACCTCCATCAGAGCTTTTCTCCTGGGCTCCAGTGGTAGTTTTGAATCAGGGAAGTGCCTTTTGCAGCTTCCGACTAGTTAAAAGGTTCCTGGGACACTCCACAACAGTTACCATTGTAACTGTCCCTCACCCAACACCCTTGAACCCGCACCCCTCAGATTCGCAGGCTACCACAAGGCATGTTCTCTGAACTCAGATCAGATTCCCTTACCAGCCACATGCTCCCACATCCTTTTTTAGCTAAAATCGTTGCTTTTGGACATGGTTTAATGAAATTTCAAGATGTATGTACCGTTCTACACATCCCCTGTGTGTCTGATGGCATTATTTCCTTATCATTAAACTCAAAGTCACCTTAAAGCAATGATCTCACACACTTCCGTGTAAAGACCTTTTGGGAGATATAAATGTTTTCCCATCCACTTCATTATATTTCTCTTCAGAATTAGTGGCTAATTGTTTTTCCTTTATTTTGATGCCATTATATGCTTTTTAAGGTTCAGTTTGGAAGTTTAGTGAACCACTGTCCCTTAAAAATTTGACTTCAACCTTATGAATTGGTTAACAACGTCTGGTTCTCACCCCAGACCATCTTTCTGAAATCTTAAGCCATGGTTCCCAATCGTACTTTCAAAAAATATTTTAAATTTAAACTTTTATTTTATTCTCTTACGTTTTTCATGAGTATGTGTGTTTTGCCTACATGTATGTATGTGCATCGTGTGTGTCTGGTAGCTATGGAGGTCAGACCTGGAACTGGAGTTACAGATGGTGTGAGCCACCGTGTGGTTGTTGGGAATTGAACCCAGGACCTCTTCAAGAGCAGACAGTGCTCTTAACTGCTGAGCCATCTCTCCAGACCCCTTTTACTTTATTTTTAAGGAGAGGGTCTCACTAGGTAGCCCAGGTGGGCCTAGGACTTCTACTCAGCCAAAAATAGCTCCAAATTCAGGTCCTCCTGTCTCAGACTTTCAAGTGCTAAGAATACAGACACACGCCACCTTCCTGAGCTTTCTACTTCCTTCTTCAGTGTGTGTGTGTGTGTGTGTGTGTGTGTGTGTGTGTGTGTGTATGTGTGTGTTATACACATGTATGTTTTCCATATATGTTGGCATATATGTGTAGGTCCCTGTACATGTGTGCTCCTACATGTGGAGGCCCAAGACTGATGTGAAGAATTATTCTCTATCACTCTTTCATCTATTCACTGAGGAAAGCTCTTTCAGTCGAATGCAGAGCTCATTACACAGCTCGCCTTGCTAGCCAGCTTGCTCTGGAGAATCCCTGAATCCACCTTCCAAGGCTAGAATTGCAGACATACCACCCCGCCATCCTGGCATTTATATGGGTTCTGAGGAATTAAGTTCCAGCCCACATGCTTACATAGCATGTGCTCTTAACCACTGAGAAATCCCCCAGCCCAGCCTAACTTTTAGATGTCATCTTAGCCAGTTGTTTGTCCTCCAAATTCTACCTCAACCAAGGATAGGAACCCCCGTGAAGCCACTAGAAGGATAAAAACACTATCTGTACCCTCTAAGGTTCTTGTTGGTTTTTTATGCACAGGGCTTTAACATGATTAGCACCACAGACTTCTGGCCGGGGCCTCAGTTCCCACACGTATGTTAATGGGGAAGAATCGGTCTGGGGTCAAGGTGGACAAGTCCAGCAGTGGTGCCTCGGAGGCATGCTGCAGGGGAATGAACCATCTGGAGCCCAGGAACGGTGTGCCAACTTCTGAGCATGGAAAAAGTGACTCCTGAGCTGCAGAGCTTAGCAATGGTGCTAGATAAAAATCACAGGTGTCAGAACTATACTGGTTATTAAAAAAAAAAAAAAAAAAAAAAAAAAAGAAGAACTAAAAACGTTTGGAAATGTGGTAGCCTATTTGAATTTGAAGTCATTCTGTTCTGGAACATTCTTCAAACTGCTGGCAAAATACCAACACTAACCCATACTCTACACAGAACAGTATTCCAAAACCAGGTAGCATTTCTTATGCCCCCGTGCAGTCTGCCTTTAGCTTAGATTTTTCATAAAGTGAGGATCACAGTAATACCCTGTGCATTGTAATGAGAATTAGACTTTAACAATGCCTATCAAACAGTAAAAGACCAGCAAGCTCTATTTTAAATTATGGATGTCTTTGTTTCTCATCTCTCACTAAGCATTTTTATATTAGTTGCTTTTCTGTTGCTGTGATTTAAAAAAAAAAAAAAAACATATTCAAAAGCAATTATCAGAGAACGAGTTCATTCAGGCTTATAGTTCCAGAGGGAGAGTCCATCACCAAGAGGGAAGCACCAGGAAGCTGAGAGATTACATCTTCACCCACAAACACAGACAGTGAACTAGAAGTGGGATGAGGCTATAAAAGCCTAAAGGTCACCCCTGCTGAGGCACTGCCTCTGGCTAGCCTCTGCCTCCCCCAAATTCTACAACCTCCCCTCCAAAGCACTACCAACCAGGAACCAGGAAGTGTTCAAATACATGAGCCTCCGAGGGACAATTCTCATTCAAACCACCATACTTTGCCACCAGTCATCCTAATCCTGGTCTTGAATCTGTGTAGCTACTTCTGTCACAGTGAAGGATAATATAATAATGTAAATACAGGAAGAAGGGAAGAACCATTTGAACTTCATCAAAGGTGGAGATCCTAAGATGTTTTATGCATAAAATTAAGAATCCTGTTTTCTCATCTGTTTTGCTTCCCAGGGATATTGCTGCTAGAAACTGTCTGCTGACCTGCCCAGGAGCTGGAAGAATAGCAAAGATTGGAGACTTTGGGATGGCCCGAGATATCTACAGGTGAGAGGATTAATTGCCTTGCTCCACCAACACCTTCCTCCCCCAGCAAGTCTCCTCAAATAGACGCCTGTGACAGCTTATATCTAATATCACCTGGTATCTTGTCAACTTCCCTCATGAAATTTCAACAAGGATCTTCCAAGACGTCAGAACTGCAGTACTTGCTACCATGGTTTGTCTTGGCTTCTCTCTCAGGTTCTAACCCTCAGAGTTGTTAGCCATGTTCTAACACAGAGAACAACACAGATGCTTGATGTGTGAGAAGCTTTGAGGTGGGTTTTATATCTTACTCAACCCCACCCCTCAACACTCAGAGATTCTAAATGAGTACAGTGGCGTCATCACAGGCACAAGCTCCCCAGGAAGGACAGGGTACTAGGCCTTGCCCACACTCAGAGACACAGAGATGAAGTTCACCAAAATCCCTAGCTCAGCTTCACTCTCTGCTCTTATTCTTCCCCTGTCACATTCTCAAAACCACATAAAACTACCAGTGACGGAATGATGATGTAGCATGGTGGTAGAATACTTGTAAGGTATTACATACACAAGGTTCAGTCTTGGCCCTCAATCCCGTAAATCATGATAATAATAGTAATAAACACTGGGTCTTTCTATAAAATAGAGTGGTTCTGTTGCACTTTTTCTTTTTACTTCCCGATCTTAGTTTCTTCTTTTTCTATTTACTTACAACTCTGATTTGATAGGTGAGATGAGCACGCTGGTCTTTGCATGGTCGCTAATTAACCCACTCACTGACACACTGAGTGGGATCATGGGCACATACAGCTCTCCTTCCCTGAGGATTGCATAAGAATATCTGGAAACCAGAAAACTTTGGTGAGAATTAATACCCATCTCCAGAGACACAGAGTGCGGCTATTGTGCTGGGACCTTACGACCGTCATGTAGGGAGGACAGAAGCGGTGAGGAATTCTTTGGAGCCATCTACAGCAGCCATTGTCATATCTTCCACTTTGCCTTTTACCCCGATCTTAGCTACTTTTCTCATTCCTGTGATATACACCCTGACAACAGCAACTCAAGGAAGAAAGGGTTGGGGTGGGGGTGGGGGCTATTGGCTCAAGAGCCATGGTCTATTATGGTGAGGAATCTCATGGTAGGAGGGGCTTGAAGCAGCTGGAATCAGGAATCACAATCAGGAAGCAGAGAGAGATAAATGCGCATGCTCAACTTGCTTTCTTCCTCTTCCTCTTCCTCTTCCTCCTCCTCCTCCTTCTCTTCCTCCTCTTCTTCTTCTCCTATCCAGAATGATGTCACCCCCCTCTAGGGTGTGTCTTCCCACATCACTGAACCTATTTAAGACAATCCCTTATAGGCATGCCCAGAGAGGTTCATCATCCAAGTGATTCCAGACCTGTCCCGCTGAGAATCAGCGCTAACCATCACAGCCTCCTCCAAGTCTCTGCTTCCCTTCCTGTACTTTCTCTGGACACTGGGGATTGCCTCCAGTTTCAAGTACAGCAGTGTAGTATGTTATCCGGCTCTTTCTTCCTTACTGGGTCTTCCTCTCTGCCAACTTCCTGGAAGTCAGGATTTTCATCTCTGTGACACACACTTGAGCTAGGTAAATACTGATTCTGGACCACAGTTTCAGAGCCCTAAGTCCAGGGTCATAGGTTTGACTCTGTTGCTCTGGCCTATGGGGTTACAGTACATGCGGACAAGAACACATGGCACCATGTTCACCTCATGGTGGCCTCAAAGCAGTGATTGAAGAAAAGGATGACTGGACCATGGTCCATACATCTTCAAGAGCATACTTCTAGTTACCTAACTCCCTTCTGATAAGCCCCACCATCTAGAGCAGTGACTTTGAACCTTCCTAACGCTGTAACACTTTAATACAGTTCCTTGTGTTCTGGTGACCCCCCAACCATAACGTTATTTTCATTGCTACTTCATAATGGTAATTTTGCTACTATGATGAATTGTAATGTAAATATTTTTAGAAATAGATGTTTTCCAAAGGAGTTGAGACTCACAGGTTGAGAACTGCTAACTTAAAGTTTCTACTACATCCCAGAAGTACTCCAGGCTGGTGACCAAGACTATAGCACATGGCTTCTAGGGACACTTAAGATCTAAACCAAAGCAAGCCCTTATCGCCAGACTTCAGCCATACTTATTTCGATCCAGTCCCATGCATTTGTAAATGTGCTAGGCCAGGAATTGTCTTTGAAGAAAACTTGACCAGTTCTGTAAATGCCTCTCTGTACTGCCCTTGTCTCTAACCACCTGCCCCATTCTCTACCCTTATTATATGTACAGAAAATCAATCTTTTACCCACAGAACTCCATGCCTACTATATTATTAGGTGCAATGTCTGTGCTGCAATTTCAGGTGTGTGTGTCTTGTCCATTGAACTGTATCCTTGGGAGAAAGAGAGTCTCTGATTTATTTATGTCCTCAGTACATGGCAGAATACTTGATACATTCTAATACTCAGAGCATGTTTATTGAAGTCATTAATTAGTGTAGACAGCTGGTGGGAAGCTGCCTCCCACAACACACACAGGCACAGAACACTAGGTGTGGAATTGGCTTAACGGGTAAATGAGTTAATTTATTAGTTCTTATTAGCCAGTTGCATCAGTGGCATTACTGATGAAAACCAATAAATTAATTCGTCTATGCGCTAAGCCCTGTGTCCTTCTGTCTGGGTGTGTTATGGGAGGCAGCCTCTGGCCAGCTGTCTAGATTATTTGTTGAGTGCCTACAGTGAATGAAAGGCCACTGTGTAACTCCCATGGAGGATCAGAAATGAATAAGACACAAGCCCTGTTCTCAGCCCTCCCATTCCGGAAGTCGAATTACTGCAGGTCATCAGAAACACGCTGTACTTCTAAGGGCGGAGTAATGTTATTCATTGTGAGTTATAATAAACAAAACCCAACAGGGAAATCTAAACAGCTGCTAGCAGGGACCTTAGTCACTGCATAGATCTTTTCCTCGGTGCCTCCAGTGGGCCATTAAGTGACACCAAGATTCTTAACTAAATGATCTGTGCTCCCCTGCTCTGCTCCCCAGCCACCCAGGACCTGTCTTTAATTTCAGTTTGTTCACAGGCAAGCAGAGCTTCTGTTCATTACCCCTTCAGATCCAAGCGTGGTCTCCCCTTCTCCCCGCACAGGGCCAGCTACTACAGAAAGGGAGGCTGTGCCATGCTGCCGGTGAAGTGGATGCCCCCAGAAGCCTTCATGGAAGGAATATTTACCTCTAAAACAGACACATGGTAAGTCTTTCTACTACTCTCTTCCAAGTATCACTGTGGCTTGAGATGAGGATCTTGGACCACCTGGACCACACACTCCTCCGGAAGGTCCTTTGCCAGTGAGACGGGGAGGAAGAAGCCATGGTTAGGCATCTAAGTGATCATTTACCAGAATGATCAGAAAGGCATCTTAAAATGCACATCACCAGAGCCCACCCTGAGAGCTGATGAATCAGGAATGGGATTCAGATGAACTTGCATTTCTACCAAGCTCCCCAGTGATGCTGACTTCAGTGGCTGGGAGGCCACACACTGTGAGACTCCCTTATCGTTTTTAAATGGTAAATTGAACACAAGCTCCCTCACAAAGTATGAACATACTTGTACACACACACACACACACACACACACACACACGCACGCACGCACCAGTAAAAGGAGTCTTTTGAATTGCATTAAACCCCATAATAAGAAGAAAAAAGATGGGAAAAAAAAAACCTTTAAACAGGTTAGATCTGGACAAATTCATGGAGAACTCATTTCTTCACAAGAAGAGAAAAATGTTGACATCCATACTCACAATTCAGATTCAGAATCAGTCTCCTGAGAATCCCAAATGCCCAGGAATTGAAGATATAGGTATAGCAAGTAGGAAAATTAACTAAAAGTCTGTAAAAACCAAATCCTCTGGCTCAACCCTTCACCCTCTGAATTCTGTGGCCTGTCTTTCCTCTGTCATTAAGCCCTGTGGTCTCCCATCAAAGAGATTCCTAAAGTCCCTTTGGTGTCAGCCTAGACACCGTCACCAGGCATGAGGGACTCAATCATCGCAAGAACAAAGTCTACCTAGTTTAGGGTGTGTCCTCCTTGCACCAAGAGCCCTGGTGGCCATGAAATCATGAGGCTCTAATCCCAGGAGCACACAATTGTTAGCTGACTTAATGGTAATGTCCTAAGGTTTTAGTTAGAGTTTTATTGCTATGAAGAGACACCATGACTGTAGCAACTCTTATAAAGGAAAACATTAACTTGGGCTGGCTTACAGTTCGGAGGTTCAGTCCATTATCATCATAGCGGGAACCACAAGAGCATGCAAGCAGACCTGGTGCTCCAGAAGCAGCTGAGAGTCCTACATCTGGATCCAAAGGCAACAGGAAGGGAGTGAGCCACTAGGACTGCCGTGAGCTCACTGAGACCTCAAAGCCCAACCCCTAGTGATGCACTTCCTCCAACAAAGACACACCTACTTCAACAAGGCCCCGCCTCCTAACGCTGCCACTCCCTCTGAGCCTGGGGGGGGGGGGGCAGCCATTTTAATTCTAACCACCACAGTGGCAGGGCCCCCTTCTGACCTAGGTTAGATACTGTGAGCAAGAGCCTTGGCTCTCTCTGGGTCATTGGTATTTGCCAGAACCTAACCCAGTGAGTCTCAAAGTGGGGTCTACAGGTCAGCAACAACAGATCCTCTGACACTCATTAGCAATGCAAATATGCAAATGCCCCAACCTCAAACTTCCTGGGGAATGTGATTAAGCTGGGATCTTGAGGCAGAGTAGAATATATATATTTCTGGGAGAAAGCAAATAACTAGACCAGTGTTCCTGTTAGGATGGGGAAGAGTCTTCACTTACAGAGGAGTGAGCCCAGTGACCCCAGGGTGTCTAGTGAAGTGGCCACACACGAAGGGACCCTAGCTGCCATCAGAGGCTGAAAGCAGCAAGCAGAGGACCAAACTTTGCTCCAGAGCAGTGGTTCTCAGCCTTCCTAACACTATGACCCTTTAATACAGTTGCTACTTCCTAACTGTAATTTTGCTACTGTTGTGGACTGCAATGTAAATATCTGATATGCAAGATATCTGATAATCGACTCCCAAAGGGTCATGACCTATAGGTTGAGAACGGCTGCCTTAGAACCTCAGAAGGACCAACTGCACAGTGTCATTGTCACATCTGCCCAGCAGCACTCCTTTCAGATGTGCAGGCTTCAGACCCATTAGAAACAAATTTCTGTTACATTGCAGCACTCAGTGAATGGCTTCTTTTTTTTCCTGTGGGTTACCACAGGAAAAACAAAAACCCTCAAGGAGAGCCTCTGAACCAGAGTGGCTGTGGACAACAGCATCCTTGCAAGGTCACAGGGACACAGGACTGGGAGGGAAGGAGCAGAGAGAGACTCACAGCTGAGAAAGCTGACAAACCTCCTCAGCTGGGAGACCGATGCCAGCATCAACAACCTGTCACCTACTTAGGCACACACTCCTCCCCAAACTCCTTAGCCCCAGGGTAGTCATGAGAAAAGCAGGTGAGTCCCAGCCGACACCCCACTCAGTCCATAACAGGGCTCCTCAAACCAGGCAAGGCCAGCAAGAACAAGGACATCTATCTGGAGAAGCCTAAGGGAGTGTGACCGCTCCATGTGATATGATGTCATAATGGGGTCTGGGAAGAGGATAGGGAAATTCCGTGAAAGTTGAAGAAATCTGAATAAACTATGGATTTTAGTTAATAATGCCTTAATGCTGATCCATTAATTATAATAAATGTACCATGCTAATGTAATGCTAAAAGTAGTTGAGAACTGGGTACAGCACGCATGGAAACAATATTTATAACACAATCCCTTCACAATGTGAACCATTCTGTTAAAACATGAAGTTTTTTTTTTTAATCTGATAACAGAAATGTAAAAGCGTGGATGGGTTGGAATACAGAATTAAGTAAATCTTCGGGAAATGAAACAATTCAAAAGAGACAAGAGACGTAGGAAAGAAAGAAGAAAACAGAGAAGATGAAGCTGATTGATCTAATAGCCTAGCAAAGTTAGAGCCCCAGGAAGAAGGACACGGGAAATACAGAAAATAGGACCTCCATCTCCAGGGAAAAGGTGTCCACTGTCCAGTGTGCGGTACAGATTGACACCACAGACAAGCAAACTACCATGAAATGCCAGGCCAGTGCCAATAATGACTCCACACGCTTCTATGCAGAAAAACAGAGAAAATGATCAGAGGCCAAAGTCTGGGTGTCGTGGTGGCATGCAAATGGTTCCCAGCACAGAAAACACATGATCATGATAATGTCCTGAGTTCTGAAAACCCCATATTAAGGTGATGCCCTCAGATAGAAGACCCCCATCAGGGCTTGTGTTGGTTATTTCGGTCAAAATGAGCAAGAGGCTTGGTTATTTCTAAGCCTGTGAGATTTGCCTTGAGCTAATAACCCAGTGAGTCTCAAAGTCAGGTGCACAGGACAGAGATGGTGGGTAACCTGGGTAGTCATTGGCAACTCCTCATCCCTGCCCTCTCCCACCTCAAACCTCATGCGTCAGGAACTGCAGGAGAGAAGGTCTAGCTACTGGTTTCAACAAGCCTCCAGAGGAAGCACGTGGGCACCAAAGAGAGAGTGGCAGCTGCCTGCCATAGCCCGAGGCAGAATAGCAAGAGCAATTGTTCTGAATACATGAGTGCCCCCGGGACCCACCAGCCTGACCTTGAGTGTGTGACAGTAGACAAGAGTTGACAAGGCACAGATACACTTGGGCAAAGATCCCCGTTGGTACACAGTTAACAAAACAGAAATAAAGAAAGCAACAGCCTATCTTACCCTCAATCAGAGAATGGGAAGACAAATGGACGGTAACTACAGAGCAGTATAAAAAGGCTACACTAAGCCTGCAGTCTCCTACAGTCTCAACAGGGAAAGACGTTCATCCACAGTACAAGAGCCAATGAGGAAAACAAAGAAAAAAATCAAACCACAAAAAAAAAAAAAAAAAAAAGGTGTGGTGATATTTTAAAATAATTTTACAGTGAAAAAATGATGATGGAATATACAGTCTTAGTCATATACGCCCTCACAAGTTAAAGAATATTAAAGGAGGGGGATACACTCCAAACTTCAGTGGAAGGGTCAAGGAGGGAATGGACGGGGAGGAAATATGTCTATGTTTGTGTATTCAAGAAGAAAAGTCACACTGGCATCGGGAAGGCAAACTAACACCCAGATTCTCTCAAACGATGTGGCACACACCTGTAACCCCAGCACTCACGGGGCTTAGGCAGAAAGACTGGGACCTTGAGGCCAACCCGGGCTACATAATGTCAGACCAGCCTGAGCTACAACCAGACCTTGTCTTGTCTTTCAAATAACAACAAAAGATACTGCAATCACCAAGGAGTATCTGTCTACAGTTACCTATCTCTAGACAAGCAGAGAATGTATAGCTATGACTCTTCAGGCCTCTTCCTTGTTGGATTTTGATTTTTGTCTGTTATGTTGTTGTCTGCTGAAGTGGGGAGAGGAGTTCCCTTCTTTTCCCCTTAGAGGTTGGGAAGACCAAATGAGAGTGGATAGTTCATGTTCCTGGCGATTGGCAGGAGGCTTACTTCAACAACATAGTAATAGTTAAGCATGCCTGTTGCATCTTCTAGTGTTTTCTCTTCCACGTTAGGGCCGAGTTTTCTAACAACAGAATCTGCATCGACATACTAGAACAAAGATGGATTTTCTTTCTCCGAAATCTGATCATCAACCTAAGAGAATAAAACTGTCATCAAAACAGAAAATATTTCTGGAACCTAATAGACAGTGTCTTAAAAGTCCTTTAAAACAAATAACAGGGAAATCAAAGACAATTTTCAAAAGAGGAAAATGTCTTATTTGATGTCAAAACACAGACAGAAAAAGGAAAGCAGAATATTGTCAATGCAGAAAGCAAAGAGATGAGAGGAAGGGGTGGGTGTATCTATTAAAAACATCCCCATGTTTAATCAAAAGCCAGTGGGAACGGGGTTTATTTTATAAAGTGTTGGAAGAGTCGTTCAGACAAACGAGTCAATTTTGACCCTTCCCTCCCACTGTACATAAGTTCTAACTGAATTCCAGGAGAGAGAAAAACAAACACACCTAAAAAATAGCAAATATTTAATCTTTGGTAAAGAGAAGATTGCATAACTGGGAAAGGCATAGAAGAAGTCACAGAAACTTAACAAATATATTTAACTACTTGAAAATGAAAGCCATTGTTACACCAAACACTTGGCTAGGCTTGGGGGACATTCTTGTAATTGTTAACTCTTAAGGAGCTGAGGCAGGAACATTGTGGTATGAAAGCCTGCCTGGCAACAGAGCAAGTTCAAGGCCAACCAGATTTACTACCGAAAATTAAATTTTAAAAAAAAAGAAAAGGACACAGGGCTGGAAACTGAACTTAGTGGTTAGAGTGTTCCCCGAGAATGTGCAAGACCCTGATTCAATCCCAGCCCACTTTAAAATCCTCCAAAAAATAAGCATCTTTGTTTTTGATAAAAGGCTAACATATTTAAAACATTCAAAGAAAGTCTACAACTCAAAAGACAAATTGAGATACTATAATAATATGCCCTGACAGGTAAACGCATGCAAAAGATGTGAACAGACAATATATAGGATTAAAAATAAGGATTAGATTTACAGACATCAGTAAAACACTCTACCATATGAAGTCACAGGTAACCATATATTCTCAGACCTGAGTTCAATGCCAGGAACACACACATGCTGGAAGAGAATATCATTGATTTTACCATTCTATTAGTTTGAGACCATTTATCTAAGGAAGTTGTGGTAGCAATCCTGTATTTCCAGTACTCCGGAAGCAGGGGATTTAGAGTTTGAAGCCAGCTGGGCAATGTAGCAAACTTGAAGCCAGCTGTAATACAGAATGAGACTCAGTCACAAAAAAAAGTAAAATAAAATTAACCAAAATCAAACTACAGAAAGATGGCCACATAACGTTCAAAATACTTTGAAAACGGAGAGCAATGTGATAAAGCAAACCATGGTACATCGCAATAGAACATTTCACAGACACTTCAAATTCTAGTTATAAGATTTTTTTTTTAGCATGGAAAATAATTGTGCTATGACGAGATGAGCAGAATTATCAAGGCTCTATAGCTGCGGTCAGATAAAAGAAACCTAAGCACTGAGCTTGACCGGAATGAAGAACACGCCAGCAGGAGTTATCTTTTAACAGAGAATCCTATGTGGCACTTGGCCATTCTCTTCATTTTTCTGAATCTAGAAAGTCCACTGGGACTGCAGAGATATCTCAGTCAGTGACGTACCTGTAGGTCACAAATATAAATACCTGGCTCAGTCTCAGACCCATGAGAAGGAAAGAAAGGGCAGAGGTTGAATGCTGCATAGTCTGTAATGCTAGGGACCAGAGACAGGAGCAGGTGGGACAGGAGCAGGTGGGACAGGAGCAGGTGGGACAGGAGCAGGTGGGACAGGAGCAGGTGGGACAGGAGCAGGTGGGCCATGATGGCGTTCATGGGCTAGTCAGCCTAACTTTCTCCATGAGCCCTGGGACACTGAGAGACTGTGTCGAAAAATATTTTATAACAATTTTTTAATTAAAAAAGCAAATTAGGGGCAGGAGAAAGACTCCATGGTTAAGAGTACTTGCTGCTCTTACAGAGGACCTGGGTTTCGTTTCAGGCTCCCAAAAATAGTGCACATCCACTGTAACTTCAGCTCCAGGGAATATGGCACCCTCTTCTTGCTTCTATGACTGAAACACCTAAACAAAAATACACACACACACACACAGAGAGAGAGAGAGAGAGAGAGAGAGAGAGAGAGAGAGAGAGAGAGAGAGAGAAACAGACAGACAAAGATGAGAGAGAGACAGACAGACACACACATCAGTCAGTCAGAGACAAAGATAAAAGAAAGAGAGAGATTAAATAATTCCTAAAAATGAAAATAAAGTAGATGGTTTCTAAGAAACAACACTTAAGGTTGTTGTCCTTTGGCCTCCATGTATATGTGCGCAAATGTGTGTATGCATAAGCCGATACACACACACACACACACACACACACACACACACACACACGCAAGGAGTCCTTTGTTACAGAAAATAGTATAAAGGAAAACATAATAAAAACGTATGTGTCTGTGCATGTGCATGTGTCCACATCAATACCTGTATCTTCTGCTCTGTGCCCAGGTCTTTTGGAGTGTTGCTATGGGAAATATTTTCTCTCGGATACATGCCATACCCCAGCAAGAGCAACCAGGAGGTTCTGGAGTTTGTCACCAGTGGAGGACGGATGGACCCACCTAAGAACTGCCCCGGGCCTGTGTACGATCTTTGGGAACTTTCTACTAGAAATTGAGCATGGTCTTGTTTTTAAGTATTGGATCTGCAAACGCTCCTTTAAAATTAAAGAGAAGGTGGCAGCCTTTTAATATGTCCCCAGAGTGGGCCAGAGATACATTCTGGAAGATGGGTCAGTCTTCCAGCCCTTCAAACACAATAATGTCATCCCAGAAAGGTATCCATTACCAGGCTAGAGGCTGCAGGCTCACTACTCCTACATGTCTCAATTGCCTCTAGGAATGTGTGTCCCAGACCCATGCAGTTTGCCATATATCTCCTTTAAATATCACCTCCAGCCCGTGCGTGTGCATGTGTGTGTTCGTGTGCCTGTGTGTGTGTTTTCTGTTCCCTATGGTGTCCCCTCACCTCCTTTTCAGAAAACAAGATGGAGAATAAATTACTTCATCCTACAGATATGGGATTGTAAACTACTAGGGTGTTTTTTGCTGGACTTACATTTGTGAGTGATTCCCTGTCCCACCAGCAGGGGGCAGCATAGATCAATCACGTGGGCCTACTTGTCTTCCCATTCTGAAGAGACAGCCCCTTCTGGTGCTTCTCCTGAGCTTTCATTAATGTGATCATTCTTTCAGATACCGGATAATGACTCAGTGCTGGCAGCACCAGCCTGAAGACAGACCCAACTTTGCCATCATTTTGGAGAGGATCGAATACTGCACCCAGGTATAAATGTTTTCTCCCCTTAACAAGCCTCTAATCTACACGGCAAACTGTTTAAAGGCACCAGAGAATAGTGCTGACTGTAAGACTCAGCATTCCTGATCTCTGAAGTGACAGGATTTTCATCCCACTTTACCAATGTCCTACAATGGAAAGTTCCATTTTCAAGTCACAGTGCCAGTGAGAACCTATTCAATTCACAAGCATAACTACATCCCTGCTAGACAGCTAACGTTGTGTGTATTCATCTTAACAATTAAAATGTAATTACATCATTTCCCTTTTCTCACTCCAGCCCCTCCCATCTCCAACTCCCCCAACCCTATTCCTCTCAAATTCATAACCTCTTTTTCTTATTATTACATATGTATATAAATACAGCCTGCTGAATCGACTTTATGTTTCTTGTGATTTCATATGATTTCAGGGCCAACCACTTCTATTGGATAACCAATTAGAAGATTCCGCCCCCTGGGAGAGTAAATCTCCCCTCTCAGCTGTCATCAGTTGCCTGTACTTCTTTGCCTAGGAGTGGGGCCCGCCCGGGGTGTTTCCCCCTTCCGTGTTAGTGTGTCTGTCAATGTTTGATTCTTATTCAGGTAGCCATATTATTGCAGCATCAAGGACAGCTAGGCAGCTAGTGTTTTGTAGATGAGATGTGACCAGGCAGTGGTGGTGCACGCCTTTAATCCCAGCACTTGGAGGCAGAGGCAGGCGGATTTCTGAGTTTGAGGCCAGCCTGGTCTACAGAATGAGTTCCAGGACAGCCAGGGCTATACAGAGAAACCCTATCTCAAAAAAAAAAAAAAAAATCAGAGACTGGATATAAAGGAGAACGGAAGCTCTCGAGACTTACAACCTGGCCAAACAGTAACATTAAATAGATAGTAATTACATAATAGCCAAACCACTCTGGAGAAATGTTCAAACCATTCATCAGTAGCATTTGTGTGGGGTTATACTATACAAGTTGCTTTTCTATGTTATTTTTTTAAAGATTTCTTTTTATTGTAGGTCTGGGAATGTTTTGCCTTAACATGTATGTTTGTGCACCACATACTTGCAATGCCCATGAAGGTCAGGAGAGGGCGACTGATCTCTGGGTCTGGCATTTACCAGCGTTCATGAGTTACCAAAAGGGTCCTGGGAACTGAACCTGGATCCTCCTGAAGAGCAACAAGTATTCTTAACTTCTGAGCCATCTCCAGCCCTGGCTTTCCATGTTATTTTATTTTGTTCTCAGGGAGAGTTCCTTTTATCACATCTTATAGAGGAGGAGTTAGGCTTAGAGAGACTGCACAGGTCAGGAGGATCCCAGGCAATCGCTGGAGAGCCCTCTCCTACTTCCTCCCGTCTTGACTGAATCATGACTGTTCATTTTCATCGTCAGCAGACTGTACTCCTCACTCATCATCAGCTGGACAGGGGAGCAGAGGTAGCATGTGCTACCGTTCCCCAGTCCATCTTCCTATCAGGGTCTCACCAGCAGCCTCTCAGGACTTCATGTCGGTGGCCAGTTTTCTCTTTACTGTGAGCCATCTTTCCCTCCCTCCTGGCTCTGATTCTGTCAGGATACAAAATTAAGTTAGCATCTTCTCCCTGTACCATACACCCCCACTTTGGCTAGTCCTCTTTGTTCCCCAGTTTCGCGTCTACTAATGTTCTCTCCACCTATGCGTTATCCCCTCCCTGGCATCTCCCTAACATGGCCCTTTCATGACTTCATGCCTTTTCACAGTTGCTCTTGTTGAGTAACCCTTTATGTCCATTAGCGCCACCTGTCTGTTAGCTAGGGTCACTGTTATGTGATGAAACCATGACCAGTGACCAAAAGCAAGCTGGGGAGGAAAGGGTTTATTAGGCTGACACCTCCATATCACAGTTCATCACTGAAGGAAGTTAGGTCAGCAACCTGGAGGCAGGAGCATGCAGAGATCATGGAGGGGTGCTGCATACTGGCTTGCTCTCCATGGCTTGCTTGCCACCAACTGGCATCTGTGCAACTGAGATACTTTAGAAACGTCAAACAATGAGTCACCATCTCTCTAAATTCCCTCAACTGGGACCAAGGACTGACAGTTTCTGCAAACTTCAGCAGCTGTGTGTCTAGCCACACTGTCCCAACCCTCTCAGGGCTTTCAGGGTGAGGGTGAGCTGCCTTCTTTGTCTAGCTGGACTTCAGTGACCATGTTATTGGGGGGAAGGGGGTGCCAAGGAACCTTGCTTACTGATATTTAGCTTATTACGTTGTGACAGGAATAGAATACCCTCATAAACACAGATACACATTCACAGACCTTCTTTGGGGTGTTTTCTCCAAAATATATAACATCTTGGCAAAAGCAGGTGGCTGTACAGCTGCAGGTCATAAAGGACTTATTGTGGAAGAAACTGGGAAGAAATGAAATGGCTTTTTAAAAAGATATGTGTGGTTGTTTTCCTAAACCATTTGCTGACAGATACTGGACTGGTGTGCTGTTCTGTAAAACTTAAGTGACAGAGGTTGTACCCTCCATTTGCATACACTATTACGGAATTAAATTTCCCCTGAGTTTTCTCCCACAAATTTTCCTTTATGCCCATGGCAACTGCGTCTGCTTTCCTCGTACAGTCTGTGACTCTGACAGTGATCTAGCATGAGCCGGTTTTGTGAATAGTTTCTCCTCCACAAAAGCCCCATCACATCTGAATGGGCAAATGAGTCTCTGCCTTGGAGCAGCTGCACAAGCACTGAGAACACACAACACAGAGTCACCATCAAATATGAGGAAAGCTACAGGCTCTTAGGGAAGGAGCAAACGACACCCTCCGTAAACCAAATGTGGTGTCCCTCTTCCCTGCCGCCTTCCCTACCACAAAACTAAAGTCACACTATCTTTTTGTGTTTGAAGTTGCAAGAATATTATTGGAAATAGTCCATAATATTTTTAAAGTAATGTCAAAAAAAAAAAAACAAACCAGGGGCCAGTAAGATGGCTCACCGGACTCACATAGTAGAGGGCAGAGAACCCTCTCCACAGGGTTGCCCTCAACGTGCACACACACACCTGCATGCATATACATACACGCAATAAATTAAAACCTAATAAAAATGTTAAAATCTGTAAACAACTGCCCCAGGGGCTTCTGCTCTGACCTGCTCCCATCCCACTGCCCCCAGGCATGGTATTCACCAGCAGTCACTAAGCACTGGGTCCCCTCTCCTACTACAGTGGGTTTGCAAGAGCCGCGGTGCTCACTCTGTACTCCAATTAACTAATGTGTTAGTTAACTAATGTGCTTTTCTGCTGTTTTCTGTTTACCATAAACACGAGGAGCAAACGCAGCTTGGGGAGGAAAGGGTTTATTTCATCTTAACACTTTACGCTCCATCATCATGGTAGGCCAGGGCAGGAGCTCAAGGCAGAAACCTGGAGGAACTGAAGTAGAGACCATGGAGGAAGATTGCTTATTGGCTTGTTGCGTGGCTTGCTCAGCTTGGTTTTTATATAACTCTGGAGGGCTGACACTGCCCACAGTGGAGTGGGCCCTCCCACACCCATCATTAAGAAAATGCCAATCCGATGGAGGCAATAACTCAGTTAAGGTTCTCTCCTTCCTGGTGATTCTAGTTTGTGTCCAGTTAACAGAAATGGATCATCTGTAAACAGTTAGCTCCCCTCCCCGCTTCTCTCTCATCTCTTCCAGATCCAACATCTCTATGATTTCATGTTCATCCATTCTCTTTCCCCTTCCCACAGGACCCCGATGTCATCAACACAGCTCTGCCCATCGAATATGGCCCAGTAGTAGAAGAGGAGGAGAAAGTGCCCATGCGCCCCAAAGACCCGAGGGGATGCCTCCTCTGCTGGTGTCTCCCCAGTCTGCGAAACACGAGGAGGCATCCGCAACCCCCCAGCCCGCAGCCCTGATGGCACCAGGCCCATTGGTGAAGAAGCCCCCGGGTGCGGGCGCGGGAGCCGGTGCCGGCCCAGCGCCCAGAGGTGCTGCTGATCGGGGCCACGTGAACATGGCGTTCTCTCAGCCCAACCCTCCCCCGGAGCTGCACAAAGGCCCGAGCTCCAGAAACAAGCCGACCAGCCTGTGGAACCCCACCTACGGCTCGTGGTTCACGGAGAAGCCTGCCAAAAAGACCCACCCTCCGCCGGGCGCGGAGCCGCAGGCGCGGGCAGGAGTGGCCGAGGGTGGCTGGACCGGGCAGGGCGCGGGGCCACGCAGAGCCGAAGCTGCGCTGCTGCTCGAGCCATCGGCGCTGAGCGCCACCATGAAGGAGGTGCCTCTGTTCAGGCTGCGCCACTTCCCCTGCGGCAACGTCAACTATGGTTACCAACAACAAGGTCTCCCTTTGGAAGCCACCGCTGCCCCTGGGGACACCGTGCTGAAAAGCAAGAATAAGGTCACCCAGCCTGGGCCCTGAGCCCTGCACTCCACTAGTTTTTTCCCTGGAGGAGCCGGAGCCCACCCAGAGGGAGATGGACATAATGGCTCCACCACAAACCCGAGACCAAATGTCACTCACTTTCATTTTTGTGCCAACTTGTTTTGAAGTGCCACATTAAAAAAAAAAAAAGAAAACAAAAAAGGAAAACTTGTGTTTTCAAGACTTGTTAGAAAGGTTTTTGAGCATGGGTTCATCTATCCTCTCAAAAGAAGAAAATGCCATTCTTAAAAAAGCTATCAGTAAAAGGTCCAGATTGGTTGCGTAAAGTTTCCGTGCATGGTCCGCTGTACAGTCCCCTAAGGCTTCTTTCCGATTTTTGTGTGCTCTCTGCTTCAGTGTAGTCAGAAGTAGCTGCTTCCATGTCTCATAGGGAGAGTTGTAGGTGTTTCCTTGCCTTGTGGATATGAACCACTCGAGGGGCGAGGGAACAGAAATAAAGGAATTAATTTCAATGACTCAGCATGGGGAGAGACGTTATTTACCTGGAAAAGAAATATCATAAGCTGACATCGCTGTGGGTGGTGGTTAGAGGCTTTTAATTGTTCTAACTCATTGCCTATTGTAAAAAAAAAAAAAAAAAAAAAAAAAAATGTCGTGACTAGTTCGTAGTATAGTGAAAAACATGTATATATTCATCTAAACAAAATGCATCCATTGCAAGTGCTTTGCATATGAAACTCCAGTAGAGATGCAGCGATTCCAACACCCTGTTAACATACCTCATGCCTTAAAGAAAAATCTTCCCACTAAAAGTAAAACTACCGCGTGTGAGGTTTCCTACTGGATTTAAAACTCAAGACTGGAATTACTTACTTTCACACCTTCCATTCATTCAGATCTGATCACTTGCTAAAACTCAAGTAGCAGCGATACATAGAAGCATAGGAAGATACCCATTTGTGAAAATGTACATCAGTACGCCTAGGCCCAAACCTTCCCCAGAGTTCCTCCCTTCCATGATGCACTGGGCCACTGGCAGGACAGGCCTTTCAGTGATCTAGACCCTGGTCGGTCCCTGCTCAGTTCTCCCAAGCGCTCTCTCCCTTAGCCATGAGATCCTGGTTTGCTGGGAACACAAACACGATTTAATACTCATAGCATAATTTATATAGATCTCAAATGCAGATTACAACAAAGCATTTGGAATTAAAAGTTGCTTGGAGTGTTGAAGTCAATGCTGTGTTTCAGTGGGTGTTCTGAACCTGGTTTTCACAGATGAAATTTATTTCTATGAAATGGAATCGGGAACCCATTAAATTTTATACACGTGCTTATGCAATACTGAGTTTATCGGTATGTTTTCATTTCTCTGATTCTGTATTCTCATGTCCAGTTTGTTTCTGCTGGAAGCCATGATGGAATATCTCTTTGGGAGGAAACATTTTTGTTATTCGATAGGTACAATGCATTTCCAAGCATAGGGACCGTGTGTGTGTGTGTGTGTGTGTGTGTGTGTGTGTATCTGTGTGTGTGTGTGTGTGCCTTTCTCCTCATCTTCTCCATTTTGTCCACTGCAAAAGTGTCACTTTGAGTATAGGAGAGCCACTGTGTTCTAATATGCCAATTCCAGATAACTGTTCAGTTTCCATAAGGCAGTTATCTGGCTCTCAAACTGATTCTGAACATCTAAAGATTTTGTTATACTCCAGGGACTACTTTCCCACAACTTCCCAAAACATTCTCCATGGGATGTCCCTGAAGCTGGAAGACAGATGCACAACTGTGAATAACAGTTTTGAAAAAACGTTATCAGTAAAGTTTCGGTTTGTGCAAAAAGAAATAGGCACACAACCAAAAACAAAAAAACAAAAAACAAAAAAAACTTGTTCCAGCTCACAAACCACCCAAAGGGATTCCAGAATCTCCCTTTGAGAAACACTGTCCTGAAGGCTGATGCTAGAGGAGTTGTCGGGAGAAAACAGCTCCATCTTCTAACCGCAACATCACTAGTCACTAACCAACTAAGCAGGCAGTGTGCCTCGTGGCTCAAAGGCGAGCTCTGGTATTAATGGGGGAATTTTGCCCCTTTCCGCTCTAAAAAACTACAAATTCAGGTTGTGCCTTACTATCACTGATGGATTTGTTGCTTTTCTCTGTCTTTATTGGTATCAATGTTCATGTAAACAATGGTCAAACCTTCAAGCCTGTGTACATGGATAAGTAAATAAACAACTCCATACTGAGCCATGATGACATCAGATGTTTCATTGAAGTTGGTGTGACCCCTCGCTACCACGAATCTGAATTACTGTCCACTCCATACTGCGCCAGCCATATGGCTATGGCAATCTATACAGATGCTGGACTCTAATCCATTCATTAGCCATGATAGCGAGTTCCACTTAGGATGTGTGAACAGGCCCAATTAAGGTTTGCAGGAGCCATGCTAATTAAACCATAAGCTAGTATAATTATTTGTATTCTGTGTCTATAAAGAAGGAATCAAAGGGTCATGACTGTTCTGCGGAAGTTGCAATCTGTGAGGACTGACCAGCTTGTTAATATATGACACCTCTAGGAAGCAAATCAAATGAGGGATGCAGCATGTATTTAAACAGTATGCTCTGCTTAGCAGACAAGGGTAGACTCTCTCACACCAAGTGGTATCTGAGTCAAACAGCACTGACTAACTGAAGTTAAATCGACTTGGGGGTACCTCCATGTGCAAAAGGACAGTAATGTCCCTGCCCTGGTACCCCTGAGAGATCATAAACATGAAATCGCAAGCAGCCCTCTTGTATCCTGATAGCTCCCAGATGCTGTGGGGTTGGCTGTCCTACCCACACTGAAGACTCTTGGTTCCCACACTGGAGGTAAGGTTTCCTTTTATCTACTGTTTGTCTGATGATGGTCACAAGACTGCCATCTTGACTGGCTCCTTTAGGGCTCAAAAGAAGACTGAACTCCCAAATATTAAAGACAAGAGCCACGGAAAGGAAGCTCTTATGTCCATTTAAGGAACTCTTTTATGACAGTCATTTTCATATAATATTTGGTGAACCCTAGGGCAGTAAATAATTACACAATTGCAGGCTAATTTTATTATTTGAAAATGTGTGGCTTTCCATCCAAATCCACAAGACACACCTGTAAGCAGTTCTAATGACTGGGCTACTGTGACAGGTTTTCTCCAGTACTACATCAGGATTAAAAGTCCCCCTGAGCTTTATAGCCTTCAAAAAAACAAAAAAACTTCTGAATTTAGACTACTCCAAATGCAGGCTTTCTAGGACAAGAGTCCCAATGCTGTGTGAAGTGTTGTCAATCTGTCTTTCGCTAATGCTTTTTTTTTTTTTTTTTTTTTTAATGAGTTCCCTAAAGAAGCCACAATCTGACTTGGCTAATTTCACAGCAGCAGATGGGTCCCGGGCTGCACACACGCACAGGTACAAACCGGTGTTCCTGAATTCCTTGACACGATGTCCTGAGAAACGGCACGGAGGCTGCTGTTAAGGTTCTGTTTTTACCTGGTTCCCTGAAGCAGGTCTACTTACTTTCTAATCCATCCTTGAATACAAACTTCTAGCTAAGCTGGAAACACTGGAGAAGTCTGACAGGAATGGAGTGAGTATGTAAAAATTAGCAGGGAAGAATGAAAGCTCTGTGAATTAGGACAGAAAACTAAAGCTACCCTGTTTGTTCTCTCTGCGGCACGATACATGTAAGACAAGTGTGTTCGCCTCACTTGCGACAGAGGCTATGCTCACCAGGCCTATGCTCAGAAAACTACAGCCACAGCCTGTTTTCAGTTCCTTCCCAAATCCACCTTCTCTTTGGACACCCCTGCATGCTCTCTCCTCACTCCACCAAGACTTCCCTGGCACACTCACCCACAGTTACCTACCATGTCCCCTACCAGCTGGTGTCACTTAAAACATGAATTCAACTCACAGCCTGAGCAGCTAGACTATCAGATCTCCCTATACATATTTACATTGTAAGGAAGCCATTTGCCAACAGAGATGAATATCAAGTTGGTAAAATCAGATGATGACATCATGAGGGATGGTTTAGCACTCTTCTATTGCTCCACAAACAGTGAGCAAGCTGGGCAGGAGGTTACAGGACATGTTAGACCACAATCACCCACCTGGGCCATTTGGGCAAGGGACTCAAATTTTCTCCTTTTAAAAATTAAGGAATCCAAACATGGTGACACAAATCTTTAATCTCAGCACTGAGGAGCCTGAGGCAGGAGGCTAGCCTCAACTACACAGGAAGACCATCTTAAAGAAGTTGGGGGGAGAACCCATGAAAAAAATGAAGGATTTGCTCTCAAGGGATCCTTCCAACTCTCAACTGTGCATTGTATGAGACTTTACCTGGGTCAGATGAACCCTAACGGTCAGCCTATAATCTGCTGAGCATAGCCACTTATCCTTTACCTTAGTAATTCATTTAGGGCCAAAGATAATGAATTCAGGGCTCAACCCTAGTGAAACAATTTATATGTAACCTTCACAGAGAAGCAGACTAGAAGGGTCAGCTCCGTTCACTTTTCCCCTTCCTAGTCAAAATCATAAAACCATTAGCGAAATGAAGTGGGCCCGGATGGCTTCCTACAAGCCACATGGAGGATAGGACTATTAGCCCATGTCTGATGACCGCCATGCCTTTAGCGAGTAGCTTCACTCACGTCTCTAATATTTCGTGCAACCAGAACCTGAGTTTTCAAAGGAGATTCTTACACCTGTCTTGGAGCTGGACAGGGGATGAGAAGCCTGGTGCACTGACAGTGGTCAATTTGTATTTCTTAGTTCCCACTCTCAAAGAGAGGTGGCAAAGCCCAACATAGGCCAGATGTTTGCATAGGGAGGTGTCTGAATTCCAGCATTTGTCAACCAGTGTTCTTTGTTGAGCCAAGATAGGGTATCGCTGGAGGAGTCTCCTTCCTCATTACCAGAGGGTTAGAGAGTCCCTCCTTTTAGATGCATAGTCAATTGCCTTTGGGTAGCAAATGCTAAAAGCCTGTTTTCAATGGTGTTCCCTGAAATGCTAAAGATCAAGTCCAACGGAAACTCCAGAGGACGGCCAGCAACATCCCACAAAGGTAGGAAGATGAAGGCTGTAGGTGGATTTCCTACAGCTTAAAATACCTGATATCCGGTTTTAAGAAATAAAGTCTATTTCGCTTTATTTTCAAAGTATTATTTATGTAGACTTTCAGAGACCTCAAAAGAAGTCACTTAAACACAGAAACTCTTTTTCCTCGTGTACATACCGATAAGCAGCTGGTGACGGTGATAAAAGAAATGAAGCTGAACGTGACAGGGGTTTTCCTTTGTCACAACAAGGCGCGTGAAGGGAGATCACAAGACTCTCAGGCAAAAGCGCATGCGGGAGCTCCAGCCTCCTTACTAACACTCAGAGCCCGCTGGGATGCGCGCTGGGATTACAAGAGGCCCATGTCCATCAGCACGTTGAGGTGAAGCCTTCTGCAGTGCTCTCTTCTGCTCTGTCTCCCACACAAAGCAAGGCCCCTTCTCTCACCCTCAATCCGAGACTTGCAATGATTGTCCAAACTCACTCTAGAACCCACGGGTAGGGGTGGCGGGGAGGGTGTTTCCCCATAGCAGAGGACAGCAGTACTTATCCTTCCCGAAAACTGTCAGAGCCACTGTCATTGACACTGTTGACTGGGTTTTAACACGGACCCCTTGAGTGCCGCTGTGGGGGAGGATAAGAATGGCTTGAAGCTAGGCATATAATTTTAACATGATTCGGTTTCGTGTCAGTCTGATTTGATTTGTTATGCAGAAAAATAGTAATTAGCTCACAGTCTTCAGTGAGACAAACGTACTTGGGCAAAGCTGTAGAGCTCCCTGAGGCGAACAGATAGGGCTTAATTTCCCTCCGTCTGACACAGAGCAGGACGCGCAATATCCGACATTCAAAGCTTTAGAAATGCTACAGTTCAAATTCAGCGCAGGGCGGGCAGACTGCTGGGAGTCCCTATCTGACCTCATTGATCTAGTTAAAATAACTGCTAACTCGCCCAATCTGAGGACCAAACTCATCCTAGCTAGCCGATCAGGCTACACAGTTGTGCAGTCATCTACATCGTGAGACATTAATATTTGGGATCACCCAGACCTCTACAGCTGAACTTAGTGCAGATTTGGGAGTATTTCTGCAACAAGACTGGAAATTGGTAAGAACAGATTATAAGAACCAATAGCTGTCAATACTCAAAAATATCTCACACAGTCTGGGCCCTCCTCAACACACCACAACTTTTTTATTGGAAAAGATCAATAAAGTAGGTGTTGGGACTCACCACTGCTTTCTCATTATGACAGTTCTACTCACAGACAGGGGGAAAGATGAAAGGGGAAAACCCCCACCCCTGGGTGCTTCTCCCTTGACAAAGGGTAGAAAACAGAAAGACGTGTTTCCACCAAACATAATGAAACCACATTTAATTAGACACACGGGCCTGTCTACTTTAATCTCCCTATATGCATGTTTCTCACACAGGTACAAAGTGTTCACAAAGGTTTTAATAGAAAAAGAAACTTTTTTTAGCCTAGGTAAAGGCATCAAACCTTTACATCAAAACAGTACAACGGAATCCTAACACAACCGATAATCTTGGTTAGCCCAACCACAAGACTTTTAATTCTGTAAGTTTTCTTGTGGTGTCCTTGACATTTGACCTCCTTCAATCTTTCCCCATCCCCCTCTTCCACGAAATTCCCCAGCTCCACTTAATGTTAGCCTGTGGGTCTCTGCATCAGTTTCTAAGCTGCTGGGTGAAGCCTCCCTGGTGACAGTTACGCTAGGATCCTGTTGTTGTAGTCGTTAACTAATCTAGACCCAGAGGGGCTCATAAAGACTGAACCGACAACCAGAGAGCAAGCATGGGTCGGACCTAGGCCCTCTGCACATCTGTAACAGTTGTGTAGCTGGATCTTCATGTGGGACCCCTGAAGCAGGAACAGGAGGACACTGCCTGCCTTTGGACCCCTTTTCCCTAACTGGGCTGCCTGATCTAACCTCAATAGAAGAAGATGCACCTAGTCTTACTTCAACTTGATATGCCAAGGCTGGCTGATATCCATGGGAGGACTCCCCTTTTCTGAGAAGGGGAGGACTGGTGGACATGAAGAGGGATGAGGAGAGGGACTGAGAGGAGAGGAGGGAGAAGTTGCAATTGGAATGTAAATAACTTAATCAATTAAAAAAAACACAAAAGAAATAAAAAATAAATGACTTTTGTATAGTTAAGCTTCTCACACTATAAATGAGGACTGATATCAAAGGGCCTTAATTTAAAAATATATGACAATATAAGGAAGTATACCTGTATTATAAGTAAGTAAATATAATGGAGCAAAGGGCATAATATATTTTTAAACTTTCCTACGGGCTCGAAATGGTGTATTATATATTGTATGTCTCTGTGTCAATTACTTAGGTAACAAATGTCTAACCAATAGTTAAAATTACTCAGTAATGTTTCTCAATTAAAATGATTCTAACATGTTGTTTCTAGCCATTGATCAATGAATTTAGGTCCTATTATCACAAATTCTAAACAGCTTCAAACTCAAAAAATGAAAGTATTTAGCATTAGAGACCAATGTGTTTGTGCTGTGTGTACCTTTGATACCCCACCTAAGCTCCAGGAATGGGCCACACTACCAGCCCCGACCCAGTTTCCCTTGAATAAAAGACACATACACAGGTTGCTCATTTTCAACTTACCTTCTGACACAATTGTTGGGCGACACTATCTCCTGCCTAGAAAAGTGTACCCTTCAATTTTCTTATCTCAGCATCTCCAACCTGCCATAACTTTAGTTGGTCAGTTGAATCTAGTCCCTACTAAACATCTCTGACCACCCGCCTGTAGGAGTGGCCTATGTGGCCATTCTGTTTCAAGATCTTACATGGCTGGTCGACTTTTCTTCATCAGAAGTATGGAGAAATCTGTCTCTCCTCCCCTTGAATCTTTCTACTAGCTTCCAGGGACCCGAAAGTCCCACCTATTCCTCTCACCCAGCAATTGGTCCATGGTTTCTTTACTGACAGATCAAGAACCAATTGGGAAACAGGACCTTAGCATCAGAACTGCCCCTACATGTTTGCACTTTCATGAAATACAGTTCACTCTCCATGAGAATGACATAGTACCATGATCTAAACTGGTCACATCACAGACAGGGTGCTGTCTTGGTGGCCTTATCTGTCTTCTCCCCTTCCTTCCCTCTGCTACTTCAGCATCTTTGTGTTTTATTTCTCACTCCTCCAGGTGGCTTGGAGGAGAATGTCCCCCACAGGCTCATGTGTTTGAACACCTGATGGTGGCATTGTTTGAGGGAGGTTTAGGAAGTCCCACCTTCTAAGAGGAAGTATGTCACTGGGGTGGGTTTTGAGAGCTTAACATCTTACCCTACTGCTCATTTCTTCTGTTTCAAGCTCGCTGCCAAAGATGGAGCCTTTAGTTTCCTGTTCCTGCCTGCATGTTTCTCCACCACCATGACAGTAACTGACACTTGTCCTAAGCCATAAGCCCAAATACACTTCCTCTGTAAGTTGCCATGGTTACGGTGTTTTATCAGAGGAACAGACACAGGGCAGAGCTGGGATGCTGCACAGGAACCTTTCTTGTGCTCTTCCCTCATGTCTCTAGTAAAATGAACCTGTCCTGACCTGATCTCCAAGTGCCACCTCTCAGATGCTCCGAATTCAGACCATCCATGCCTTCCATGCCTCTTTGTGTTCAATAGGCTTTGTGGAGCAGCAAACTGGGTGCCAAGGACTGGCCTAGGTTTGAGGATGAAGTGATGAACAAAGCAATCAAAGCCCAGCTCTCCATCCAGGGTGGCATGGGAAATGAGCAGAAAGGCGGGTCCTCTGGAAAGAAGTGAAGCACGCAGGGTGTGAGGCATGTGAGCAGCCTGGGAAGTGGGGGACCATGGGGGGCGATGGGCACGAGGCATTCTGCGTCCACTGTCACTTGGAAAGGAATCACTTGAAATAGAACATTTGGACACTAAAAATCACCCCTCACAACTTTCTAACAATAACAACAAAAAAAGATTAGGCTTTTTAACCAAAATTCAAAGTATTCCATCCTGCTCTGGGTGAACAGTGAACTACAGCCCTCAGGAAGGAAGAGCAAGTGACCTTATCACATCGTAGAATCACATTCTTGAGCAAGTCTCGCTGATGCTAAAGAAGGGTATTAAAATCCTAATTCTTCTTGATGAGTAAAACGCATGGAACTTCTGGACATGTCAGAACCAATGGACTCAGGGGCCCACATAACTCCCCCCTCCCCTGCTCCAGCCAAGGAACTAGTGGCTGTTGATGGCTGCTGGGGACCATCAGTTTTCTTCAAGAGAGAAGCTCTCGGGAGGTTGTCTGTGTTTCAGTAGATGGTCCTATACCCATACACATATGGGCACTGCTAATTAGAATTAGTGAGTTGTAAATAAATAAATAAATAATAAATAAATAAATAAATAAAATAATGACATTGTAGGGGGACATAGTAAGGGATGTTAGAGATGAGCTACAAGTGAGGAATAGGTAGATATGATCAGAATACATTGCATACATGTATGGGAATCTCAAAGAAAAAGTACTTTGTTAAAGATCCTGAAGACTCTTTGTTATAAGGACAGGTCAATTCTGAGCCATTATGATGGGGCTGGGAGCTCAGAGCACACAGACCCTGAGACACTGAAGACAGCTGCAGATAGAGTAAAAGACAACACCGCTCCAACAAGCTTCCCTCTTTATTAGTATTCGAGAAGTGAATCTGAATGACATCCAATAAGCAAAACACAAAAGGAAACACCTAACTTGCACATGTAGCATATATAAGCATATACATTATATGATTTAATAATTTCCATCTAAACAGGAAAAGAACAACTTTCTTTATACCTCAAAAATAACTTCCATGTTGGCATTGCTGTCTCTAACATACAGTACTGAGTACTATTAACAGGAAGAACTACAGACTCGCAGGCTGACTACAGTCATGGATTTTATATTATGGTATAAATAGCTTTTAAGAAATCATCTATATAATAAAATAAGTTCACTTTTGAATTGCAGCAGTCATTATCTTCAATCAATAAAAATATTCCTTGATTATAAAGCAGCTTGAGTTTGCAAATATATTTCAGGAAAATAACTCTATTTGAAATACCACACTTTTTAAAAAGGCAACAAAGTGACCAGATTTAGTTTTAAGATAATATATTGCAAAATAGTTCAGCATAGTATATGTCTGAGCAAAAAGCAAGTTCTATTCGGAAGGATACTTTTAATTTCATAAAGCAAACTGTTCCAATACTTGTGTGGTAGTTTCAAGTCTTAATATTTACAATAGTGGATGACTTCTTACAGAGAACAGGCCAGCAACTTCAATACATAACCACAAGACAAATGTGTAACATTATTACATCACTATCATGAAGCTTAGTTTAACACGGGCCTAAGACAATGAATGATCAGCATGGCTCTGCAGCCGTGTAGCGGGCACAACTCAGCAGCTCCAGCTCATCTCCGACCCCACCCCAAGCCCAGACACCATGAACATCCACACAGATAACACACCCTGCCCAACATATTTTAATTTACTCTACTCTGAAATATTTCTTTAAAGTTTTTTATATCCCAGGAGGAAATGAAGGCAAAGTCTCACAAAGTAAAAAGTGCATCATGTTTGAAAAGTGCTGTGCGCGTCAGGAACGTACAATGTAAAATAAATGTGCAAAAGAAGGTTCTGCCTTGAGTTCACAAGCCTAACTGCAAGTCTCTTGTAGTGTGTACAGGTGGGGCGGTTGAGCAGCAGAAGGGAAACCTGAGGGCACACTGTGTGCCGAGGCATGCACTGAGTCAGAAGACCCGTGTTCACACTCAGCTCTGTTAACCAGCCAGTCTCTGTGGTTGACAATGGGTACGAGGTGGAGCCAGACATCACCCAGGGCCCCCTCCTCCCAGGTTCTAACTGCTCACAGGAGCCTATCTCCGAGGGACAAGTGAGCCTACCAAATATATAAGATACACCAGTTGTCTAGTGCCTGCTCTCTAGTACTTTTAGTAACAAACCACAGAGGATGGAAAGGAACATTCCAGAACACCTGGATAGGAAACAGGTCATGTGAACATCATGAAGCAGGAGGTGAAAACTTTCACTCTGTGAAGAACGTAACACCTTGTGCAAAAACAAAGCCAAATGGCAAAGTAATCACAACATATTGCTAAGTAGCAATTTTTTTTTTGAGTCCCAAAATTTCTAGGGACCTCAAGTTTTTAAAATGTGCTTATTCTGAAATTATTTTCAAAAGAACCATGACCCTCAAAGTTCATACTTGTGTTCCTTTGGAGATTTGTAAGAAGACTGCTCTATTTTCAGCTTTCCCATAATAGCTAAGTAAAGTAAACCCTTTGAGATAGACCCTATTTTTCATCTAACACATATACATATTCAGAGAAGCTCAACGCATGAGGTGGTTAACTCAACAACTCTCATCGGTGAGCTTTGACCCACTAATCCCTCGGTAGGTCACTCGGCTTGGTCTAACCAGCACTCCGTAGTTTGGCTTACAGGTGAAATAGCGCTTGTCACCCACGGCACCGTCGTTTTTCCCCTTGGCACTTCGGAGCTCCAGTCCAAGCCAGATGCCTGAGGCAAAGTCCGTGGGACCCACTACCTAACCGTGGCCATTTCGTTAGAGCTCGTGAGCAGGACCTGAGACCCCTCATGGAGCTTCACGGTCCCCTCCAGACCACCCGCTGTGGTAGAACTGCTCCAGCTGCGGCGCAGGGTGGTCTTGGTCCTGTCCAGAAGGGAAAGGAAGAACTGGACTTAGGTGCTGGAGTCGCTGACTGCAATTTCTACATCCATTCCTGCTGCCATCTCCACATTTATTTAATTTACAAAAGAGAAAAGTTTATGATAACAACTTTATTTTATTTTTGAGCAGTTAAGTATTAGCTGCTTTTATTTTTAAGTTTTACTTTACTCTCCCTCAGAAGAATCTTAATTATAGGTGGAAGACTTGCTCCAAATGCCCTTTCTTTTTATTTTTCTATTGTCATAACATAATATCCTTTATTTTAATGTCACCATTTCTCCTTAATTAAATATAGAAGGCAATTTCCATTCTTACGGTAAAAGGACATTTGGAATTTTTTCTTTATTTTTCAGAGTATAATTTTTAAAATTGGAAATAGCCATATTAGGAATATACTTCCAATTTCTAAAAGTTTTTCTCTTTTGAATCTTCACACACACACACACACACACACACCACACCAGAGAGACAGAGACAGAGAGACAGAGAAAGAGACAGATTGATTTCAGTAAATTAGGAAAAATACACATAACTTTAGTATCAGTAAGTTAAAAGAAAAGGAACTGGTATTCTGAATGTGATTTCACTTTAAAATATTTTACATGAAAACAAATCTTAAAACCTACAACTTTAGAAAATAAATTTTAGATAAAGATATAGGTCTTTCCATGGACTCGTTACCTTCCCTTCTGCAGTAGGAGAGAGTCTGGGCTGCATAGCATCACTGCCTGCTATATACAGCATCTCCTACAGAGTAGGCACCTCTTAGCACCTGCCACCTACCTGACTGGAACAAAACAGGCCTGAGACTGCACTGCCCCCAGGGCCCCTTCTACCCATATTGCCCCCCAGGACTCCCTTCCTACCCATATTGGCCCCAGGACTCCCTCCCTACCCATACTGCCCCCAGAGCCCCCTCCCTACCCATACTGCCCCCCAGGACTCTCTCCCTATCCATACTGTCCCCAGGGCCCCTTCTTCTACCCATATTGCCCCCCAGGACTCCCTCCCTACCCATATTGCCCTCAGAGTCCCCTCCCTACCCACACCGGCACCTCTCTTTGTCCACAGGAGGCAGCTGACCCTGATAGTCATAAGAGACACTGTTGCCCCGCTCTCTTAGGAAGTCCAGATGGTTATTCAGGGCCTGCCAAGGGAACCAGGAGTCTTCCACTTCAAGCCCTGGTCCCTTCCTCCTTTCCTTCTCCTTCGCCCTCCCCACACTCCCCTCTCTCCTCTCCCTGTGGCACTGCTACCCAAACTGCCTAAGGTCTTCCTCCTACTGTAAAGAGAAGCAGGGCCTACTTCTTTCACTTTTTGTCTTCCTTTCTACATTTTTAAAGATTAATTAATTCATTGTGTGTGTGAGTGTGTCATGTGTCTGTCTGTACATGTGCCGGCTGAAGAAGGCTTGGGTGTCTTCTGCACCTTCCATGTACTCTTCTGAAACCATTCTCACCCTGAAATCACAGCTGGAAACCATCAAGTCCCAGTCATCCTCCTGTCTCTACTCACCTAGGGTTATAGAGTTTCCTGGTACACCTGACTTGTGTGGTGCAGGATCTGAAATCTAGTCTTCATGATTGTGAAGCAAAGCTGAGAAGGCTCTAAACCCTGAGCCACCTCTCCATTTCCTGTTTTCTACATTTTAAATATACTATCACACACAATATCTTGTTTGTTTCTATTAGGCACCCAGTAAAAGGGAAGATGATTTTAAAATGTAGAGCTAGAACACCAGAGCTCAGAGACTTTTCTATGCCACACCTTCCAAGAAATGAAGAAATTGTAATCTGGTAATACTTTTAAAGCCCAACATGGCAGTACACATGTGTAATTCTAATGCTCAGGAGGCTGAGGCAAATCGATCATGAGTTTAAGCCCAACCTCAGCTACATACTGAGATCTGGGCCAGGCAGCATGGGCTATACGACAAAACCCTGCCTTAAAACAGAAAACAACGAGTCAGGCAAGGTGGCTTATGTCTATAAGACAAGCAGCCAGGGAGCTGGAGTCAGGGGACCAGAGCTCAAGGTCAGCCTGGACAATATGAAGAACTACTTCAAAAAGGAAAGAGGGACAAAAGGAAGAAAGGAAGTGACTAGAATCAAAACATTTACAATTATTTATCTCATCAAATGCAAAATGCAATGCACAGAAACAAATTTTTACTGAACACACAAAAGCAAGATATGAGTTCTACTCCTACACAAAAACATCCATTCCCTCACTCTCCAAATTCTCACCAAATGGATGCTTTTTGTAGCCAGACAAAGCTGGCAACATTTTTCAGAAAAATCATGGCAATAGGCTGTATTTTCTGAACACTCACCATGTGCCTGATGCCTCATACAATCTCAGCCTCATACCAGCCAGGATTTCACCATCTCTGTTTTCTACATTTGCTCTGAAGGTATCATTTATTTCCATATGAATAATTAAAAATAAGTAGCGACACATTGATCAGTCATCAACAACCCTTCCTACACAGATCCCTCCAGGCAAACACCAGCACGCCAGCAAGCTCTGAGCACACCAGCAAGCTCTGCAGAACCGTCCAACCTGCACACAGCTGAGTCCCGCCAGACTTCCACCTACAGCCAGTGCCCAAGTCTAACGTTCCCACGAACTGTAATCAGAAAACACTGTGCCACCCTTATGTTCCATAGGCAAGACTCGTTCTAAAGAATGACTATGTTTTCGGCAGAAGCGTATTTCCAGCCAGGACGTGAAGCATTATACTGAGCAGGAGGGGAAAGTGGGTGCCTTGTCTTCTCATCTGAGTAGGAACGCTTCGTATTTTTCTCCACTTAATAGGATGGTGGCTTTGGTTCGTCATATCTCATCTTTATTGCTTATGTTCCCTCCATGCCCCATCTCTCCAGTTTTTATCACAAATAGTCACTAAATGTTTAACTGAAAGGACCAAGTATAACTATCTCCAGATGACATGATTCTGTGCATGAAGGACCCCAAAGACTCTACCAGGAAACTCCTAGAGCTGACCAACACATAAAGCAAAGTAGTGGGTTACACATTAGAATATCGAAACCAACATCCTTCTTATTAAAGACAGCCTGGAAAGGAAATCATGAGAACAATCACATTCACAACAGTCAACAAACAAACCAACCCAGAATAAAACTGACCATGACAACCAAATACACTGAAAACCTTATGACACTGAAGAAATAGATAGAAGATGGGGAGGCCTCTCATGCTCATGGACTGGTAGGATTAATATCCTGAACAGCTATCCCACCAAAAGTAATATACAGATTCAATGCAATCCACATAGAAATTCCAAGGCAATTCTAAGCAGAAATTGAAAACAAACAACAATCTTAAATTTACTTGGAAATAAAAAAAAAAATGACCCTAGATATCCAAAACAACCATGAACAATAAAACTCTGCTGGAAGTATCACCATTCCTGACTTTAAATTATCCTAGAGAGCCACAGTGAAAACACACAGCACTGGCAGAAAGCCAGGAACACAGAGACATCCAAGCCCCTGGACCTACAGCCACCTGGGTTTTTACAAGGATGCCAAAGTACACACTGGAGAAAAGACAGTATCTTCAATAAACAGTGCTGAAAAACTGGATGTTCACATAAAGATTAAAAGTTGATCCTTCATGTATCCCCTGCACACAGATCAATTCCAAAATGGATCAAAGATCTTAACACTAAACCAAAACACTCAAGAGTGCTAGGAGAGAATCATACAGAGTGAGCTTCAGGACAGGAGCTGAGGGGAGGACTTCCTGTCGGGAACCAACAATCAACAAGTGAACTGCAAGAAATGAAAGTTTCTGGATCACAAAGTAAACTGTTAATCCAGTGAAGAGGCAGTCCACAAGATGGCAAAGTGAGATAGAGATGGAGAGATAGAGATAAATATATAGATATAAAGAGAGACATATAGAGATAGATAGATAGATAGATAGATAGATAGATAGATAGATAGATAGATAGATAGATAGATGGCTGATATAGGGATGGATATATATAATTATATATATGAATATATATTAATATAAAATTGGGATGTCTAGAATATACAAAAAACAAAAAAACTAAACATCCAGAAAACAGATGTCCCTTTTAAACAATGGGCAATGGAACTGAACAAAGATTTCTCAGAAAATGAAACGGCTAAGAAATATTTTTTAAAGTATTCACCATCCATTCTTAGCCATCAGGGAAATGTAAATTAAAGGTACTTTGAAGGGGCTAGAGAAAAGTCTCAGCAGTTAGGAGTACTGGCAGCTCTTCCAGAGGATCCAGATACAATTTCCAGCACCCACATGGTGGCTCACAATAGTCTGTTAACTCCAATTCTGAGGGATCTTATGTCCTTTTCTGCCGGCATTGGCACCAAGTATGTAAACTATACATAGACACAAATGTAGGTAAAACATTCACAAAACAAAATCTTAAAATAACTATTATGGGTTTGACTATTTTTAATATTTTTAGTTGTAATGCTTACTGTATTTTCCATGTATGGACGTTTAGCTGGGATGTTTGGCTATGTGTCACAGTGTACAGTGCCTGCAGAGGCCAGAAGCAGGCAGCAGAGCCCTGGGACTGGACTTACACAGATTCAAGTTGCTGTGTGGATACTGGGAATTGAGCCCTAGTCCTCTAGAGAGCGAGGGCTCTTAACTACCAAGCCACCTCTCCAGCCCCAGTTTCATGTTTCTTGATGGATAAGATCTGGGAAATGAACCCTTATGTAGTGTTGTTCAGAGTACAGACTGGTGCACCCACTCTGGAAATCAGTATGGCAGGTCCTCAAAAAACTACAACTATCATGTGACCCAGATACAACTCCTGGTATATACCTACTACAAAGGCACACATTCATCTGTGTGTCTTGTTGCTAAATTCACAGTAGTGAGGATGTGAACAGCCAAGATAGCAATGAACTAATGAACAGATAAGAACATGGTACCCCACACAATGGAATTATTCACCTGTAAAGAAAAATTAAACTGTGAAAATTGCAGGTAAATCAATGGAACTGGAAAACATTACACTAAGGTAACCCAGACCCATAAAGACAAATATCACCTGTTCTCATTTATATATAGATCCTAGCATTGGAACTTTTTGTTTTAACTTGGAGTGCCTATGAAACTAGAAAACTATAAAGGGACCATTGGTGAGGGCGGGAAGAATTTTCAGAGAGGCAGGGATAATAGATCATAAGGTAATCGGTGATGTCATCTTATAGGTGATAGGAGGGTTAAAGGGAATCATGGGAATCAATGTTTAAGTTGGAGGAAGAATGGAAAGTAGATCACAGGGGGAGGTGGGACAAAGGATAATTAATTGTAAGGATGCTTAGGAAAGCCACACAGAAACCTATCATTTTATAAGTGTCACATAACTGAGGCTGGAAAGATGGCTTGGTGCTCACTGTCCTATCATGAGGAGTAGAGTTTGGATTCTAGCACCCGGCTCACAAATGCCTGCAACTCCAACAGATCTGACATCTTCTGGCCTCCACACGTGTGTGTGTGTGTGTATGTGTGTGTACACGTACATGCACATACACGCACACGTGTGTGATATTGCCACTGCTCTTAGATGTACCAGAAATTGATGGTAAGACCCTACTGCTGAAGACACCACACAATTTAGTTACAAGATGGAGAAATGAAGTTGGTTTTGAGTAAAAACTTTCTCCCTATACAGGAAGGTGTTATGTGGGCTATTGAGAAGAAAAGTCACCAACAGTCTTAGTCATCCACGAATCCTGTGGGTCACACTTAGGACCAGTGTGACAAAATATCCCAATGGGACCAATGAATCAATAGTGACATGAATGTTATTGCAGTGACCAACTGCCTTCTGCTTGGATTAAAGGACCATTCCACAAGGGGAAACACATACCTGGTTCTGTAAATCTGGCCAAAAGACCCATGTTTGGGAAGCCTACAGGCCACAAGGTGGACATACTAATATTATTTTGCTAAATAGACATAGTATTAAAATGCCCTCTAAGCTCACATTCCTATATCCATTGATCAGTGCAGCTCTCAGACTATATCAAAAAAAGTTTCTTTGTGTGGTCGATGCAGTTAGCACAGATACAAAAGTATCTGTGGAGTATTCAGCCACAGATGCAACATCTGTATCCTAGCCCATTACCCAAGGTTCAGGGACCTTTGTAGAAAGGGGGCCAGAAAAAATGTCTAGAAAGGGCCAGATGAAACAGTATCTACTGGCCATGAGGTGCACTCGTGAACTCACAAAGCTGTGGTTCCTGCATTAGACCTACACAAGGTCAAGCCTTCCAACATTCCCAGCACAGAGGGGGAAGGGGGTCACCAGCCACCATCCCCACCTCGGCTGAGGCACTACTGGCAGTTAATGACTTCTAGGGGAAGAGAAGCAGAGTCTTCTTTACTGGTGGCCCCTGGTAGGTCCATCACAATCCAGAGAATGGCTCTGCACTTATTATGAGTTTATGTGAATATAAAATAGGTTCAGTGAATTTAAGAAATGAAGACATGAATTTGGAAGGGAGTATGGGATGGATGTAGGAGTAAGGGTGAATATGATCAAAATACACTGTGTGCATGTGACATTCTCAAATAACTCATAAAAATATATTATATTCATCCATAAAGTTCAATTTCTTGCTATTTCTACAGGAAGCAGGTAAGTGTTGCCACCTGTTCCTCGTGTCTGCTGTCCACCATGTGCACGTGACCTGCTGCTATGTCCTTGCCAGGGAGCAGGACCTTTTGTCCTCCCTCAGTTCTCTGTGTCATCCTCCCAATCACCCACCTCCACGTGTCCAGGCAGTCTCTTCTTAGTACTGTCTTCCATTCTGCCTAAGAGCCCGCGAATATCTCCAATGCACCGGAGCATAAAGTTACTGTCCTTAATCTCTTGGCTATTTGAGCAGGAAGAGCGATTTCAAATTCCAAATCCGTGATGGATTTGAGAAGGGGAAGCCAAGCATTTTAAAAAATAATAATTCTGAGTGCCTTATGCAAACGGGCCTTATGTTTCTTTATTTCATTCATGCATGGCTGAATATATTAAATCAGATCTGATTAATTCAGTAAACAGGAGTTCAAAATCAACCGGCCTTACCCAATGAAAACACAACATGAATTCCCCCAGCTTATATTAGCAGCCACACTAACCTCTTAGAAGAGAAGACACACACAGTGGGCTGCTTTTAGCCACTTGTGACATGTTTAATTGAGCTTTTAAAGGAGGGAAGAAGAACTAAACACACCGGTCACACCTTTTCTTTTACGTGCTAACATTCTAACCGAGCGGGGCGTACGATACAAAACTCCATTTTTCTTCCTTCACAGAATCCCGGCATACTCATCTTGAAAGGTAGTTTTCTAAGGCTTCTCAATACTCACTTGGCAAAAGCATTTCTCCTGTTAATCTCTTTTTGAGAAGAAGCAGAGGTTGTGCTGAAACTTCTCCTAAAACCTAAAAGTGAGAGTGAAGGACAGAAGAGGAAAATATGTCACATTTTCAGGTTTACATTGGGTTATTTTTAATCAGTTCTATAGTGCTCCATAACACCAAGAGGTTGTTTTGTTTTCTTTGTTTTGTTTTTTTCCTGGAGAAAACTGCTATGTAGCAGTTCTTCCAAGATACAAATTCTCTATCTTGTAGGGGAAGTGTCTTAAACTCAGGAAGTAAACAACTCAAATCCATCAGGAAGTCCCTGAAACTGACCAGATACGATATGTCCCTCCCTCCCTGAGCATGCACAGGCAGAAGAGACAGAAACAAGACCCCATCTGAGATGCCCAAAAGGGACACCCTCCAGCCTGTTGAGCTGCCTGCAGGCTGTGCACCATACTCCAAGTGTCTAGCTTTCATGAGTTGTCTGTCATCCATGTTGGAGTGGGCTTTGGGTGATGCAGCTGTCTCTGATCACTTCTGCTCCTATAAATAACCTTTCACCCATATTCCTGCAAGTGGTCACAATAGAACTCATTGGTTCACTAAGTTGGACCTTGGTGATACAACTTTGTTGTGTTGTATTGTCGGTTCCTACACAGGGTGAGTAAACATCTGTTCACATCTGCCTAGGAACAGCCTCACACAATGAAATGAAGGCACATGCACACCCAGAACACAACTGTAGGTTAGATTCCTAGACAATTTCTCATCTTTGCCTTCTTAATCAGGTTCTGCTCATACAGGGATAACTGATGGGCACAATGTGACTCTCAGAGCTTTCTCCTGTAAGATTTCTTGAAAACCAAATAATACCAAATTACACACTGATAAAGTGGATTTGGTATATGATGAAATATTATAATCTTGATAATCATATAAAAATGGTGTTTTTTTTAAACTGTCATTAAAAATATTCCAAGAACAGAACACTGGACATTAAACTTCAAAGCTCCTCAGTGTGCCCTCCCAATACACAAAAGCTCAAAGATTAAGAGACTCCACAAAAGGTAGACTTTAAAAGAGAAAATTAATTTCCAATTCTGGCAAATCGAAAGTGCTAAGCAAATCTCTTGATTAAAGTAACTCCAATCTAAAACAACTGAAATTTTTATAGACTATACTGCTGAGCCGATTCAAAGTCATTCTCTCTATTTCTCCAACCCCCGCCGAGTGTGGGTGTGTGTGTTTGTGTGTGTGTGTGTGCGCGCGCGCGCGCATGCACACTCATGCTGGGGACATACCCTCGACCCCAATGTACAGTTTCAAAGAGGTCAAACCAAAAAAAAAAAAAAAAAAAAAAGAAAGAAGAGAGGGTTGTCAGGCTCTTGGTGTGCAATTTTATTTTGTACCACAGGGTTATCACTTGATCCCTGGATACTGGACTCCTGATTGGGTACACAGGACCCGGGGAAGGGAAGAGCAAAGCCTGGTACCTAGCAAAGACTCTGGTCAAGGAGTTCACGATCAGTGTTGTCTTGGGCAAGAAACCGAATGGAACAATGGCTTTTCTATCAGTGCAAAACTGGAATTACTACACTCAGATTTTGTAGCCATGAGTAAATTCATGCTAGCTATGTCATTAAAAAAAAAAAAAAAAAACCTATTGCAGAGAGTGTAAGGTAAAGTAGTTCTAGGGTGGTAGAGCTTTCTGTGAAATAGCAGAAGTCAGTTTATCTGAAGGTATCAAAGAACTGCCATCTATAAAATTCTAATTAAGCAAGCATTTCTCAGTAATAAATTAGAAAGTCACAAGGAGAGGAGACATCATAAATCAGGATCAACAGACACAGCAAGCTTCAGACATTGAACTAGTTAGCACACAGTGATAGACAATACTTAAGATGTTACAGACATGAGACACGAGCTTGAGAGCAGACGGGAAAATGAATAGTAGCAAGATGTGCAAAAAGAAGAGAAGACATTTTGATGATTATTAATGGGGCGGCTGGATCAAGCAGTGGAACAGACACAGTTGAAGAGAGAAACAGGAAATGGATAACACTAAAGGAATTTTGTCAGAGGGACAAGCTGTGACAGACATAAGACTCACTTAGATGTCAATCTCCAGATCTAGGAAGACCCAAAGTACCAAAAGGGTTAACAAAAAGAAATATCTATCTGATATATCCTAATAAAACTGCACAGCACAAAGGTAAGACACCTTCAGAGAATCCAAAACAAAAAGACAAGATAAACCACCTACAACAACAAGGATTGGTCAGACACCAGACTTATGACAGCAGTCAGAGCTTCTGTCTACAGGGAGAAAATTCTACATCCAGTAAAAATGCCACTGGAAACACAAACAACAACAAGAATAAGAAGAGTATACACAGCCCATAACAAAGTTATCCTAAGAGGAAGTTATGACTATGGGTGAGTAAAGATAGAAGTGAAATAAAATACTACAGAAAAACTACGGTGATGATGTCTCCTTTACAGGGGTGTGAAAACAGAACCAAGACAGCTCAGTTTCTAAGGATTAAAACTGTGTAGGAAGTGGGTAAGAATGATTGACTTTAAACAGTGTGTACATTAAATGATCTATGATAATTGCTAAGTCGCATATTCAGCTCATACACAGTAGGGAAGTAAAAAGTGCAGAAAAAGAAAAAGCAGGAACACACACAGAATAAAGTCACGCAGGAAGCAAGAGCTGGGTGTGGTGGTGCACACCACAATCTCAGCGCTGGGAGGCAGAAGCAATGAGAGGAGACTTCTCTAAGTTCAAGGAATTGTAAGTTAGCCAGGACTATTAAAGATGCTGCATAAAACAAAACAAAACAAAACCAACAACACAAAAACAAACAAACAAACAAACAAACAGAAAGCAACTATCATTTATGACTTATTTAGAAACTCATCGTTTACAATACATAAAACCCAAAATGGATTAGGGGCTGTGGAGATAGCTCAGTGGTTAAGAGTGTTTGCTGTGCAATCATGAAGACCAGAGTTCAGATCCCAGCACCCACATAGCAAGCCAAGCATACAGGAAACACCTGTAACTACATTCTGAAGAATTCAACATTTTCTTCTGACTTCCATGGCACCCAGAACCCCCCAACATATGCTCATCCACTCTCAAAGAGACATATATACAAATAAACATTTAAAATGGAATGGGAACAAGTAAAACAGTATAAAGAACATTGCTAATACATCAATAATAGCAATAAATTAAAATGAATGGAACTCTCAGAGTAAAAGATAAAGACAACAAGATTTATTTTTTCAGCTGGGGTTTTTCTGTGTAGCAATGGCTATCCTGGAACTCATTTTGTAGACCAAGCTAGTCTCGAACTCAAGAGGTCTACCTGCTTCTGCCTCCTGAGTGCTGGGATTAAAGGCATGTGTCACCATGCCCAGTCAGATTTTTTTTCTAAGTAAAACCCTAGTATATTCTATTTAGGAAAGTACTCTGAAAGCATTATGGTAGAAAATAAGTCAATAAAAAAAAACTGTCAGAGAAATACTTAACCAAGCGAAGGCTGGAACAAAGATACAAGGATGATTATAAAAGCAATACCAAGCAGAGCTTGGCAGTGCGTCTTTACAACCCTGGCACTCAGGAGGCTAACAAAAAGAGCTGTGAGTTGAGGCTAGCCTAGGCTATATGGTAGGGAGAGGAGAGTAAGATCAGGAAAGGACAGAGAAGAAGAGAACAGGAAAGGGGAAAGAGAGAGGTTATGACATTAAATAACCAAAAATACTAAATACTAAATAAAAATTTGTATGAGGAAAACTACAAAATCCTGACAGGCCAGAGAAGGTGCACAGCAGTAGTATCCCATCCACGTGTTCCTGGGGCTGCCATGGGTGCCTTGATGTACAGGCCCACACCCAGTGTGACTCTCCCACAAGCACACTCTTATGGTAAGTCCTTACCTTTTCACTTAAAAGGATATACTGCAGGTTTCTGTCTAATAGATTGCTAGGGACACTACTTTTTGCATCTATCACTAAGTGAAATTACAGTTAACACAAACAATAAACCTGGACAGTCAATCTGTAACCAGAGGATTATGAAGGACCAACGGGAAGGTAACGGCACCAGATAAGCTGAACAAAAGGACAACTTATGTCCCAGGCAGGACAGTGTGACATTTTATCATGCCACTCAGAATAATGTGACACTTAAAGCCTATGAGTTGCTTATTTATGGAACTTTCCATTTAATATTCTCAGATGATAACTGAATGAATTAATCAATTTCACAGAAAACAAAGGGGGTTATATAAGTGTGGGGCGCCGCCCAGCATCCACCATTAGAAGATGGCGCCGGCTCCTAGTATAGCTTGTAGTAAACAAGTATGAGTTATGGTAAACATGTCCACTGAGCCTGTGCACAGTATGTTTGGACACGTTCATGCTGACACTTTAATCACATACACCAATCAGAGACGGCCACGCAGCCACAGCACTATATAAACTGCCCCATCCCTGAGCTCGGGGTCTTTCTGCATAATAATTAAAGGGAACTGCACTGCCTCAATAAAACGTGGAACAGAAGGATCCTGTTGTGGTGTCTTCCTTGCTGGCAAGGTGGGCGCGACACATAAGTGGAGAGAGAGTCCATGTTTGCAGACAGAACAGTAGTAAGACCAGATCTTCCCATCTTCCTCAAAATTCCAGCATGCTACTATGTGGATTTCAACAAAATGATTATAAAGTTTACATGAAAATGAAAAAAAAAATCCAGAATAACCAACACAATATCAGTGAAGAATAAAGCCAGAGGACACACACACACAGAGACACAGATGTACAGACACACACGTACAGACACATGCACACGCAATCACACTCATACACACTCATACATGCAGACATACACAGACACAGACACACGCACACACAGGTATCCACAAGCACAGATACTCACACACCCAGAAATACCCATGCAGACACACACATACACACAAGCACAGCCATACACATGTGCACACTCACACACACACAGACACATGCACACAGATACACAGAGGCATGCACACATACACACAGCAGGGGAAGGCGACACAGACACAATGGAGAAAACCACTATGATGATGGAAAGTATCAGCAGAACCGTAGGTCAGAACAGACACAGCGCCACACACCATCAGGAAGGTCCCATCAGAGCATGTCCTCTAGAATGGGGACACACCACAATCATGGGCTGGCCTTAACAGACATTCAAGGCGAGTTGTTATACTAACAACTTCCATAAGTAGTTACCCACAAATGGAAAAGAAAATCAAACCCAATCCTTCCCACACACAGAATCAATTCTGGGTAAACTGACAAATATGAAACACAAAACCAAAATTAAAAAAAAAATCCAGGAAGGAGCCTTATGGTTTCTGTCCCTGGAGGAAATAATTCTTAAGATTAAAAAAAAAGCAAGCCATGAGATGTTTTATTCTTCAAGTGCATAAAAATTAAAAGTCTTCTCACCAAAAGATGTCAGAAAAGTGAAGGTATACATCAGCTGGCACATATTAGTAGCACATAAAACCACTGAAAGATGCAGTCCCAAATATAAGAAGAAACCTACAAATTGCCAAGATAAGAAAGAAGCAGACCACCCGAAGGAAGAACAAGTGAGAGGTTTAAACAGAGAAAAAAGGCAATGCACACGTCACGTCCCAGAAACTGAAAACTGAGAGGCCCAACTGCTTTCACGTCAACTAATTAAATCCGAAAGATGCAAATTAAGGCCACAATGAAATACTGTTTAAATCTAGCAGGGTAGCAACTATTTCCACACAGAACAAGAGGCAGTTGAGAGGAACAGGGCCTAGTCAGAGGCTGAGGGGAGCATGCAGTGCAAACACCTGGCATCCCCTGGGGAGACCCTGGTGTGGCAGCCATGCTTACCAACCCCAGGGCCACCTCTGCAAGTGCGCACGGCAGTGTAGTAATAAAAACCAGGATGCAGCAGAAATAAGCAACAGCTATGGAATCAGTCACGTGTCCCATGGAGTGCTAAGACGGAATAGCAGATAATGGAAACAAAGCGCTGCTTACTGATACAGCTGCAAGTGGCAGAAAAGATCAGAAAACCAAAGGAATCATGAATACACAGTCCTAGGCTCTCAACCTTAGCAAGGGATACACAAAGGGAGGCAGGGAAGAGGGAGGTGGGCACACAGCTGGGAGGCAGGATCTGCTCTGGGCTTACTTGCACTAAACAGAAGCACTTCAGACGCTTTGATAGAAACATATTAATACAGATATTTAACAGTTAAAATATGTTTCAGTGAGTGAAAGTGAAGAAATATTTCCAACTGGGTTTAAAAAACATAATCTTACCAGGATAAGAATGATTCTGTTTACTTGAAGATATTTCTGAAAGCGTATCCAGGGAATCTGATAGCCTGTGAATAAAACAGAGCACACCACGTTAGGTGTAGCTGGTCTTCCGGGTAAGGTGGACTCTCACGGACACTTTCTCGTCAGCTGAATCTGTTTCCCCTCTCATTCATTCCACAAGCTTCTATTGGGTGGCCACATGAGCCAGGAAAGAGCTTTACTCTAGCATGGGAGAAAAGCAATACGCAGATGGAGTGGGTCCCCACTACCAAGGACAGGTGGGTTGGAGAATTCAGTTCATTTGAAACAGGGACCTGACTTCTGACATTTATTTGCTAGGTGACTTTTGTGGAGATGGAATGACAGTCAAGTACCCTGCCACTATGCTACATCTGAGGCCCTGTTGTTGTTCAGTGCTAGGAATTGGACCCATGATAACTTCTGACTTTGCTTTGGAATTTTATCTTCAAAGGTAAAACTAAAAAATACGGAGATAAGTTTATTTTATACCAAGTTTAATAAATAAAAGATTAAAACTATAAAAATATCACAAATTCTGTTATTGGGAAAAAAGAGACCATCTAAATATGTGTATGTATATAATTTTTTTGGCAATATAATCCAAGGCCCTCTGTGCTGGACTCTACCCACCACCGCAAAGGTCACCTTTCCAGCGAGTATCTCCTCGGGTTTTTGATATTCAAACCATTATTTTTAAAAAGTCAGGTCCTGAAAGTCTCATTTTTCTTCAGCTGTCTACTGACCTAAATCTACAAGACCTTCACCTGCCAAACACTTCTCCTCACACACTTTATTTCCATCAAAAACAAAAACAAAAAGCCCTGCAGTCCCTGCAGTGTGTTCAGCTGCACCCTGCAGTTTGTGTTCATCGTTTTCTTACAGAGCACACACACCACATGACAACTGAGGAGGGGCGTGTGGACAGAGCCTACAGCCTGGTAAGCAGCAGGTACCGGCATGAAGAGGGATGGATAGCTAGGAGGACCTACTTCCAGAAGTGATCGGTTCATAATTAATAAATATTAATAATTGGAAATAATTCCTACAGCAACAGAAAAGCAAGAATGGGATGTTTCTGAGGACCAGCTAGGCAGTGAGTAAGTTTTTTAGACAGTCTTTAAAGAATATTCACTGATGTTATTAACCAAGACAACTTACTAAATGAAAATTGTATAATGACATATAGAGTGGGAAATCTATTCAAACAGGAAGTCACGTGGGTGAATCCTGGGACAAGCACACATTTTAAAAATGCCAAGGGGAGAAATAAAAAGCCAGCTATGACCTGAGTCATAGCTGTACATGAAGCAGTACAGGTCACAGTGTGACTGGGTCTCCCCCAGTCCATAGTGTAAAATCTTCCCATCTTGAAGACCAGCAGGGCCTTTAAAGAGCTCCAAACTGGCTTGCGTTGGGAATGCCTTAAAATCGGAGACCATGTCTGTTTTGTTTGCTCATGGAATGCCTAGCACAGCACAAAGTGCGAAAAGACACTTAATAGTATTTGATGATGATGAATGAGACAATCAGAAGATGACAGGAAGACAGCTGGATGGAGACTGGTTATTTCAACAGAGCCCTGCTTCTTTTAAGGAGTGGGGGTTGCTTTCAAATGCACTACCTTGGAGAAGACCAAACAGAAGGCAAGAGAAACAGAGTGAGGCCATGTGCGCTCTGTAAACACAGCAGTGAAAATACAGAACTACAGGAAAAATGTGGTTTCACAAGTCAAGGCGGAGAAAAGGCTGCCACAGTGTAAAGCACACAGAACTGGCAACAGGGCCCACCGGTACCCTACGATGCCTGAAATATGCCCAATGCTGCACTCCGGATAACTGGACATGAGACAAACCCCAGTCCTTGTGACTGGGAGACAAATCAAACTAACCTAACATAATACCTTATGTTAGTTTGATTTGTCAATCACCTGCCAGACACATGTCCAGAGGAGACTCACAAAAGCCCAGTACCTACTAAATGGTTATGGCAAAGAGCTGACTTCTGACTCCAGATAGCTGGGGATTCAAATCCCCCTGCAGCATACAGTTGGCATTAGCTATCTGGGACTGATGCTCTTCCTCTGTGGAATAGAGACAATTACAGGGCCTGCCCAATGAGATGCTTTAGGTCATTGATCCAGGACACCTCTGAGGACGGTGCCCAACAATACATGCGGTACATGCTAACAGCTAAAAGCATGAACCTAGGAAAGACAGGAAACTAACAAAGTCAGGCCAAGCTTAGCTCTTCTATTACCCAGTGATGTGACTTCAGATCTGCTACTTTTTCTCTGGAAAACTATTTTCCCACCTCACAGGTGGGAATAAACATAGTCTCTCATGGCTCCTTGGGGTCTGAAGAGAACAATGGCGGATGCTACTCAGGTGCTCAGGATAGAGCCTACCATTAAATGCTCAGTAAGAGTTGATGGTACTTAAGGGTTATTTTCCAACTCACCTGGCCAGATACTTATTAGGATAAAGTGAAACAACACTGAGGGAAGACACTTTATGAGCTACAAAGTACTGTATGCTGAAGGCTTCACTGCTGTAAAGAACAATGTATCAAGTACACAAGTAAACCAAGAGAATTAACACCAAAAGGATATGTAAGAAAAAAGAAAAAACTGAGGGAGAATATGATTTAAAAAAACAAAAAACTTCATTGTTTTTAATAGCTGAGTAGTACTCCACTGTGTAAATGAACCACATTTTCTGTATCTATTCTTCTCTTGAGGGACATCTGGGTTGTTTCCAGCTTCTGGCTATTATAAATAAGGCTGCTATAAACACAGTAGAGCATGTGTCCTTGTTATATGCTGGAGCATCTTTTGGGTATATGCCCAGTAGGGGTATAGCAATTTCCCCAGAAACCATCAGTGTCCAGCTAAATGGGACCGGTAGGGACTCCCAGGCCACCAACACAGTTCTAGGCTCATGAACATGACCATACCACATATGTTGTATCTTGCCCAGAGATTATAATCCCCTTTTCTAGCCTCTGAAAAGCAGATAGAACCCATTTCTCCGGCTCCACATTCCATCGGAATGTCATGAGGGCCTGTGTTTTGGATAAGCTTGCTTTTAAAACCCAGAGTGAGGTGACACATTAGTATACTGCCTTACCATGAAACACTCAGGAGGTTTGTTACATATAAATCCCTGAGACTTCACTTCCCCCGGAGAGCTACTGCCTATCTATTTTTGAAAACTAAGGAAATCAGAGGAAAAAGCCATTTTGGTTCCATTAGGTTTGTAGGAGAGTGAATGGGTGCCTGCTGGCAGGAAATTTAATGTAGTTAGGATGTGACTGAAGCAATCAGAGAGCATTTTTACTTTTGTTTGCATGACGGATTAAGCTTGCTCCTCGCACTGTTCTTAGCTGCAAACGCCACTTCTAATAGCCTACACACACTCATAGGGTTTGCAAAGAGGAAGAAAGGAGGTTTTTAAAATTGCAAATCCTCAGCAAGGCAAATTTAGCTTCCATGAGCCTTCCCTCCAAGGAAGGTGGCTGGTTAACCCATTGAAGGAACACATGTGCTTATCTTTCAGATGGAATCAGGGTCCCCTGTGCCACAGGGAATTGCAGGTTTCTGTAAACAGATCACATTGCAGTTTCTCTCACCTCTGTACCCTGGATGGGGGGGCAAATATTCCATATCTCGGAGAGCAACTAAAATACTGCACACCTCCAACCGAACCGTCATTCTTCCCATGGGGCTTCTCCAGCTCTATGCCGTACCAATACCCTAGAACAGGAATGTTGCATTTTAACGGCGTCTGCTCTTCATTCACAACCGCTACGTGGTAATAGGAACCCAGAGTCGAGATGGCTCGGCGTTTTCACAAATGACCGATATGATGGCAGATCATCATAATCGTTAAGCTCTCAGACGATAAAATTATAAAATAAAACTTGAAAATTTGAAAAGTGGGAGAAACATTTCAGTGGCGTGATTGCAGAGCAGTGCAGTAAGGGAGGAAAAACAAAATGCACAAACTCAGATTTGTGGGGAATTAGCCATCATGCAAGGAGAATGCCACCAAAATACATCTTAAGACTACAATACAAAAGCAACTGTCCTTGACACTAACAAGCTGCTTCAGTGAGAGCAGCACAGAATGCTGTTGAGAGGCATGAATCCTCAGGTGGACAGCTCTCTTCAGCTCATCCCCCTCCCATAGCAGAACATTACAAACAGCCATTAAATAATTAAACAAGGGCAGAGATAACACGGGAGACACAGTGATACCACTCCATCTTCCAAGTTAAAAGACATGGGTTTGCTAATAGGAGAACCTGTCTTAGAAGTCAGTATCTATGGGGCTAGCTGTGAGAAAATCGAGTCCCAGCAGAGGCTTAAACCAAAGCAACAGGGCTGCACTTCCAGTATGTGAGCTAGGTGGACATATTCTAAAGCAGAGATCCCTGGGGTTTCCAAGACCAGCTAAACAGTTCACACACTGAGCATATAGCACGTTTGGTATTCTACAATCAATAACAAATAAAGAATGTGTATGTGATTACTTGGTCTTCTAAAATCAACAGCAAGAATGGGTGTGTGAATACCAACCAACTTACTACAAATTAGGAAATACAAAATATCCTTTCTCTCAGATCTCTAGCTCAGAGTCAGTTTCAATTACAGGAACCTTAGAAGCCAACTTAGAAAACATTCTCATTTTGTTTTAGTTTTTGTTTTATTTTGTTGATTGGTTGGTTAGTTGGTTGGTTGGTTGATGTTACACCTGACCTCATTCTAGATACTTAGATTGGGGCTGAAAAGACTCAGGTACAGACAGTGTCTTTTATATTTGAGTGGTCTACTATGTCATATAAGCAGTGTCTATGAGCTCTCTGTCTAACCACACTAATTCTTTGAAAACAGACTTTGAGCTTCTGACTTGCCTAAACTAGATGAGTCTGGTTAGAATGATCTCTGAGTACTATGGTTAGAATTTTCCAGGTCTCACTTCCTTCTGTGTTTGATAGGCCTTTCCATGTAATGTTGTTTTCTTTAATTAAAAGTCCCATTGTAACTGGCTACATTTCTGCTATGTGTTTACTATATAACTCTTGGAAATGTGACACACACACACATATTTTCTGGCACAGCATTTGTGAAAACAGCCTAGCAGAGAGCTATGCTATGTACTCACTATCCAGTGTGAGATGTAACAGAGGCCCAAGGGAGGCTTGAATTCTATCACAGCTCAAACAAAGCACTGGCTTAATCAAAGAAGAGCAAGCATGTTGGAGACATCTGCCTGGTTCCCATGCCTCTGTCTCATACACAGCAGTGGACATTCCTGGTGAACTGGTGGGGTCTCTGTCCAGTGCGGCAGCAGCCATGCAGAGCCACAAGCTCAGAGCAAAGGAGCCTAAAACCTTAGACAGTTCAGGCTGATCTAGAACATAGGCTCCTGGGAGTGCAGGTGCCACCTGGCCGCCTCTACACCAGCCAGCGGGAACTGGGGCTTGAGGACTAGGACAGAAAGGTGCTGCTCTTCTGCCTCCTGCTAGTGCTGTGAGTAGTGTAGTCCTGCCTCTGACACAAGATTGTTATGGCTTTGGTCAGATGACACTGTGGCAACCTAATCTGTTGGTTTGCAGATAGAATTAAGATTTCAGCTCCGCTCTTCCCTTCTCTTCTTCCCCGAGCCATCTTCTGTCCCCCTCTCTCTCTCACCTTCCACCCTAAATAAATCCCTTCTCATGGAGAAAAAAAAAAAGATCTCAGCTCCTTCATGGATCCTAACAAACGCTAAGCTACAAACTTTTCTCTTTCAATCTTGTAGATAACCTTTCCTCAAATGCTGCAATGCCACCATGTGTTAATATGGCATATTGCTACTTAAACCACAGATATGGGTCCATGCAACTGGCTTCTAATCTGCGGAAATACAAGGGAAGATAATCTTCACCTTTTAAAGTATTTATTATTTCTATTCTTATGTACATATATAAAGCTGTGAGTTTATGTGCCCAGGTATGCAGATGCCCATGGAGGCCAGAGGGTATCAAATCCCCTGAATCTGCAGTTATAAGCAGGTGTGAGCCACCTGATGCAGGTTGCTGGGAACTGAACCCAGATCCCTGCAACAATAGTAAATGCTCTAAACCACTGAGCCATCTCTCCAGCACCAATCTTTACTTTAGGAAACACTTTTAGGTCAATTGGGATGAATATTTAAGTTCACAGACATTTTTTTTTTTTTTTTTTTTTTTTGGTCCCAGAGCACACAACTTTTCTATCTTCTTTGCTTTTCCCTCCAAGCACTGCTTTGATAAAAAAACAAGATGGTCCATCTATCTGCTCAACTCCAGGTTAGGAGGGTGGGAGGGGTGACTGTCCTGAAATACTTTCCAGGTATTTAGCACACTCAGTGACCAGAATAAATTAGGGAAGTCGAAACTAATTTAAATATTAGACAAATGATCAACACAGTTGGTAAGAGAATTCCACGGACGCCAGTCAGTCTAGTACAGACGGTTGCATCACTTTCCACTCTCTGCCCCTGCTGGCAGTCACGAGAACCGGGATGGGAGGGAGAACTTCCCTAGGACTAAGTCCCATCTGCTGTTTAAGTTTTAAACCTTTGTTCAAGATCCGTGTTGAAACAAGACTGTTTAGGGGAGTTACCTGGAGCAAAGTTTGTTGTCCCAAAGAACTTAATGGTCCCCACTCTCTGGCCTACCACCAGCACCCTTTCTCCGAGGCGCAGTGCTCCTTCACGGTGAGTGTTATTTGCTGCAGATGTTGCTGAAGATTTCAAACCTGTTCCAGTGGTTGGTGGGAGGGATGGGGAGGGAAGGGAAAGAGGAAAGAAAACAAAGGAAGGAGAAACTCAAAACAGCACATTAGATTTTAAAACTCACTCCACATATCCTAACTAGTCTGGTTGGTTGGATATTCCATTATATATCTGTCACAGCTGTGACCCTCTCTCAGGAGGCCAAGGCACTCAAAGCAAGTAAGAAGGTTCCCTGAGAAAAACCACTGCCATGGAAACAGCACAAACCTTGTTCCTAGAAAAACAATTCCACTATGACAGCCAGGTACACGCACTGCGCCAGCACAGAGTGGTCTGTGAGGAACCAGAGCCACACGTGCTCAACCTCCTGTCACAGGGATTCACTGTTGGTGTGACAGCACGACAGCAGATACAGACCACACAGGAAGAACATGTGAAACCAAGTGGTGGTCAGCTGTGGCCAGTGGGCCAGTCCGTAGCCATGTGAAGCAGAGTCCCTGTATTTACCCAGAGTCTGTGTAGGACACACAGGAATGTAGTTCCAGGTGAAACTGCTGTAGGCTGAGCGGCCCACACAGGACAATCCCACAATGTAGTGTTCCAAAGCCTGAGCGTCCTGAGCACAGATGCCGAAATTCACATTTAGATTAGAATGTGACATCTCTCAACACTTCAGACTTTGAAGGATTTTAGATTTCAGAGCTTCTGGCTAGAGATGGTCCAACAGTAGATTGTGCAAATATTCAAAATCCCAAACTGGCCTGCTTCAAAACACTTGTGACCCCAATCATGTCAGGTAAGGAATGTCCAACTTATGGTGGGTCCTGATTACCCCAACTGGCTTTCCTTCAACTTAATTCAACATAACCCCTAAAATGTCCACTATCTGGTATCTGGCCTCTAAGAAATACTATCTCAAAAGCTGTTCAAATCCAGCAGGCTGGATCCTGGGCCCTGTTCTCTTGGTACTGAGTAGTGACTGAACAGTTCTCAAGGAGAAGGACCTTGAGAACTCTAGGTGAAGGCCTGGGAGGGGTCAACTGTGGGAAGGGAGAGACTGAAAACACAGGAGCAAACTTGAGCCTGTGAAGACGGGGGTACAGACCAACTGGTCCCCTGAGAAACCTAGACCTAGTTAACTATGCATGGCACTGCAGTTTACAGTGTCTTCCATAAAAGGGGCAGTGAGGGATAAGGCATGGCCTGAGAGCTAACCAAGACAGGTGGTCACAGCTCACAAGTGCCACGCCCATACTGGTAGCCTGAAAGGGGGCCAGGACACCTCAGGCCTGCCCACTGCTCCTGCAGTCCAACAATGGGAGCCAGTGAGGCAGGCCCAGAGTGCAGGCCTCCATACCTCTCCGCTCTCGGGCCTCTCTTTCTGATTCCAGTGTCTGTCCCATCCACCCTTGTCTGGTGTCTGCCAGTCACTCTCCCTCCAATGTGGAAGTCTCTCTACTCACTCTAGGAAAGTTGAAGCAAACGTGTCTGGGGCTCCAAACTCGGACACTCCTACCCCACCACACATACCTTCCATTCTCTGCCTTTCCCCTAGGGAAGGTCATTTTTTTTTTTTTTTCATTCTGATTATCACCTTCATACCCACTATAATTTATGTCGACACAATCCTCAACTGAATAAAAAGGAAAAAGAGTAAGTCTATAGGAACACAGGAACTGCTTGTTCTAGAGAAAAGGGAGAAAGGAGGATATTCTAAACTCATATATAAATTTAAAATCGAGTAAACTTCAAAAGTCCAACTTCCAAAAACAGGGTATTTAAAATGTAATAAACTAAGAACAGGGCAGCCATGCCACGCCTACTGCCCTCTGTTCCTCAGGACCCAGAAGAGAAACTGGATGGGGGGCTGTAGGGGGGTGAGCAGTGCTGCACAGAAGCAACTCCAGACCCAAGCTCTTAGCTCCCCACCTTTCAGATCCCCACTTCTGCTTTACTATATTAGCTCACTGCTGAGGGTTTGAGACAAGGTAAACAATGTTTATCACCGTCTAGGAGGACTTGAGCTGGAAGCCTGGGTGTGTGCTTTCATACTGTCCCATATCCTGAGAAGCAGTGTGAGCCACTAATCACTATCCCCTGGGGACCCCTGAACCTCTCCTGCACAGCTTCAAGCGACTTCAGAAAAAGCAGAGCAGCAGAGATGCTTTTCTAAACAGGACAAAGGCAGGTGTGTGGGAGGGCTGAGAAGCAAAACCTACCAACTAGATGACAGTAAACATGGCCTCTCAAAACAACCACAGAGCCAGGAGTCCTGATTGCAGGCTGGGGAGCAGGGACACAGCATGAAGTCCAGTGTGACTGAAGCACAGGGACAAAGTGGTAAAGGGTGCCTACATGGCGCACCCAAAGAGCAAGACAGCTCAATCTGCCTGGGGTGAAGGGGGAAGAGGGGGAGGGGCAAGGGGAGCAGGAAAGGGTAAAGGGGGAAGGGGAAAGGGAAGGGGAGGGAGAAGGGGAAAGGACTCCTTCTACACATTAAAAAGAGCAAATCCACTTACAAACAAACCAAGATAAAAAACACCAAGAAAGCCTGGTTGAAAAAGCCATAGATACCAGCACTGGCTCTGGTCGGGAGAGAGGGACTTTTGCTCAAGGTCTTCTTGCCACTGCCACTTGTGGTCGGCTTCTTTGGGTGGCTCTGCTTCTGGTCCAGGGAGGACGTGGAGGAGCTGCTGCTGATGGACCCAGGTTGGGTAGCTGACAAGGGAGCAGGAAAGAATCACAATTCAAATGGTGCTTTTAAAAAGAGAAAACAAAATTTAAAAAAAAGAAAGAAAGAAAAAAGAAAAAGGACTAATAAGATATTTTTGGGCAATTTTTTCTGAAACGTTTCATTTAGCTTCCTCGATTGTGGATTATCTAGTGTCAAATTAAATGCCTGATTTCATCCGAATGCACGGCTATTTACACACAAAATAGATCGCTGTTAACACAAGCAGAAATTTTTAAGGTTCAAAAGTAACGTATCTTACGTAGTGGCGTGTCACCCTACCATTAATGCTAACTAATCTAACACACACACACTCCACTCTCCTTAGAGGACACTGTAACAGAGTCCCTTTAAATACACACGTACAGGAATACCCACGCATGCACACGCTAACATGTCTTAAGGTGACAAGATTTTAACCCTGAATCATTCTGTAGACAGCCTGGAGGTGAGCAAGACTACACAGGCTCCTCCCTCCTGGCACTGAAAGTCTGACCACGCCTCCTGCATTGTGGACCCCGCTAGGCCTGGAGTTCTTTAGCATCCATATTTTTAAAGGGTTTTTTTCCAAGAGTAGTTTTACTATGGTGATTTTTTTCCCTTTTTCCCTTTCCCAGCTTTAACCCAAATCATATAAGCCAGTTTGCACTGTGTTATAAATCCTGCCAGTGGATGTAGCATTAAGAACAGGAAGCAATGGTTACGTTACCATCATTTTCTGCTACGGTTTTCAGTTCTTCACTCGGAGGCAATGACAGCGTGGATTCAGAAGCATTCTCTTTTTTGGATGTCATCAACCCTGGTGAATAAACACAAAGACGATTTCAGCAAAAGACAATACTGTTTTGTTTTCAGAAAAGGTCTCAATGTGTAGTCCTGGCTATCCTGGAACTCACTCTGTAGACCAGGCTGGTCTCGAACTCACAGAGATCTGCCTGCCTCTGCCTCCTGAGTGCTGGCATTAATGGTGTGTGCACCACTTATCCACTTGTAAAAAAAACGATGAATATACTTTCACAGACAGGAGGAAGGAGCACCTCAGTATTTAAGGTAGAGAAAAGGAGCTAGACGTGTGCTCTGAGACACAGCACCTGCTGAGCATGCATGAGCCCTGCTTAGATCCAGCACAGCAAAACTAAGCAAAAAGAAGAGGATGTGTTCACAGCACATCTAAGAACTCCAGCTTTGGCCCTGCTACAGATCTCTAAAATATCCGCAGCATCATATCTGTAGTCAATAGGCTTGCTCAGAACTTGTGTCACACAGTTAGGGAGTGGCAAACCTGTCACAGTTGAGATGTGGTCGAGCAGGACTTGGAATAACTTACATGACATGTTTCCTACCATAACCAATTCCCACAACCTCACCTGGGGGGAAAAAAAGCTCATAAATAATGGTTGTTTAAAGAGAGCACCTGGGAACTTCCAGACTTTTTTTGTGTTGTCAGGAGCCATTCCCAGTCACCTCAGCTCAAGTGCGCCCAAAGAGGACCTCTGAGTTTAGTGTGGACAAAGACCTCTGTTATCTAAGCACCAATGAAGGGGGTGTTTGGGGGGGGGGGAAACTCTGCAAAGAGGAACCAGTGGCTCACGAAGATGCACTGAGTTGGGGCTTGAGTCGGTTAAATTCTTTCCTAAAGCAGGAGATCTAGTAGGAGGAAGTGAGTGGGGATTCTGGAAAGTCAGGGGAAAATCTCTCAAGAAGACATAGCCTGTGGGTGGCCTGGCTGGAAAGGAGTCCTTCAGGACAGGAGGCAAGCAGGACGCACAGGCAGCAGACGCCTCAGAGGAGGGCCTAGCTCTGCAGAAGAGGAGGCTGGGGGAGGGGAGGGGAGGAAGGAGAAGGAGCTGCAAGTGTCCAGTGGAGGGGCAGGTGGAAATGTCCTGTGGAGAGTGAGTCTTGTCCTGGATTTGAAAGTGAGGACAGGCATGGACAGAACTGCAGCTAGGTGACATTTCTTTAGCAGCCACAGCTAGATGGAGGAGGAGGGAAGGCTGGACACTGTGGAAGTCGCTCCAGCAGTCAAAGGGTGCATGAGACACCACAGCAGCTGTGGTGTGAGAAAACCTGCAGAGTGTAGCTTTCAGTTATTTTATTTTTCAGTCCTAGAATTCCATTTGGCCCTTTCATTTGAACTGTCATCAAAATAACTGAACATGAAGTTGTAAGAATGGTATAAAGATCTCTTTGTGTATCTGCCCAGCTTCCCCCAAAAAGGCATTTCACAACACTCTACAACAATATCCAAACAGGAAACACGCATTACTCTCATCCACTAATGTGACTCCAATCACCTTAGGTTTATTTGATGTGTTTACATGCATGTGCATGTGTGTTTGCATGTGGGGGGGCACACATACATAAGTATGCATTCATATACATAAACACAGAATGTAAGAGAGCTCACCTTAATTTTCATGGAGAGCATGACTATGATATATTCTTTATATTGGTTCGGGTTGGGGTTTTTGAAGGGAGGCTCTCATTAAGTAGCCCCAGGTATAGGGTATCTGGGAACAGATCAACAAACAGGCCAAAAATATCTACAGAAAAAAAAACCTTTACAACCATATTAAGATATTTTAAATTATCTGACCAAACAGAAAATTGTTCCAAGTACCTAATTAAAAATGGCTGTAACAATGTCAGGTCTTTTCAAATTGGCACAGGGATTAAATGTAATGTCTGCTTAGATGTCAACAGATTTTTTTTAAAAGAAACTTTTGAGACCTTACTTTAAAATGTGTAAGGAAGTGTGTGACCTGTAGGGGCCTCGAATAGGGGAGATGATCTCTAAGAGAAGTGTGAGACATTCCTCTCTGCTGGATATCACATCAAGGTAATTATGAAGTATAACCACAGGCAGTCTAGCAACCAAACGGAACAGAAGAGAAAGACAAACCCAATGCCTGAGTGTCATCCTTTTAGATGGTGGAAAGCCTTTCTGCTCCAGCTGCCAGTATTTACTGAATACCTACTTTGTGCTATGAGCTTCTGTGAATACAAAATCACAAATTATTCTCACAGTCTACTTCCAGTTTAGAATCTGACTGAGAGAACAGAAGATCTACATAAATAAAGCAATAAGTGGACAAGTTAACAACCAGGCTGTGCGGGTTAAAAGAAGAGACATACAAGGCTGGAGAACAAGGAGGTTCAATGAGTGGGATTTCTCAGCAGAATCTGTATGGAGAGAGGAACAGAAGGACCTCCGACAGCCGCCACAGGTGAGAAGACACAGAGGGGACAGTGCAGCAGGGCAGGCTGACAGTAAAACAGAGCTAATCACATGAGCAGAAAGGGGTCCCTCTGAGCAACTGAGGGACACTGCAGAAGAGGCAAGGTGCAGGAAGCAAGCTGTGTTTCATGAAGACTCACTAGAAGCATAAAATCCAGTCCTGAGCCTGACCACAGGCCATTTGAAGTACAGAAAGTGGGAAAAGAAAGAAGCCATTGTCAGAGACTTAAGTCACATTCATAACTGATGCCCAAACCACAAAGGCCTTGCTTTTATGGGGTTCAGCCTTTGTGGTGGACTAACAGAGAGAACCAGTCCAAACACCCGAACCCACAAACACAGTTTGAAGTATGATTTAGGAGCTGCTGATCTCCCCAGCGTGACCTACCGGAATTTACTTTGGATGTAACGTGGGCTACATCAACCTTCTGGGATCGGGTTGCAGCTCTCGTGGAAGGAGGATGCATAGTGTGTTTCCTCCCATCTTTTAGTTTAGTTATCTTTGAAAGGGGCGCAAAAATACCTGAGGGCAGAGACAGAAGCACAGTCAGTGTGGAGCAAATGAAAGCACTTTCAAATTCAAGGCAAATATAACTGTTGCTAGCACAGGCTCTGTTCAGTACCTACATCTTGTGATGAGACATGGCACTTGCCCTCAGTGGGTGCACAATCTAGCTGCCAAGACTAAATACACTATGATTTAGGAGCCACATAAGAAATACATAATTACTGTGGAGTGAAGTTCAGGGGAAAGGGAAATGTGTAAATGTTACCATCTGCTGTTTCTCTAAGTGACTGAAAATAATAGTTACTACATAGTATAAACCATGCTACCTCATGTCTGCTTCAGATTTGTATCCTTCCAACATTGAAGGGTTCTTCAAATCTCTGTCTCTTCTCCCTTCTGTACTGCACATCTTTTAGAGACAAACTCAAATGTTGCTCTTGTCTACATTTTCCCACTATAACTAATTATAGTCCCTTACACACAGTACAGACACAATAAATCTTTTTGACTGTATAAAATGATCTTCCCCCAAAGGCCTAGTCCTCAATTCCTGATAAGCAGAAACAATACAGTGTGTGTTGAGGAAGGGAGGTATATAGAGGCAGGGGACTGCCTATCTACAGCAGCTGGGAGCATAAAACCCCACTGAGACAGTTTATGGAGACAATAAAATATCCAGTTTGAGTAAGAACACGCAGACATTGAAGAGAGTGAATACAGACTATAAATACCAAGATTATCTCCCTACCACACTTAAAAAGAAAATAAAGTCATGATATCCACATTACACTCTGAGTGTTTACAACCTAAAAACACGCATCATATTGAAACGTGATCTGTTAAAGCAGGATTGGAACACTGGCACCCTTGCAAAAAGGGAGCATTCTGTTCATAGCTGAGCGGTGCCAGCTACAGACTTTCCTGAAAACCTTTAAATTCTTTTCTCTTTTTGGACTCTGAATGATGTTGCCTTGATTTTTCTGTTTTTTTTTGTTTTTTTACTTATTTGTAATTATCTCTCATGTCACTGATGTGACGTTTGTCGCTGACAATGATGATGACGACAATCACAATTAAATCTGCCAAGGTTTAAAGCAGTGGTTCTCTACCTTCCTAATGCTGCAACCCTTTAATACAGTTCCTTAAGTTGTGGTGATGCCCAACCATAACATTATTTTCATTGCTACTTTTACTTCATAGCTGTAATTCTTCTACTGTTATGAATCATAATGTAAATATTTTTGGAGTTAGAGGTTTGCAAATGGGTTGCAGCCCACAGGTTGAGAACTGTTGGTTTAAAGAAAGAAATATTCTACTCTGGTTATATGAATTTCTAGACTTTCTGGAGCTTAGAAATTCCATCCTAATCCTCCTTATGGAATGAATTATAAAGAAATGAACTTAGATGCAAGGGCACCCACCTTTATAAAAGGAATATTACAAAAGCTTAAATCACACATTGAACACACATAGTAGGAGACTTGAACAGCAACCCTCTCTCACTAATGGATATAGGTCATTGAGACAGAAACTAAACAGAAATAATAAAACTAACACGTTATAAATCAAATGGACTTAACAGACATCTACAGAACATTTCACACAAACATAAAGGAATATACTTTCTTCTCAGTACCTCAGGGAACCTTCAGAAAGCAATCCTTAAGAAGACTGAAAGACCCCTTGTAACCTACCGATCACTATGATTTAAGCTGGACTTCAACAACAACAGAAAGCCTACAAATGCATGGGAACAGAATGACTGTCTCCTCAATGACCATGGGGTCAAAGAAATAAAGAAAAAAATTAAAGACTTTCTAGAATTCTATGAAAATAAATGCACTACATACCCAAACTTACTGGACACAATGAAAGCAGTGCTAAAAGGAAAGTTTATAGCACTAAGTGCCTTCATTAAGAAATTGGAGAGATCTCATACTAGCAACTAAACAGCCCCCCTGAAATCTCTAGAACAAAAAGAAGCAAACAGACCTCAGAGGATTAGACAACAAGAAATAGTCAAACTCAGGGCTGATGTTAATAAATTAGAAACAAAGAGAACAATATAAAGAATCAACAAAACGAAGAGCTAGTTCTTTGAGAAAATCAACAAGACAGACAACCCTGAGCCAAACTAACTAAAAGTCAGAGAGACAACATCCAAACTGACAAAATCAGACATGACAAGGGGACATAACAACAGACAGTGCGGATATGCGATGAATCATTAGGTCTTACTTCAAAAGCCTATACTTCACAAAATTGGAAAATCTAAATGAAATAGATGGTTTTCTAGACAGATTTCACATACCAAAGTTAAATCAAGATTAGGTAAACAATCTAAATACTCCAATAACCCCTAAGGCAATAGAAGCAGTCATTAAAAATCTCCCAACCAAAAAAGCCCAGAGCCAGATGGCTTTACCTAAGAATTCTACCAGACTTTCAAAAAATAGCTAATACAATACTCTTCAAACTATCCCACAAAATAGAAACAGAACAATCACTGCCAAACTCATTCTATGAGGCCATAGTCACACTGATACCTAACCTACACAAGATTCAACAAAGAAAAGAATTTTAGACCAATTTCCCTAAGAACATTAATACAAAAATACTCAATAAAATACTCGCAAACCAAACCCAAGAACACATCAAAGACATCATCCACCATGCTCATGTAGGCTTCATTCCAGGGATGCGAGGGTGGTTCAATATATCAAAATCCATCAACATAACCCACCATATAAACAAATTGAAAGAAAAAACCACATGATCATCTCACTAGATGCTGAAAAAGTGTTTTACAAAATCCAACACCCATTCATGATAAAATTCTTAGATAGAGCAGGGATACAAGGTGCATACCTAAACACAATAAAGGCAATAAACAGCAAGCCAATAGCCAACATCAAATTGGAGAGGCACTCAAAGCACTTCCACTAAAATCAGGAATAAGTCAAGACTGTCCACTCTCTCCATATCTTTTCAATATAAAACTTGAAGTTCTAGCAATAAGACAACTAAAGGAGACCAAGTGGATACAAAATCGGAAAGAAGAAGTCAAAGAATCACTATTTGCAGATGATATGAGAGTGTGCATAAGTGACCCCAAAAACTCTACCAGAGAACTCCTAAAGCTAATGAGCACTTTCAGCAAAGTGGCTGGATACAAAACTAACTCAAAAAAATGAGAAACCCTCCTTTATAATGGAAACAACCCAGATGTCTCTCAACCAAAAAATGGACAAAGAAAACATGGTTCATTTCCACAATGAAATACTATTCAGCTACTAAAAACAAGGACATCATGAAATTTGCAGGCAAATGGATGGAACCAGAACCCAAAAGGTGAGGTAACTCAGACCCAAAAGGACATGCATAGTATATACTCACTTATAATTGGATATTAGCTCTAAAGTACAGAGAATATTCATGCTATAATCCATAGACCCAAAAAGGCTATATTACAAGAAAGGCTCAAAGGAGGATGCTTGAATCTCACTCAGTAGGGAAAATAAATAGTCATCAGAAGTAGACAGAGGAAGGAAACTGAATGGGAGAGAAGATGGGAGAGGAATAGAGGGACGGTTGGGATCAGGTGTAGGGAGAGCCAGGGAAAAGGCAGGAGGGTAAACGGAAATTAAAGAGGGTGGATCTGCAAAATGTGCCAGAGACCTGGCATGGGAGACATTCCAGCGAGTCTATGAGTGTGACTCTAGCTGAGACTCCACGCAGTGGGGGATATGGAACCTGAAGTGGATATCTCCTATAGCCAGGCAGGACTTCAAGTAGAGGAATATGTCCATCAACCCACCCACAAAACCTTGACCCCAAATTTGTCCTGCCTAAAAGAAGTATAGGGACATGGATAAAGCAGAGACAGAGAAATAGCTAACCAATGACTGGCCCAACCTGATACCCATCCCATGGGCAAGAACCAATCTCTGGCACTACTGATAATACTTATAGTTGTAGACAGGAGCCTAGTGTAACTGAGAAGCTCCACCCTGCAGCTGACAGAAAGAGATGCAAAGACACAGAGCCAAACATTAGACAGAGCTTGGGAAGTCTTGTGGAAGAGTTATGGGAAGGATTAGTAGGGGATAGGGACTCCGTAAGAAGACCAACAGAGCCAACTAACCTGGACCCTTGGGGGCTCCCGAGAATGAACTGAGCAACCAGATCTTTGGTTCAGACTCTATCTTCGAGAACCTGACCTAAAGTTGAACTCTCTAGCACCAGTTTCCAAGGTACTCCCCAACAAATCTGCACCTCCAGGTTACAAACCTGGCCCTGGCACTTCACTTCCTAACAACCACCAATCAGGAGGAAAGCAGAAGTTAAATTTATGGTTTGGCTCCCAGCACCCGCCAATTATTTTAAAGGGCAGCAAAATTCCATAACAGCCCCCCAATCAGATGTGTCTCAGGCTAGAAACCCCCTCGCTTGCTTGCCATTTCCTACCTTGTCCCACTGAGAGCTCAAGGCTTCATCTTCCATCCTTCTGTGTCAGTGACTGAGGTGTAGCCCAAGCTTGAGCTTGAATAAAGACCCTAGTGTGATTACATCGGAACTGGCTCCTTGGTAGTCTTTTGGGGTTCAAGACATGGGAACAACAGAACCACCAACCAAAGAGCATACATGGGCTAGACCTAGGCCACCCACACATATGTAGCAGAAGGGTAGTTTGGTCTTCATGTGGGTCCCCAAACAACTGGAGCAGGAGCTGTCCCTGACTCTGTAGTCCGCCTGTGGACCTTGTTTCCCTAACTGGGCTGCCTTGTCCAGCCTCAGGATGTACCTAGTCCTGCAGTTACTTGATGTACCAGTGTGGGTAAGTACTCAGTGGGGGTGGAGGGGCCTTCCCCTTCTCAGAGGAAAAGAGGAGAGAGAGATAGGGAGGGGCTATGTGGGAGGGTACTGGAGGAGCGGGCTGAGATCAGAATGTAAAGTGAATAAATAAATACATAAATTTAAAAAATGAAATAAACTTAGGGGTGCATACACAGGCTATGTGGTTATCCTCGTGTAAGAAAAAGACAGAATGCAAGAGACACAAGTATGTCTAGCTTATCAAAATGTACTGATTTCTTGCTATCATGTTACAGGTATACTTCTAGGAGAAAAAAAAAAACAAGAAAGAAATGTAATTGGCAACAAGACAAATGAAGTTAATCCATCTGTGAGCTGCAGCAGCTGCCTCTGTCAGCCCAGACATGTTCCTGAGTGCTCTGTATAGACAGCATTTCTCCTATCCAGACCTATGGTAAAATGTAATCTAGAAATCAAACACACTGAGAAATCAACACAGTCGATCATAACATAGAACAGCTAACAAGATATTATCAGCAATGACAACCAGAGGATGTGGTCCCTCCCAGGATGTCTTATGGTACTGAACTATATAGTGTGGTCTGAGGTTGACCATGGGGAGCTGAAACTAGACCAGTAAGGAGGCCAGCCCACTGTGCCCCATCAACAAGCAAGACAATGAAGACATATATGAAATACAATCAAGACAGTTAGAAACCAGGCCAGTAAGAGGGCTCAGTGGATAAGAGGCCACCAAGCCTGACAATCTGAGTTCAGTCCCTAGAAAAACACATAGTTGAAAAGAGAACTGTGATGCTTTGTATATGCTTGGCCCAGGGAGTGGCACTATTAGAGGGTGTAGCCTTGTTGGAGTAGGTGTGTCACTGTGGGCATGAGCTTTAAGACCCTCATCCTAGCTGCCTGGAAGCCAGTATTCTGCTAGCGCCCTTCAGATGAAGATGTAGAACTCTCAGTTCCTTCTGCACCACGCCTGCCTGGATGCTGCCATGTTCCTGCTTTGATGATAATGAACTGAACCTCTGAACCTGTAAACCAGCCCCAATTAAATATTGTCCTTGTAAGAGCTGTCTTGGTTATGGTATTTCTTCACAGCAGTAAAACTCTAAGATAAGAACCAACTCCCACAAGTTGCCCTCTGAAGCCTACAGATGCCCTGGCACACTGAAGCCTACACATATGTGTGCCGCATATGCGCACACTCACACACACACACACACACTACACAAATATAGAAATGAAAAAACTCATTATTATTACATTATACAATTACATCTTGGGAAACTGTATAAGGATATAGGCAATCAAACCAAAGAACTTAAAATTAAAGCATTCACATGAGAATAGAGTACAAACTGTATTTCTAAATTATTTGATTAGTGTAATATCATGATAATGCTCAATAATTGACCTGCTTTCTTTTGTTTTTATGAGACAAGGTTTTATGTAACCCATGATGGCCTCAAACTAGCTATATATCCATGGATGGACTTAACTCTCTGATCCTCCTATGCCCACCTCCTGCTGGGAGTAGAGGTTTGTGTGGCGCTGGGGATGAAGCCCAGGTCTCAAGCACAATCAGCACACACTCGACTGAGGATACACCCCCAGCCCAAAGACCTCTTCTTTCTTTCTTGATTTCTTTTTGGTTTTGTTTGATTTTGGACTTTTGAGACAGGGGTTTACTGTGTAGCCCCAGCTGTCCTAGAACTTGCTCTGTAGGCCAGGATGGCCTTGAACTCAGAGATCTGCCTGTCTCTGCCTGCTGAGTGCTAGGATTAAAGATGTGCACCACTACCGCCTTCCTTCTCTTCTTAATTTGAGGGGAAATGTGGTTGTTCTTTCATAATCTCTGAAATTTTCTACAGAGAAATATATTTGTTTCAAAGGATAATCAAATATCTAATTCTCATGGCTTAAAACAATTATATTACACACAATTCCTCATTGCATAGATCTTGTTTGTCTTCATTTATTATTGTTGTTGTTGTTAAATAGCTAGGTAATCCATGACTATATTTAAGCTATGGTTGGCTACACAGTACACAGGAAGCATAGTGAGCAGTCACCCTGCTACCTGGTACCCAGCATACCCACTGGCTTTCCCCAGAGGCTGACACACAACTGTGAGGTTGACCAAAAACAAGCACACAGTTATTCTCTTTTAAAAGGAAAGCAGTAAGTTCTCAGATAAATGTGGCTCACTTAATGTGCTTAATCCCATTAAAACGTCAGCAATGAATAAAATGGTATAAATTCTAAGAGAGATGTATTTCTTAAAGGAGAAAAATGGAAGCTTCTGAGAAGGGGAGAGAAGACAGACTCTGAAACTCCTAAGTATTGATCTGAGAAAAGATAGCCAAGTTCTACATTAGATAACACAGCCTTCACAATACTAACGGGACGGGTGCTACAGTATCCCATTCCTTATCCCAAACTTATTCCATGTGAAGTACAGTAGAAACAAGCATATGGTCAAACGGAGGGTTCTCACTTTATTCCTTTGAGCTACAGAATGCTATAGAAGGATGTGCTCCACAAACGTTAGTCTTTCGTTTCACAGAACAAAGTCAACAGGTGTCTAAAACTGGAAAAATCAAGAAGGAGCCACATATATAGATTATTTTCAAATGTAAACAGTAATATCAGAAGCCACAGCTTGGAGACTTCTAAAAAGGTTCCGGCCTCTGAAGAACCAGGGACGTGTCAGAAGAAGAGGGAGGCTTGCTTCTGAATAAACCTTCAATCTATCAAGCTAGACACATGTGTTTACTTTTGTAACTATTGGAAAGCATAAAAATAATAGTATCCACAAGTATTAACCCAATTATTAAATGGCTACGACTTAAAGAATAGTATTGTCAAGGCTAACAAACTGATCTAAGTAACCCTGAGGTGAGTCCTCAGCACTTACACAAACTCAAGGTGCATAACAGAAGCACTGAAAGGTGGAGATGAGAGAAGAAAGAACTGCCTGAGAAGAAACTAATCTGATGTCTTCTGATCCGCCAGGGCATGTCCAGCTCCCCTGCCCTCTACCTCAGGCACCTTAGCCACGCCCTAACTCAGTAAACCAAGCTTACTCAGCAAAAAGGGTGACCTTAAGTTTTAAACAACCCAACACATGGCCCCAACATCCCAACCTACCTCCAAGTATTTAGAGGGCCCAGGGGCAGATCCGCCCTCCTTGCCGCTTCCTCCTCCCCCTCGCTGCCCCCAGCTCTGTGTTATCATGCTTGCCTCTCCTTGGAATCTCAAGTCACTGAGTCCATGAGACTATGCTGATCATCTCACTTCTTACCATAAACTGGCTGACATCTGCCCTATGTGTGACTAGAAGCCGTTGAGCCTGTCCTTCCTGAGCTCACCTGCCAAACACAGCTATCGGAGGAGACTTCAAACCAAAGCCTTGAAACTGCTGCACTAGCCAGCAAGCTCCAAATGGGTTTCATAACTATGTACAGAAAACATAAACATTTCCAAAGGAATAGAATATATAACTCATAACTAATTCTTGAATTATACATCTACCAAGAACAATCATATCTATCAAAATATGAAACTAATTCATAAAGGAAAAAACCTTTTAGCTGTACATAAAATGTCACAAATACTATGAGTGAAGTTCACAGCCAAATACTAATTTGGCAAATATATGTATCTTAAACTCTTAGCAGTTTTTAAACAGTAATATTTTAGTTTTAAATAGGCAACTATGAATATACAAGAGCAACACACACAGAGGCACACCCACAGACACACAGAGAGAGACAGAGACAGAGAGACTGAGACTCATACACGAAGCACAACAAAGCACTTAAAATAATGTTGTGTGGGGCTGGGAAGGCTTAGTCAACGAATTCACTTCCCCAATAAAAAGACGCAGGCTAACAGACTGGATATGGGAACAGGACTCAGCATTTTGCTGCATACAAGAAACAGACCTCAGTAGCAAAGACAGTGCTGCCACAGAGTAAAGGGTTGGAAAAAAGTTTGCCAAGCAAATGGTACCAAGTAACAAGTGGGAGTGGCCACTCTAATATCCAAAAAAATAGACTTTCAACCAAAAGTTATCAAGCGAGACGGGGAAGAACACTTCATATTCATGAAAGGAAAAATCTACCAAGAGAAAGTCTCAATTCGAACATCTATGCGCCAAATGCAAGGGGACCCACATTCGTGAAAGAAACTAAAGAACTAAAGCTCAAAACACATTAATAGTAGGAGATTTCAAAACCCCAGTCTCACCAATGGACAGGTCACTGAAACAGAAACCAAGCAGAGACACAGTGAAACTAACAGAAGTTATGAACCAACTGGATTTAACAGATATCTACAGAACATTTTACCATAAAACAAGAGAACATACCTTCTTCTCAGCACCTCATGGAACCTTCTCCAAAACTGACCATATAATCGGACACAAAGCAAATCTCAATAGATACAAGAAGATTGAAATAATCCATGAATTCTATCAGATCACCATGGACTAAGGCTAGACTTCAATAACAACAAAAACCACAGGAAGCCCACATACACATGGAAATTGAACAACTCTCTGCTCAATGATAACTTGGTCAGAGAAAAAATAAAGGAATTAAAGACTTTCTAGAATTCAATGAAAACAAAGATATAGCATAGTCAAACTTATGGGACACAATGAAAGCAGTCTTAGTTGGAAAATTCATAGCACTAAGTACCTTCATTAAGAAATTAGAGATCCCATACAAGCAACTTAACAGCTCTAAAAATGAAAGAAGCAAACACACCAAGAAGAATAGACAGCAAGAAATAGTCAAACTCAGGGCTGAGATCAACCAGTTAGGAACAAAGAGAATGATACAAAGAATCAACAAAACCAATAGCTGGTTGAGAAAATCAACAAGATAGATAAACCATTAGCCAGACTAACTAAAGGGCCGAGAGACAGTATCCAAATTAACATTATCAGACATAACAACAGAGAAAATTCAAAAAATCATCAGATCTTACTACAAAAGCCTATACTCAACAAAACTAGAAAATCAGGATGAAATGGATGATTTTCTAGACAGATACCATATACCAACGTTAAATAAAGATCAGGTAAACTGTCTAAATAGTCCTATAACCCCAAAGGAAATAGAAATGATCATTAAAAACCTCCCAGCCAAAAAAAGCCTAAAACCAGATGGTTTTAGTACAGAATTCTACCAGACGTTCAAAGAAGAGCTAATACCAATACTTCTCAAACTACTCCACAAAATAGAAACGAAGAAAGAAACACTCTGATACCTAAACCACACAAGGACCCAATAAAGAAAGAGAACCTCAAGCCAATTTCACTTATGAATATTGATGCAAAAAAAAAAAAAATCTTGCAAATGGAATCCAAGAACATATCAAAACCATCTTTTACAACTGTCAAGTAGGCTTCATCCCAGGGATGCAGGGGTGGTTCAAATATATGAAAATCCATCAACATAATATGCTATATAAACAAACTCAAGAAAAAAGCACATGTTCATTTCATTAGATGCTGAAAAAGTCTTCCACAAAAAATATAACACCCTTCATGTTAAAAGTCTTAGAGATATCAGAAATTCATGGCATATACCTAAACATAATAAAAGCAATATATAGCAAACCAACAGCAAACATCAAATTAAATGAAGAGAAACTAGAAGCAATCCCACTAAAATCAGGGACAAGGCAACGTTGCCCACTCTGTTCCTATCTATTCAACTTCAAAGTACTTGAAGTTCTAGCTAGAGCAATTAGACAACAAAAGGAGCTCAAGAGGATACAAATTTGAAAGGAAGAAGTCAAAGTGTCACTATTTGCAGATGATATGATAGCCTACATAAGCAACCCAAAAAATTCCACCAGAGAACTACTACAGCTGGTAAACAACTTCAGCAAAGTGGCAGGATATAAAATTAACTCAAACAAATCAGTAGCCTTCCTTTTTACAAATGATAAGCAGGCTGAAAAAGAAATTAGGGAAAGAAAACCCTTCACAATAGCCACAAATAAAATATCTTGGTGTAACTCTTAACAAGCAAGTGAAAAATCTGTATGACAAGAACTTCAAATCCTGAAGAAAGAAATTGAAGAAGACGTTAGAAGATGGAAAGATCTTCCATGCACATAGACTGGTAGAATTAACATCATGAAAATGGCCATCTTACCAAAAGCAATGTACAGATTCAATACCATCCCCATCAAAATTCTAACACAATTCTTTAGACATGGAAAGAGCAATTCCCAACTTCATATGGAAAAACAAAAAATCCAGGATAGCCAAAATAATTCTCAACACTAAAAAAATCTTCTGGGGGAATCACCATCCTCGACCTCAAGCTGTACTACAGAGCAGTAATGATAAAGACTGCACGGTATTGGTACAGAGACAGACAGGTCGATCAATGGAAGAGAATCAAAGTCTCAGAAGTAAACACACACACACGCACCTATGGACACTTGATCTTTGACAATGAAGCCAAAAACATACAATGGAAAAAAGAAAGCATCTTTAATAAATGGTGCTGGTCTAACCGGCTCTCTGTGTATAGAAGAATACAAATAGATCCATATTTATCACTTTGCACAAAGCTCAAGTCCAAGTAGATCAAGGGAAGTATTGAAGAAGCTGAAGGGGAAGGCGACCCCATAGGAAGACCAGCAGTCTCAACTAACCCGGACCCCATGGAGCTCCCAGAGACTGAGCCACCAACCAGGAGCATACCCAGACTGGTCAGAGGCCCCAGCACATGTACAGCAGAGGACTCCCTGGTGTGGCCTCAGTGGGAGATTTGTGCCTAACCTAGAGAGACTTGAGAACCCAGGGAAGGAGGAGGTCTAGTGGGAGGGGGAGCACCCTCTCAGAGGCAAGGGGGAGGAGGAGTGGGGTGAGGAACTGTGGGAGGGGGAATCAGGAGGGGGCAACAGCTAGAATGTAACTAAATAAAATAATTTTTTTAAAAAAATCACATTTTCATATAACATTCAAAGACTTGCACAAATTATAATAGGATGTCCAGTCATTAAACAGAACAACTGTATAAACAAGAAACTATGAAGAGCTGGAGAAGGGAATGGTGGACAGATGTGTCTAAAATATATTGCTTAAATATGTAAAATTATCAAAGAAAAATTACTTAATAGTGATATCAAAAATATTTGAGTGATTTTATTTTCTTCTTTCTCCTGTGTTATGATTTTCAAGTCTGATACATTGAGCATTTTTGTAAGCAAAAAAAATATAAATAGACAAAGAAAAGTGTGTGACAGAAACAAACAGGAATCCTGGCAGCTTGCTAAGAGCTGGCTAATCCAGGATGTGTTCTGTGCTGATGGGGGATCAATCCCCACCCAGGGAGTTTCTATATCAATACACAAACCCCTGGGATTCTGTATCCATTTCATAGAGGCCAAAGAGGAACAGCCCAGTGCAGATGTCCCAGCCTCAGCCTTGAGGTGATGCTGACCCCAGCCCAGCAGTAAGACCCCAACCCTCACTGTCATCGGTGTGCTGTCCCCACTTCCAACTGAGTTGAGTGACTATGGAGATAGTGTCAGAGAAGGGAGCATCAACCACACACTGAGCAAAGCAGAGTGACACTGTCGGAGTGTGTGAACGGGAGAGGGAAACAGAGAAGGAGGGTGTGGGGAGAGGGGAAGAGGGCAGATGGGAATGAATTTAAACATTTGTCAGAACAAGAAAGGACTGTGCCAGCTCAGGAGCAGTCAAAGTTGGTCTCACTTGCTTTTCCAACTTCTAAAATTCTTCATGGTTCTTTGAGGTCCAAGACCTAGTGGAATAGCATATAAGGTTGACCTCTGGCCTGAACATGCACACCACATGCACACACACACAAAATCAGTTCTGGTGATGCATCATACTGGTGTGAACATGTACATGTACACACACACTCACACACACACACACACAAACACACATGATCAGTCCTGGTGAATACCAGGGCAGATAGGCAGATTTCCTCCCCTAAAGAACAAGCCAATCCCATCACATTGCCTACCGACCAATCACAACCAGGTGCCTGGGACCCCTGTAAACTGGTTCTCCAAATCCCCACAGCCTTGCTCAATCCTTCAACATGGGATCAGGAACCATGGATCCCAGAGTGTTCTCCTGGGCTCTCTTCTCAGTCACATCCTCATTTTTCTCCCTGGCCACCCCAGATTCTACCATCAGTTACTCTAGTCTCTCTGCTTTATCTGGCCTCGGCTCTTCTGTAGACTTCTTTTGGTGGAACATTCTAGAAGAAACAACCCTGGTAACCCAGACTCTGTGCTTAATCGGTACCTATTCCCAAACAGTTTGACAAGCCTTGATGAGAAGAGATCTGAGCCTTGCAGCCTACTTACTCATGTGCACATGACTGTAGTCAGCCTTTGGTATCACGTGCCTATCTAGTCTACTGCACTGAACTGACGTGCAGTCCCCCTCTCTCTTCACCCTCACACACCCCCGCTCCCCTCTCCTTACATCAGCAAATGACCTCACTTTTCCTTTCTGAGAAAACAGAAACATTTTCCCAGCATTTCTCTCCTCAGGGAGGGTGAGCCATGCCTGGCCCAAGGCCAGACTGACCCTGGCACAACCCTTTCAACGTCTCAGGGACCTTCCCCCTCCAACCGCCCTGTCTCTAGCAGTTCTGCTCCCTTCATCCTCATCAGTGTAAACGAGATTTCCTCCCCTGCAACTGATACCCACAACCCATACCATCGTTTATAGTACACGAGTAACCAGGAAAAGGCTTAGTTTAAAACGACAAGGAGGGTGAAGCTCCGTCTTACCGTATTTGGGGGCACACTTGAAGTACTGGACTCTGCCAACACTGCCATTATTTTTCCCTTCTGGCTCATCCAGTTCAATGCCAGCCCATTGCCCACTTGCAAACTCTGTTGTTCCACAAAATCTTAATGTTCCAACCTCGAGAAAATATAAATCAAAACAGGTTTTCAGTCTTATTAGTAATTCTAAATACCCTATTCTTAATAATATTACTTTTTATATCTTTCAAAGTAGACCTTAGGGTAAGAACATTTACCAAAGATGTTTTTTTTTTTTTTTAAAGTGGAAAAAGGGTTTGTCAGGAAGACATGGAATCCTTCCCAGGTAAAGTTCTTTCCCAACAGAACTGAAAAGAAAAGTCCGTGTTGTGGTCAGACTCAACTCACCTCTCAGTCACCAGCAGACTGAGCAGACCAGAAATCAGTGAGATATATAGAAAACGGAAGCCAGCTACAAACCAGTGCAACTAAACTGGTATCTATAGAGCCCTCCACCCAAACATTAGCATACAAGTGCACAGGAACTGACTGGAGACGTAGCTCAGCAGTTTAGCGCACTGTCCATTAGGAGGGAGATACATGGTAATCCCCAAAACACGCACTTGTACCTAGAAAGTATAAATAACCCATAGTGAAAGAGGAAAAAATTAGAATTTTTGCTAATAAGAAATAAGGAAAATTAATAGTCTGAATGAAAATGAATGTGTCAGAATGTGTGGGAAACAGCAAGAGCAGTGCTTAGAGAGGAACGTGAGTGGAAACTGCCTAAAATCGAGGATCTCAATTCCCACCTCAGCAAACTAACATGAAGACCCAAAGCCAAAGAGGGTAAATGCTGAATATTAAACTAAGAACAGAAAAACAATACAGAAAATCAATGAAACTAGTAACACATTCTTTGATGAATAAAATGTATCAAACCTCTAAATAGAAAACAAATTTTGAAATGGAAAAATAAGACACAAAGTGGCCACCTGAGCAACAAGGGAAGCACTGGCAATGCTGTCTTAAAAGAGGAAACAATGCTGCAAACAACTTTGCCCACCCATTTCACAGATGCAGTAAATCACTGCAACTGCTTGAGAGATACAAACTTTCAAAAAAAGCAATGCTCAAACTTGTGATTTAAAACTGAAAGAAGCAAAAAGTTCACAGGGGCAGATGGCCTCAATGGTAAACTCTAACAAATTCTATACAAGCTCTCCTAAAATCTGAGTGAAAGAGACACTGGTTCCCAAGGTATTAATGTCAACATTACCTTGACATTAAACTGCTCAAGACACAGCAACTACAGACCAATATCCCGCTTGAACAAAAACACAAGCATTTTCAGCACATATAGGACTAACCAAACGCAGTAATGAGGTGGCAAGCGAGGCTTCCAATGGGATACAAAACTCATCAGAAAAGGAATTACCTGGCATAATCCACAGACTAATGGGAAAGAAGACAGAGAAGAAACCGACAACCAGCTGCCACATAACTTGGCAGTTGAGGACCTCTTTAGCTTGACAAACGACATCTACACTAAAACCTCGGATGGCAATATAATGAGACCTCACTTGGAGAAAGAGGGAGAAAGGAAAGGAAAGAGAAGAAAAAGGCAGAGGAGGAGGAAGAAGAAGAGGAGACAAGATGCTTGTTTACAGAGAATCCACAAAGTAAAAAAAAGTTAAGAACATGTGGTCAGTGTTCAAAGACCAACTATTTCCATATGCTAGAAATGAACAAGAAAATAAAGTTTCAGCAACAGCACACACACACACACACACACACCTCATAAACATATTAAATCTAAGTCTAGCAAATGGATGCAATACCTAAATGGCTAAAACCATACAAGTTGATTAAACAATCCAAAGACCCATATAAATATAGGAGCATACTGTGCTTGAGATGTAAAGTCTACTCAACCTGACTGATCTAGACTCAACAGTGCTCAATTCAAAATCCCAGAAGAATTTTTTTTATAGAAATTAACAAAAGAATTCTAAAATGTACATGGAAAAAGGCAAGGAACTAAAATTATCAAAACTGTTTGGCAGTGAAATTGCAGCCCTAACACCTGCTCACTGCTCATAAACGCAAGCAATGAAGACGACGTTGAAGAGAATCATCAGAATAGGGCACAACCAGCCCAGAAGTAACCCCAGCAGATGTGCTCAAGGGATGTTTGAAGAGGCCACGAGCCTTGCCAACAGAAAAGAGTCCTTTCTAGACATGGTATTGTAATAGATAAGTTTAAAAAAAAAAAAACCTCAAGATATAGTTAGTACTCTGAAAACTTAATGCTAGGGTGTTGGTGTGATCAGAACCATAAGGACTTGAGTTTAATCCCCACAAACCACATTAAAAGGCCAGGCACTGTGGTACACACCTATAACCTCAGGTCTGGGAAGGATCCCGGGGCTTGCTGGCTAGCCAGGCTAACAGAGTCAGCAAGCTCCAGCTCTGTCAGAGACTGGGTGTCAAGAAGGAGAGATGAACTGAGGAAGAAACCTGAATCAGCCCCTGGGCTCCCACGTGTATGCGCATACACATATACACACATATATACATACATTCTGTCTCCTCTCTCTCCTCCCTCTCCCTCTCCCTCTCCCCCGACCTCTCTCCCACACACACACAAAGTAAATATAAAACTAGCTGGCTGCGGTATTCACTACAATCTTGGCTTTTAGGAAGAGGGAAGATGTGGAATTCAAAGTCATTCTCAGCTACATAACAGATGCTTCTACTTGGGTGGAAAATTATCCAACCCAAAAAGTAAATAAAATAACTTTTTTCTTGTATTTTTGCGATCATTTTCCACTCCCTTTCCTCCCTCCATACCCTCCCCTACACTTTTCCTGGCTCTCTTTCAAACTCATGGCCTCTTCTTTCATTAATTGTTGGGGAAAAAAATTATATATTCTAAATCTAATCTGCCTTGTCTGTACAATGTTACTTGTATAAAAATCACCATAACCCCTAATAACAATGTAAACATTTGTCCTTATACCCACAGGTAAGTATAGTCCTCACCCCTCATCAAGAAAACTTCATTTCAAAACAGACTCTTTTAAACCCCTTGGGACATAGTTACAAGAATGCTACAAAGAAGACTTGCCATTCACCCATAATTTTTAAAAGCCACACATTAATAAATTCTTGTCATTTTCATTCCAACCAGTAACAAATTGACAAATGTCCTACTGTTTTGTAAACTGGTGAATGTCACTCATTCTTCACCTAAAACACCTCTGCAGCTGTCTCCTTTGTGAAGCCGTTTCCTCTGGTATTCCAAGCTTGCAAATCCATGCTTCTCTGAGAAGCCTTCGTCACCCAGCCCAACACTGAGATGGTAGCAGTTGGAAAGGTTACTGTCTAGGCACGAGGTTCCCATTCCACTCCATACTTGGGGATCCCTGCTACCTCAAAACTAAGAATAAAAACCTCTGATGGAGTATGGCTCAGCAGTGTGGCACCTGCCATGTTCACAGGGCTCTGCTCAAGTCCCAGCACTGAAGGGGAACAAAGCTCCCCAAAGAGGTATCCAGAGAAAAGAGAAATTGCCACAGTGGAGTCACACAGAAGCCACAGTCTGTCTAGCAACTTTTATGTAAAGAGGCACTCACTGACCTCCCGACTAGCAGGTCTGTGAGTCTTCAAAGCCAAACACAGAAGAGTAATGAAGGCTGCCTCTGCTCGGTTGGCAGGAGAAGCCACTGGCAGGGACAATTCAGAGTAGACACGGCAAGGTCAATTCTCAGCTCCTGCCTCTAAAGTCATTCAATAGTTCTCTATGCCACTGCTTCCCATGCAAATAAAGAACCCTTCACTATTAAGTTCACCAGTAAACTTACATCTAAATTTCACAATTTTAATCAAGCATTTTTTTTCTGTCCACGTGTTGAAACTTTTCTCCCAAACTCAAAATTGTGAAGGTGTTGGCACACAACTCCTAGAAACAGATCATAAGTCCAGCTTCAGGCATTGCAGTGACTTACTGTACCTTCTGTCCTGCGATGACAACCCGGTCCCCCAACTTCAGGCCAAGAGATGTCAGCATGGCCTTGCTAGTAGTGTGGTCACAGTTTGGAAGCATGGCCTTGGAGATGGTACAGGACAGAGGCACCGCATCTAAGAGCATCTGCTTGATTTCCTTAGCGATTGCTGCAGCATCGGCCATCTCCAGAGGCATGTCCACTGGGTCTGGAACAACATCTGCAGGGATCTGTCCTTTGTCGTTCTGCCATAGACAAGAGAAAAGCCTCAGTTCTTCATACTCAGAGCACTAGACAGCTACTAACCTATGGAGGGCTTTAAAGTCGGATGCAGCCATTATTTATTCAAAACTACCTAATGAACTCTTTTGCTGTACCAGGCACTGATCTAGGTGCTAAAGATACCACTGTGAAGGGAAAAGACACTCTGCCCTCAGAGAGTGCACATACTTGTAAGAGAGACAGACCATCAACAGATTATACTGTGTGTTAGCCAGGAGCTGGGTGGCATGAAGATACCAAAGCACAAGGAACATGGGCACTAATGTGGCTGTTGGGGAGCTGATGACATAGATAGATGTGAGGAAACCCTCACTGATGAGATGCATTTGCACAGAGATAGAAAGGGGGTGAGGGGAGACGGGCAAGTACCAGCTCAGAGAAGCGGACCTGGCCGCACAAGCGCAAAGTGAAGTACCAGGATGACTGGCTTCACAACCTGAGACCCAGCTACATCCATGCACACTCATGATAGACACTTAGTCAACCAGGGGCCACATACACTGATCCTGATTCATGGTAGCTTTAGTTTACAGAAGTTCACACAAAGGCAAAGAATCTCCTCCAACCCTGTTTTTCTTAAAACCTGTCCTTGTCATTAAGAGCCACATGAGTACATTCCACCATTGACACACTGGCTCTGTGATGTCAGCCATCTGCCTGGTCCTGTAGCAAGTCAGATTTCAGAAAGAGAGCCGACAGTCTCTATACTATGTATTGCATCCTAAGCTGCACCGTTTTCCCTGTGAAGGGAAGACGGCATCCTGGAGGAGTTTCTCATAAGATGCAACAGCCAGCTAGAAGCCCACTTCGTTTACATGGTGTCTATATAGTAAGAGAGGCAGTAACCAATGAAAAACATTCTGAGATGTCAGTTGGCCTCTTAGAAAATGGGACCTGTGTTGGGAGATTTAATGACTCACCAGGAGATACCCATGTGACTTCTGGCAGGCTTTCCCTGCAAGCAGCCTGCACCCCAAGAGACCAAGAGAGGCAGGCAGGTGGAGTCTGTCTGCTCCCCACACCACTCACCTCCCTGAAACATCTTTCTTCCATGCTCCCCAACCAAACCCTAGCCCCTGTGAGAAAGTGTTCAGGTTGTTAACTAAAAACCGTGTTTCAGGGTGTCTTCACTTGTCTCTCCCCTGATAACCCTCAAATGACCTATGAGGCTTAAAGAACATACTCGGTTTGTAATTGTTTTTCGGTTCGGTTGTTTTGTTTTTTTAAATTCAAGTCAGCTTGAAAAAACATGTTATAAGATTCCTGGAATGGTAGTGAACTAATTTAATCTTAGATTTCAAAAAAAAATTAGAAAATACAATGAACATGCATATGGCACTCAAGTCTATGCTTGGAAAGGGAGGGGTTTATGTAGGAAAAACATAATAATTAATTAATTAGTTACTTAATTAATTTTTTAAAAAGGCTGGGCCTTAGTTCATAAAGTGAACACTGAGTGATGCCTAGATCCTAGAGCCCCTATAAAAGGCTGGCTGTGGCAGCTTGTGCTTATATTCTCAGTGCTGGAGGCAGAGGCAGGAGGAGCCCTGCACTTGCTGGCTGTGTAGACTAGCTAAGCCATCAGTGAGATCCGGGTTCAGTGGAGAACTATGTCTCAAAAATTAATGTGGAGTCGGGTGGTGGTGCACACACCTTTAATCCCAGCCTGGGAAGGCAGAGGAAGCCTGTGAGTTTGAGGCCAACCTAATCTAATGAGTGAATTCCAGGACAACCAGGGCTGCACAGAGAAATGCTGTCTCAAAAAGAAAAATATTAAAATGGAAAGTGACTGAAGAAAATACTTGACGGTAACCTATGGACTTTGTGCACAAACATGCACAAGTGTATGTGTGCACACACACATAAATGCACCAACATACACACATAATTACACATATGCACACATACACACACATATATACACACATACACACACACATCTACATGCATACACATATGCACACATATATACACACAGTATATACACATACATACACACATATATACACATACATATACACATATGCACACATATACACACATACACACTATATATATACATACATATACACACACATATATATATAACATATATACACACATACACACATGCACATATATACACACAAAATGGTAGCAACATTATCTTCCAAACCTCAGAAGGCTTCTTCACAGCTAAATGCAGAGTTCCATTTCTGCTGTCATAATGACTATCAAAGTAAAGTCCAGAGGTGACTTCCTGGACCCATGATGGCTAGTTTAAGAGGTTACTTAATTATAAAGGAACATCTGTTTGACTTGTATTTACTTTACCTCTTTTTCTTTTCAAAGGAACTTAATAATGTTAGCACATACAACATTTGTAGTTAATAGATAACTTTTAATAAATATGTCAGAAGCCTGAATGAGAGAAACTTTAAGATTATCTTTTTCTGAATGGGAGTTTCATATAAGTCAACAGGAGGAAACGCCCAGGATGACTTAAATTGATCAAAAGTAAAAGGCATCATCATACTGTTTATATTGACGCAAAAATGTAGGGTGTTTGCTCCTGTGAGAGCTCTATCAGTAACAGCATCGGACCCAAGCCTTCCCTGGGGAGGACTGAGGTTTCCTTCCCTGGCTTCAGGCTCTTACCCTAAATGCAGGGTTCGCTCCCAGCTCCAGCAAGGATTTCACGGCTCCTGCGCACAAGTTGTGTGCTGCAATGTGCAGGGCTGTCCCAAAATTAAAGTCGCTGCAAGTGGCATCCACATCTGCAATCAAACATCACACATATATTAGCTAAAATTTTAAGTTCAGCTATCGTAATTTCTAAGAAGATTCATGAGGTCTCAGGAAGGAGAGATTTCTGCCTTTTATAGACTTGTCCCCATCAAGTGCAGTATTTCATAATGGGAAAAATCTCCGTGATTATAACTTGCCTAAAAAAATTAGCCAGATGAATATTCTCCCAGCTCAGTGTACAGTGGAATGATACACCTCGAGTTTTCCAACTCATGGTCTATTTCCTAAGGTAACCCCCAATGGAGGCAGCGAATGGTAGTAACTCCTACTTGTGACATAAGCAGCTTCCCATGTCTGCTCACTCACTCCCCTCTTACGCACTTCCTTGAACTAGCAAAGTAAGAAAATCACCTTTAGGTCAGGGATCAGCAAAGGAACCCTCTGATGCAAATATACTCTACCCGCTGATCCCAAACTTTTACAGGAATGCAGGCTCTGAGCCCGCATCCACACTCCGACTGCAGAAATGAGTAGCTGTGACAGGCACAGGTAGTCTAAAAAGCTAAAACAGCTATTTACCAGTTAGCCCTTCACAAAACAAAGATGGCTGAATAATGAAGAGTCCTCAAACCAGTAACAAGTTTGGGAAGACAGAGGTGCAAACACACCGAATCGTGACACTACTCAGCAGATGAATTTGACCACCACGGTAAGAAAATGAACTTCGCAATTCTAAATAACAGTGACAATTTAATAACAGTAAATCACATTGCATTTTACTTGAACAGGAAATCCTCTGAAAGGAGAAGCCTATTTTGAATGTTCTCTACAAGAGTTTAATAGTCTCTGGCTCTGCAATTGTACAATCATCTGCAGGGGACCATGCTGGCATGCCCACATACCTGTGACAGCATAGACCTGCTCACACAGACTCCGTCATTACTGAACATAGGACCATCGACAGAGATTCTCTCCCAACGTCATATAGAAGTTGTAAAGACAGAATTTTAAAGAGCTTGAGTAACTGTGTGAACTAGAAGTTAGAAACTAACACTGTAGTAAGTTTATCTCTTGAATCTCTAAAGTGTCTCCTTTACTAAAAGGGATGGCCCTGGGCGCTCTCTCAAAGCTGAAAGAGTACTCGCTCTTGCTCTTATTCTTCTCCAAAGAGGAGAACCAGAGAGAACATCAGCCTTAGAGTATCTCCATTGAGATGTTAGGGGACCCTAAAATTCATCAAAGGCTTTCTGAAATGAATGATAACTAAAAGAAGCCCTTTATTATTTCAATGCCAGCCAAAACACTCTGCTGCTCTATCTCTGGTTTCCCAAGCTAGACAAAAGAATTAAAAAGCACACCACATGGGTTACACATAAAATCCTCACTACACTGGAGAAGCTGCAGAGACAGAAAGACCCAGAAAGCAGTTGGTTTTTAATTTGTAGCTCTTTGTACCAAGACTTTTGTGAAAGGACTATAACCTCTAACAAAGAATTCTAAACCACTTCAGAAGTCAACCAGGTTAGGAAGTAAAACATTAGAAGAAAAGTCTCCTCAGTGGTGCCCTGGACGCCATTATGAAACGCCCCATTGCTAATGGAGGTCTTCCAGTACTTGCCTTTTGGTTTCGATGTCTTCAAAATCACTCTTATAAGCTCTGGGACATCGAAGTACGAAGCATAATGCAAGGCGTTCATGTTTGTCCAGCGACTCCGCAAGCTCGCATCTGCTCCCAGGTCAATAAGTTGAGCTGCAAATTTTACAGCTGTCTCAACATCACCTGAAGAAAAATAAAAGTCCTAAATTAGTTTTCTTCAGTACAAATTTTAATTCCCAATACACACCTCTCTAATGTCTTTCTTTAAAAGTCAAAGCAAATAACACACTGGATCTACATTTATTCATCAAAAAGCTTACCTTAGAAGTTTATTCCCAGAGAACATTCCCATTCAAGAGTGTAAAGGAACACTCTGAAGATAGCCACCACACAGTTACTGAGTAAATTCTGACAGCCTAAGAGCATGGTAAAACAGTCCTTAAATAAACTAAGACCTCAATACTATGAAATACAAAGAAGGCACTAAATGCAAAATGCCAGACAACTGTAAAATGTCTTGATCTCCTTTTTAGACTATAAATTCTTTTTGATTTTATGGTACCATGAGCACATTGAGGATTATAAGAAGAAAAAGCCCTTTACCACTAACAGTTTAAGAAGTTCTATATCAGATTGTTGAAACAAGAGGAGACAACCATAATATAGAGTCTAGTAAGTGGGACAGGTTAATCCCTCGCAAAGCACAGAAGAATAGCAGTTTTGGACATGTTTCATAAGTAGAACAGAACCTCAGAGATGAGCCTATATCCTAGTCTTGAAGGAGAGTTATGCTAGAAAACTGATCTTGACCCAGCCTTGCTGGAAGCCCTCTGGAAGATTCTTGGGTGGTACCAATTAGTCTCAACTACTGGTCAGTTATGCATGAAGCCTACTACAGAAAATGTGGAGACATAAGTCACAGGAACAAAGACTTATCCTGGGAAAGGAAAAGTTTTGAGTGGACCAAACTGACTCCTCACCTACTTAGCTGATGACCAGCTGGGCACCCCACACAGGCCACTGACCAGCAATGGGCACAGATACACAGGGAGGAGCAAGCCACATACTCACCAATGCCATGAGCTCCAGACTTGCAAGTGTAATGTAACAGAGTCATATCCGTCAGTCCGTCTCTATCATTCACATTGCAGCCTCTCTTAAGAATCTAGGGAAGGAAGTGAAAAGACAGTAAGGAAGCCTGAAGGAGTCATAGGAATCGTATCATCTATTTCCTTAAACCTACATATAAACATGTAAATCTTCCTAAACAGATGAAACTTACCCATCTGTGCTGACCATATTCCTCTACCCCAAAAGCCATACACTAACAAAAACCCCAGTGTTAGTCATGAAATTCCTCTTTTGGGGAATTTTGGTCAGAGGAGTCCAAGAGACTCCCAAAACATCATAGGCTATGGCCGCTGCCATTGGTTGCCTCCTAGAGGTGGAAGGTAAGTCCCTATCACTGAAGACACTATCTGCTTAAGACGTAAGACCAAGAGGATCTGACCTGAAAGCCTCCTCCCTGAGGACTAGCTTCCATAGAACCGAAAGGCACCATGTAAGCTTCTAAGGGAAGGAAGGAACAGAGTCCTACATGATATCCCTAAGAGTGCAATAGTGGTAAACATACCTTAGTGGTGACCAGTAGTTCAACAAGAGGAAAGCCGTGCCTGGTACTAGAAACCTAGCCAGATACCCAGGAATAGTGAAGCCAAGGATCCTGGAGAACCTACTATCACCATTTAACTAAAAGCAGAATAATTCTTAGCTATATTCTAAATTGTTATCTGTATACCTACAGGTAAGTATGTCTTACCCCTCAGCAAAGAAATGTCTCTTTGAAACAGAAAGAGACCGTTATTTAAAAAAAAATTAAATTAAAAAAAACACATAATTAAAAAAAAAAATGTGGAGGAAAGACACATGGTTGCCTAGCCCCAGCTAATATATCTACAACTCAGCTCCCAGGCCTAAGCTCAGAGAGGTTAGGGTAAGTAAGAGGGGATAGAAAGATTTTAAGAGCCAGAGGAACAGGAAGTTTGCTGTGAGCTCTGTCTCCTAGAAACATCAAGAAGCTACACCCATGACAGCCTGAACAAAGACAAGAGCAATTGGCAGGCTGACACGAAAGGGGGATACCACACGAACCCCAACCTGAACAGGCAATAAGAAATGCTACGATCAGGAGAAATAAGTCTTCCCCAGAGAAGAACCCTCAATTGGTTATCCAATACCAGGTGGTCCACTCTGAAATCACATACATACGAATAACATTATACAGACTTAGCAGGTTGTATTTATATATTCGGTAATATAAATGTAATAACAAAGAAAGTGAGGCCATAAATTTGAGAGGGAACAAGGGATGGGGTATATGGGAAGGATTAGAGGGAGGAGAGGAGAAAAAGAAAATGTGTAATGTCTTAATTACAAAAGATAAAAAGAAATTAAACTTTTAAAAACTAGCCTGAAGCAGCCCTACATACTAAACAACAGAGAAAGCCCATCGACACCTTCAGACAGAACTCAATCAACCCATCTGGCCACACTGCACCCAACACTGCACTCAGCAGTAACTGTCTACAGGCAGGAGGCTAGCTGTTCTTAAAGACAAGCCAACATAAGTTATCCAAATATGTTCTTTCAAAAGTGAGAAAAAATTTCCAACAATTACAGTGATACTTTTAAAAAATGCATGTGCCTTCTTCCTACAGACACATGACAACATGTGGATCAAAAACCCTCAAAAAGACATTTTAAATTTACATTTAAACCTAGATCATTACCAAACCTTCCCCAAGTGTAGAAAGAATGTGATGGTATTCAAAACTTTTACGAAATGTATGGAAGTAGGCAGAACTACTTTGTACAAAGAAAGAAGTGTGTGCAAAATGCCACTCCCTGCTCACACCAGAAGTCTGCAGTAACAGAGGTGAAAGAGGATCCAGTGGGAAGCATGCCCACTGAGCCATAAACCCTGGAAATGTAGAGTCACTGCAGAGCTGCGATGCTTCTCCCCGTCGGGATCTTTCCTCTCAGGAGGAGAAAGCACTCTAATCATTAGTCCCAGCAACACAAACCTTAGCATGCCAGGCACACCCACCTCATTTCCAATAATGTCTATGTTCTGCTGGACCTGAGGAACCCACTGTCTTAAAATAGCAAATAATTCTGAGACTGAAGTTTTGGGATCGAAGAGAATTTCCTGGCATGATGCATCATTAGGATCAAAGAACGAAAACTCTGAAATACAAAACAGTGCAAATTTAATTTATTAATGGTTTCTAGCATTTTGAAAATAAGTAATGGTGTAAACATGCAACTGATACAAACATCTTTAGAGGCTAGAAAAAAGTCAGATAACATTAAACAACTCTCAAAACCAAGAATGGGGCATGCTCAAAGCACCCTGACCGTGAGGCTCCCAAGAACCACACGTATAGAGTATAACACCAGACGTGCAAGCATAGGTCTCAAAGCCTAGTTTTTGCAAATGTATTTCTAAGGCACAGAAACATCATCAAATGTCATCTATATTTTTCTCTTAACACACAAATGGCAGATAGTAGGTTCCCATGGACAAGTGTAAGCCAGGTAAAAATAAACGTGGCAAGCAGGAAGTCTGTCTGCACGTGCTCTTTACCCTTCAGCATGTCCTTCACATTTAATAAACACACATCAGTTGTCACCCACCAGACAAGCATAAGGTGTGTGGTGGTTTGAATTATAATGGCCCCCACAGGCTTACAGATTTGAATACTTGGTCACCTGAAAGTAGCATTTTCTGAAAAGATTAGGAAGTGTGGCCTTATACTGAGGGGTGGGCTTCAAGATTTCCAAAAGCCCATTGCAAGCCCAGAGTCTCTCTCTGCCTGCTGCTGTGGATCCAGACGTAGAACTCTCAGCTACTTCTCCAGCACCACGTCTGCCTGCATGCGGTCATGCTTCCACCATGATAATAATGGACTAAACCTCTGAAACTGTAAGCCAGCCCCAATAAAATGCTTTCTTTTGCAAGAGCTGCTGTGGTCATGGTGTCTCTTCACAGCAATAGACCACCAACTAAGACACCATTCCAACAGATAAGGAGCTAGCGACCAGAGTGCAGGAACGGAAGGAGAAACACGGGCACAAAGCAACTACATTATTTTGGAATATGAACTAGTAAAACCATAAGGAACCATGATGGAGTCATCTCAGAACTCCTCAGCATATCTTTAGTAAGAGTTGGTGAAAATCAAGTAACATCTAGTGGCAAAGGCTGGCTTGCAAAGGAACACAACAGTTCAGAAGAAAATCAGATTCTGTCTTAATCCAAAAAAAGAAACTATAAAAGGCAGAAAAATCTAAACCTGGGAAACAGTCCAACCAACATTTGCTGAGTACCTACAGTTTAACGAACACCATATAAGTCCTCAAAAAATTGTGATTCAAGTTTTGCATAAGGAAAAGACAAATCATGTACACACAACACTGGGTTCAAAGTCACATAACAAGTGACTGTGTGGGGTGGGAACCAGGCCTGTCTCCACTGTCTTCTCAATCATGCTCCCTCAACGGAAAGCTCACTGAGATCAGACTGTGATCCCACACACAGTCCTGGGATTCCTGGGGTCTTCAAGTTTGTCTTCTCTGTGCTTTCAAATATTTGGAGTGAGATAACCAAACAGTTAAGGAGAGGCACAGAACTGAGGGCAGCATCCATGAAGAGAATATCAGCTTTCTGATTCTGTGCAAGCCCTTTCCTGGTAGACCATGCTGTTCTATTTAAACAGGGAAGAAAGCAAGCATGGGACTCCCTGTGTTTCAGCGAAATTGCTGAAAAATGAGACCTCTCACAGTTAAGACCCCTTACAGATGCCAAGAGTAGTTGCTGCATGTCTGTAATCCCAGCCTCTGGGATGCAGAGGTAAGAGATGAGGAGTTCAAGGGAAGCCTCGGCTACCAGAAGAATCATAGTAAGTTTGAGGCCAGCATTGGCTATATAATAAAAATAAGTTTAAGGCCAGCCTTCGCTATATAATAAACATAGGAGTTTGAGGCCAGCCTTGGCTACAAAATAATCATTAAGTTTGTGGCCAGCCTTGGTTATATCATCAACATAGTAAGTTTAAGGCCAGCCTTGGCTACATAGTAAGTTTAAGGCCAGCCTGTGTCAAAAAGAAAAAAGAATCCAAAAGTTCTTTTAAAAATTCTAAAGCAGGGATGAGTTGGTTCCACTTTGTCTAAAATCAGGTACTGATCAATAACCAACCGGGTTTTTTGTTTGTTTGTTTTGTTTTTTAAAAAAAAATAGGTAAATGCTGGCATTACAGTGACAATTCTGGGAAGCCTGTAACTGAAGTGAGATGCCAATCACAAGGCTACACTTGAAAACAAAGGCTCCCAAGCCTCTCAGAGACCATGGCACGCAGCCTTGGATTTGTGTGACTAGTTTCTAAAACCTAAAGAACTCAAAATAACATCTCTAAAAGATTCTGCGAGCATGCGAATGAAGTCCTAGGTAGAAGCTGTGGCTGAGTGGGAAACCTCGGCAGCTGGCAGGCATGCACAATGCCCACCCAGCTTCCTCTATTAACTAGTGCTGGCTAGCTTATGCCAGTTTAACACAGAGTTATTTGAAAGACGGGAAACTCAATTGAGAAAATGCTTCCATGAGATCTGGACTACCATCAGCACGTCTGTAGGGCATTTTCTTAATTAGTGATTAATGGGAAGGGCCCAGTCCATCATGGGTGGTGCCATCCCTGGGCTGGTGGTCCTGGGTTCTATAAGAAAGCATGGTGAGCGAGCCAGTAAGCAGTATTTTTCCATGGCCTCTGCATCAGCTCCTGACTCTAGGTTCCTGCTCTGTTTGAGTTCCTGCCCTATAAATACTTTTCATTTACTTTAAAAAAAAAAAAAAAAGATATGGCTTCAGAGTTGTCAGCAAGAAATATATGCAGCATTTACCCTGCTTTCTACCTGGAGTTCATACTCAAAATGCTCATGTTATAAAAATAGGAGTCACTACTGAGCTTATGCTGTCTACATTCAAAAGAGTCCTGAATAAAAAAGTAAGAGGGTTAGCTATGTAAAGTCTCATAACAGTTTTTAGGGTTGTCTAATATTATTATTTAAGTCTATTAAGTTGATATAGGTCTATATGATAAAATGAGAATCAATTGCTAAACCTACATTTATCCATCTCAGAGGAATGAACAATTATCTAGATTTAGTAACTTGTCTTGTCCCATACTGAAAAACTGTATGTTGAAGAAATATGTCTAGAAATGAGATGGTGCATCCAACAACCTAAAGGAACAAGCGCAACAGCGAGGAGGAGGCTGCAAGTGTGGAGACTGTGATCTTTACTACAGAAAAGGACAGACCCAAATGGCTTCAGAAGGTTGGAAAGGAAGAGGACCCTAACATGAGCACAGGGCCAGTGCTGGAGCTGATCTGTCACTGATCCCTGGTCTGCTCTTGGTGACACTGTGGAGGGTTTTTAATTTTCAGGGAATCCTCCTAGGAAATGAAGGTTCTGAGCTGTCAAGGTAATTTTCTGTGCCTTTTGCTGTCTTTGCATGCTTTGGCTTTTTAATTAAAAGAATCTAGGAGTTTTTCTCATCTACTTTGAAACTATATGGCTTTTTCTATTTGTCTTTGAAATGCCTGTCCCTTTGGTTTAATGGAAAACTGTAAAAATGTGACCCTATTTAATGTCTTGACTTTTTTTTAACAAACTTCTCAAAACTCAAATTCTAAAGTCATTCTGACTTCACATTAACTTTGGGGTTTTACAGAGTAACACAAATGAAAATGATTTTGTTCCCTTTCCATATATGTATGTATGTATGTATACATATATGGAAATGTGTATATTTATATGTATACATGGAAATATATATGTATATGTGAAAATATATATGTATATGTGAAAATATATATGTATATACATACATATATACACACACATACATATAGAGAAGCCTGGAAGATGTTGAAATAATTAGACTCACTTGCATGGGAAGAATTATCAAGCAAAATTAAACCCAATCAGAGGTTGATACAGTGTATCCAACTGAGTAGCTTAAATACCAACAAATAACAAGTGCTGCTTAACTATCTATGACATGTGACACTTCACCTGCTACGTTACAGACATGATTGACAGATGATAAATATCAGTGATTTGTCCAGGAACTGTATGAAATTCCTCGAAATCTGGTAGGCCCTGGTATGACTTACAACTATACATTTTATATGTAACAGCTACAATTCAAGTTATCAGAAACGTTACAGCAATAACCGCTTTTCTACATCAATCACATTACACCAAGCTCCCACTGAACCTTTAACCATGGCCTTAACTCCTCAATCACCTATAGATTTTTTTTTATTTTATTCCAATGTCTTTCTGAAAGCTTTTATAAGCATGTATTATACAAGTGCGAGAGGATTTATGGAAAGCCTGTAAATTGCAGGTTTCTGGTAACTTAAAGACCACACCACTGGGCTGGGCGAGACCCTCAGAGTCCTCTGGAAGGCTAAGTGATCATGAGGCAGTGGCCTGAGCTCAGCAGAGCAAGACTCAGAGAACTGACTGGGTAACTATGCTCATGACCTTGCTGGAAATATTCCTGGCACTTCAGTGTTCTGTTGTTCCAATTTAAAGTGCCCCCTTTTCTCTTAAGACCTGAAACGTAACAGCAGTTTGGAAAAGTAAGACTTTAAAAACAAAAGCAGCATTTTTTCTCTCTGAACTTATCCCCGACTGGCTGAATCCAGAATTCACAAGGTCTCAGTGTACACTCTTCACTTCCACGGCACTGAGCTCAGGAGAACCTGTTTCCTTCTAACAGGTCACAGTGTGGGGGGCTTCAACTTGATGTCTTGGCCTGAAATAAATTAAAAGTCTGCTCTGAGACTCTATATTACCAGCCGGCCTGAAAAAACCTGGCTCCCTCTATGTATCGTAAGAGCTCTGGCTGGGATATCCTGTTTGAGCATAAGTGCAGAGCTGGTTTTTCTGATGCATTTCTGGGAATAACCAGACCAAGTTTAAATAAACCAGACTTATTTTTACAAGCAAGTTAGTTTTACTGTGATTGTGTCTGGCAAGAAATGTGGATGGAGTAGAAAAAGGTTGTGATTCTGTAGAGAACTATGATGTCAGACTCTTATCTCTGTGGTCTTAGCTATCTGTGAGCCTGACTGGATTCTGTGTTTCTCTAACTTTCCTCTAATATCTGGTCAGCACTCTCTCTGAGAGTGTCCATCCTCTGATTTCTCCAAGTTGAAGCTGAAATATACAAGTTAACCTCAGGGAAATACCCACTACTCAAACAGTTTGCCAAAATACCAGATGGCATTACCAAACATTCAAACTGGAAGTAAGGGCAATCCATCCATTGAAAGCACTGTCCTCATCTTACCAGATGTTGTGCAGTGGGACAAGCAATCCTGGGTGATTGATACAGGTGCATGGTACCTGAGGAAAGACTTCCCAGTTATTCTGTAAGTCGTCCAAGGACATGTGGTGCCTTATACAATTCTACTGAAGAGTCTATAGATTCTTGTAATAGATAAGGCTCCTTCCAGTGAGACTCGAGTGTAACACTTGGCTGTTGTCTCTTCTAAGAAAGATGTTTGGACACATTGTCTTTGGAAACAGATCATAGAACAGTTCTGAGACCCGATGGGAAGTCACCCTCACATCTTGTATTAGTGTAAACTGGCCTGGAAAGGCAAACCCTGGGTCTGACTGGGGCCCACTTGATCTTTTCAGCTGGCTCAAGATGGGTAAGTGGGCACCCTGGCTTCAGGGTACCTCTGGATGCTGTGTACTACCCTCACCCAGGGACTGACAAGCTCTCCTGCAGCCTCATCTTCTTGAGTCTTAAACCTTTTAAAATCTCCACTAACTTGGCAAACATCTCCACAGAAATAAAACAACAAAAACTGCACAAACAAGAGTTGTGGGACCGTGAAAGGAGAGCTTGGTTTCTGGTGGAGCACTGACTAGAGATGGCGGGAGACCCAACAGGTATCCCTGCAAGGGACGACATACATTTTGCCACACTCCCAGACTCCAGGCTCCTGAAATGAGGCCGAAGACCTCCATTGATCCACACCTTTCAGTCATGTAGAGCAACACCCCTACCAGCCCATCCACAGGTAGAGGGAATGACTACAGGCTGAAGAGCCTCAAGAGATCTCCATATTAATGAGATACCTAAAGGCCAGAGAGTGTAGCCAATTAAGCATTCCTTCCCAGATCCTCCTCCTTACAAATGGTATTTAACCTAAGGCCTGCCCTGAGGATACAGGGTACAGGGTACAGCTATATCCACTTTCCACCATGAGAATAAACCTTTTAAAACCATGGACTTCCTCGCATCTTTGGGACCTGCCATGGAGAACCGTGGATAAGGTCTTCAACTAATCTCCTGTGGAGGACCTCTCTACGTTCCTGCCATGTAGGCCTGCCAACTCAAGCAACCTAGCCAAGCCAGCCTTGACCCAGCCAAGGGAGTCTCTTCGACCAAGAGTCTCTATCCAGTGGGCCGCCAGAGCTTCTCTCCCTCGCCCCTCTTGGCTGCTGGCTGGTCCAGCCAGTATGTCCCTGCATCTCAGTTCTTCCGAGGCTCACAGCAGAGTCTGGGAGCCCAAGGACAGAGACCACCAGTCTCCTTGTCAGCCACTTCAGCCTGGAAACCCCCAACCCAGGAGCTCTGCCCCCAAGGGACTTCAGGCTGAGATCTCCCCATGTCTGGGCAGAGTCTGGGCATAGCCCAGCGTCCACCCAGTGCCACATGGAGTGAATTCCGTCAAATTCCCTTGCTTCTGCTCCCCAAGCCACAGTTTGATCCACAACTCAGCCCAACAGGACCCACGCCCATGCATGAGCTATAGCCCCACAAAGAGTCATCAGAAGAACCTGCCAAGGTTTGCTGGGCATCCTGCAGATTCCAGGGAAAGGGGAAGAAGAAGAAAGGGCTGAGAAAATGCCTCAGAGATGGCACCATCAAGACAACAGAGAGGAATCTGGGAAAACAAGTCAGCCCACAGGTTGCACTGGCTCTTATTCATAAACTCAGGTGTGTTTCTTAACAATGGATTTAATTTTTGCCAAACAGTTTCTTACCAAGCAGTTAATGGGTTTTATTTCTCTGGTTCAATTCACTCAGCCATCCACTAGTCACTTTCAAAGGCACTAGACATTGCTTTTTCTTTTTCTTAAGATTTATTTATTTATTTATTCTATGTATGTGAGTACACTGTAGCTCTCTTCAGACACACCAGAAGAGGGCATCAGATCCCATTACAGATGGTTGTGAGCCACCTTGTGGGTGCTGGGAATTGAACTCAAGACCTCTGGAAGAGCAGTCAGTGCTCTTAACCACTGAGCCATCTCTCCAGCCCCAGCACTGAACATTTCTAATGGAGAAATTTCTAAATATTTATGAGTACACGCCTGAAGAGCCTCTTCTACATGCCCTACAAGAATGTCCACTCTTTTCTGAGAGGAGAATTACCATTCCCAGAGATGAACTTCCTGACTGGTTATCCAATACCGGTGGCCAGGCCTGAAATGATATGTGTATGAACAACACTAAATAGACACAGCAAGCTGTGTGTGTGTGTGTGTGTGTGTGTGTGTGTGTGTAACAATAACAATTAAAGAAAAGGAGGCCATGAATTTGAGAGGAGGAGGGGTGCTGGGAGGGATTGGAGGGAGAAAGGTAAAGGTAAAATGGTATAATTACATTTTAATTTTAAACCTTTTTTAATCAAATGCCTAGTCTAGCAGTGATGGTACTAGGAGAGAATAATAAAATGAAATGTCTCTTTAGAGGAATCAATAAAATATATTAGAAACTAAATAAATGCATTAAGATCTAAGTCATATATTACTAAGAACAGATCTCAAAATGTGTAGTAGTGAATCAATTAAGTTACAGACTTATACACACATTTACATAAGACTGTAAATATACAAAGTGTTGCTACCTGTTGTTTGCAGGTCTTCACATAAGTAACAAAATATAATTAGTGATCTAATCATTCACACTAAATGTAAGACAGCCATTCCTCTGGGGATGAGGGGAACAGTGCAGAGGCTAAATAGAGAAAACTTTGAACTGCATCTCTTTGAAGGTTTTTTTTTTTTTTTTTTTTAGCTAAGTCAAACAATAACTATGTCAGTTCACCAGACCAATGGTGGCTATGTATTGATATAAATGCATAGTCAAATGGATATTTTCTCCAGAAAAAAAAAATTCCTACATAAGGGAAATATAATGAGAAAAATATCCCATACCAAAAGTCCATAAAAATAACAGGCATGCCAATAAATACATGAGTCTTATTTAGAGAAAATTTAAAAGTGCAGGGACTTGAGCAGAAAAGAAACATCACACTGTAGGATTTTAAAGAAATACCTTAAAACTGTCAATTCTCTACAGAGCTTTTAAGTAATTTCAGTTCTAATCAAACCTTCACTTGGATTTACTGGTGAGGGACAGAGACAGTTCTGTTCTTGTTCTGTATCAGAGCTGTTCCAACACTAATGGAGACAAGCTCCTCGGGATCTTGTTACAATGTAGATTCTAACCTAGTAACTCTCCACTGAGCCCCAGACTACCTTTCTAATGAGCTCCGATATACCATGCTACCAGCCTAAGAGACAGACAGTAGCAAAGGTCTGGAAAGTAAATGGAGGAGAAAAAAGGCAAGAAGTCTTGAGTGAGGACCATCAGCCCTGAGGGTAGGGAAAGCATGTAACAATGCTTCAGTAATTAAAACAGTCAAATGGGTTGGGGAGATGACTCAATAAGAAAGAGCACTGACTGTTCTTCCAGAAGATCTGGGTTCAATTCCTAGCACCATCATGGCAGCTCACAACTGTAACTCCAATTCCAGGGATCCAATGCCCTCTTCTGGCTTCCGAGGGCACTAGGCACTAACATAATATGCAGACAAAACATGTACATGTATAAAATAAATAATTTTTAATTTTAAAAAAATACTTAAAATGACAAGCAAGTAGACAGCTCATTTTAAATAATAGCAATGGACTGTACTTATTAAGTGTTTGACTGGCATCTGGGATGGGACTCCTGCTCCTCTTCTTTGCTTGTTTTGTTTTGCTTTTACGTTAAGATAGGGTCTCTCTCTATAGCACTGGCTGTCCTGGAACTCACTATGTAGACAATGCTGGCCTGAAACTCCAGCTGCTTCTGCCTCCCAAGTGCTGGGATTAAAGACATTTGCCACCATGCCCAGCATGTAACAATGCTTCAGTACACCACTTTTTAAGGGGGATATTGGTACAGCTTAGTAAGAAAACATTCAGATTGAAGAGCCTAGAAATTCTGACCACCAGAAACGGGTAGGGAGACTAGAAACATATGGTCAAAGAAAGTAAGACTAAGAAAAATGTTCAAATTACCTTATAATCTCTGAAGGCTCTAAGCAGTATGAGTTACACATATCAGACAAGTACCACTAGGCCAGAGTCCAGGGAGACAATTTTGAGTCCACAGACAAGAACCATTTTATAACTGAAGTTTCTTAACAATAAAATTGATTATTTCATTAGTTTCTCACTGTGGTGTTTTTTAATGAGATGTCACTCCGAAGTCTCAGGCATTAGGATACCTGTTCCTCAGTTGGTGGCTATTTAGGAACAATTAGAAGTGGCCTCACTGGGGGAAATATGTCACTGCAGAGGGGGCTTTGAGGCTTGAAAGACTTCCACCATTTCAAGCTAGCACTCTCCGCTTCCTGTTTGTGAGTCACAATGTAAGCTCTCGGCTGTTCCTGCCACCATGCCTGTGCTTGCCGCCCTGCTTGCCCACTAGGATGGTGATGAACACTTGTTTCATCTTGCATGATTCCTTGGAATAATAGTCCCCAAATAAACCCTTCCTTCTATAAGTTGCCTTAGTCGTGGTTTTTGGGTTTGTTTTTTTTGTTTGGTTGGTTGGTTTGTTGGTTTTTTTTTTTTTTTTTAATCACAGCAATAGAAAAGTGACTCATATACCCGTAACTAAGGATCTGCAAGAGGCTGACAGTCTGTGTCAGAGATCTCACAAATGAAATTTCTATAAGGGGAAGCCTACAGATGTTACGCATCTACCATCCTAAGAACAGAAGCAGTGTTTACTTCAGTTAGGCAAAGGGATCAATACTCATTATCATTTTCCAATGATACATTCAACAAACATTAAGCAACTAACATCAAATGACTTCCTTGCCCTTTATTAGGTTAAGCCAAATAAAATATACCTGCTATTCCATGCTGAGGCTCTAACTCAAGTAAAGTAAGTGTCACAAGCAGGGCCCATGTCCTGCTCAGGGTTTCACCCACAGAACTCATTTGCTAGAAGTGCAATGAATGCAGTCAACACTAGGAAACATTACAGAGAATCTAGGATCTAGGAACATAAAGTCCTTGGATGGTATGGGTTAACACCTGTAGAATCTGAATATGGATTGGAATGAGGGAGCATTACAATGGATGAGGGATTTTTAACGCAAATTCCCAGTGTAGGAATTTTAATCTACTAATATAATAATACTCAAAATCTGAATTATCCCTGCCTTCAAAGACACTCTGAAATGGTGATTGATTTGACCTGAAAACTCTAACCACATTGGAAATGTAACAATTCTATCCATTTACCTCCTAAAATTATTTTATTCATTTATCAACTATCTATGAAATATATTCTTGGGGAGAATAAATCAAAATGGACAAAAAGTAGACCCCTTCAAGCTCCTGTTTTACAGAAGAAACCTAAATGGAGCAATTTCAACAGAAGCTGATCTCATTCTTGCCTCTGTGGAGATTCCATTCGATCCAACCCTAAGCACAACAGTGCTTCTGCAAGTCAGTTTGTTTAACTGAAGCTAATACATCCACAGCAGAATGCTACATGTTTAAGCACTAGTACATCCTAAAAATAAAATCCTCCAAATCCACAACAGTGCTTAAAATCAACCTTTTTAAATAATAAAGATGCTGACAGCAGAAATACAGCATTGAGCACAAGAGGCAGAAACTTGGATAACCAACTGTGGTTTTGAAGAAAGGAAAAGTCTGAAAATCCTTATTTTAAAAATCACAGGTTTTAAAATAGTATGTGAGCATAGACAGCCTGAGACAGGAGTCTGTGACCAAGTCACAGACAACAGACAGACCCAGGACATACCGCCGCCCGTGACATACCGCAGTCTGAAGGCATCGGTGCTTCAGAAATAGAGAAGATAACAGATGTGTCAGAGCCTGTGAATAAGAATGGGTATCTTCCAATCAGAGAGCTTCCTTCCAATGGAATATCTGGGAGGTCCTCTATGGTCATCTTCTAGAAAACCACCTGTAATGGGGAAAGTGACAATCAGAATGCATTTCTACTTCACTAGTATGCAACTTAGATGACTGGCTTCAGTCACAAAAATTCTGACAGACTCCTATAACCTGACATTTCAATGTCTGAGAAAAGCTATTTAAAAACGATGTATCACTTCCCACACCCCTGCACCATCAGCAGCCCATGTACTGTCACAATGCAAGACTAGGGAAACATAAATTATAATAGTTTTTTTTTTTAATTAACTTCATGCTAAGAAATGAAAACCTTGTTACAAGGCTGAGCTAATCCAAATGGGCAGAAATAAAGAAGGGCACAGTGACCTCATAGCCTGACCTTAGTTAACTCTCATAAAGCAACACAGGTCCCACCATCCACCATTGGATTCCAGGCCTCTAGTTAGCATGTTGCTATTATTTTATGATATCCTAGAAAACATAATTGAAAATTAATCATTTCACTTTCACAAATGTAAGAGATGACTCAGATCATTCCACTTGGGGTCTCTTTACTTCATCTTTGACAGGAAGAAGTCTGTGACCTTAAAAGGTATCAACTCAAAATAGCCTTCTCCATTAGTTCTAAATGAGACCTGTTTTATACCCAGCCTATATCTCAGAAATAATGTAGAAAGCAGAGAAAATGCTAAATGAAGCTCAACTATAGAGCTAAAAGCTTAGCTTTTTTCATTCTGTTCTGAAATATTATGAATCATGTTTACTTTTAGATATACACAAGACCAAATGATTTTAGATTATATCAATACAATAAAAAAAAAAGTTAACTAGTAGCTTAATCTAGTAGGAAATATACCATAGTATGATTTTGCATGTGCTTTCTAACATTTGCATAATAAACATATGCTAGCTAGTTTTAAATCAACTTGAAAAAAGTAAGTCTTTTTTGAAGAGGAAGGACATTCAATTGAAAAAATACCCCTACTAGACCAGCCCATGGGAAAGCCTGTGCTACATTTTCTTGATTGATGAATGATGAGAGGGCCCAGCTCATGGTGGGCAGTGTTGTCCCTGGGCTGGTGGTCTTGGGTTCTATAAGAAAGCAGGCTGAGCAAGCCATGAAGAGCAAGCCAGTAAGCAGCACCCCTCCACACTTCTACATCAGCTCCTGCCTCCAGGTTCCTGCATGACTTCCCTGAATGATGGGCTTACAAACTACAAGATGAAATAATCCTTTCTTTGCCAAGTTGTTTTTGATCATGATGTTTTATCACAGCAACACAAACCCTAAGACACATCTTAACTAACTGGATCACCTTTACCAGCCCACTCAGCTCCAGGGAAACAGTCACTTAGAACTAACTGGTTTCCTTCCCTCTTAACTCAGACCATTTTCCTCTGGGAGCAGGAGCCAGCAGGAACAGTTCACTTTCTTATGGCTTAAAGACTATGCATTTATTTGTACAGGAAGGTTATTCGTTAAACAAACTAGCCTGGTTCTTATTATATTAAAGGGATACCAAGTGGGAGGGGGTGTGGGGAGGGGGAGCTAGTACTAAAATTACTTGCTACTCAATACTTGGAATCTTTTGACATTAACCTTGCCACATAAACAGGAACAACAAAAGATTAAACGGCAGTGCTGATCTTGGAAGATACACTAAGACAGCCTCTTTCTGCATATCACACTTCCCCCCATCTATGGGTTTCTACTTGCAGACCCGTTTGCCTGGAAATAAATCTGGTTAAATAGTCTCCACAGTTAGTAGGACACTCTTTAGAGCCAAAAACCAAAACAAAACTTAATAAATCTCCATTATGGTTACCATACAAAAGGCCCTGTTCCAGATGCTTCAGAGATTACAAAAACAAATGACTGATAGGCTGTGGGTGTTGGGTAGTTTATATTTAAGAAAAAGAAATAGCATTGATGAGCACAGGTTTTGAAATGGAAGAAGATGCATTCCCACCAGGAAGCTCTGCTTGGAAGCTTCAAAGAATCAGAGCATATCCTGAGCTGAGCCTCAGAAGAAACAAACAAAAAACAAAAATTGTCTGCTGTAGGGTATGTAGCTGGAAAAGCGGGCAGATATAAGGCTAATTCTGTTTGGGGTTTATGTGGTTTTCTGGTTGGTTGGTTGGCTGGTTGGTTGGTTGGTTGGTTGGTTGGATGCCTGGTTTTCTGGTTGGTTGGTTGGTTGGTTGGCTGGTTAGTTTGTTTTTTGTTTGTTTGTTTGTTTAGTTAGTTGGTTTGCTGGTTGGTTGGTTGGTTTGTGTTTTTGTTTGTTTGTTTGGTTGGTTGGTTTTTGTTTTGTGTTGTTTTGTTTTTTTGTTTGAGGGTTTTTTGAAGGGGAGGTAGTTACTCTCTTTTCAACTGAAAAAGCAAATAAACAAAACCATTTGATTCCATAAAGCACCAGGGAACTGGCACATCAAGAGAGAAGAAGCATGCTTCGAGTAGTGTTTTGGGAACACTACTTCACTGTAGCCACACTTCTGGGACTCAGACATGTTTTCTACATGCTTAATTTGTCAGCAAAGTGATGAAACAAAATTGCTTACTGTGATCCCAAGAGTACCCTTCACTTCTTGCAGATTGTCAAGACCCTTAGAGATTAGAACTTCATCTGGGATTGGGGAAAGAGCGCAGGAAGTAAACCTGAGCAAGTGTCAAGAGAGTTCTGACACTACTCACACACACACAAAACCCTCATAACCCACATTAAAGCAGGGTGGACACAGTGAACCACCAGTAATAACAACACTCGGGAGGTAAAAACAAAAATTCTCCAAGCCAGGCTGGTTTCCTAGACCAGACAAATCAAAATCTCAGGGTTCAGCAAGGGAACCCCTCGGTGAGTAGTCTTGGTAAATATAGTAGAAAAGTACGGAGGAAGACAGCTGACATCAACCTCTAGCCTGGACATGCACGTGTGGACATGCACACGTGTAATAATAACAGAACTACATCTTACACAACTGTCAACTACCACAAGAACAAAACTAGCATCTTGTACACACCTAATAAACATTGAAATTCCAGATCCAAAGTAGAGAGATAATTCACATAAGACACGGAATCCCAAGGCCAGAGAAGCTACAGTATCATGTAACCTGCTTAAGGAATATTCCTTGCATCTTTGCATCTTCCTGGCATTCTTCCTGGTCCCATTTCTTTACCTCATTGGAAGGAGAAAAGAAAACCTCTTTCATTTCACCACAAACTACACACTACACAAACTTTCACGTGCTCTGAGAAGGCTTCCCAGAAGCAATGTGTAAGTCTAAAGGGCTACAGCACCTGGAGCCGTGATCAAGTTTAGAGATATACTAACCTGAGGTGAGTAGGTATTTTTTCCAAAGTCTCTTAAGGCTAACTGGTGAGAGCTGTTTTGAGAGAAGCCATCCCTGATTAGCCGGGTATAACCACTTCTACTAGTTTCTTCTACTAGTTTAGTTGAGAACTAAATTCTCCAGACTTTCAGGCCTATGGGAATCCTATCTTAATCCATTAACTCAAACCACTTCTGAGTAAAAGCATATGATCTTGTCTCCAACAACTCACGCTTTTCCTGACCCTGCTTTGACAATGAGAAATGACAACCAACTTCTGCAGAGAGGTATGGGGGTGTAGGGCCTCCAAAGAGAACCAACTGAAGCAAAGAAAACATTTATTTCTGTGAAGCTGGGGACTGGCCCCAAAGCCTCACATATATCAGGCAAGTGCTCTACTACTGAGATACACCGCAGCCTTTCCCTCAAATGTGCTTGAGATACGGCTCAAGAGCTGCATACTGGAATTTCTTGACTAACAAGGAAATCCAAGTTGTGTCCACACTTGTAAGAATCACAGTCATTTTATGCAGTTTTCCATAGCAGTGGGTCGTGCTATTTATTTTCATGAAATTCCAAAATATGACTAAGTATTTATATTTTACAAACCCAACTTCAATGATCCTTCTATTTGCTACCTGTAAAATATCTGTTCTCTCACCACATGTATGTTGCAACTATGTGAGCCTTTATTTTCATGAGATTTCAAAATAAACCCAAGCAAATAAGCATGTAAAAGCATGGACCCAGAGACCCTTTTATTTGCTACAAACAAATTACTAGAAAAGCAGCCTTGAGTCCTACACAGACTATCAGACACCTGCCCTCAAGGAGTTCCATCAAGAATCCAATAAACATTGTTTCTCATTAAGTCCTAAGCTGTGCATTCCAAAGATAAGAGTTGTGCACTTGCCCTCCTGTAGATACTAGCCCAGGGCTAGGTTGCTACCAGAAAGCACAAATACCGTACAATTAGTATTCTGACTGACAAGAGCTGGGTGCAATGAAGACAATGAGATAAGACAGTGTAGGATTTCTGGGCCCTAATAATTAGGGGCTGGATGACCACCTAGGACATGTGGCTAGCTACATGTAGCTTTTAAATCTTCAGTTGGTCTAGCTCAGAGTTTCTTAAAACTGTGGGCTGGAGAGGGGGTGTCACACAAATATGAAGTGTCACACACAAAAAAATGGCAATCTGAAATAATTCAGGTTTCCAAATGCACAGTCACCTAAAAATAACACAAACTCAAATATATACTGTATCTGAGGTGTTTCAGACAGTGCTTACAGCGTTACCGTGGGACCTCCCTGCAGCCTTGATGCTGAACACACAGTGTTCACTGCACTTGTGGACGTGCCATTCGGTGCCATCTGACACTGCCTGAATCACCTCCACCCAGATGCAAGACCAGGTGTGTGTCATGGGTTGCAGTGTTTCTACAAAGCATTCTGCTCTTACAGAAACATAATACTTTAATTACAGAAAATAAAGACTTTTAGTAAGTTCCCATTGTCATTCCTCAGCATGTAAGCATCAAATTAGCATATTTTAGAATTAGATTTTGTTCCAATGTTGATTTCACTAATTGCTGTTTGTGTTCTAAATTTAAAAAAGAAAGAAAAAAAGACAAAATCACTAGCTGGGCACACGCCTTTAGTCCCAGTACTTGGAAGACAGAGGCAAGCAGATCTCAATGTGTTCAAAAATTAGCCTGGTCTACATAGTAAGTTCCAGGACAGCCAGAGCTACACAGTGAGACCTTGTCTGTTAAATAAATAAATAAATAAATAAATAAATTTTTGAAAAATTAAAAATTCATTGACACTAAAGAGATGGTTCAGCAGTTAGGCACACTGCCTACCAGGTTGGGTTCCCACCACCCACATGGCAACTCCAGTTCCAGGGGATCCAACACCCTCGTCTAAACTCTGCAAGTACCAGGCACACACATACATGCAGGCAAAACACTCATGCATGTAAATTAAAAGTAAATTTTTTTAAAACTCAACAATTAATTCTGATTTGGATTAGAACAGAATTTCAAACAACTTCTGAAGGGATCCTAAATACACATGTATTTATTTGTGTATATTTATAATATTTTCTATAATAATTTCTATTTAAATTATTATGTGTAGCTCTGGCTGTCCTGGAACTTACTATGTAGACCAGGCTAATTTTTGAACACATTGAGATCTGCTTGCCCCTGTCTTCCAAGTACTGGGACTAAAGGCGTGTGCCCAGCTAGTGATTTTGAATTTTTTTTTAAATTATTTCTATTTAATATTCATATAAAACAGCACTGTCAGCACTACAGATCACTTCTACAAAATGTTGAAGATGTTCCATATCCTGGAGTTACAAAGGTTCGTCCAACTTACATATAAAAATTAATGACAAGCAAATCATCTCTTCAGCATGCAAAGTTGTTTTCATCTTTAAATAACAAAATCATATGTATACCTTTGTTCCAAGATAGATATATGATTTATTGTCAATAAATGTTTGTATACCTATTTTATATACCTGAGACTGTGTAATATGCCCTGGTTTAGCTCTATCTGAATGTTCAAAGCATCAATTTGCATGTGGCTAACCAGAAGGACATTTCACCTATGGACATTTCCCTGACCATCGCTGGAGGAAAACAGTTCAGCTCACTCCTCACAGAACAAACAACTTACAGATGCCTGAAACGAGAAAGTCTGATGTGCCAAGCAAACTTGCAGCAGCATAATTATAAATAATTAAGAGAACAGTCAGACTAAAAGCAACCAGATGCTTAAGGGGTTTTAGCAGAGAGACAGTGAAGTCGATTCTGTCAGCTCAAGCTCACAAATATATACTTCAAACCTTCGACTGTTATAAGCAAAACGATACCACTATAATCATCGCTTTTTAAAAGGCCTCGCTGTTGGGCTTGTATCTGAGAAATAGGAGAGTGGAAATAGATCCAAGGAACAGTACACCGTGTACTAAATCGACAAAAAAAGATATAAACACTTTGGTTGTGTCAAGAATCAACCTTTGAGCCTAAACAGTATCTAACAAACGAAAGCATTACCAAAAAATGCATCATATTTATGTTAAAGGAAACCAGGAAGGTTTCGCATCGGCAAAATGTAAAGCTGGAATCCGGCCATTTCCAAATCTCTGCTTTCCCTCCAGTCTCTGCGTCCTATGCCACCTGCTCTTCTGCCACATAGTCAACTTAAACTGTGCAGCCGACTCACTGACAAAGGTCAAAGCCAAGAGTCAACTGCAACCAAGTATTTGACGAATGTCTCCACTGAGAAACACACTTAAGGAGAATTTCAAATGCACTGTTTTCACCCTATGCTAGTGCTACAAAGTACCCCAGTGTAGCCTGGAGCCGACACCAAGCTCCTATCCCACCACAAGAACATTCTGATACACCTCAAAACATGGTCTCAGAGCCGACTTGGAATCCCAAAGGCCTACCCGGCCTCTGGATGAAGTGAACCACCTCACACACACAGCTAAGAACCGGTTCATCCAATCCTTGCGGTTCCGCACGGGACAGGTCTCACCCAGCTCACACCCTCCTGCAACTTCTCAAAGCGAATTAGTATGAAGGAATCTCAGAGCAGCAAGGGGAGGCGAAGGCAGTTCAGTTTTGAACACGAGTGGCCACGGGTTTCTTAATGCTCTAAGTCAGAACGGGATGCGAGTGAGAACCTGAAGAGGCTGGCGTATGGAAACCCACCAGGTGCACAGCCCCGGCGCGTGGGAGATACTCCGGGCATCCGGAAACGCGGGCCTCAGCCGGGCACCCATCTCAGCCGGAGAGCAAATGACACAAGCATCCACTTCCCCGCCCGCCCGGCCAGGTCCTGGGAGGCCTCCGGGACCCCGGTGCGGCCCGCACCGACACCCGCCTTGCGGCCCGGCCTCCCGGCCTCCCGGTCCCGCCGCCCCCAGGGTCCCGCCACCTGCCTGCTCCGGGTCCCTGCGGAGCGCCGGCTGCGGACGCGGGGCGCAGAGGCAAGGCGCAGGGACGCGCTCCTGCCCTCCCGCAGGGGTCCCGTGGCCGCCGGGGAGCCTCCAGCAGGGCAGCAGCAACTCGCCGCCGTCCACGCCGCGCGCGCCGGAACCGGGCCCCACGCGGGTCGGCGCGCGCGCAGTGCAGCCACCCGGGCTGCGCGCAGGCCTCGGCCCTCGGCTCTCGGCCCCGCGCACGCGCCTGCGCTTGCTCGCCTCCCCGCTGGCGCCCCTGTGCCCCTCGACAGGAGGAAGGTCTGCGGCGGCTGCACCTGCTGTCCCCAAGCTCACGGTGTCTGGTGGCCTTTCCCGGGGCCCCTGCCGTGCCGTGCACAAGTGGGGATCTGTCCAGCGCAGCACAACCAGGCTCTAAAAGGAACCGTGGCTAGCCAGGACAGTGATTTGGGGCTGCAGCCGGCATTCCCTCCTCTTACAAGGTCTTAGTTGGCCCTATTTGGCCACCCCTTGCTTCATAGCATTCTGGGCTGGAAGAGCTCCCACCTACAGCATCTGGTAGGCAAAGGCCACATCTTACCTTTTTAAATAGTGTGGCCATGCATGGCTTAGGGTAAGATCCATCAGTCAATTATCTGTTTCCAGGTCCTGCTGTGAAAAACCCTTCTCAATACCCAGCTGAGCAATTAAAAAGGAAGTGTGCCAGCCAAGGGAAGAAATGAATAGTCACAGCCCGCACTTCTGGTCCTTAGTGTCTGCTTCCTCTTTGCTTACCTTCTACTTTCCACCTCATCTGTCTTCCCATAACCAGAAAGAAGTGAATCTGACCCCTAGCAGATGTGGGCGCTGACATTCTAGTTCTTTCCCACGCTGCAGAAAGGCATCGATCTTTAATGGAGACCAAAAATGATCCACGAGTTTGTAAACTTGAGTTAAGAGTGTCACACTACAGCCATGCTCTGGGGGACCTCAAAACTATGACCCTGTTGGTGTTTCTTCCCTATCGTGTGGTAACTAACTTGTTGAGAGAACATGTGAATGGATGTCCATCAGTGTCCCTGCCAGCCCGGAGGTAAGTGCACACCACACCCCAGAGTGCCTTTTTCCAATTAAAACTATTGCCTCTAGAGGCTAGGAAAACAAACACAAAGACTTTCTCATTGCTTGAGTCCTCACAATGTTCTCCCACCAAGTGCCTCTAGCTGGGCACTCCTAAGAAGGGACTCGATAACTCTTAAGGTAGCTTAGACTAGCCTTTTGCAAAACATCCTTCCTTGAGAGCCAACAATTCAGGGTTGTTTCTGCCATGGGAACTCAAAAAACATCTAAGTTCAGTTCAAGATAGAACGATGAGCATTCTCTGTCTCCCAGGCTGCTCATCGATGGCATGGCCACAACCCTACTCACCAGCTTGTTGAAGGACTCCTCGGCGTACATCCTGGCTTGTCTTTAGACCTCTTAAATGTGATACTCAGAACGGAACAGTGACCTGGTGAGTACCGAGGAGAGCCTACCACCTCTGCCTACCTTTGAGCTTCTACTAACACAACCCAAGATAGCAAAGGAGTTGTTTGAGGCGGTCAGACCACAATGGAGAACTGGGTGGGGCATGGGGCCAACTAAAACTCAGGGTGCTTATGCAGTATTAAATTCCACCATCCCACACCCCTGGGCAGCTGCCAGGTTCTCTCTCCCTGTGGACTCTGTCTTCATGCCCTCTTGAGGATGGTAATGTAACACAGATTCTTATCCCTCCCTTGGAGGACTCCACCCCCCTTTCCCTGTTTTTATCACACCCAATTCTTGCCTAACCCACCCACCTCCTCCGCTGGCTAAAAGAGAGAGCAATTTGCCTTTAGTTGGCTCTAAGTGCCTTTAAATGAATCCTGTTGCCATTGAAAGACGGAAACTCATACAGATCTGTTGTAACAGGCTACTGGTGACATTTCCGAGCTACACAGTTTACTTTTATTGCTTTTTTAAAAAGTATCTGCCAAGATACCACTATTAGTAGGTGATAGGGTGTGGCAAGCTGAGTGGATCTAAGCTATAATGAAGATCTCTGTTAGAACCAGCCAGACTACTGGATCTTCCTGCTACACCCAACACTCACAGTACACAGGCAAATTCCAAGGACAAGTCACCAGGGAGAGTCTGCCACTCACTTAGTTGCCTTTACTCCAAAACCTGAAACAACTACTCAGCCATCAGGAACACAGGCCCTTATTGCTGTACTATTCCTGGCACTCGTGGCACGCGCACACACACACACACACACACATATCACACAAATTTTGCAGCTAGGTCTTGCCAATTAATAACAAGGAAAAGGAACAATTATATGGGGCCAAAATTTGGAGCTAGAACTAACATTGGAACAGCTAGGCACATGGAATATGATCCATCACAGGTGCTGAGCAGAATGTCACAATGAAACAAAGTGCCAAGAGGGGACGGCATCCATCAGTGGTCAGTACCACAGAGAGAAGAAGTGTGACCAACTGTCCACTAAACAGAATGCTACCGTAATAAAATTTGTCTTCACCACAAATTAAGTGGAACAGAAGATTTACACTAAGTATGATCTGAAAGTCTCTCAAGACAATGTTTGGCATCGCCTACATAAAATATCCTTGTAGCCATTAGGGAGGGCCCAGAGATGCCTGAATGACGAGCAGGGATCGCTCAGACATTCAGACACTGTTCTTCCTCGCTCCACGCATTGGGTGGGGTATCATTCAGAGAGAAGGAGAGATTCACTTTCCCAAAGTGAGTACATGAGATACAGTCTTCTGGGAGAGCCAGGCGGGAACCAGCAGGGATGCTTACAGTGCTTAGCCGAACTCACAAAGTCTTCCTCTCTACTGTATCCACAGGTGACGGGACTCTCTGCCTGGAACACCCAAAAGAAATCAGCACATTGTTAGAAGGGATTAGTTCAGCAAGGTTGCCAAATACAAGATCAGTTCATAAACGCCAATAGTCTACATCAGCAAATAAGCGGGAAGCAGACAGGGAGACACTACATACAGCATCTGGGGATTAACTTAACAACTCTTCAGAACTTTATGGAGAAGCTCTTAAAACTCTATTGAAGGACATAAAAAAAAAGACTGAACAGATGAAGAAATATGCCATGGACAGGGTGGCTTTGCACTGTAAAAATGTCAACCTGATCACTAGATTCAAATGTTTTGTATAACTAAAATTTTAAGGTGCTCAATAAATATAAAATATGTGAGGACAAATGTAACTTTAAATAGGGCAATTCAAACGAAAAAAAAGGGACTTGCTATACTAGAGATTATGTCCTTTACTGTATCATAATACAAATAACTGGATGCTGCTCTAGGAAATAAAAAGAAAAATTACCTAGAATGTAGGCTCTCAAGTCCTTGGTATACATAAAAGTGGTACCACAGGCCAATGGTTTAAAAGAAATGAATTATTTATAGGACAATGTTGGTCAAACAGGCTTATTTAATAATGAAAACAAAACAATCATGTGCCAAGTCCAAAGAGGAAGTCTGTGGAACATACAAAGGGAAAAGAAGGTGTGGGAGATGCCGTAAACTACTGCAAGAAAGTATTCCCAATGCACAACTAAAGCGCTGGCATAGCTCTCAGGGCGACAAGTGGGCTTGACATGCTGAAGGGCCTGGGTCAGCGACAGAGATGGTGGAGGAAATACCATAGAACAACTTCATCTGTTCCTATCAGGAACTAAACAAAGAAACATACAAATTGTAAATCCTTACAAAATTCTTCCACTGAGTGGCCATAATTGAACATCTCCAATAAAAAGAAGTAGAGAGACAGCTCAGCAGTTAAGAGTGCAATTGTGCTTTTGCAGAGGACCTGAGTTTGGACCCTGCACCCACCAAAGACCAGCTTACAGCTGCCTATAACGCTAGCTCCATCAGATCCGATGCCCTCTTCTGGCCGTGGTGGGTACTGCACCATGCATATACCCAAGTGCTATACACAAACATACATTTTTTAAAAGAAAAATGTAAAGATATGATAAATTGAAAGAAGCTATGTGAAATGTATGAACATAGCTAAGAATTAGTATCTAAAACAACAAAAATCAGTTAAAAACTAATAGAAAACTGAGGAAAGGGTAACAGTAGACAGTTTATGGGGATGTGTCTTCGTTTCCTTCCCTGTTGTGTGATAAAATACTTTGACAACTTAAGAGGGAAAGGAGTTAATTTTAGCTCACAATTCAAAGATACAGTCCATCAACCCAGGGAAGTGAAGGCACCAGAGCGTGAAGCAGCTAGCCACATCACATCCACAGTCAGGAAGCAGAGATGAATGCTGGAACTCAGCTCACTTTCTCTGTTTTAGAATCTACGGCCTGGAGAATGGCTCCGCCCACAGTCAGGTGGGTTCTCCCACATCAAATAACATAATCAAGATAGGCATGCCCTGTAGGCATCCTGTAGGCATGCCCAGAGGCCTAGCCAAGCAATTCTAGATGCTATCGATAGAAAATTAACACAGTGTGCTGGCTACTTTTATGTCAATCAATCTGACACATGTTAGAATCATCAAGAAGGAGGGAACTCAGCTGAGAAAATGTCTCCCGAAGATTGGGCTGTAGGCAAGCCTGGAGAACATTTTCTTAAACTGGTGATTTATGTGGGAGGGGCCCAAACCATCTTGTCAGTTCCAACCTCCACTTCTGGTACTAGGCTCTATAAGAAAGGAGGCTGAGCAAATGAGGAGGAGCAAGCCAGTAAACAGCACCCTTCCATGGCCTCTGCATCAGTTCCTGCCTCCTGGTTCCCGCCCGGCTTGAGTTCCTGCCCTCATTATTTTTTATGATGAACTGTGATGTGGAAGTGTGAGTAAAATTAACGATTTCCTCCCCAAGCTACTTTTCATTCTGGTATCATCACAACAACAATAACCCCAAGAAACACAGACTCTCCAGTCTGTGCAAAGGAAAGCCCAGAATGGTGAGCAAGCAGTGAGATGGGCAAGAAATAAAAACAAATGTCTAGGAAATGGGTGGACTTAGAATGTACAATATTAAGCAAAGTCATCCTGTCTCAGAAAGAAAAAAAAACAAATACATGTTCTCTCTCACATGTGGGTTCTAGCCTACAGTGTATGCATGTATGTATGTAAACAAGTGTACTGTGGGCATAGTACATGTAAAAAGAAGGGTGCCCAAGAAAGGATAATATCAGGCCACGAGGAAGGATTGAATGCAATCGTGAAACATGATACAAATCTAATTGTTTTTTCTAGTTTTAACTCTTGTGTTTCCTCAATGTGTGTGTGTGTGTGTGTGTGTGTGTGTGTGTGGTGTGTGTGTTGGATTCATGCACAAAAATATAATTGAAAGTTAAAGTATAAAAGGTATGTGTATAGATAGGCTTTTTCCTGTCAGAGGCAAAAAGAGGCAAAGATAATCCCAAATGCTGGCAAGGGAATGGAAACGTCCTGCACTACTGACCAGTATTTAATACAATGCTCCATTCTGTAGCATAGTCGAGCAGAGATACTTTGTGGCTCAGCGAGCGCCATCCTATGTATACTTCAGAGAAACCCTACAGCAGTCCTGTAAGCACTTCTTCATGGGGTTCCAGGAAACCAGTCTTTCACCTTCCCCCCACTCCCCCCCCCAACACACACACACACACACGTACAAACACTGCATTTCTTACACCAGTTACTTAAGTTTTTAGCCACCAAGGTGCTTCTAGAAACATCTCTGACACACATAAATAGCATCAAGCTACTTCCCATGAAAATTTTAGTTCAATGATCCCCTCTCTACCATTGAAACTGGCGTTAACAAAATCTCTTTATATTATATATCTATCATTTTACAGAAAAGGAAAAGCATGAAGAAATATCATTAAAAAAAAAAACATTCAATCAAACAAATTTATATTTAGGAACTTCTACAGAACAAAGAACTCATTTCTACAACCAGCAAAAGAGCTCAGAGAAACTGCCACAGACCAGAACAGTTCAGAGCCCTATCCATAGACTACAGTGTGCAGATCTTGTTTGGATTCAAACAAATATATATTAAAAAGAAATTCTTGAGCTAGGCATATGCCTCATGTCTATAGTCATAGCACCAGGGAGGAGGAGAGATTCTATGAGTTTCAAGTCAGCCTGGGCTACATAATGACTCCCTCCTCAACCCGTACTACAATGTGAGAGACCCAGGTTTAAAAAAAAAAAATGGAAGAAAAGAATATTCATAGGACCGCTAGAGGAAATTTAACCCAAAGTGGATATTAAATTATATCAAAATTTTTATTAATTCTGTTATCTATGATCATGACATTGCAGTTATATTTTATTTAAAAAGTCTTTATTAAACAGTCATGAGGAATAGGATAAACTGTCTCCTGCCTGAGATTGCTTTAAGGTGTTCACTAGTAATAAATGTATGGTAGGGAAGAGAGATGAACAATACTGATCATAATTATAATACAGGAATAATTAATGCTGAATGATGACTGAGTGGGTCCTCCTTTCTTCTTTTGCATGAACTCAGAAATTCTTCTATACTAAAAATGTTTTGCTTTGTTTTTTCATTTTGTTTCCAAGGAGCTCTAAGAGAGCAGGAATTTAGACCTCTGTCACTGCTATATCACAAATACCCCAAACAGTCTCTGGAATAGACCAAATTCAGGAAATAAGAGCTGATGGAAGGAACCAGGCTCTTCACCCCAATCAACATAGATGTTCCATCCAAAGCAGTGGTTTCTCAAACCTTCCTAACGCTGTGACTCTTTAACACAGTTCCTCATGTGGTGACCCCCAACCATAAAATTATTTTTGGTGCTACTTCATAACTGTCATTTTGCTACTGTTATGATCCTAATGTAAGTATCTGATATGCAGGATATCTGATTGCAACCCCTGTGAAAGGATCATTCAGCCCACAGGGCCACGATCCACAGACTGAGAATCACTGATCCAAGGCCTTTAGAAGCTTTGATGGATGCCTTCCTTTCGTGTGCATGCTTGACAGTACAAGAGCCTCCTGTATCACCAAAGCTGTCTTTTCATCAGTTACTTACAAACCAGTGCAGTTTCACCCTAGATCATGATAAACCATCATGGCGTTAATAACATTGAGTTGAGAATATCAGGACAGGCCCCTCCCCCACAGGAGCTGCCCCAGGTTTGCACCTGTCAACCAGCATCCAATGAGTCACCTAACCAAAGAAAGCCATGGACAGACCAATGAGCTGGTTCCAAGTCACGAGAAAGTCTCCTTTGTAACAAAAACAGCACCGAGAATGAGAGCGATTCGGGCATCTCTCATCCAGGCATATTTGAGACTGTGGGGAATAGTCACGAGAAAAAGAGATGTGAACTGCTTTTTTAGATTCATGTGGAGTTCAACACAAGAGTAAGAAGTTCTTATAGTCTGTGCTTTTAAAGGCCCACAAAAATATAGCATGCAATAAATTTTTCATAATCAAGATAACCAGAGCCTTAAGGCCTTGGATAGCACTTAGAAAAGCAACCAAATTATACCTGGGTCCAACAAATTACTAGAAATATGTTTAGGGCCTCCTACTCTGAGGGCAGCAGGGTGGACACTGTGACCAGGTATAACTTAGATTGCTCAAGTTTTCCAGTAAAGAAGAAAGACTGCCATAAACATAGGCCACTGTGGGCAGCCTGAACAGAACCCCAGAATCATTTCACACCAGCTCCGCAATTCTCATCTTTCTTCTTAACATCCCTGAACCTCAGTTTGCTCCTTCATAAAATAAGTGGTCCCTGCCTCCTGATATGGTTCACTAGGCACAGGCTTGACTCAAAATTATGTTCATTAATGCGCGATCATCCAAAGACATAACCAATGGACAAGAAAGCCAGGCACCTACCAAAGAAATGAGCTAGCTCTCAGGGTTTTCCAAGGAGAGACTTTTCACACTGTAGACTGATGTGGTCAGGAAAGGCTTCCAACAGAGACATCCTGAGCTCATAGGGAGCGTGACAAGATGTAGTTAAGCAAATGCGGAGCTAGCTGTCCTCGGAGCTTTGTATGGGCTCTGGGTTGTCGTCTTTCTATGCCTTTAGACCTGTATGCATTAAATACCATTCAGGTTTCAATCCTTCAGTTGGAGAAATCCAGGTACAGAATGGGCTTGCTACATTTTTCCACTCATGATCCCTTTCACCTCCACATTCAATTAGACAACCCATGTGGAGTCCTGGGCCCAGTTTTTAAAAAATTGATCAGGAAGGAGTCAGGCAACTCACCCAAGAGCAGAACCAGGATTTGAAACCTGGACCACTTTGATGCAGAGGTTAAACTTTTTTCGAAGATTTGTTTTTATTTTATGTATATGAGTGCTTTGTCTGCATGTATGTATCTGAACTTTGTGTGTGCAGAAGTCAGAATAGCACTGAATCCCCTGGGATTGGAGTTATAGATGATTGTGAGCCACTATGTGGGTACTAGGAACTAAATTCTGATCCTCTCCAAGAACAGCAAGTGCTGAGGTCTCTCTCCAGCCCCCAGAGATTGAACTCATAAACATGATGTTTTTAGGAGAGAAAGCTTGACGACAGGAACAAATGTTCCAAATGTATTTAAATTACAGAAGAGTCCTGGTCCATTCTGGCTACTTTAGAGACAAATGCAGACTGTAGGCTTATACACTAGAGATTTGTCTCAGGCATGGAGGCTGGCAAGCCAAAGACAGCATCAACAGATTCTGAGTCTGGCAAGGACCTTCTTCCTAGTTTATAGGTGGGCGTCTTCCTTATCTTGCCATTACCTGATGGAAACGGAAGTGAGCTTTCTTACAAACACACTAAATGCTAAAGCTGTCACCCCTAAGAACTCTCACCTGTGGATTATATTTTAACACCAAAATGTGTGGGGGAATCCCAACACTCAAGCCAGAACAGTCTAGCTGGAGCAGCCTAACAGTGAGAAACTATGAGGTGAACTAGAAAGATAAGTTAGGGCTAGAATGGCCTCAAATGTCACATTAACAGCCTGAGACACTGTCCCATAGGGTCACAGAAAAGTCACCATGTGTCTCCAGTGAAGGAAATAGTGGGGACTTTGTCAGCTCTGTCCTGTCCTTCTCTCTGCCTCCTGTACCTGTTATACACTATAAAGAAAAGGCAACAACTGTTACAAGCACCCCAAGAAATCTAAGCATTTTGAAGTAAAATTTAGCAACTGAAAATAAAAGTTGCATCAACAGTGAGAAAATGATAGCTCCACATCAACCTCTCACAAAAGTTAGTTATCAACTTAGCATGGAAATAAAATCAAAGTCGTACAACTTCCAGAGGATGCCAGGGAAAATCTAGGTAACAGTGGATAATAACAATGATAACTTTTTAGAAACAATATCAAAGGCACAAGCCATCACACACACACACACATGCACACACACACACACACACCACACACACAAACAATTAAGAAAATTGTAAAGGCTATATTAAGACAGTGAAAACACAAGCCAAAAACCAGGAAAAATCTTTGCAAAGTATATATCTGATGTTATCCAAAAGAACTCAACAGTAAGAAAATACAAATTCCTTAAATGAGCAAATGATCTGAACAGACACCTCACCGAAGAAGAAACGTGAATGGCTAATCAGTATATGAGCAGACATCAGAAGTCATTAGGAGCTGAAAATGGGAATGAGAGCCCGCTATACATCTATTAGAAGGACTAACAAAGCACTAACAAAGGCTGATGAATATGGAACATGGAAAACCCTCATTCATTACTTGAGGAGGCAGCAAAATGGTTCTCACGCTTCACAATATGGGCTGGCAGTTTCTTACAGTCTGACGCTATGGGCCGGTAACCATGCTCCTAGGCATTTGCCCAAGTGATTTAAAAATATATTCACATAGTCACACACACAACTAAAACCAAATGTTGGAGCAACTAAGGCATCCTCTGCCTTTAGTAGCTGAGTGGATAAACTGTGGGAAAACACAATATTTAGCAACAGTAAGTGATTGGCTCTCGGGCAACAAAAAGACAAGGAAGAGTTAACTTAAGTGAATAGAGAAGTCAACCTGACTATAGTGCGTGTCTTCATCCAGTTAGCGCTGACAGTAGTGAGGGTAACTCCCTTCTAACTGGCATCCTAGGAAAGGTGACGCTATGATAAAAATACATGTGCAGTAGTTATCAGGACTAGGGTAGGGAGGTTGGATGAGCGGAGCACAGGGGATTCGAGGAACAAGAACACCATCCTGATACTGTAACGTTGAGGACATTATGCATTTGTTAAAAACCAGATGACTTACATCGTGACGGGTTAATCGTAAATGATGAGCCTTCTTTAATAATAATGAATCAATAATTTCAACAACTACAAAATGGAAGAATAGACTGAGCTGGAATCCCAACACTCTGCCCAGGTTCAGAGCACCCTCCTTACTTCCTGATCATGTAGCGTATCTTAAAAAAAGAAAGAAAGAAAGAGAGAGGAGAGAGAGAGAGAGAAAGAGAGAGAGAGAGAGAGAGAGAGAGAGAGAGAGAGAGAGAGAGAGAGAGAGAAAGAGATGTATTTCTTTGACACGTGTCTACATGGCCAGGCAGTGTGTGCATTCGAGTAGGATGGCCCATTTTCATTTGTCTGAGATTGTCCTGTGTGCTCTGGGTTTTCCACCTCTGCCTTTACAGAAATGAGTTTCAGTGGCGGTCTGAGGAGACACATTTCTTTTATCGTAGGACTTACCCAAATCATGTGACTGTCTTCTTAATGTCAGAATGTTCAGTTCCTCATGAGCCTTCCTCAGCAGAGCACAAATTGCTTAGTGTGTTAGTTGGGGGTGTATGGAAATGGGTGTTTTCATAATGGGCTCCCTCAGGCCCTAGGTAGATTCCCGTTCCAGAAAGCCACGGTGGTAATGGCAGGCTTTGGCTTGCCTCCCTTTGGTGGAGTCCCCTTTGAGTGCCCTAGCCTGCCAGATCACCAGGGCAACCAATGCTAACAATGGCATGTCCTGGAGCCCTGGATACAAGATTTAAAGGGCCAGGCGCTAATTAGGACCCTTAACCTAATGCTTAGCCAAAGCAGCATAAAGACAGGGGAAACCCTTCATTTCACAACAGGGAAGAAGCTCGGGTGCTTTAACAGACCCTTTCAAAGTGACTGTCAGGTTACTAAAGAGATCAATCACTCTGAATTCCCACTCAGGCCTCCCTCCACAGCAGCTTTTCTGAATCTGTCTGAAACCTCTTCAGGTGTGTTCACAAGACAACGCTTCATGGAATTTCTTACTTGGAACTCAGGCTGCAGCCATCCAGTTAAGTACCTGAGTACCTTCGGTTATATGTGGTTGCTATCAGGGCCCACCTTTAAAAAAAAAAAAAAGAAAAAAACAACCATTTTTGCCCAAATTGTCACATCACCCAAAACTTAAGCTATTAATCCTTTGATTAATAAGAGACAAAGGGCACCCCAGTGTTTTGAAGCTGTGCCCTCTGCTGTGCTCTGAGGAACAGGGCAGGGAAATGGACATCACTGACTCTCCATTGAGAGGCCACACTCATGCTCGGAATGACATCACTCCCATGTCAGGCCCAGAGTTCTCAAGTTGTGGCAAGTCTCTGGAAAGATAAACTTTCAGATGGAAATCACCTGTAGTGACATTTCCTAGTGCAGGTACTATAAAGGTAAACATGACACACCACACAGTTCGTGGCTCTGCAGGCTTAACTGTAAGCCTTTTTGACCCAACTGTCACTATGTGGTGTCTAGAAGGATGTCACTGAGTCCCTTTCTCCCCTCCCACCTCCCCACCACTCCGTCAAAAGAAACCTCTTCCAGTTGTCAGGACGATATGTCAATTTTTAAACTAAGGTGTTCAGTTAAAAAAAAAAGAACACTGAATAAGACATTGTCCCTCAGTCTGGTATATATATATCAAGGCAAAAGAAGCCTTCAATCTTCTGGAACTTTCTGCAAATGGCTAGAAGCTGTAGGGACCACAATTTCCTATTGAAATAATGTCACTGGCTATAATAGATCAGAGGCTCAACATGGCAAGCTGCCCCAATCTTCCCTCTTTCTATCCAAAGGTGACTTCTCAGCTATTGTGAACTCAATAAAAGCACTCACCTCAGCAGTTGCTTGCTTTAAACAGAACAACCACCCTTTAGTATCCAGAACTTTTTATTGATCATCACTTCCCACATCAACATGAATTACTGTCTATAATGAAGAACCTGAGAGTTGAAAGACTTTGAAACACACCCAGAACTTTCCCTAGAGCAGACAAAAGAGGTAAAAATAAACAAACAACCTGGCAAGCCTTCTTATATGGGGCTTCAGACTTGTCTATAAAAGAAAACCATTCCCTTCGTTCCACAGATATTATATACCTTCCCCTAATCCATGCAGGTAGCATGGGATTGTTCCACAACTGTCGCCGAAGCATCACCCAAAACACCACAGAAGATGACAAAGTAATCAGAGGAGAGTTTACAAAAGGCGTCATTTTCAGGCAATGCTTTAGGAGACTCCCCACAAGAAAGTTTAACAAGCACACTTCTGTCCTAAACTGAATGTGTAGAGAACAAGAGTCCAGGAGAGACACATAAATGTGTGCCTTTAAAGAGGCTGCCTGAAAAAGAAGGCTGCCTGACAGGAACTGTGATCTTCCGAGGGTCTGCAACAAAACCATGGCGCCCAGGACTGGAAGATGGGAGACTTAATAACCAAGCTCACTCTCCTCCCTCCCTCCATGATCCTTGCTGCCAAAGCCTATTAACAACCTGAGTCCCTGTGAGACACACCCACAGGGATCCATGCCCAGGTCTCAGTGGTGCTGGCCAGAGGTGTGGGAGTGGGTTCACTAGGGGTTAACGGGATTCTAACACTACCCAAGACTTCAGGTTTTTCTTTGTGTTGGTTATAGGCTATGTTCTGGGCCAGGACCCTGAAGACTTTGAAAGAAATCAGCTTTTTCTGCCTCTCAAGACTTGACTCTGATTTCTGATATAAAGAAAAGATTTTTTAACAGAAATTCGAATTCACTTCATCATGATGTCTAATGATGAGACACTGAATTGACCTTCTGAGTTACAGCTGTGGAACAGGTAATAACTTGGAAAAACTGCCCATAATGATCTGTCGGTCTGTTCTTAAGATTATACTGACACCTGGCTGCCTGTAATTATTGGAGCCAACACAAATTTCACAGCTACTGACTTGAGTGTGCAAAAATGTAATTTTCTCTATTCTCCTGTAATTGAGTGTAATTTCTTCCCGGAGCCTCTGCTCTGCCTCAAAGCAGAGAAAATTGAATCTAGACACTTTCAGATAAACTCATTCAAATACAGTCATGTCTTAGTCAATTCAAGTTTATAATTCAGTCACAATTAAGTTGGAAATTGTCTTTTTCTTTTTTCTTTCTTCTCTGGAATTCAATCTAAGCTCCTGGGGGCTTATATAATGGGTCCCCATCTTGGTGTTAATTTGTTCTGTCTGCATCTGAGTATCACAGATGCCAGGGGTTCCCCTTAGGAGGAAGAGGCAGGAGGATCACTTCAAGTTTCAGGTCAGCCTGGACTCTAATGTACTTTAAATAAATTGTCGCCATGCGACCCAGCACTGTCTACAATGAATATACACAAATATAAAAAGATACAGTGGTGGTATGAAATTTTGGAAGTTAATACACGTGCTTAGGATTGATGTTATACTTGACTTGATAGAAACTGTATCTGGTACTAAACCTGCTGTATTTATGAGGGATCAAAACTAAGGTTTTGAAGGATTATAGAAAGAGTCAGCTGTAAACATACTTTTTGAAAATAACACCCTCCTCTTGCTCTTGCTCTCTTCTCTCTTCCCTCTCTGTCCCTTCTCTCCCCATTCCCCTCCCCCTCTCTCTTCAGGTGCTCATGGCCGCCTCTACTCCTCTTCTCTCTCTGTCTCTCTCGTCTCTCTGTCTCTCTCTGTCTCTCTCTGTGTCTCTGTCTCTCTCTCTCCCTTTCTCTGTCTCTACTACCCCCTCAATTCCCCTCCCTGTGCCCTAAATAAACTCTATTCAGAGAGAGGGGGGAGGGAAACAACCTTTAGAACAATTAGATGTTGGGAACCTGAACCCGGACAATCGTGTAACAGGACCTCATGGCTTCTCTGTCCTTGGAATGCCCTTATGTTTTTCATCTGGTTCTCAGGCCTCATTCTAGACTGATTCATTGGTGCTTTCTTGCTCTGAAAAAAAAATGTTTTTTTTCTCTTCGTGGAAGCCTTTAGAACAGTGGTTCTCAACCTTCCTAATGCTGTGACCCTTTACCACAGTTCTCATGTTACAGTGACTCCCCCCAACCATAATTTTTTGTTGCTACTTCATAACTGTAATTCTGCTACTGTTATGACTGGTGATATAAATAGCTGATATGCAGGCTATCTTATATGTGACTCCCACTCAAAGGGATGTCATGACCATGATTCACACTGTGAAGCATCGCTTTAGAACATCCTAGTGCCCTCCTATTCCACTGGACCTGTGGGAGATAGAGGCAGCAGACTCGGGGCCTCCCGGTTCTTTTGTACACAGACACCAATCTTACTCTGTCACATCAACATGACAAAAGATAGTTCTACACAAAGCTTGATCCCTGCTCTTTCCCCAGCTTCAAACTCTGGACTCTCCGATCACACATGGGGCACAAAGAAGCCCTGCTTACATAGGACCTGGTGGTTTCCCTCCAAACCCTTTGATAGACTCTGGTGTTCTGTCTGATACTGTCTCCTTTCAGACCTCCTCCAGATATACTGTCTCCTTTCAACCCCCGCCAGAATATAGCCTTTTGGTTTAGAAGTTGAGAAACCCAGAGGCAGGTCACATGGCTATACATAAAGGTGCCCAGGGTGCTTTGAGGAAGCCTGAAAAGTATAAATTCAGAAGAAAGCTTTTGAAAAGGTGATGTATTATTGATAGAGCCTTCAAAGGAGTAGTTAAGTGAGGTTGTCAGGGTGGCTTCTAGTTCAATGTGACTGATATCCTTAGACACAGTAACTCATCCCCATAAGGGGGCACACATAGAGGAGACGCCAAGAGATGTCAGAGACGACAGCCATCTATGAGCCAAAAAAAAAAAGGCCTTGGAAGAAGCCAAGTTTGCACTTGAACCTTGGACTTCTTTCCAGAACTTGGGGAGTGAGTTATGATTGTTTAAACTAGTCAGACTATGCTGCTGGTTTCAATTTGGTTTTTAGAAAGACAACATATATAATAATAAAACATTTTCCTATCTCAATTCTAAGTCACTTTACTTCAGTAGCTGACTTGCCTTCTAAGTTCCACTGAGGTGAGAAACTGTTTAACACCTCATCCTGAAACAGTAGGGGAGTATATAAAAGTAGTCTTTGCTCTATCTCCACAGGAATTGTAAGGTTCTAACTTTCAGCTTGCTAATTAGAATTCCAGGAAGAAAAGAGGATACTTTGAAAAGAATTTAGTGTTTATTTCTAAATCCTAAAAGGTTTCCTGTGAAAGCTTTCTAAGAAAAAGGAGGAATGTCTAAGGAAAGGGGGGACAAGGAGAATGCTAAGAAAATCAAGGCAAAGAGAATGCTCTCTTCTCTTTGTCCTCAGCACTTACACATTTTTCAGAATACATGATTATATGGTAAAAAGTTCATCACAAGTTTACACATAAATTCAAATCATAAATCGAGCAAGAAGTTTATAACAGAGAATGTTTATATGCATATCCATTAGGAGTATTTATCTGGCAAGGCATTTCATTATCTGTCCCTAGCTCAACAGGTTCATGGAGAGTTAAAAACCATAACTTCTGTGACCAATGTATTAGTGAAGTTCTGTATAGATAACCCAGTCAATATTTTGTCTTCTGTCCTAGAACCTATAGTAAATTATTAGTTTCCTTTTATGACCTTTGGTTAATGGTTTTACAACCTCTTAGAATATGCTCTGAGTAGTAGATGCCTGTTTGCTATCTCACAAGCAATTAACTCATGACACTAAAGACTGGCAGAGTTCTCATGCAGTTTTGATTATCAGAGAGAACCTAATAGCAGTTCCACTCTAAAAGAGCTTAATAAATACTGATATAATTTTAGGAAATCTTATAGGATCATCATTAAGAATTAAGAAGTCATCTATTGGTCTATATAGCATCACTACAAGACAGTAGTACATCTTCATTGTTTTGCAGAGGTCTGCTCAACTTAGTGATTGTTATATATGTTTAATAATAGCAGGAAAAGCATATTAATAGCAAGAATCTTTTCTAAAATGAATTTCTCCTGGGCCTTGCCTACTGGAGAAAATCCATCATTGATTATAATCCAAGGCAGACTCATCTCAGGAAGATCACCTGCTAGCTATTAGCTTCTCCTATGGTAGCTTGTGACAGCATTTGTTCTCACTGGCTGCAGGAGGAAGCTTCTCTAGTGATGGCTGAGCAAGACACTGATCTACAAGTAGCAGTATGTCATTAGGAGTCATTATATTGCTACTTTGTTTTTTTTTTTTTTTAGAACAGTAGTATTTGGATTTATCCTAGGTCCCTGAGCTATCTAGTCTCAGATTCTACATCACTCAAGGAGTATGGGTTTCATCTCAAGACGTGCACCTTAATTCAAATCAGACATTGGTTGGTTGGTTACTCCCATAAGCTTTGTGCCACCATTGTCCTAACGTATCATGCAGGCAGGACACCGTTGTAGATCAAAGTGTTGGTGGCTGGGTTGGTGTTTATGTTTCTCTTTTGGTATCCCTGTTCCTCCCTGTGCCAAAGACACTAGAATATAGAGGCGAAAGCTCTGTGAGGCGCCAGTTTGACTTCTCCATGTTCAGTGAGTTGTGTAGGTGTTGTTTTCCACAAAGGGGCCTTGACATTAGTTGGTAGAGAGTAAACTATAGTCCCAGCAATAACTCGAGCTGCTTGGGATTCCTATGAGAACCTTTTATCAAACAACTAAATTAGTTGTAACCCAGCCCTGGTATGGGAAACTTCATTTGGTGACAAGAAGCACCCAGCTGAGGCTCTGTCTCCCCCATTGTTTGGCAATTTCAGTTGGAAAGCTTTCATATGTGCACATTATTAGGAAGCTTCTACTGTAGTAGATTTCCATACTACTTCTCAGATGGCCCTTAATTTTAGCTGTCTCTTCCCATATTCTCTCCCTCCTCCCCTTCTTCCTTCCCCATCCTCACTTGATCCCCCCATCCAGCAACCCTCCCCCATCCATTCATAACTATCTGTTCTACTTCTCTGTCATGGGGAGATCTACCTGTGCCCCCTAGTCCATTACTCCATGCCTAACCTTTGTGGTTCTTGGGTTGTGGCTTATTTATCACTGATTTAATACACATACTGTATATTGTCTCTCTGTGACTGGGTTACCTCACTCAGGATGATTTTTTTTCCTAGTCCCATTCATTTACCTGTGAATTTCATTATTTCATTTCTTTTAATGGCTGAGTAAACTCCATTATATAAATGTATCACATTTTTTATATATTCTTCTGTTGAAGGACATCAAGGTTGTTTCCAATTTCTATTAGGAATAGAGCAGCAAGCGCCTCTGTGGTAGGATGAAGCATCCTTTAGGTATATGCCCAAAAGTGGTGTAGCTGGATCTTGAGGTAGATCAGTTCCCATCTTCCTTAGGATCGCTGATTTCCATAGTAGCTGTACAAGTTTGTACTTCCGCCAGCAACAGAAATGTTTCCATTACACCATATCCTTGTCAGCATGGGCTGTCACTTGTTTTATTGTCTTAGCCATTCTGATGGGTTTAAGATAAAATCTCTAAGTAGTTTTGATGTGCATTTCCCTGGTGGCTGAGGCTGTTGAACATTTCTTCGTGTGTTTCTCGGGCAGTAGAGTTTCCTCTTTTGAGAATTCTGTTTAGATATGTACCCCATTTTTAATTGGGTTACTTTCTCTTGATATCTGGGTTTTTATTTAGTTCTTTATATACTTTGGATATTAGCCCTGTCTCTGATGTGTATTTGGTAAAAATCTTTTCCCATTCTGTAGGTCGCTATTTTGTCCTATTGATAGTATCCTTTGCCTTACAGAAGCTTTTCAGTTTCATGAGGTCCTATCTTTAATTGTTGATCTTAGTGTCTGTGCTGATGGTGTTCTGTTCAGAAAATCTTTTCCTGTGCCAATGAGTTCAAGGCTATTCCTCATTTTCTCTTCTATTATTAGTGTGTCTGGTTTTATGTTGAGGTCTTTGGTCTATTTGGAGTTGAGTTTTGTGCAGGGTGTTAAGTATGGATCTATTCACATTCTTCTACGTGCAGAATCCAATCTGACCAGCACCATTTGCTGAAGGTGCTTTTTTTATTCCATTGTGTTTTCCTGACTCCTTTATTAGCTATCAGGTGTCCATAGGTTGTGAATTTGTCTTGGACTTCAATTCAATTCCATTGATCAACATGTCTGTTTTTATGCCAATATAATGTTGTTTCTCTTACTATAGCTCTGCAGTACAACTTGAAATCAGGAATAGTGATACCCAACTACGGTGCTTTGTAACATAGCACAAACTAATACATTGAAAACCATCTCTTGACTTCAGCTCTTGCCTCCCTACCCTCTGTCCTTATATCTTCAGTGCTCACACACACGGTCAAGTCTTATGTCTCTAATGTTCACACACATGGTCGAGGGGTCAAGTGGACCATTGGTTCACCATTTGATATTTTCCTGAGAACTTATCCTGTGCCATCCAGTTCACTTCCATTTGAGATTCCTTAAAACATCAAAGAATCACCTAAGCCCCTAAGGTGTCATAACTTACATTATCTGTTTGAAATATATCCATTGTTTCTGAGATAAGGCTCCAGCCCATCAAACCAGGGTCTCCCATGGCATGGCTCAACTTAAAAAAAAAAAGTGATTGCCTTAATATAAATCTATTCAAATAGTTTGCAGAGTAAAATTTCAGTCTGGGAAAGTTATTCAGTCAGAAAAGTGCTTGTTATGAAAGCAAAAGGATCTGAGTTTGATCCCCAGCGTCTACGTAAAAGCTGGGCACGGCAGCACACACTTGTAGTGCTTGCAGAAGCAAGAGGACCCCCAGGGCTCAATGTCAAGCCAAATCAGTGAGCTTCGTGTTCAGTGAGAAAACCTGTCTCAAAACCCTGAGGTGGAGAGTGATTGGAAAGACAAGTACCACTGACCTCTGGCCTTTGCAGACATGAGTACACATGTACCATCACAGACCTGTACATACACATACATGTGCAACAAAAGATAGATATTACAGAGGAAAGACATAGTCTCGATTATATAAAATGCTAATTATATTATAGAATAAAATTTAAAGGCAAAACAAAATTTTAAAACTAGTAATACAAATGACTAAGAATACAAGTAATATTTAGACTTTATTATAGTTAATTTGTGTGTGTGCGGTGTGCATAGCCACAACACCACGTGTGGGGGTTAGATGATAGCTTACAGGATTGGCGCCCTCCTTCTGCCATGTTGGTCCTGGGGACTGAATTTAGGTCATCAGGCTTGGCAACAAATGCCTTTACCTCAGCATCTCCCCAGCCAGTTACTTGAAGATTAACAAAAATGAACATAGCATTCTTTTAATGAAAGACGGTGATTCCTGAAAGAAAATAAGTGAGGAACAAAGCACATTTTAAAATACAAAGGAGATGCAATTCCTCTCTTGAATCCATGGAGACTTTTTGTAAAGACTAACAGTCAAAGCTGGCAATCTTGTAACAATACAGGTGTTTTCACAGTGATGCAAGGAATCAAAACTGGTGTCACCTTCCTGGGAAGTCCAGCCACAAGCTACAATGGTCTCTCTAAAAGTACTTACACCCAGGGAGTGAATTCCCCACTCCTTATATGTAGCTGTAATAGTGACTCATTCCCAAACAGTGTAGACGGAAGGGAGGGAGAAACAATTCTACAAAAGCACCCGCTATAAACTGCACCACTGCTGCCTGGTGAGCAAGGTCCCATCAGGAGTCACAAAGCACGTTGACAGACTGCATGATGGAATGAAACTGGCACATCACCTCTGTGAGCATCCTCTCCCAGACCCACAACCCCATCGAGTTATGGGAGAATACATCAGAGAAATGTCAACACAGCCTACACTGTGTCTGACTGGCATTCCTCAAAATTGTCAGGGTCACCAAAACCAAGGGAACTCTGAGAACTTACTTCTAAGAAGAGTCTAAAGAGGCATGACTGTCAAATGTAATATGTCCCGAGATGTCCCAGAATGAAAGGAGAGCATGGTAAACTCTAAATCTGAATAAAATATGAGCTTCTTTTAATAAGTATTCATTGTTATTGATTCTTAATTGTAACAAAAGTACCATAGTAAGGTTTTTATTTATACTATATTTATAAGATTATTAAGATATTTATACAAGGCAGGAAGGTGGAGATTTATAGGAACTCTGCATATTTGTTCTATAAATCTAGAAGTATTCTAAAAAAATAAAGTCTGTGAGGGTTTTTTTTTTAGAATATTTGTTTGGTATTTACATGAACTTTAGCTTGTTCATGTCATATTTTTTTTATATATAAAATGACTGCAGATGCAGGAAAAGATGAAATTTTACACACAAGGATATGTCAGCCTTATTTACCATACATCTAACCTGAGTGTTCAACACTAGTCTAACCAAAGAAATTAGCCTTCAATTCAATGGAATATTTTAGCAGTTAAAAATGCAGTAGCCTGTGTATGGCACACATCAATAATACCAAGAAGTTAAATAAAAGCCTGATTTCTGTAGCAAGACCTTGCCTGAGAAAGAAAAAATGCAAGGGATATGGGGTGATGAAGCAATGTCTGAGGACTGAGGCTCAGTCCTTGTTACTGAAGTCTAGTATGAATATGACTATAAACCAATGACACAGTAGAAGACAAAATTGACCATTTTAACGCTTTTATGTTTATATTTCATCAGCATTTAGTGCATTAGCAGTGATTTACAATTTCCACTATCTAGTTTCAGAATATGCCATTGCCACAGAAGGAAATCCTGTACCCAACAAGTGGTCTCTCTCCATCTCTAGGCCTCAGAGTAGCTGACAATACCCCTCAGCTTCCCATCTCTGTGCATCTGCCAATTCTGTATGTTTCCTAGGAATGAAGCCACACAACACACAATCTCTTACAGCTAGCTCTGTTCACTTAACACACTGCCTTCACAGCTTACGAGATGTAAAATAGTTCATGCATTTTTATGGATGAGCAGTATTCCAGTGTGGTGCTTGTCAAATCTTATCCATCCATTTGTCTGTTGACAAACATTGGGCTTGTTTTCCCTCTTCGTTTGAATGGCGCTGCTATGTATGTACATATGAAAGATTTCATTTGAAAACTTAATGTCTACAGTTTCAAAAGGCTTTTATTAAAATATCTCCAACTAAGTTTTACTAAGTTCTCCAGTCTTTGTCAACATTGAATCACTCAGAAGTTTCCTGAATGTGTTTACTTGTGTTCAATGATCCAGTCTTCCATTCACTGCATATGTGAACTCTAGCCTCAAATTATATATTTGTTTGATTGAACAGTACAGTATCTTTATTAAGAAAACCAATGTGGAATGACCACACTTTTTTCATCTCACAACACAAAGCATATTCATATAGGACTTTTGCAAGAATTAATAGAATAATATTTGAGACTGAATCACTTTACATATCTCTGTGGAGAGTTTGGAAATGTGATTTTTATGATTTTTTTTTCCATTATCACTAAAGATCTCCACAGTATCCTGCATCATATGGACATTAATGAAGAAAATAAAATCCACTTTTAGGGGCTTTGATTTTTATTTGGGGGGGTAACGTTGTATGGGTAGATGAATGTGGAGTTACAGGCTGTTGTGACCTACTGGACATGGGTTCTGGGACTCGAACTCTGGTCCTCTGCAAGAGCAGCAGGTGCTTTTAACCTCTGAGCCACCTTTCCAGGCCCAGCCTTTAATCTTGTGTCAACAGTGCATTATTTCAAAGTTGATAATCAGTACTATGTGTGGTTCAATATTTAGGTTACCTGAGAATTCGGTTTAAGAGAGCAGTTTTTAACCTGTGAGTTGTGACCCCTTTGGCAAACCTCTATCTCTAAAAACATTTACAATATGATTCTTAACAGTAGAAAAATTACAGTTATGAAGTAGCAACAAAAATAATTTTATGGCTGGGGGTCACCACAACATGAAGAACTGTATTAAAGGGCTGCAGCATTACCAAGGTTGAGAAGCACTGTCTTTGGAGAAGACAAAAACCTTCTCATGTGGAATACTACCTAAATATAAATCTTATATTTGTTATATGCATATATATGCACTGATGCACACAGCAACACCCATGACTCACAATGGCAACCTCACTGAATAAAAGGAGCTAACCAAAAAAAAAATTAAATCCAATCAACCTGTCTATATTAAACTCTAGATTATGCTTAAGTTAATTCAGTTTCAGGTTAAAACTCATTGCACATTGAAACTATCTCTTGTTATCTGTCTTAGTTAGGGTTTCTATTGCTATTCATGACCAAAAGCAAATTGTGGATAAAAGGGTTTGTTTGGCTTACAGCTGGTGGAGGAGGGCTGCTTGCTGGCTTGCTTCCCGCAGCTTGTTCAGCCTGCTTTTTTATAGAACTCAGGACCATCAGCCCAGGGATAGCACCACCCACAATGGGCTGAGCCCTCCTCCATTAGGCACTAATTAAGAAAACGTCTGGCCTGGAGAGATGGCTCAGCCGTTAAAGGCTAGGCTCACGACCAAAAATATAAGAAAATGACTTACAGTCAGATCTTGTGGGGAGGATTTTCTCAACTAAAGTTCCCACCTTAAAGATAACTTTAGCTTGTGTCAACAGATAATGAAAACAGCACCCTTACCCAAACCAGCAACATTGTAGTTAGAACTCTCTCTGACACAAAGTATACAATACTGTATCATAATTAGGAATATATGTGCAATGTTCAGAAAGTGCACAACTTAACTGTGTAACTTGAGGAATGTTTATGCATATACATATCCCTAGATAACCACCACCTAGATCAAGATATAACTGTTGCCACTATTCTAAGAAATTCTTCATGTCCACAGCCAGTCCACAGTTCTTCCTAAAGAAACTATTCTTTGGATCAATAATCATAGGTTGGTTTCACCTGCTCTTGATCAAATAAATGGAATCTCTTCATACATATTCTTCTATGCCTGATGTCTTTTACATATTTTATTTTGCTCTGAGGTAAGATGTCAGTATGAAGTCCAGACTGGTCTTGAACTTACACTGTAGCCCAACTAGCCAAGAACTCAGTAATTCTCCTGGCTTATCCACCCAACTCCATATTATAGACCTTCACCACTGTATCTGGCTATGGGTTTTACTGGGGGATGGGGTGCAGTGTTTTTTGTTTGTTTTTGGATTTGGAGGCAGAGTCTCACTATGTAGCCTTGGCTGACCTGGAATTGGCTCTGTAGACCAGGCTGGCCTTGAACTCACAGAGATCCTCCTGCCACTGACTCCCAAGTACTAGGATCAAAGGTGAGTGCTGCCACAGTTGGCTTTTTTTTTTCCTTTTTGAGGCAGGCAGATGAGACTGAAATTCAAGATTTTTCTGCCTTAGCCTCCTGGGTATCCAGGACTACTAGTGTGAGCCACCATGGCCAGCCCATCCATCATCATAACCATTTTAAATTTATTCATGTTGTGTATATTTTGTTTGTTTTCTCCTTTTATTGCTGAGTAGTGTTCCATTTTGCACAAATATCAAATTTAGCCTTCCCAGTTGACAGACAATCATATGGTCTCCAATTTGAGAAGATTATAGATACACTTACAATGAATATTCTCATATCAGTTTCTCTGTGGACATATGCATTCAATACTCCTGAAAAAAAATCTTAGAATTGATGCATCACAGAGCACATGTTTAAATATGAGTTTTATCCAAAGTAGTGGTTTTTCCCATTCTTATCCCTGAGAGGTTTTTTGCTTTTTTTTTTTTTTTTTTAATCATTTGAAACTACTCCCTTTAAAAAGAAAGAAAAATAAAAGTTGGTCCTAATGCAAAATGAACAGCAACAAAGAATCAGCTTTCTAAACTGTTTATACAAGACAAGAAACCCAGTCTGAAAGATGTAGTGCTGACAGCTATCTCCAGGCAAATACTGTGATCGCATTCATTCATTTAGAAATACTCTCAGTCATTTAGATCAAAGGTTTGTACACAGATAATTCACATGGGAGACTCAAATCCCAAAAGGAGAAGAGTTTGCGTAAAGCATCCTTCAGATGCATGTGCTTTCTGCAAAGACAGTCTCCACACAGGGTCCATGTTTACCTGCCAGTCCAGGATGGTGACAAATGAATCATCTCACTGCCTAACATAGCTCACTCCAGGTACTGATTCAGCTGGATTTCCCTTGAGCTCTGCTTCAAATAAACAGAGCAGGGAACTTTACTAATGATGCACTCTGGGGCACCAGCCGTGACTGGCATGGTGCTCTGCACAGAGCCCCAGTAGCCAGCTCTTGATTGCTCGAAGCAAGGGAGGTAGCTCCTCCGTCCTTTCTGCTTCAAGGGAGGCTACTCAGACCTCAGTAAAGAACAACAAAGACAGCAAAACCAGAATACCTACTATGTTCTCAGGACCCTCGGGGATCGCCATGTGACTTTTTCTCCAATTATAAAAATTCAGAACTGACAATAAGCTACTTGTCCAATGAGAAGTGCTTATATTAGCCCTCTGCAGAAAGATAGAACCGTTCTGTTTAAGAGCAGAGAGATGTCGAGGTGAACCATCAGAGAGTCAGCCTGGCACCTAGCAGGACCTTTCCACACAGATGGGGATGGCAAAAAAAAAAAAAGCAAGGCGAATTCAGAAGGTTCAGGACACATTGTTGGCAGGTATTTCCAAAACATTCCAGAAGAGACTAGGCCTTGATAAACTATGACTTTTACTATTACAAGTAGTCTAGCATGAGTGTAAGTGGAGTAAGAGACTAAATTAAGTAGTTACCAGACCATTGACTGACTTAATCCCCACCAGAGGCTGAGGCTGGAGAGTTGTGGGTTCCAGGTTAGCCTTAGGTACATAACAAGATCCTATTTTTAATAAAGACAAAAACAAAGAACAAACAAACAAACAAACAAACAAAACACTTCTTCAGCAGAGTTAGCAAGTTTTCAGCTTGCGTGTTTGTACACCTGTCATCCTATCTACTCAGAAGGCTGAGATAGGACTACAATGAGCCCAAAGCCAACCTGAGTTATACAGTTCCAAAAATAAACATTATTATTATTGTTATTATTTCCCCTAGTCAACCCACACCTCCCTTTTCCAATCCCTTACTCTCTAGAACCTTTTGATATTACAACAGGATAGTGTCATCTACAAAGCTCACACTTGAGAACTGTACAATCAAAATAATAATAATAATAATAATAATATTTTAAGTAAATTTCCAATTTCATGTTAGACAGTATATTGGATGTGCCTGCTCTAGACTTCCCTAGCAGTAATAATGTTTAAAAGGAATCAGAGCCAGGAGCAGTCGTGCATGACTTTAATCCTAGCACTCAGGAGGCAGAGGCTGGGGATCTCTGTGAGTTCAAGGCCAGCCTGGTCTACGCAGAAAGTTCCAGGCCAGAGCTGTATAGTGAGTGAGACCTTCACTCAAAAAAGGTATGTGGGGGGAAGGGGTATAGACTATATTATGTGTTAAGAGTTATGTTCTTGGGAACAAATAACTCTCCACCTAGTATTTGCTTGTTTTCTTATAGATGTTTACTAAAAAGCCTTTTTCCAGAAGGCCATGGCCCTGAGTCACTGCAGGCTCTGTTGGCTAGGCTTGAGCTTGTATGTTGGTGAGTTTTCCTACCTTCCTCCTCCAGACCAGGAAGAACATGATTCCTCCTATCTGACTCCATTTTCTATTGCTGAAGTTCTTGTTTATTCCTGCATTTTGTTTTGTCTTGCTTTGCTTTTGTTTCTTTAAGACAGAGTTTTACTCTGTAGCCCAGCCTAGCTTAGAACTCACTGGATAAACATGCTAGCAATCCTTCTGTCCCAGCCCCCTGAGTGCCAGAATTTCAGGCATGCATCACCGTGCCCAGCATTTGGATCTTCCTGATAAAAGCAGACCAGAGCCTTTAGCTGGTTTGCCCTTATTAAACTACGAAGGTCACTTCTCTCCAGGCTCTATAATCAACAAGCCCTCACTTCCCTCCCACAATGTCTTCCCAAGCCTTTTGCAATTATGGCTCATTTCTCTAGGTTTCCTACGGCAGGCATCTGAGCAGAATTAAAAGCACAAGCACGTGCCAAAATAATCTGTTCCCAAGATAGTAAATGCTGAGAAGTTCTATATTGGAGCACGCCGAGTGCTGACTGGCTGGGGCGTGATTAACCTAATAAGCTTAAAGTGCCGCTTGCCATCCACATCTGTCAGGAGATGAGCAAAACACAGGTCCATAACCCATGAGACCGGGGCCCCTCGGAACCGTCCTGATGCGCACTATCGGCATCAAAACTTAGGGCAACAGGCATGTCTTCCTCTTCACTGTGGCAAGGGCTCCAAGTCTAGAAGTTTGTACCATGGACTCCCAATCTGGTCTGGAGTTGTCCAGATAGATCAGCCAGAGAGCTTTCTGTCACCCATTCCAAGGATTCTCCAAAGGCTGTGAAGACAGAAGATGGTGACAAGCTGAAACCATGGGGTGCACACCATCACACAACGTCATTGTCAACAGCGTCGCCAAGAGTGGCATTCAGTTTTTTAAGAAGCCGAAAGCAATTTTGCCAGGATGTCAGTGGGGCAGCCAAAAATGCCCCATCCCTTTGCTGGTTCAAAGTTCCGCCTTCTGTGACCCTGGAGGGGAGCTGTACCTGGGAGAGAGGCTGGCAGAGGAAACGGCAAGTTCCAAGAAGCTCCAGGCCATGGCTGAAGGTCTTTGTCAGCTCCCAAAAGATATGGAAGGACTGATTCCAGGAAGCCAAACTTTCCAGATGAGCAAAGCACAAAGCCACATGGCTACAGACATTTCATTCAGGACAGAAGACTCCCACGGGATACAAGAAATAGATTTTTCTACGAAAGAGAGTAAGGAAAACACTCCCCAGGAGACCTCAAAGGGGAACAGAGAGCTAATGTGCCATCAATCAGACAGCCAGGACCATTGCTACCAAACCACTCCTGAGTCAAAAGGCAAAGTGGACTTCCTGAGGCCCTGGTAAAGGCCCACCAGCGTGCTTACGCCTACCTGCACACCAGCCTTTCCAGATACGAAGCAATTGTGCGCCTCGTGCAGCAAGCCAGCCAGACCTGGGAGCTGCTGCAGTCCATGCTCAGCTTCTTGCTGCTGTGCTTTGAGGAGACCAGCCAGCTTCTCGGAGCAATCTCTAAAGATGGAGAAATACTCCTCCAGGAAGTTAGAGGGGATCTGACATGGCCAGTGAGGAAAGGCGAGCCCTGGGAACACCCAGACCTCCTGCAACAGCTGCTGCAGTACACAGTCAACAAGCTGCAGGTGGTCCACGGCACAGTGGCTGCCCTCACTGGGAGCTTCCTAGAAGGTTCCAGCAGCTGCCTCAGATCCACTGCTGGCCACCTGGAAGGTAAGCTGAGCACCAAGAGAGGTATAGATGAATGTCTCCTAAGGGCCCTGGGACAACTAGAGAGTCTGACCAGTGGCCATGGCGACCCGGGGCTGCTGGGTCCACCCTTATGCTCTGAGGACAGTGGCATTGGCGCTGACAATGAGTCTGTGCACTCCGTGGAGAAGCTGGGCAAGCAAGCCAGCTGGGACTTTGCAGCAGAACTCGGAGAACGGAAGCCAGGGACTGCAGGCCAAGTGGAGGCCAGGCTGTCAGGGCATGCCTGGCAGAAAGGTCCATACTGGACAGGTTCTGACAGGCCCCAGGACTGTCCACTGTCGAGTCCTAGGATAGCAAAGGTTCAACCTGTAGTACAGGAGGAAGCCAGGAACTTGAGCACTTCCAGTGCAAGCCCAGAAGCAGTCACCTCCAGGCCCCCAGAGGCTGCCAAAGGCATTCCATGGGACTCTCTGGGAACTGAGATCCCTGTGCAGACACAGCTTTCTCGAAGCTCTGGGCTGATGGATGCTCCATCCCTGAGTGAAGATGAGGACAGCAGTCCAGAGGAGGAAGATGAACTAAGCAGCACAGATCTGCATTCTGAGCCACAGGAAGCCCTACCTTCAAGACCACAGTCCTCACCTGACACACGGGCAAGCCTGTTTCAGACGTACTCCAAGAAGCTTAGGAACCCTCAGGCCCAGGAAATGATTCTGAAGATGAAAGAGGCCATCAGTGAAAGGATCAAGTTTGTCCCTGTGCCTTCCAGACCCCAGGACTGGGCTGAGGAGGAGGAAGGGAGAACAGTGGTCCCTTCAAGACCCAGATCAGTCAGTGGCAGCAGGAGGGCCCCTGAGAGACAAAGGCGGTCTCAGTCAGAGGGATGCCTGAGGAGTCATGTGGAAGACCCCACTCTCCAGGAGCTGAGGAGGGTCCAGACAGATCTCAGTCGGAGGCTGGAGGCATTTTATGCCCTGGGTGCCACGACACAGGGGCAGAACCCGGAGCAATGTCTGCCATCCAGGGCACCATTGCCATGGCCCTCCACCAACTGCAGGGTGAGTCCCAGTAGTGCCATCAGCAAGTTTAAGGCCTCTTTCACCCAAAACTCCAGCATTTTGCCCAATCAGGACAAGAGCATCTTCCAAAGAGGTAGTCCCTGCTTTGACAGTGATCAGCCCTGCCAGGGGAAAGCTGAAACACTGCCAAATGTCATCCTCTGTGGCAAGAAGAACAGTGGGCCTCCCAGGGACAACGAATGGGACATCAGGGCCTGTCCCACCAGAACATCTGTCAAGAAGCTTATTGAAACTTTCAGTCCTGCTGAGAGTCTGAGGATGCCAAGGGACTGTAGGAACTTGGGGTCAAACCCTTGCCTCAGGAAGTGGAGGTTTCCTGCCATACCTCCCAGATTTCCTATATACAGGGGGCTAGCCCCCCTGTATCCTAAGCCCCAGATTTCTCCAGCAGCAGGCAGAGACCCTCTCCAGGTGGGCATGGGCTGGAGGCCTTCCGTACCCTATCCCTCTCTTCCTCCAGCAGAAGCATCTGAGAGTAAAGACATTAGCCATGAAGTGGAGGAGGACCTAGAGAATCTTCCTCCACCACCTCTGGAAGTCCTGATGGACAAATCATTCACTGCTCTGGAGCATCCAGAATGCAGCCAGCCAATAGCGAGCTCCCTGGAAGAGACTCTGTTACCAGGGCTTCAAGAGGCTAGCCATGCAAAAAGAACATGGGCTTCCCCCAAGCTGAGAGCCTCCGTGAGCCCCATGGACTTGCTCCCCAGCAAAGGCAATGGCAGCTCCCCGAGGCTACACGGCACCAGACCCGGGAGCACTAGGAATGTGGGCAATTCCAGAAAGTTGACCTTGGACCTGAACTCTGAGCAAACAGCTAGCCCAAGCCCAGAGACAGAAAGTGGGGCTCAGATTCAGGCACGAGCAGAGAGTGTGGCAGGCTTCTCTAAGCATCACCAGAAGGCAATTCCCTGGCACCACACTAACCCTACACCTGGGCAAGGCAGGACGCTGGAGTCCAGCCTGGCCAGATTCTCACGAGATCCACACTCTTCAGAAGCATTCAGGAAGGGTCCAGAGAGAAGCCCTCCTGGAGTCAGAAAGGCCTTTCCCCCAAGAGCACAGTGGGCATCCCAAGGGGACAGGAGGCTGCAGAACCTGCCCTCCACTCATGGACCGTCCCAGCCGAGCCTCCCTGCTGTCCTCAGTTCCCCCAGCCCACCTCTGAGCCCCAGGACACTGAGCCCATCATCCACAAGGAAACTAACTTCCCCACCATGCCAGCACCTTCAGTGCAACTCGGCCCCAGGGAGCCCTCCTGTCCAACGGACAGAAACAAACACCTCCTCTTCTGCCTCCTCTTCACCTCCCTCAGTGTCTCGGGGGTCCAAGGACTCAAGTCACTCTGGGGATAGTGAAACTATCACAGCCAAAGCATCTAAGAACACGTGTTCCATATTCTTCCCAGCCGCCACTTCTCTCTTTGAAGCTAAATCATCATCCCATCCACGGACTCTATCAGAACCTGGGGCCCTTTTGAGGACGCCAACAGGAGGCTGGAGGGGCAGCTCAGGGCCTCGACTGAGGGCAGATTCACAGAAGAGAACAGTTCTAAATGCCCTCAACCCCCTGCCTTTTGTCAGAAGGACAGCTTCAGACCGCCAGCGCCAGCAGGGTGACCCACTTCAGCTGCCTGGCTCAGACTGGGAATCCCATCCCTGCCAAAACAGGTAAACGGTGCCTGTGTTGCTGATTCCCTTGGGAGGTTCTCTAATCATCTGGACCCTTTAAACTCTTAAAAATTGTTGAGAACCCAGTAGTTATTATATATGTGAGTTACACCTACCATTTTTATTAGACATTTAAACTGAGACATTTAAATATTTTTTAAAGAATAAGCTCATTTTATGCTCACAAAATTAGTACAATCCTGGCATTAAACTCACAATCCTCCTCCCTCGGCCTCCTGAGTTCTGGGATTACAATCATGAGTTACCATACCAGGCCAAATATATATATTCATTAAAAGAAAGGAGAGGAAAAGGAAGAGGTAGAGGGAGAAGGGGAGGGAGAGGGGGAGGAAGAGGGGGAAGGAAGAGGGAGAGAGGGAGAGGGGGAGGGAAGGGGAGAGGCAGGGAGAGGGGAGAGAGAGAGAGAGAGAGAGAGAGAGAGAGGAGAGAGAGATTTGACAAAAGGAGTATTTCCAGCTTGCATTTTGCAGACCTGTTGGTGTCATCTGGCTTAGTAGAAAGACAGCTGAATCCTCAGATCATCTATAGTGCATACTACACATCCACTGATTCAAAACTACCCTCACATTCCTAAGAACATGGACCAGGAAAACCTTTGAATTATGAGAAAAATTGGTTGAACCTTGAGTTCCTCCCACCCAGAAGTGTCTCTGAGATACCCAGGGCTCATAGACCATCTTAAGAATAGCTGGTCCTGAAGACAGGAATAGAAAGAGTAGAGCGAGTTCCCAGATCCCCAAGGATTTGACTCCACGTCTCCACTGGTTTCAGACATCTGTAGAGTGGGGGCATTCATGAACACCAGCATCCAGAGGATGAGCTGCCCTTCCTGCCCCACGTAGACTGAGTGCCCAGTGTGCCTTTCTCAGCACAGGTTGTCACAACCTGCAGGCAGTTTGAGCACATAGCTGTGGGATCCAGGAGCCAGAAAAACCACCCCATGGACATTGAAAGGACTCCTATGATTAATAGATTGTGTTACAGAATACACAGGGGTGGCAGTGGGGGGGACATGTTAACTGGAGGCCTATTAGAGGCACACTCTATCAGGGCACTTGATATCAGATCAGACAATGCTCCGACACCAGTGTTTGCTGTCTGTATTGCTCTCGGCTGTGTCAACGGCAGTTAATTTCTGCCTGGGTGATCTACATCACGGGCATCACAATGTGTCTAGGCATAAATGGTAATTTTTTTTACAAAGTACTCGGCAGTCAATTTTAAATAAAGATAGTATCTCGGGAAAGTTGTGCATGGTAATAGTTCTATAACCTTCCCCGGCCACTTCAAAGAAATGAAATATTGATTATTTTTGCAAGAATCTTAGCATAACTCTGCTCTTTTCTTTCTAAGAACCTCGATAAACACTACTTACTCTGATATTAGATTTCTAAAGCTGTGCCCTTCAGGAGGAGGGCTTGAGAGTACAGGAACAATAAAAAGGCATTAATTAAAAACACTAACATTTTAAAACAGCAGGAGCGTAAAATGGCTCAAGAAGAAAATAATGCCCTTCTCCCTGGCTTCTCCTCCAAATAGAACAGTCTAAAAGGCTGTTTCATGTTCTGAATCTCAATACCCTGTGTGTGTGTGTGTGTGTGTGTGTGAAGGAGGCATGCTTGTGACTTGAAAGAATACTCCACCAAGGTCAAGTGGAAGGTCACTTTCTCACTTGCTCCCATCCCCCTCCATTTGGGTATGACTACAAAGTCTCAGCACATGGAAGGGGAAATGCCCATCTCCCAACAACCACCCTACACCAAGGTATGCATTTTGCATGTGGAGGCAGAAGCCAATCCCCACACAGTAAGCACACCAAGCCTTTGCCTCTCTTCAGAAAACAAGTATAATTTTCTACCATCTTACATATGAGTAAACTGTACCAGGGGCTTAGACATGGCTTCCCCAAGACCACACAACAAGTTGGTGCCAGAGAGCCAGAGAGTGCTTCAAAACCTGGTGCTTACAAGGATACACTGGTATGCATATTGTCTTGCAGCTGAGTCAGGCATGCAGACTGCAGTGCCCTAGAGTTGTTATTGACTCCCCTTCTGTCACTCCATGCTAGGCATACGCTTGCTTTGTAAAAAGGATGATATTTCTATCCTCCTGGTCAGGGTCCCTGGGTATCAGGAACATTCCTTTGAGGTATCCCCAGGAAGCTCAACCACTAGCTTTGACTCTGTGTGTATGCCCGAAACCCCCAGGTGAGACTGCATCTCTAGTCTCAAAGTATTGGAGTCCTATAAACACTCCAGAAGACTCTAGACTTTCTCCCCTATATGCGATGCTTCTCATCATTGCCTGACCTGAACTGGTAAGGCAGGAGCATTGTGCAAGTCCCACGGGGTGCTTGGCTTAAGCTGCCCAGTGGCTGGCAGGACAGCAGGTAGGCAGTCTGTCTTAACCATTCCAGAAAGAGACAGAACCACAGTCACAGAGTGACAGCCTGTAAATTAGCAGGCTCCTGGCTTCAGCTTCATGTAGACAATGGAACTCGGGTAGAGCTGACAGACATAGCATTTTAAATCAAACTCTCATGCCACCATGTCAGCCTTCTCGGGGTAGCATGTCTCTTTCCCTCCCTTCCAGGCCCTGGAACACAGAGAACAACAAAGACCAGGGCATGGATGAAGTACAACCTATGTATGCTTCCTACTTCCCAAGGTCCCGGGGAGACAAATGAAGAGGCAGCTGTGGGCTAGAGACCACTGTGTGCCCTGAGCACCTGCAGGAAGAGGCCTGTGACAGTGGCTGGAAGACCCAATGGGCTTCTTGATCCTGAAATGTATGAATATGCTCTACCCTGACCACACTCTACTCCTCCCACCCTGTCATTGTTCATATTCAAATACAAGCTTGCCTACTGGTTTGACACCCATGTGCAGGGCAAGCCAAGAGCATGTTGTCACAGGCAGAATGTCACAGGGCTGTACAGGTGAGAGTCAGAGCTCTTGTCCTGCTCTGGAAGTAACTAAGAGCTCTCTAGCCAAAGCCCAATTCTCTGAGCCTTAGGTACCAAAACTGTATGATGTGTGGTCCCTAGAGCCCCTTCTGGGTGCAACTTCCTATAAAGCAGCATCATAGAGACAGCTCCCCATTATCCACTGAACATGTTCATAGGAGTTGTACACACAGTTTTCTATTTCACCCAGTACTAGTACCTCTGGGCCCTGGGGAGCTCGGCACTGTTACGATTTCCAGTTTACAAAGGAAAGACTCAGACTCAGTGGTTGATTCACATGCAGCAAGGCACACCGATGGCAAGAGGAAGAACCAAGATTTCAATCCAGTCAACCAGACCCCAGCCTTCCCCAGCGATCCTGAGGCCAGCCTGCCAGCAGCCAGCCCCGTGTGGTTTTCAGAGTTAGTCTTGCCTACCTAAGCTTGTTCCATGCTTGTCATAATTGCACCCCATTTCCAAAGCATGGCCAATCAGAGTTGGAGTTCTGTGAGGGTCACTTCCCCTTTCACAACCCTTAGTCAGGGCACTCAGGGGTAGGGAAGCTCTAGTCTAACCCAACACTGGGTGAGACTGAGCAAAGCCACTTCTATTTGATTGCATCCAGGAAAGGAATGGCAGCTGTGTCGAGCAGGGAGGATTTTTTTTTTTCCCTTGCTGTTACTGTTGTTTTTAATTCAAGCAACTAAGCCTAGCTCTTTATTAAGCAAGATGTGCTTTAGAAAAGCAAAACAAAATAAAGACTTAGTCCTCTCAGGCTCAGTTCAGAGCCACACGATTCTAAGCATAGAGGAGAGAGCAGGAATCAGCCTGCCGTGGAAGTGCTGGGAGCTGGTTCCCACCATGCCTAACCAGACCAGGCACGCAGAAATGACAATCGAGCCTGCCAAGTATGATATGGAAAGGCAGAGGCCTGGTACCCAGGCCAAACCCTAGGCTAGATGTAAGAGGGATGCGGAGGGGAGGGATGGGCAGAGGAGAGCAAGATATAAAGAAGGAGCCAGAAAGAACAGTGGAGGAGTGTCTGACCTGTCCTTGTACTTTCTCTTGGCAGCAGCAGCAGCAGCAGCAATGAGGAGAGCCCTAAGCAAGAACTCCCACCTTGGAACAACTCCCGTGTCCCAGAATGGCAGAGTAGTAACACCAAGTGGGCATCTCCTTTGGAACTCTGTGTGCTGGGCCATGGGCTGCAGCCAGAAGCCCGAATGACTCGCAGCCAAGACAGATTCCAGCCAGAGTCACAGCCCCAGCACAAGGACGTATCGTGACAGGTGGCCAGTGGGGTCACACTGATGCCAGTCACACTAGAACATATGAAGTACTAGTGACATGTTCACACTGCACCATGGATGGTAGGCAAACCAACTCACACTGAGGTTGACTTGGAAAGACCTCAAAGACGCCCCACCAAAGGGTCTCCAAAACCGTAACCAACAACTGGATTCACCTCCAGATCCTGCTCTGCCTTGGGTTTCAATGTCAATGAAAACTTTAGGTCCCACCACCATACCCTTTATCTTTGTGTTGAGTGCTGGCCTTAATTAGAGGGATAATATATTCATGCTTAGAGGGCCATGTGTCTTACAAGATGACCAGTGGTAATCATGCGTCCTCTAAACCACAACACTGTGTAAAATAGTGTCCTCCAGTTTTACAGATAAGAAAACCAAATGTGTCGGGGGAGGGGCCCCCACGAGTCATTCTGGGGTTCAGACAGACGTGAGAATGGAGCAAAACCGGGTACAGATGTGGGTGGCCTTAGACTCTATGTTCTTCATTATGTTCCATTGCCTTTGAACGCTCCATTGCTGTACCTGCCTATGGCATACGAATTAAGAAAATAAAGAGAAGCCTTTTTAATTTAAGGTTAAATGGTGTGATGGTTAGTGTTTGTTCATGTCTGTGACAGATTTTCTAGGTTGAGTTCGCTGAGGTAGGAAGACCTACCCCACTGTAACTGGCACTATTCCATGGAGGGGGAGGGTCCTGAACTGCAGAAAGAGGAAGGCAACTAGCTACCAGCATTCATTTCCTCCTGCTTTCTGGGTAGAGATCCAATGTGACCAGCAACCTCCAACTCCTGCCACAGCCATGATGGACTCTGTCCCCCAACCCGTGAGCCAAAATAAACCCTTCCTCCCTTAAGCTGATTTTGTTAGGATATTGTGTCCCATCAAGGAGAAGAGTAACTAAGACAAGTGGTAACACAACATTGAAGTCGCAATTAAAAGCTTTATTTAGAAGTGAATTGCTCCTGGCATGAAAAAATGAGGGGAGTTAGAACATCTAGCCCCTCCAACCCACCCCTGTCCCCGCTCCCCATGCCAATGCTACAAACATAAAACTTCCAGCTCTTGCTTGCAGCCTCTCCTCCCTCTGCCTCAGAGTGTATCAAATTCTCCAGCTGAGCTAAGCACTCACATGCTTCTTGTCTGAGTGAACACAACCAAGCCTCCAAAGCAAGAGGCCTGTCTCCTTTGCAGCAGGTAGGGGCTGAAGCTGCAGAGGCGGGAAGGTATGATGTAGGCTCTCATGCCGGCTCCCTGAAGTTTCTTGCCAAGTTTATTCCTAGGTCATCTGCAGAGAAGTTCTGCTGGAGCTGGAAGCAAAGCAAAGAAGCACTGTTCATGCCCGAACCCCACTTCTGCCAAACAGCTAGTACTTGCTTGCAGATCCTGGAATTTTTCCATTAGGCGCTGTAAGTACTTTCTATTTAGAAAAGAATTTGCTGTAATTGGGTGATTCAGTGCCTGCTCAGTGGGTTGTCAAAAGACAAGAATTCTCACCCACGGGTACACTAGCAGGCCAAACTTACCAGATCTGCTGCAAAGCTGATGCTTCAAGTTGAGAAAATTTCAGACCTCAAAACTTTGTTGTTGTTGTTAAAATAGATTGTGGCCTCAAGCGCATGTTCTACTGGGTCCTGGATCTCCAGCTATCCCCTGTTCTTCCTCCCCAGGGTCAGACTTTTGACTCTGACTACATGAATCTCATGTGAATTATCATGTTATTAAAATGAGAGTGACAGGGCTTATCTCTTCAATGACACCAAATCACCATTGATTAAACAAATGACCAAGAGGTGCCATGCTTGCCCCTGATAGGCTCAATGTTGTCAGTGTTGCTGGTTGACTTCAAGCAGTAACTGAGCCATGGCTGTAGTTCTGGATGAGTCTAAAACACACTGCCTTCAATCTGGTACCACCCAAAATGGTTGCAAGCAGCTTTGGGAACAAGCCTGCAGGACTGGGCAAGCTCAGCACATCAGGGCAAGCCCAGCACATCAGGCAAGCCCAGCACATCAGGCAAGCCCAGCACATCAAGGCAAGCAGAAGCAAGCAATTCAAGTGGCCTTTGACAGCTTACCCAATGCACTGGCTTCAGGGACCACTGATTGGCAAATAGCTCTTGACCTGTTTTAAGGTTTAAAGCATCAGTTCTCAACCTATGAGTCCCAAGCCCTTTGGAAGGATCACATGTCAGATATCTTGCATATCAGATATTTACATTGTGACTCATAAAAGTAGCAAAATTATAGTTACGAAGTAGCAATGAAATAATTTTCTGGTTGTGGGTCACCACAACCTGAGGAACTGTATTAAAGGGTCACAGCATTAGGAAGGCTGAGAACCACATGTTTAGAAGTAGATTCCTGGGGTTCTAATGAAACAAGACAGAGCCCCAGCTGTTGGGATTATACAGTCACAGAGTAGATGAAATTGAGGTGTAGGGGACCCTGTCAACAGAGAAATGATCCAGGTAAGGTAAGAAGGAAACTCAGTTCGGCTCAAATTAGTTAGCCAGTGCTGAGTCAAACTTCTGGAGTCTTATGCCAAATGGTTTAAGTTTTTACAGTAAAACTTTGAAAAAAAAAGTTTCCTCATGACAATTATCACAACAGATTTTTAGTTGTGGCTAAATCAAAGCTCCTTTGCAAAGTACATCTCTTTAACAGAATCCGGTGACCTTTTGCACAAGAATGGTTTCTATTGACTGAGAAGCAATGCTCTGGATTTGAGAGATTTAGATGAAGACTCCATGGACTAGCAAAAGATCACCCAGTTATCAAACAACATCCACTCCAGCCATCCAGGTGGAACAGGTGTCAGTTTCTTCCATTGAAGAAAGAAGCCCGAGTGTGTAACAATTCTGTTTTCTCTAGTGCTTATTTGTGAGCATGTGAGCCTCTTGCTCACTACACTGGGTACAGGTAGATGTAACAGAAGATTTTTTAAAAAGTTGTAGTTTCTGGAACCTAGATGCAAAGATGAACCAGATAATCCCAGAGGAAGGCAGATCACCAACCCAGGCCTCCCTCATCTAAGGGCCCAACTGTGGAAGTTCAGGTTAGGTTGAGTACATTGGTGTTTGAGAGCCTCTAATGAAGTTGTGAGTGCCAGAGGCAACCAGCCTGAAACCAGAAGGCGTGCTACCTCAGAGGGTCAGCACCCTAGACAACCTCCTCAAAGAATCAGGGATGGACTTATGTCATGCCCCATGAAGGTGCATGTTAGGGGCCTCCCAGAGACTAGGCCTTCCCCACCCACATGCTATGCTGCAGGCAGAGACAGTGAACAGCAGCCTTCAAACACTCTGTCAGCCACACATGCGGCTTCTCGCCCCTCTAGAGGAGTTTGCATGTACTGAGAGCCTTGATAAGTTGCCATATGTCTTTACATGTTGATATAATGTGAGGCTCCCACTACCACTAGACCCAAGAAGCAATGGCCAAGTGCTCATATGGCCTAGTGGCCCATAGGCTGTGGAAATTCTGAAGTACCTTCTACCAGAGCAAGTCAGGAGAGAATTGCCAAAGCTAAGGATCTGGGAGCAAGAGATGCAGTGAAGTTCAAAGGTCCGACATGATGAGCTGACACCAGAGTAGGTGGTTGGAAGAAGTAGAGGCTTGGTCACCATACCAACTTCACCTAGCTTAAGTTACCTGTGAGTTAAACTTCATACAAAAGAAATTATACCCACTTCAAGCTGCAAGGCTTGAGGCATCAATTTTGGGAGACCAGGCCTTCCCCAAAAGCCATTGTCTCTGGTTCTGCCATAGGGAGAACATTACTGGTAGCATGAAGGGCAGGTTCAATTGCACAGGTTCTTAAAGCCTTTTGCCTATGCTTACCCACTCAGTCAAAGAGCCTTGCCCTTGCTGGGGCAAAATCCATTTCCTTTGCTCAAGAGAGAAGATAGCAATTTTTTTTTATTATTAAACCAATGAGCCCAACCCATGAAGCACTCATGAATGTACTTTCCCATGGTAGAGTCAGAAACCAGCAAGCAACATCATTTCAATCTGCCATTCTTCATACCAGACAAGGAGGCATCTCCACAGATCCGTGGGGTACATCACACCCATAGTCTTAGTTGGGCTAACTTGCCTCTGGCGGTGCAGATAGAGTCTTCAGCCCCATGGCAACCTCAGAGCTATAAGGAGGGAGGTATCAGCCCAGCTTTTACCCAACACATTTAGTAACACAGCAAACAGATATGCCCCGAGGGGAAAACACAATCTTTTATTTCCATCAAAAGCATCATGAAGGGAAAAAAAAAATGGTACAAATATAGTATTCTGACAGAACCGTGATGGTTTTTTTGCAAGTATAAATACAATCCTCACGATGAGATATAACCTCTCTCTGTGGACTGTGCTATTGTTTACTATATGCTACGTCTATTTTCCTTCCTTCTGCCACATGCCCAGTCCAGAATCTCAAATAATCCAGATGGATAGAAATGCACTGCAGACGGACCAAAAAGATGTTTTTCCCTTCCACTGCAAAGAGCTGATGCTCAACAAGGCTTGATTCATAAATCCTATCATGTGAATGGAAAGAGATCTTCGAAATGTATTCTTTCTTCTAAAACAAACCAGTGTTTTGCATGTACCAGGGGAGCTGGTACAGTGAATTATGCGTGTTCACATGTTTGTCAATTGATCATCTGGTCGACCGCTTACAGGCTGCCAAGCACCCACTCTGTCTTCTGAAGGAAATCTTTTCAAAGGTAATATATTTTTAAGTAGCCCCACATCAAAGATTTTGTTGAACCACCATAAAGTAAATGAGTTCTGAGCCTGTATTAACAGAACATGGTATATTGCACTACCGTTTACTTCCTCTGCCTACCTAAAGCTTAAATAAAGTCCCATCAATCTAGCCAGACGTTTTTATGAAATGTAATTAAAGATGCATTGCACACGAGGAGGCACAAACAGTTAATTCACTCAGCTCCCCTAATTCAATTTTATGGAGAACTCGGACTCTGCTGGCCTGATTACACTTGTGGACTTCAGAAAGTCACTTCGAGGGTTATGTGTGGGCCCTGCATTGAATAATAGTAGCTCTCTCTCTCTACTGATCCAACAACCAGGGTTCTGAATGCTGACATCCCAGACACCCTACAAGCTCGTTGCTTGAACCAGCATCTGACCTTAGCTGTAATGGCACTGGCAGGCCTTAGTTAACTAAGGAATAGCCATGTGTGTGTGGTCGTAGTGGGGCACTGACCAAGAATTAGAGTAGAATTAGAGAAGGGGGAGGGGTGGCAGAAGTGTGGCTCACTCTTGGAAACCAAGATGGTTCTTGGTGACTGTGATTAGGGGACAGGCACACCTGTCTAAATCACCTTTTTGAGCCATCTTAGAGATCATCTCTCTCTGTGTGTCTCTCTGTCTCTGTCTCTGTCTCTCTCTCTCCCTCTCTCTCTCTTGTGTGTGTATGTGTCTTGAATATTCACCTCTGCCTGCCTTTATTTTACAGTTTTGATAAAGAACTCATTATCATTTCCCCTCTTCCCAGAGCTTCTCACTTACCCATAAGAAAGTGAAGAATGGCTCTCAGAAAGCTGACCTTAGTAGCTCAAGCTAATCTCAGCAGTGGAGAGGAAGGGTAGAAAGATATGAATGTCAGGTTTGCATGTACAGACATATACACATACACACACACATACACACATACACATACATCATATACATATACAAATGTCAAGACACCCTAGGCTATATAGCAAAACTTTGTCTAAAGAGAGAGGGAAGGAGAGAGGGAGGGGGGAAGAAGGAAAGAAGTCAGGGAGGGAAGAAAGGAAAATCAGTTGTCAAACTGTAAGAATTGATTGGGTTCTTTGAACGTTTCCATGTCTTTCAATGTGAAAATAAAAGATTAAAACATTTTGCTTACAGACCCAAGTCTATGTGTCAAATACACCAAACGTGGGGGAAATTAAGTTCCTGATGCTCATTTATCTCAGGCAGAGTCTTGGAGTGATCTGTCAGTCAGATAGATGGTCAGCAATTACTTTGGCCCCTAAACAGCAGCCCTGGTACAGAGGCTGGAAGGAGGAAAAACCTGACAAGGATTCTATTTTCTCTGTGTGTAATACTCTTCCTTTCCAAAATACAATTACCTACATTGTTTCAGTAAACTTACATCCTACCAGATTATGAGCAAAGTATTTCTTCTTCATCTCTTCTAAAAATTAATAAAAAGTGATGTTGAGAACTGGCCAAAGATGTGTCACCGGCTAGTAGCAGGAATTTCAGACCAGCTCCCTTCCCAATGCGCCTGCCACAAGCAGCTTCTAGTCCAATGTTTACCAACCTTCCTACTGCTGCCACCCTTTCATATTCCTCGTGCTGTGGTGACCCTCCCAGCCAGAAAATTATTTTGTTGCTACTTCATAACTGTAATTTTGCTGCTGTTATGAATCATAATGCAAATAACTCTTGTTTTCTGGTGGAACCCTGTTAAAGGGTCGTTTGATACCCACAAGGTCTCAACCCACAGGTTGAGAAGCACTATTCTAGATGGTTCCAGGATGGGGTGACGCAGCTCTTGAAGGAGACGTAACACAGCCTTCTTGGGAGTGGAATCCATTTACAAATAGAAAACTCATTTTCATATCCAGCCACAGCCCCACCATAATTTCATGCATTCCTACTAAACTGACCTGAGTAGAATTTTAAACGATAATCCTCACTGTGGACCCAACTAGTCCCCTCTTCTCTCTCCAAACACAAACTTCTTCTATCATTAAGTGACTTTCCCAAAACCTCGCTGTCCCTCACTGCCATGACCACGGAGTAGCTGCCAGGTGGCAATATGACAGTCCCCAACAGCTGCTGCTGCATGTCCCCTTCAGGGAATAACACTATACCCCAAAACAGTAAATGATGGCAGATTCAACAGAAATAGAAAATGCAGGCCTTTCATGAAAATTATTTATCTAGCTAGCGGCCCCTCCTCCTTTGAATGGAACAGAATTGGCTGTGTTTACAAAACCTGGTGCCTTTTTAAAACTATTGTTTGGCTTCTGATATCAGCTCTGCAGGTACTGGATCACTTTCTGCATGTAAAACTCCTCAAGGAGAACCCAAGGTGATGCTAATAACAGCTGTCAACCCCCAAGGAGGTAATTATAAAGCCATGATTAAAACAAACCCTTCAGATGTCACAGTCTTCTTCAACGGAACACCAGGTTGACAGGGAATCAGACACCAGACCGCCCCCTGAATAAGCCTAGGAATAATGACCAAACATATCCTCCACATGGTCCTGACTCACAAACACCCACTGAGGGAGCAGTGAGCACCCTGTAACTAGCAGCAGCTCCTCCTCAGACTGGCCTCCTCTTAGGTCTCATCTGCCTGGCTGCTGGATCCTCTGCAGAGTCCCAGGCCCCTCCCCCAGAGCCAGCTCTACAGTGAGACTAACCAAGCAGCCATCCCAGCCTCCTCTTACCTCCTGCTCCACAGAACTTTTCAACAATCATGTTTTAGAGATTCTAGTTTAGAAAATTCTGACCACTTGAATGTGGGCTTGCCTGGGAAATTAACAATCAGAGTATTAAGAAGATGGCAGAGGTCCTGTGTGGGCTGGTTCTGGGCTGAGAGGATGGCTCAGTTGGTAAAGTGTCTGCTGTTCAATGTAAAGACCTGAGTTCAGTCTCCGGAATCCACACAAAGAAGCTGGGTTCAGGAATTCGTACCTGTAACCCCAGAACTGGAGAAGTAGAGACAACTGGGTCCCAAGGGCTCACTGGCAGTCAGTCTCACCTCATTCTTAGTGAGCCCTGGGTCAGGGAGAGAGATCTTAACTCAGACCTAAAGGCTCTCTCTGATCTGAGATTTTTGACAGAAAAAATCTCTGGGATCAGAGTAACTCCGGGAACCCATGGGATTTGAACAGTTCCTCTCAAAGGGCTGTGGCTGGTGGTTGACCTGGGGAAAGAACTGTCTTAAAGCTGTAGAGGACCCCGATAGGCCCAGCTCAGTAGAGAACAGACCTGGTCACACATCAAGCTCCAGCCACTTTCTAGCTACATGTTAGGGCCTGATCTGATCAGTCTGTACTTGACCAGGCTCCCTGAGGACTCTGCACTGGCCAAGGTCACTCTCTCACTGCACCCCTGGGTCCCAGTTCCTCCAGGGAAGGAGAGAAATAACCTCTTCCTTCAAGGACATCAAGAAGAGTAACAGAGCCCAGCACATGGCAGGCATTTGATTATCAGACTGCCTTGTTCTCCAGCCTCCCTCTGCTCGCTCCACAAGGAGAGCAGAAAGAGCACTATCCTCCCCTGCATCCCGCTTCCTCGCTTCCTCGTGATGGAACTGAATCATAATGAGAGGAAAAGTCAGTCAGCTGGAGAGTGCTCTGCGAGCCTTACACTTCTGCTTCCAGCTGTGAGCCTCCCTCCTGAGGAGCTAGGAGAGACCAAGCAGGGAGGAAGGCCTTGTCCAGGTCTTATCAGTTCCCCAATAGAAGGAGTGGGAGTGAGAGAGGCCAAGGACCTGTCAAGCAAAGACAAAGGGGCAGAAACGATAGGACCCCAAAAAGTGAGCAGGACCTACTTCCCAGTAGAGAGGACAAAACAAGCCATTTGTTCAGCCTAAGCCCTCACAGGCTCCATGACCCCATCCTGAAAGGAAAGCAGAGATCAGCATTAACAGTGCCTCCAAAACACTGCCCCCGCCCCCCATGACATCACAGCCACAGTCAAGGGCTCCCTGTGTCTTATGCTAAACAGCTTGTAAGAATTTCCTCATTAATCTTCATAGCAGCTTGGTTAAGGTGGATATTAATATCACATCTACCCCACCACACTACCACATGTGTAGGCACAGAGGTTGACAAAGGTCTCAAAGTCTCACATCAGCAACTTGCAGTGCCTAATCTTCAGCTCAGGCCTCAGGTCTTTGTATCTGACCTCAGTCTGTGTTTCTAGGATACCCCATAGATGAGAGGGAACTGACAGGCCCAGAGCCCCATAGAGCCAGAAACATTGTGCCATTCCTGAAGTTGGACACAGATTAGAATCTCTTGGAGAAAAATGGTGAGAAAAGGAGGAGGAGGAGGAGGAAGAAGAGGAGGAGGCGGTAGAAGGAAGGAAGAAACGAAGGAATGGACAAAGGGAGAGAGAAAGGGAGGGAAGGAGGTCAGAAGGAAGAGAAAGAGGGAGGGAGGGAGGGAGGGGTGAGGGAGGGAGGGAAGGAGGGAGGGAGGGAGGAGGAAAGAAGGAGGGAAGTAACCTGAGACCCCCACCCCAGACCAACTGAATCCAAACCCCAAGGAAGGGGGCCAGCTGCTACATTCGTTGGCTGTAGCCAGATGAGCCTGAAGCATACAGTAGATTATGAAGCTGTGTCTTTCTCCCACTTCCCTTTCTAGGCTCCATTTTCTCTCCTCCACCAAGGAGAACAGAAGGCCCAGTCTTTATGTAGAAGGAAGGATGTGAATACAGGTGTTGCATGTGGTTTTTGGCTGCACAACCTTGTGCTCCCAGTGGATCCTACACCCACACCTGCTATCTCAGATCCAGTGGACGCTTACCTGAAGTCCCACAAGGTTGGTTGGCTTTGTCCCCTGTGGCTCCTTCAGTCCATTCTTCTTCCCCCCCCACCTCCTGACATCCCCATTCCTCCCTGCCTCCTACCCTTGAAACTCTAAGTGTCCCACTATGCCTAGCCATTGGCTACTGGCATCTTTATTGACTGATCAAAAACCAATTGGGGACAAGGACCTTCGGTGTCTAGACACACAGATTCAAACATTAATATCCAACATATAGAAAGCAAAAATAAGATAAAAAGCTGGGTTTGGGGGTAATGCTTCCTAAAATCCAAAACATTCCACTTGATGTAAAAAGAAGTTGTAATGATCACTCTTTGCTGTCATCTTGACTGGATTTCAAATCACCTGAGACACACATCTTGGAGGGTGTTTCCAGAAAAGTTTAACCAAGTGGAAAAGACCTACACTGAGTATGGATGGTACCCGTCTTAGATATTTTTCTATTGTTGTAATAAGACACCATGACAATTCAGAAAAGTTTATTTGAGGCTTATGGATTCTGATAGTTAGAGTCCATGACTATCATGGCAAAGAGCATGGATGGCAGCAGGCCAGCAGGCCAGCAGGCCACCATGCTGGCAGGCAGGCATGACCAATGACACACCTCCTCCAACAAGCCACGCCTCTCAATCCTTCCAAAACAGTTCCATCAACTGGAAAACAAGTCTTCAAATCTATGTGCTGATGGGGGCCCAGACCACCGCAATACCATCCCATGGGCTGGGCTCCAAACAGAGTGAAAAAGGAGTAGTAAGCTGAGCAGCAGCATTGTTCTGTCTGCTTCTTTGCCAGAAGATACGATGTGGCCAACTGCCTCAGTCTCCTGCCCACATGCCTCCCTCCAACCATGATCCAAGTAAATCCTTCAGTTGTCTCTGTCTCAGAAATGGAAGGAGTCATGTGGGATTCTGGTAGTTGTTTGCCCACCCCCAGGAGCATCTCCCGTGTCTTGTAGGGTTACTGTTGCTGTGATGAAACACCATGAGGAAAGCAACTTGAGAAGGAAAGGATTTGTTTGGCTTATGCTTCTATATCACTGTTGATCACTGAAGGAAGTCAGGACAGGAACTCAAGCAGGGCAGGAACCTGGAGGCAAGAGCTGATGCAGAGGCCATGGGGGAGGCTTGCTCAACCTACTTTCTTATAGAACCCAGGACCACCAGCCCAGGGATGGCCCCACCTACGATGAGGTAGCCCCTCCTCCCTCATCAATCACGTATTAAGAAAATGCCCTACAGATTTGCCTACAGCAGGCCTTATGAAAGCATTTTCTTAGTTGAGGTTCCCTCCTCTCAGATGACTTTAGCTTGTCAAATTGATACCATAAGCCAGCAAATCCTAGAAGTGAAGTTTCTGGCTCACAGACAATCAATCAAAGAATGGGATGAGCCCAGCTCCAAGCCGCCATCTCTGGAGTCTACTGGGACAATGCTGACTGCCTATAAATTATGATCATATGAGGCTCTTGGAGGAGTTCCCCAAAGGCTGAGGTTAGAGTGCTATCTCCTCTTTGGTCTGTAAGGGATAACCTGTAGCCCAGGCTTGCCTGAAGCTTCAATCCACTGCACTTGCTTTGGGGTTCCCAATGTCTGCCAGAACCACACAGGCCTTTCTTAGTAACACTGTGCCAGAGGTACATAGACCTTGACTTCCCAGAAATAGATTAGACCCTGAGATCATGAAGGAAAACAGAACAGAGCAAACTCTTCAAGAGTTTACAGTTATTTTCAACACATCCACCCAGAGAACCCTAGAGACAGGAAGTTTTGGGTTTGTGGTGAGTACAGAAGACAGGAAACAGCATTAAGCTTCATCCCCTTTTCTTTCAATCTCTCTCTCTCTCTCTCTCTCTCTCTCTCTCTCTCTGTGTGTGTGTGTGTGTGTGTGTGTGTGGAAGGCTCCCCATCTTATTCAATGAGACACAACCCAGAGCTTGCCAGCATGACTAGTCTGCTAGCCAGTTTGCTCTGAGGATCCCGCCTTTGCCTTCTGAGGCTGAAATTATGCAGCGACCACACATCCACCAGCACTGGGAATCTGAGCTTGCATAGCAAGCGCTCTAACCACTGAGATGTCCTCACAACTCTGTTAACTTTCATTTCTGCTTTCAAAAATCTCTCTCAGCCTCCACTTCCCTGGGTGCTTACAATTCCAAAGAATCTTGAAATAGTCTCATCTCTCCTTGAATCAGGACAAGCAGAACATACAGATCTCTGCACTCCCCCTCAACACACACACACACACATACACACACACTGAAAAGAAAGCTTGCTCAGACAATAAGCAAACACAGTTAATTAAACTGTATAAATTCTTAGAAAGATTTACAAATCGGCCTCTCTGAGTGTATCTGCACAACTTCCTTTGCAAGTATTTCTCCTGGCCCAGACTCAGATGGCTTCTGGGAAGACTTGCTGGGGTCACCATCAGGTGAACAGCCGCTCACACTGGCTCTGGAATGACCCAAAGTCACACTTAAGCCGGCTATTAAAAGCCAAGCCCTAACCCGACTTCCAGTCACCCACTCAGCATGGGAGGGGCTGGCTAACACCCTCCTGGCACAGGGCTCCCCTGGCTTAGAGCCAGGCTCCCCTAGAGAGGCTCAAAACAGCACAGAACTCATATCAAACCCAGAGGCCGGATGACGGATGGTGCAGGGGGATTCCTCTGGTGGGGCAGACCCTGCCAGAAAACCTGCTGAGTTTCAGGACTTCACCATCTGTACCTGTCCCCATATGGTGCTATGTCTGAGTCCTTGGCTAACGGTGAAATGTCACCCCTTCAGACTTCACCATGTCAGAGCTGCCTGACTGTGTGTTCAAGGCAGTGACCTGAGCTCTTAAATCCCAGTCATATCACTACCAACTGGTCAAGTCAAACCAAGGCTACCACAAGGATGTCCAGACTCTCCTCCCATAGACAGGACTAATGGAGGACTGATTATAAAGAATTAATACTTTTCTCTGCTTTCTCACAACCTGGCCCACACTGAGCCCAGTATTCCCATGAGTCAGCCCATCCACAGCAGCCTGTGCCATTTCATACAGCTGTGTGACACCTGAGTTTTGTACAGCATGAAGACTCCACCACATGTCCCCTATCCACAGTCTTAAACATCATCTAGTCCTTGTCAGAGCAAACCAGATGGGCAACCTCTGGCTAAGGCATTTAGTGGTACATTTGTCAGGTCCTTCCTGCTTTGTGACAAGCTTGGCAGACCCTCCTAGAAAGTCCCATGTGATAAACAGATACTTAGTTCAAGATGTCACAGGGCTGAGGCATGATGGTCTAGAAGACATGTGATACAATGCCTTCTAATCAAGTCAGTGACAAACAGACCACATCTGAGTGAGCATCGAGGGCTTGGAGATGCAGGAGAGCTTCTGGCTGCTCTCAGATGTGGAGGCAGGGGCTGTATTCCTGCCACATGTGGACCTAGGTGGCCTTTTCCTGGCTATTTGTCACTATCTTATCTAAAACTAGGTTCGAGATTGCCATGTTTCATAAACCTGTCTACTGGAAAGTTCCCTGGGGTTAAGAGAAAAAGTAAGATAAGAAAACCTTAGAAAAATAAGCAATTCTTTTATTTCTACTTCAAAATATACTATATACATTGGGGATTCTAATGGGAAAAATAGGCCATGAGGTGACTCCACCATAAAAATAAAGTAAAAAATAATAATTACCCATTTCAGACCCATCTTTAATCCAGCTGCTGGGGACAGGTGGTTCCAGTCATCTGGATGTCAGGGGCCATTCCTCCATCGGTGACCTTGTCATTGGCCCCCAGAGATTCAGAAGCTAAAAGTCCCTGGAGTGTCTTGAGGACTGGCTGGGGTTGATTAGCAGCGAAGTCCTGCAGGCGGGACCCCATTTGCTCCTGCAGGCTCCTGGCCAGCCTGCACACCGCTGTGCGGACGTTCCCACCACGCCCAGGTAGCACACCGTTGCCAGTCATTTTGTTCAGGAAGTACCAGAGGACTGGAAGATGTGCCGCTCCACAGCCTGAGGCTTCCGGGGGTACACTGAGGCAACCAGCGCTGTCACAAAGAAAGGAGGGACGGTCATTTGAGCTACACACTCTCTCTTCTCATCTCTGGCATCACCAGCTCTGTATCCAAAGGACAGGCACCCAGCAGGGCTTACTTCCCACCTGGGCACTGGGCTCAAGCCCCATGACATTCAGAGGCCCATTCAAATGTTTCAGTTTATTCTAACATCAGAAGAGAAATATTGGTTTGTATTTATAACAATCATAAAGTATAATTTTATTTCTTATGAAAGAAAAGACCATAAAGCCAATGCAATTGAGGTAGGCCCATGATGATCATAACATGTTCCCTCAGACCTAGTGAGGGGGATGAGGTGGGTCACAATGCCACCTCCCCCATCTGCCGCTGTGTGAGCCTGAGAAAAGCTCACCACCTCTCTGAGCCTTTTTACGTTCATAAAGTAAGGACCACAGGCCTAAGCCACGCTTTCAGAATCGTAGGATCCCATAATAAATGAATGTCAGGTATCTTAAGCAAGCATGTAACAAACAGGAGCCAATATTCCATTGCATAAATCCACATTACCACCTGTGAGAGCCAGACCAACAGCGAGAGAGGCTACACTAGCTATGTGTGACCTGGTCAGAGTGAAGTTATTCTAGAGATGTACTTGTAACCCTCTCTTTGACTATTCAACTATGGAGATAATGCCCCCCAAGAAACTGGAATTTCCCCAGGAATCTTGTGCTGATTGAAGGAAAAGTTGGAGGACTGCTGCCAGCCACAGGAATGGCACTTGTCTCCCTGGTCCCTGCCAGACCGCCCTGCAGTAAGACTGGAGACAATGATCTGCATAATACACAGGGTCTGGGGCAATGTGGCTGTGTATATGTCTATTCCAATCTAAACCTCAGTCAGGACCCAAAGATGGACTGGGGAAGGCCACTGGGCCTCTTTGTTGCTCCACCCAATGTAGCCACATTAAATAAATCTCCTGTCTCTATTTTTCCTTATAGCTTGTTCTGTAGTTGGCTTCTTGGGGATGGGTAGCAGAGACTAGCTTGTCAGGGGTACCAGGGTCCTGACTCTGACTCTAGCAACTCCAGGAATAGGAGAGAAGTTGAGACTCTCCAAAGAAGCAGTCTGGCATATAAAACCACAGGCAAGGAAGGAGATCCACAGGGCCTCCCCAGCATCCGGACGTCTACCCTCACAATCAAGCAGCAGTCTGTGAGGAGGAATATGTGCAAGCCATTGGGCTCCAAATAGACCCTCCATCCCAGTGAAGAACCCCAAACCTGGTTATCTCAGAACCCTGTAAACCAAGAGTACTCTATCACCAAAGTAGGTATCAGGGCTGCAAGCAGCATCAAGGTCTCCCAGGCCTTCATGGTGAGGTTGCCCTGACCTGAGGCTGGTTTGGGGCTGCCCACTCCGTCTAGCATCCTGCTCAAGTGCTAGTAAAGGTAATCAATGCAAGAACAGTGCTTCATTGATTTATAAGGCCAAGACACTGGAAGGTTCTAGAAAACTATGTGGGCCTACTTTAGTTCAAGACTTGAAAACTTCAAGACTCCACTTCATGCTAAAAGAATGGATGTGAGCCCATTGTTCAGAGGAAGGGAAACAAGACTCAGGCCAAGGACTTCTTTTTCACAAAGGCCTCGCTGGAGACAGAGGCCACTTTGCCTTGACTCAAAAGCCTTTACCCACACTGTCCTGCAAACTCTAAGGAGCTCCATGTCTCAAATCCTAGTCTGGAGCTTTAAAAATTTCCAATTTGTCCTTCCTTCATCAGCTTAACATCTCCCAAAACCTAGCATGTTCCTCTGATTTCTAGAACAGAAGGGAACCAGATGACCTACATGACCCCCTCAGGGAAACTGATAAGCTCTATAGCATTTTCATGGGATGTAAATGTCAGGGTGACACCCCAAGGTTCCTGCATCCCCATCTGGGGTCTCCTGGGACCACACTGGTCACAGTTCTCTCACATGTCAAGGTGACCGCTGGGAAGGCAGGTTTGCAGCCTGTAAGTATCCACAGGGAAAGACTTGTTCTACAAGGAGCCTTGAAGATACTAAATAGAAAATTCTGGGTCTAAGAAAACAGTTTAGTCAGTAAAGCATGAGAGCCCAAGTTCAGTCCCCCAAAACTCACACTTAAAAACAAACCAACACTTTTAAAAAAGAGCTAGGCATAAGTGCATGCTGATGCACCTATATAATCCCAGCATGGGGAAGTAAAGACAAGAGAATCTCTGGGCTGTCTGGTCAGTCAATCTAGCCAAATTGACAAGCTCCAGATTCAATGAGAGACACTGTCTCAAAAAGTAAAGAGATCGAGCCTGGGAAGCTGGTTCAGTGGTTTAGAGCACTGGCTCTTACAGAGGACACAGGTTCAGTTCCTAGCACACACACATGGGGACTTAAAACCACATGAAACTCCAGTTCCAGGAAATTCAGTGTCTCTACTGATCTCCCAGGGCTCCTGCTTACATATGGTGTACAGACACACACTTAGAAATACATACATAGAATAAGTAAATATGTATTTTATAAAAAGATAGAGAGTAATTAAGGAAGACACCCTAGGTCAACCTCTGGCCTACGTAGTATACATATGTGCAACGCGTGCGCGCGCACACACACACACACATACAAACTCTAATGCCCACTACAATATGGATGAACCTTAAAGACACTGTGCTGAGACAAGCCAGTCTCTCCAAGATAAGTTGTGTAGGAGTCCACCTCCATGAAGTGCCCACAGTAATCAGTCTCACAGAGACTGGAGGCAGAACGGTGGTTGCAGGGCTGAGGGGAGCAGGAAGTTACTGTTTGATATGGTGAGAGTTTCTGTTTTACAAGATGCAGTGACAGTTGGACAATGTCACAGATACATTGATAACAAAGAAACTCTAAATGGAGATAGTGGTAAAAACCCACGTGACGTGCATCTTAAAACAATTATAAAAGGGGGAAATAAAACAAAACAGAAAAACCAAAGGAAAGAAAGAAGAAAATGAGAGCTACCCCAAGAACTGTCCCTAACCCCAACCTTAATGCCTAACCCTAACTCCCCAGTCCAGGAACAAGACACCGGCCTCCACCATTGGGTTCACCAGTCCTTCCCCTAGCAGACCCCCTTCTGTCCCACCGTGCTTGCTTGCCTACACACCCTCGTGGACCTTGGCTTTCTGAGCAATTAGGTGCTCCCTCTTTGATGAGGTGCTCCTCTTTGATGAGGTGCTCCTTCTTTGATGAGGTGCTCCCTCTTTGATGAGGTGCTCCCTCTGTATGATGAGGTGCTCCTTCTTTGATGAGGTGCTCCCTCTTTGATGAGGTGCTCCCTCTTTGATGAGGTGCTCCCTCTTTGATGAGCTGCTCCCTCTTTGATGAGCTGCTCCCTCTTTGATGAGATGCTCCCTCTTTGATGAGGTGCTCCCTCTTTGATGAGCTGCTCCCTCTTTGATGAGCTGCTCCCTCTTTGATGGGGTGCTCCCTCTTTGATGAGGTGCTCCCTCTTTGATGAGGTGCTCCCTCTTTGATGAGGTGCTCCCTCTTTGATGAGGTGCTCCTTCTTTGATGAGGTGTTCTTATTCTCTTGGCTTCCAAAGACCAAGAACAACAACCTGCCCACCTCAGCTACCCGGCCCACACTCCCTCCCGGGGCCATGTCTCAGACACCTCAGAGCCATAGTCTCCAGGCACAGGGACATACATGACAGTAGCTCTACTTGGTCAACTGGCCAGGTCAGTCTCTCAAATTGGCACTGAGACAGAAGCCCTCTGGGAGCCACTGAGAGGGAGCAACCCCTTAAACTTGAGCCTAAAGCCAGCCAAAGTGATGACAAAGATTTACCCCTAGTGAGCTGTGTTAGCCTCGTCCATGCCTGTGGCACGGGCCTTTCTAGCCAATAGCTACTTAGCAGAAGAACTCGGAGAAACTGAGGCCTCTTGAAAAGAAATGGGGACTATTAACAGTAAGCAGGTAATCTACAGTCAGACTCCTTGCCCACCTCTGGGCTCCATAAATTACTTACAGGTATTTTGGTTGGCTGTTGGTTGGTTGGTTTGTGGTTTTGTTGGTTTGTATGTTTGTTTGTCTGTGGCAGGATCTTCTCTATCCCAGGCTGGTCTCAAACTCCCTACATAACCAAGGATGCCCTTGAATTTTTGATCCTTCTGCCTCCACCTCCCAAATACAGGGCTTCCAGGCTTATGTCACCATGTCCAGTTTATGCAGTGCTGAGACTCAAACCCAGGGCTCCACGAATACTAAGCAAGCACTCCAACGACTTTTGTCCTCAGCACCCCCACCCACCCATCCCACCCCCACCCTCATGCAAGAAATGGAATCCAGGACCTTGTACATTATAGCCATGCACTCCATCACTGAACTATAGCTCTAGTCTGCAGAACACTGATTTGGAGCAACAGAGAAGGGGTGTGTCCAGTCTCCTGTGTGATCTGAGCCCCATGCCCTTATCCTCACCCCCCAAGGCATCCAACCCCAACACTGAAGCCACCACAGATGTTCCCAGCCCTCAAGCCACTTCTTTAGAGGAGGCCTGGCACCTGGATGAGAGGTAAGGAGTCTCTTCGGGGACACAGGGAAGACAGAACCCCAGGACACAGAGATAAGGTCAGGGGCAAGAGATTAGGACAGGGAAGCCAGAAGTAGGAGGTTGCACCAAAATGCTTAACTAGACTGCCTGTGATGACCAAGCACCTCCTGGGTGTTCAAGAAGAAGGAGCTTTGGTGAGTTAGCATGGGGTGCACTCCCAAAAAACATGGGATGAAAGGGACAGAGGAGGTGATATGAGGAGCTAAGATGCTATAGGTATCACCCAGGTGGAGGAAGAAGATGGCACCAGCCAATTAAGCAGCATTTTTTTTCTAATTCTCATGACAATGTTCTTTGCTACTGAGTCACGGGCTTGGCAGTGCCTACCTAGAAGGGCCAGGCCTTCCTGACTTATCAGTGGAAGCCACTTGTGGGGAAATATATCTCTAACCCCAACAGTAAGGAGGCCTAAGCAGGGAGACTTCAGGCTTGAGGCCAGCCTGGGCTACATAGTCTGTTTCTAAAACAAACAGAAGGAGTTTAGATGTCTGGTGATAGCTCAACGTGAATTCTAGAAGCCATATACAGAGGTTTCCATGAGAAACGCCATCCCTCTGGGCCTGGATCCTGAACACTCAGTCCCCAGTTGGTGCTGTTTAGAGAGACTGTTCATCCTTCCTGGAGGAAACATTTCATGTTTGTGTTTGACTATGTAATCTCTCAGCTTCCTGTTCCAGCAACTTCCTACCACACCTCCCCTGGCGTGATGAACTCTTATTCCTATGGAAATGTAAGCCAGAATAAACTCTCTCTTCCATGTGTTGATTTTGGTCATGGTGTTTCAGCACACTAGCAGGAAAATAACTAATACACCACATAGACAGATGAGAGACAAACAGACAGACAAATAATAGATGAGAGGATAAATAAATAAATAAATATATGGTAATGAATAACTAAATAAATGGGTGTAGTGGCTAGTGCTTTATAATCCCAGCACTGAAGAGTAAACTCCAGCCAACCTAGCCTATTTAGCAAATTCCAGGTCAATGAGAGACCCTCTCTCAATCTCCATGTGCACATGCACACACCTGACACAACACAACACACACACACACACACACACACACTTTTTTAAAGTACTCAGTGGGTTAGAGAAACCCAGGTTTGTAAGGAGAAATAAATACATTCTTAGAAACTATTTGTAGTTTAGATACTACATCCATGCTTTACTTTGACCAAAAACAAAGATTGTCACCTGGTAATGAGGATGTGTCACAGAGAAAGCAGACTATGAAAATTCTTAAATGACCTTCGAGACCTAAGGAACTGCAGTACAGGAGAACCAGTGACAGACAGGTTGTGTGGGCTGGGTGGGATCAGAGGTGCTCACCTGAGAGGCGATCTGTGACCTCCAGCACTGCAGGGCCAGTCAGGAAACGCACACGCCCAGCAAACGCTTGCAGGAGGCAAAGGTGGTCTGAAAGAGATGGAGACACCCACGACCATGATATCGCCAGCCATGCCAACACACAGGCACTCATGGTGCTAGGTGTCCACATGCCCTCATGAAGAAGGGGCCCTGTGGGGAGCTGAATTAACTCTTTGAGATCACAGTGTCTGTCTGTCTGTCTATCTGTCTGTCTGTGTTTGTATGTCTGGTGGGGTGTGGTGGGTGAGTGCGGGGTGGTGTTGTGTAGGTGCTGATATCTGTGTATGTGTGTGTGTGGTGTGTGTGTTGCATGTGTGTGTATGTGTGTCTGTGTATGTATGTCGTGTTGTGTGTGCAGTGTGCGTGTGTGCATACATGTGCAAGTGTGAGGTCAGAGGATAACCTCAGGTGTTGGTCCTCAGCTCCCCTCTGATTTGAGGTAGGCTCTCTAACTTGCCACTGCTGTGTGTCAGACTAGCAGCCCGTAAGTTTCCAGGACTCACCTTCAGGGAAAACAAACGTGTGCATCCAGATCGATCTGGGACTTTCGTGACAAGTATGTTACCACTGGCCTACCATCCCAGCTGGGACCAGCTTTTGAAAAGCAAATGGACATAGGATATCGGAGGAAGAGTGGGCGGTCTCCAGCAGTTAGATTGACTCCTAAACAGTCCTCCATTTATTCCCATATAGTCTGTGATTTTCTAAATTGTCTCAAAGTGAGGTTTCAGATAAAAGACGGAGATGAATGACTGGCAGACAGAAGACAGACACACAAATAGTGACGCTGGCAATCGATGAAGGGAATGGATAGATGGATATAAATGTATTTATAGCTTCAGGGTGAACTGAGGCACTCCTCGATGGCCACACAAAGGCCATCTCGGGGCTGGGGATAGCATTTCAGAAGTCAAAGCTTTCAGAGTCATTTATTCCCACAGTGAGCACTTCCTGGTGTCCTTTATGTGATGGACATGGAACCCAAAACCAGTGAAAAAGGGAGTCCCCCTACCCTCCGGGAGGTTTCTTTGATTTGAACATGAACCATAAGCTGGCGTGGGAAACTGTGCTCATGTCGCCGGAGTCTGAGCACCCATAAGGGTAGGTCAACGCCCCTTGGTCTGTCCAAAGAAGGCACAAGCTCAGACCAGTCTCCTGCTACCTACCCACTGCTCCTGCCGTGAACCCGGAGGCACTGCTTTGCCCAGCTCCCAGAATGCTTAGCGCCCAGCTTGCTCAGCGCCCCAGCATTGCTCAGCGACCAGCTTGCTCAGCGACCAGCATTTTGCAACCACACAGTAATGGAACAACTTAATGGAAGATAAGGCAAGTAGGGAAATGCCCTTCTGAGGGTTGTGGCTATGAAGCTTGTCCACACCTGAGGGTGGGGGGCGGGGCAGATGTGTGTGTCTTGGTGCCTTAGTTGATTTTTCTACTTCCATAATTTAAAAAAAAAAAAAAAAACTGAGCAGTTTATAAACAATAAAACTTTATTTGCTCAGGATTTGGAGGCTGGAAAGTCCAAGAGTAGGTACTAGCCTCTGGTGAGGGCATGGATGCCCAAGGTGGAAAGCAGGATTGCACCCCTCTGTGCCAACAAGAAAGGAACCCAAAGCCATGCTTTCCATCAGGATCCCACCCTGATACCTGAGCCGCCCCTGCAGCAATTATTAATCTGCCCATGGGGCAGAGGCCCTGACCTAAGCGACTCCCAAAGGCCGTGCCACTACCACAGAAGGCTTTCAAATGTAGTGTGATTTAGAGGAGACATCAATGTAAACGTGCCTGAGGTCAAGGAGCCTGGGTTTAATAGGTGGGTGGTCTCATGTAGCACGGGGAAAGGAAATCACTTCTCCCTCCTCAGTTCTCTCCCACAGGGCTCAGCCCAGCTCCTGGTCCTTGGCACAGTCCTCCAGGCCTGAGAAGAGTGTGCCTGGGAGGTCCTTGAAAATAAACAACCAGCAGATCAACCAGACCATGTGGCTATGGCAGCCAGGAGCCTCCTAAATACTTGCAGGGTACATGTAGCTGACAAATGGTTGCTGACTGAGTACATGTGCTTGGAAAATGCTTTCAGAGTATGCCTACCTGGTAAATGTCTACAGAGTAGTTTTTCCTGGCTAGCTTATGAATGCCAGAGCAGTTTACACATGCACTTGGTCTGTCTTGATTTGGTCACCTCTATAAGACTTCTGATCACCTTCTTGGATCACATTCAGATTTAATGAGACAGGAAAGCATAGTGAATGGGTACAGATTCTGGGTGCAAGTTGCCTAGAACCTCTATCTTATTTCACTACATAACTACATAATGTATGAGCTACTACCTCCCTCTATGCCTTGACTTACCTATCTATAAAATGGGGCTAATCCCAGTTCCTTTCTCATTGAGTTGCTCTGAGGATTAGATGGCTTAACTTAATGTTTAGGATCGGCCCCATATCATATAATCAATAATATATATCTGCTATTTGTAATGAGTTCTATTACTGTACTAAAATTCTCACAATGGAAAAATCAAATAAGAGGCCAGAGGTAGCTCAGCAATAGAATACTTGCCTAGCATGTGCAAGGGCCCTAGTTAGTTCTGTTTCAAGCATCATTGTGTGTTGAGAGAGAGAGAGAGAGAAAAGAGAGAAAGAAATGATGGTGATGATGATGATGGTAATGATGGTGGTGGTGATGATGATGGTGATGATGGTAGTGGTGGTGGTGATGAGGTGGTAGGTGGTGATGATGGTGGTGGGGTGATGATGGACTCTAATATTTGAAAGGCTAAAGTCAGGACTCCATTAGCTTGGCCCACATTTCCAGAGGGTTCTTTTTACCTCCCAAGGAGGTCAAGACTTGCTGTGCAGTGAAAAGAACACAATATACTACTGTGCTACGAGGAGAAAGCAGGCCTGGCTAGTTCAGAGAGCCTGACCGCACTTGGTTCCCCTCTTTACAGAGGGACAGAGGGACCTCCATGCATTATCAGACTTGCTCCACTTAGAGAAGCCCTGAGGCCACCAGGACATTTCATCTTCAGACTACTGGAAAGCCACAGAGGAACTGTATGAGTTGGAAAAACAAATAAAAAAATCAACAACAACAAAAAAACTTAACATTTCGTACCTTTTACTTTAGGGGTTTGTTTGTTGTTTGTTTTGTTTTTGTTTGTTTGTTTGTTTTTTTTGAGACTGGGTCTAGTGTGTAGCTCTCCGAGATCTGTCGCCTGTGCATCTTGTGAATGGAATTGTGATATTATACATTTGAATGTGCATCCTGTTTAAGCAAATCAGAGCATGAGCATTTCCTATGATGACGCTCGAGCCACGGGCTGCCCGAGATAATGTACACTGATCGTCCGTATTCCTATAGGTGCCAATGAGACTAGAGTTGTCTGACTGACTTATTGACATTCACAGCAAACACAATGTGCATGCCTGTTTAATGCTAAAAATCCAAGAGATGGGTCATCGTAAAGCTGATTTCTATCCAGATAGAACAAGCCTGTATTGCCCGGGTGCCCCAGAGGTAAGGTGTTTGATTCTGTTTTATCGTCAAAAAAAACCTAAGGTAGACACATCCCAAAGAACTACACCTGAGGTTGTCCCTGCCACGCACATAGACAGACAGACAGACACAGACACACTTTTATGGGTTGGTATTGGCTATAAATGGGTGTATTCTTTTCAAATGCTTTAGATTTCATTTCTCAGTATTTAACAAGCCTGATTTTCACAGCCCCCCAAAAAAAGAGCCTTTTATGTTTATGTAACTAAGGAGCCCATAAAGCAGCATTGAAAACTAGCTGGTGTTCATTTGTTTTTTAATTTGAATTTTTTAGACATGTAGCCCAGGTTGGCCCTAAACTCATGTTAATCCTCTTACCACAGCCTCTCAAAAGCTGGGATTACAGGTATGTAGACCAATGTCTGTCCTGAATAAAATTAAATGAAAGAGCCTATATCCAAATTACATTCACTTGTGGTTTTTTGCTGGGTAAACTTGAACAAATATGGACACTTATAGAAGGCAGGGATTTTGAGTGTTTGGTATATTGGAGAGGCATCTGGATCCTGAGTCTAAGCCCGTTAACAATATAATGTCAGTCATATGATTTACAGACATTTAAACTCAGAAAGCAGACAGCAAAACTAGATCCAAGGCCACCAGCACCCCAAGCTTATCTGGCCTCTCCAGCAGGCTGAGCTAAATTAAGAGAGTTCCTCTTGGCTGTGAGAGGCCGGAACGCCAAGGTATCTGGGGGAGGCAGAGCTGCAGCCTGATGCTTTCATCAGAGAATATCTTCTACAACTAACCCAACAGTAACAGAGCCCAAAATGGCCAACCAGTCTGCTCTGGCACTTCCTTAATCCTCAGAAAAATTCCCCTGAAATCGGGTCTCAGTGTCTAGTAGGAAAAAGAGCAGAGCCTCGTGTTCAGAGAAACCCCAAAGTAGAAAGTGGGTGATGAAGGGCAGAGGCTGGGGAGCAAGCCTCCTTCCTCTACCCTAAGGGATCAGCCATGGATACCAGCAGCTGTTGTATCAACCTATACATCATCCAAGCTTCCAGCCCTCAGGAAAACCGAGGAAGAAGACATAATTGTGGCTGATGAGACGATGCTACCCCTGAATCTCACAATGGAGAAGCGTCTTCAGACTTGTCCTAGAAAAGCCAGCCTTCCCATTATTGTACCATCTGGACTTCATGCCAGAAGACAGCAGCCTCGCTTGGCATTGCCCTGATCCTCCTGCCCTGCAATTAGCAGGAAACAGACTGCAGCATGCTGTGCTGACACTCTGCCCTTCCACATTTAAGCACTGCCCCGGCATTTGACGGAGCATCTCCAGCCTGGAGCCAGAATCCCTGGGGGCCATGAGGAAAGGAGGCAGGTTGGAGAGAAAGCACCTCCATACAAAGAGTCCAGTGGACTAGAATTACCAGGCTTAGCTGTGTCATTTTCTGTCCCCACCTCCCAAGGCTCTGTAGCTATCACCCAATGCCCTGGGCAGTAAGAAGTTTGGTTACTTGCCATCTGGGCTAAGCACAGCTCGTTCCAGGCAGGTGATAGCCTTTCCTGGGGCCAATATGGTTCTCTACCCTTGTCATTCACTAGGGGTGATTAAATCTCCATGTCACTAACCTAAATCCTTAAGTGTGACACTTTATGGTCAAGAACACCTCCAAAATCAACACTGCTGGTGGGACTGAGAAGGTGTTTCACAGTAAACCCACCTGGTCCAGACAACTCCCAGACCCAGACCACACTCAGAGTCAAGATAACACCCTGCCTCACGTAGGCGCCACGGGAACTTTAGTGAGGGTTTATAGGTCTCCCTTGGACCTTTGAGGCCAACGCCATTCCATCTCAAACCTCAGCACTGATCGGAGTAGTATGAAAGACAGAACACACACACACACACACACACACACACACACACACACACACAAAACCCCTGCATCATTTCCCCTGTACTAGAGCCTCAGGCTAATGGACCAGAAGGGCTCTTTCCAGCTGTAACCAAGAGGACTTTGTCCCAACAGGGAGAACTACATGGCTTAAACCCTGCTTACAGTATGCTGATCTCCAAAGGTTTCTGTGTTAGGAGCTTGGTCCTCAGTTTGTAAATGTTGGAAGGTGGTGAGACTTTCAGGAAGTAGAAGTTAGCATAAAATAATAAGATCATTAGGAACATTGCCCATGGAGAATAATATAGGCCCTGAGTGAATTAGTTCCCATAATGTTCTTTAAATAAATTAAAAAGTGTGTGTGTGTGTGTGTGTGTGTGTGCTTGCTCACATGAGTGCACACGCATGCGTGTGTAGGTCAGAGAAAACTTTCAGTGTCAGTCCATGCCTTCTACCTAGTCTGAGACAGGGTCTCTGTTTAACCTCTCCATTCACTGGGCTAACTGAGCTTCCCAGGATTCTCCCATCTGTCTCCCGTTCCTCCACAGGAGACTGGGATTTTAGATGCTTATGCTGCCATGTCCACGTAAGTGGGTCCTGGGGTCTGAAATTGTGTACTCACACAGAACACTATTTATTGAGCACCACCACTTTTCCTGGAGGAAAGGTGTAATCTCTTCCACAGGCGCTACTGCCATTGTGACACACCCACCACAGTGATGTCATCACCACTGTGACATCACCACCACTGTGACATCATCACCATTGTGACATCATCACCATTGTGACACCGTTTCACTATGAGGCCCCTGTGAAAGCTGATCAGAAATTGATACCATGCTCTTGGACTTGGACTTGAACTTCCAGAACCATAGATTAAAATTCTTTTTTTACATAAACTCCCAGCCTTGGAGATTTTTGTTGTAGCAGCAGAAACAGACTAATACACAGACTACTCTCAAGCCTTCCTGCTTTTCAGGGTCCTCGTCCTAGGGGGGGTACAGCAAGTCCTTGGGTAGAGGGCAGCAGAGTCTTATAACTGTGGGAGACACTGAATTCTGTTGTTCAAAGCACACGGCTCTTCCATGCTAAGGAAGGTTGGCCTGGTAGCACAGGGCAACCTAAAACCCTTGTCAGGCAGAGTTACAAAAGCCTCTCCCCTGACAGGAGTGCTCATCCTCCTCAAATATCTAAAGCGCATTCTGCTTTGTGTAGGTTTTCCCAATAAATCCAGGGCCTGGCGTGATTTACCAAGAGCCTTGATTATTGGCAACAGCACTCTCACTCACCCATAGCAGTGCAGCGAGTGAGCTGTAATTTAGGGCCCGATTTGTATTGTTTGTTCCGCGGCAACAAACTCAGCAAATCATAAATCTCCTCTAAGATAGAAATGTGGAAATTGACAATATTTATGAACTCAGGAGATAAAAAGGGACTTGACCAGGCCTTTGATTTGTAACTGAAACTTCTCCTGGTGGCTCTAGCCAAGGACACAGCATGCTATCCCAGGCCCAGGAACTGGGTTCTAGCCAAGGCACAGAGAGGGAGGCGAAGTGAGTATTCCAGGCGTGTTTTGCCTGGGATGCTTTGTGAATGCCAGCGGCCAGGTGCCACCGTGCATCAGGTACACGGCAAAGGCAGTCTTCAGATACAAGTTCCTTTACACTGACCCAGACATTGCCCTACTCAGGGACTACCTTCTCAGCAGACCTTAAGTTTTAAGCTTTCCCTTCCCTCTAGGGATATACTCAATATTAGCTAGCCAGGAAAGGAACAGGAGATGCACCAAAAAGTCCCCCCGACACTGGGGAACTGAGTGGAGATGCTATCAAGGGCATTTGACTGACTTGCTCTTGCCTCACATGACGACTGCCCACTGCACCTTCCTTCTTTCCTGTGTTCCTTACTTCTCTGTTACAGTTCACCACCAACCCCTGGCACAGATGAGCTTTGCCAATCACGCCTCACTTACCCCTGTGGTGCCCTGTGGCCCTGGGAAAGTCATTTTCCTCATGTGACTGACCATAGGGAAGCTAAGTCAGGCCCTCTCTCACTGCCTCCATTCCTGACCATCCAGAACCTAGTAGACTGTGCTGGTCTGAACAAGAATGACCCCATAGGCGCACAGATTTGAATACTTGGTCATTAGGGAGTGGCATTACTTAAGAGGGATTAGTAGTGTGGTCTTGTTGGGGGAAGTTCGTCGCTGGAGGTGGCCTTTGGGGTTTCACAAGCTCAAGCCAGTCCTGCTGTCTCTGTCCTCTTGCTGCCCAAGGATCCAGATGTAGATTCTCAAGCTCCTTCTCCGGCACCATGTCTGCCAGCGTGCCACCATGCTTCCTACCAAGGTGACAGTGGACTAACCCTCTGACACTGTAAGCTAGCCCCAATTATATGCTTGTTTTATAAGAGTTGCCGTGGTCATGGTATCTCTTCACAGCAATAGAACATTGACTAAGACATAACCAAAACATGGGAAAGCCTCCAGCCAGAAACCTGGAGAGCCTACAGTGCCAATGCCTGCTCTATACTGCTTCTGATACACTAACCAGAGTCGTTTGCAACTCAGCTGACCCACACACACAAGAAAAGGAGTGTAATGATTTGAATAAAATGGTCTCCATGGATTCACAGGAAATGGCACTATTAAGAGGTGTGGCCTTGTTGGAGGAACTGTGTCATTGGGGGATGGTCTTTGAGGTTTCAGATGCTCAAGGCAGGCCCAGTGTCCCTCTCTCTCCCTGCTGCCTGCTGACTCAAATGCAGAACTCTCAAGTGCTTCTCCAATATCGTGTCTGCCTGCATGCCAACACGCTTCCTGTCATGACAACAACAAACTAAACCTCTGAGACTATAAGCCAGCCCAATTAAATATTTTCCTTTCAGAGTTTCAGTGGTCACAGTGTCTCTTCACAGCAATGAGTGTGGTGGCCCAGATGCAGGGACTTCCCGCAGCCCTGCAGGGACTGCAGTGGGATGCTCACCCAGGCTGTCCATCATGGCATCCAGCACAGTGGAGGCAGCAGTGGAAATCCCAGAGTTCTTAGAGTTGAGGTTGTCTGCAGCTGCGATGATGAGGGACAGCAGCACAGGGTGGACGCTCTCTTTCAGGATGGGAAGCATCTGCGCCAGAGATTCCAGCGCCCACTGGTTCACTTTCTTGTTGGAATCGTGGAGCCTTGGGGTAAACGCATCAAAGACCTATTGAGGGAATAAAAATCAAGAGTTCATGGGCTTGGCAGACAGCTTGGGACTCTTTCTGCATCCATGAGATGGATCCCCAGGCCTGTGTTAGCACATTCCCAATGATGAAGAGCTCATCTCTTCAAAGGGGGGACAGGCACAAAAGAGGAAGGACAGTCATGTGCGGCTGAGCATGTCTTCACATGTCAATCATCCAGAGCACTGGGGTAGGTCTTCTTCACTGTCATTCACTGATGACCTTAGCGACCCATGTTACTGTTGCCGTTATCATTCTCCAGTTTCCCACTAACAAAGAAGGCTCATGGAGGAGACTGAGTCTCCTCAGATCACACAGCTAGTGGGGAACAGCTTGACTCAACCTGCCAGCTGCCCGTCAGCTTCACTCCAAGGAGAAACACGGATCCCTCCTGGTGTTCAGCCTGTTACCCGGACTGTCCCATCATTTACAGCCCAGCCACTGTCCAGCCACAGGCTCTGATACCAAATACTATGCAACTAACAAACTGACTGTGCCCCCAAGTCACTGATGACAGCACCCTCTCTGGCAGAGGGACAGAAGCCACCCAGGGAACCTCTGAGAACTGAAAGACATGCTCAGACCCTCACCCACATCTTTCTTTTACAGAGACCATCTGAAAAGTGAGTGCTTAGGGGTTCCCTGTACATCCCTCCATCAGTCCAGAGCTCTCCAGATTGAGCTGTCACCGACAGGAACAAAAAAGGGAGGGCATGTGTGGTGCTCACCTGGACTAGGTTGGCAGCAATGAGATCTGGCTTAGCCTTGCAGTATTCAAGGAGCTTCCCAACACCTTCCATCCGAGCCTGGAACTCCTTGGCCTCCAACAGCCTGGTCAGCTCCCGCAGTTGCTCTGCCATCTCCACACCACCCCGCACGGAGGACCGTAGCCCCATCAGCCGCGGGCCATTGGAGCCAAGCCTAGGTGGAAGCAGGGGCTGACCCCTGGGGAAGAGCCCAGGGGATGAACACATCTCTCATCCCAAGCTGCATCTCACTGCCAGGTAGGACAGAAAGTGTGTCTCCTACAGCTGACTCTAACCCCTGCCTCTCTTCTAAATGGTGCTTGGGGACACTGCACTTGGGGACTCTGCACATCTCTTTTTCCCCAAAGGACAGTAAGGGTCTCTCTTCCTGGTTTTTACCTTTTCCTTTTCTGAGGACAGGTAAAGAGTTGAGGGTAGGGAGGGTAAGTGAGAGTGTACCATGGACAGGTGCAAGTGTTGAGGGATCGGGAGTCAACCCAGGGTCTCGTGAATGCTAGACAAGTGCTCTGCCACAGAGAAACTCACCCCACCACCAGCCCAGCTAGAATATATTTAACCTAAGGATAAGAGTAGATTCAAGATTCTGGAGGCCATCACATCCCACCTCTGTTGGTTCCCATATCCTGCCCCTTGTTGACTTGGCTCTCACACGCCTCTAGGGACAGAGAGTATACCTGCTTCCTCACATGGGGATCACATGTCCATCAGAGCCTACACTGTCGCAGCCAGCATGAGAGAGACTCCACACAGGATTCCCACCTCCCACACTAAGTTCAAAACCAGGGTCTCAGAGCTCCTGCCCTACACCCAAGTCCCACCCAACAGTCTCCAATATCACCCTTCCTATCGTGTGTTCCTGTGGCTAACATTCTTGCCTACTGAATACCAACAGCCGTGTTTGGGTCCTGAGAACAAAGAGATACACAGTCTTTGCCTTAAACATCTCAGGAATAGATAGGAGACAGGAGCATGAAGAAGAGGGGACAGCAGAAGAGGCGGCAGCTTGTCCACCCTGAGGATATGGGGGCACCATGTCAGAGAGTGGGAAAAGGTGACAGGCAAGCTGCATCTTGTAGAATCAACAAGCAAGTTCTAGGTACTCAGGAGAAGCAAAGACAAAACACAGCAAAGAAAGAAAAAAAAAAGGGAAGATAGAAAAGATGGGAGCTGATCTAGTCTAGGGAGGGGGAGTTGAGTAGGAGGGTACAGGATGTCACTGAAGAGCTCTGCAGGGCCTTCCCTGCATCCTGTCAGCTATAGTCCTCACAAGATGTGGCAGAAGGGTTCGAATTTCAAGCAGAGGATTCCGGTTTGGTTCTTCATTATTCCCAGCACACACTCTCCAACCCTCAGGCCAGGTCTTCTTGACTACCTGTGTCCAGATCTGCCTCAGAACTAGCCCCAAGCTGACCAACCTAGCTGCTAAAAAACATGTTCATTTAAGTGAACAGAGACATTGAGCTTAAACAGAGAACCTGACAGAGCAGAATCACATTCTCCTGGACTCAATATCTCTGGCAGAGGTTGCCAAGCCAGAATTGGGTCTGCCTAAAATGTGGGGAGGAGACCATACCCTACAAATCCATCCATTACAGATGCAATGGATGAAACCTAGTTGCAGAAATGCAACCAAGTTTCAGACATGCCCCAGACCACAACCAACCCCCATGAGCATGTAAGACACCATTGGCAGCTTTGGTCATGGGGCCCCAGAGTCACAAGAACAGCCATACCCTTCTTGACTAGGCAGCCCGTTCTCACACACCACCAGACTCTTGGACACCTTTCGACCTTTGGAGGATGGGAGTTCATGGTTGTCTTGTATTCCCTTGAGAAAGAGACACAGAATGTAAGCCAAAAGGCATAGCCTGACATACCAGTATAAAGTATAACAAGAATGATAAATAAACCTTCCACCTCGGTGCACCCCCAGGTCACAGTCTAGAGCCCTGGAGGTGGGTGGGTAGAGACTGCAGTCTCCATTTATGACAAGAAGGAATAGAGACCCAGAGAGCTTGAGACACATGGGGAAGACCCCAGTATAAGCACTGGAGACAGAAAGCACATTTAAGTCACCAGTCAATAGTCATAATGAAATGGAAGCCTCTGGAACCCAGACTCATTCCCCTGACCTTCAGGAAGGCCAAGCCAACCACCTGAGTTCCACCAACTTACCCGTTGTTTGATGGCCGCCATGACTTTCCGTAGGTCATGAGATGGGAGGGATTGCTTCAGAAATGCATCAAACTTTGCATTTGCCATCAAGATATTCACCATCTTCCGGCCATAAAACCTGCCACCGGGGAGAGAACAAATGAAGAAACAGCCACTGAGAGGCTAATAAATTCACTCTACAGCTTTATACAACTTTCCCAATTATAATAGGAGAGCTTTGCATACTTCTAATTAGGAAAGCAATCCCTACCCAGTTAAAAATTAGATTCATAAAAGAATAAACATCATCCATAATGCCATTACCAAGAGGAAATCACTATTAAATTTTTATATATTTTCTTAGTTTTTTTCTATGCATTTACATTTTAATAGATAGCAGAATTCACTGGCAACTTGTTTCCAGACTTTTCACTTTCTTATTAATCATCTTCTCAAGCTATGTAATATTTTTCATATGTACCTTATTTTCAAGATTTTCTAAAATTTATGTGTATGTATGTTTGTCTAGGTATATGTGTGTGTACAGGTACTGCAGAATCCAATACACAATGCTAGAACTCCTGGAGTTATGGGTGATTGTAAGCTGTACACTGTAGGTACAGGGAAATCAAATTTAGGTTCCCTGGAAGACTTCTCAGATGGACCCGACCACAACCTGCCTCAAAGCACAAGCAAGACACTATTGGCAGCTTTGGCCATAGACATAAGAGCAGCCATACATCTCACTGGGAAAGTGCTCTTAACCACTAAACCATCTCTCCAGCTCCCATAAAGTATCTTTTTAATAGATATCCATTATAGCTATTATCCAGTATATCCAATATCCATATAGCTATATATCCAATAGAAGAATATTTAATATTCTGTTGCATGACTATCAGAAGTGTTCTTAACTGCCCCCCCCCTCCTAGTTTGGGACACTCAGAAGTCTGTGGAAGGTATAGGAGGGAACAGTCAACTCTACCTGGTAAATAGTGCTGGCTGGGTACAAGGATCAAGGAGAGCTTGGGTTTCAGACTCAATAGATGAGTGGGAACTTACAAGTACACTAGGACTAGAAAGTAGGGGGTGGTACATTCTAAAGTCTACAACACAGTCTGACACAAAGCCGGATACAGTTAGAGCATATGAGGCTGAAGGAAGCCAGAGGAAGGAGTAGGCTGTATTTAGGGCAATGGGAAAGGACTGGGCTTTGGCCTACAAGCAATGGGAAGCTGAGGAATGGCCAAATAATCATGTCAATCTCCAGGCAGAAAAGATGTCTCGTTGCCTATAACTCCAGGTCACTCCAACACACACACACACACACACACACACACACACACACACACAATTAAATCAAACTAAAAACAAAATCAATCTTCTAACTCTGACAGGAAGTAAATAGGAAAGGACAAGACTAGGGGCTTGAAGACCTGTCAGGAGGCCACCATCACAGATCAGGTATGACATGAAGTCCAGAAATAAGCAACAGAGTGGGAATAAAATAAGACCAGTTAGTTTCAAGTGCTGATAAAGGAGTTGAAATTGAAGGATTTCAAAGCCTGGAGTAGACAGCACCTAGAATGATGACGTCTTATCCAACCTCAGAATCTATTATTTATAAAATGCATCTCTATTTCCCATGAAGGAAAGCCAAGGCAAGAAAGTGCTAGCCATTTCCACTGTCTTGGGTGCCACTACCCATGTTGGGGGGCTTCCAGAGGAACAAAGGTTACATGACTTGTAGTCCTTGCTTTTCTCTTGCATGCACTCTTCCCTGCTTTCCAAGACAATGTGGGGTTTGGGTCATTCCTCTAGCACAAAGTCTTGCTTTATTTGTGTCTGACTGCTGCCATGCTACTCTCTGTCACTACTGCAACTGTGGCCTCAGTGCCAAGGGACTGCACTGCACTTCTAAGGCATCTGAGGTAGAAATTAGCTCAGCACTCTCTCAGCAGCACCCAAAGGGATTCCTGGAAATAAACCCCCAGTTAACAACCGAGGAAGAGTTCGCAGCACCATCCCTACAGTACAAACTTTAATTACAAAGTTCCTGCAATGAGCAACAGCCACCACCAACTCTGCAAACGTGCAGATAGAAAACAAAACCCAGATCGCAGTCACTGGCCAGCCAACAGCAAGTGGGCAAGGCCCCCCACTGAAAGATGCGTACATGCTGGTTTCAAAGATGCTATGACCTTGAGGACAACGTGGCTGGGAGGATTCAGTAAAGAATGGAGATCCCCATTTTGCATCTTGCATGACTTGGTGAGTGTTGGTGACTTTGAACAACAAAGGGAATACATTCCAAGAAGCAGACTGAGGGAAAAGCAAAGAGTTCTTTTAAGGACACTTTAAAGATGGGAGTGGGACATCTGGGAATGGATGCCCTGGTGATCAGTCTCTTAGAGAGAAGAGACTGATGCTGGTGGTAGGAGAGCCGGAGAAAGGAGATATGGTAGTTAGCTTTAATTGTCAACTTGACATAATCTACAGTCACCAAGAAATCGAGTCTCAATGAAAAGTGATCTAGACTAGGTTGGCCTGTGAGGATATTCTTAGTTGAGTTCATTGAGACGGGAAGACGCAGTTGCAATGTGGCTCATCTTACAGGCCCTGGCCTGAGTGACAGGGGAGAGCTGGCTGAGCAAATGCATGCATGCATGCACTAACTCATCGCTGTGTGCTCTCGACTATGAGTGTAACAGAACTGCTGCTTCAGGCTCCTCCTGCCCTGACTGTCCCACAGTGAGGGACTGTAACCTAGAATTTCTAGCCAAAAACAAAAAAAAAAAATGCCTTTTCTTCTTTGAGTTGTTTGTGTCAGAGTATTTTATCACAGAAACAGTCAATGAAACTAAGGCAGAGGACTAAGGTCATTTCACAGTCACCTCCAGATGATAGGCAGAACGGAGAACTTGCCCTAAGGGGTGAGGAGAAGCAGGAAGGCCTGAGCTCCAGAAACTAGAGTACCACAAAGGAAAATAAAAAATGGTGAGCATCATCCAGTGAGCGATTAGGTCTAGCAAGATCTTAAGTCTTGATTTCCATTTCTCCCACCCAACAGTCATGACAACCCAACATGTACACGCAGACAGACAGACAGACACACACACACACATTTTTAAATCCTCCAGAACACTCCCATCACACAGCCTGAAGTCCAGCTTTTGACCTTGCCCTCCAAGATCCTTCGTGGCCTGTGTCTGCCTACCATGAGCTAGTGTTTCTCCAAGCCTGGCCATCCTCCTCCTTGTCCAGTCTGTTTCAGTCCTGGGGACTCGATACTGTTTCCTTTGCCTGGATTAGATGCTTGCTTAGAGCCTCAGAGAACCAGCTCCATCACCTGTCCCTGCAGTCACCCTGGCCTCAGCCTCGAGTCTCATCCCTGCATCCCCCACTCCACTTTGTTGGGTTAGTTTTGCTTTTGTGCCCTGTATCTATCATCTAAACTGTTCGTCATATTTATTGTCTGTTGTATATCTTCCTCAAGTAGGAAGCAAGCTTCAACACAACTGAGGCCTAATTTTTCCTATTCATTCTCATATGATTACTTAGTAAAATGACTGCTCAGTAAACACCCTTGCAAAAACAGCCGAATACTCTGAGCCTGGAGCTGGGGCAGACGGACGGACACAAGAGCCCTATTGCAAGGAATGGAGGACTAGAAGGTAAGAAAGAGAGGCAGAGGTCACTGAGCACTGCCTAGACAGGCTGGCCATGACACTGGAGGGAACAGAGAGCACAGATGGAAGGAAAGAGTCCACCTCCATCTGATTGTCCCTTTTGCTAAACTCTGAGGACACTGAGCTGTGAGGCCAAGACCTGACCAGTGGCTTGTCACCTTGGCCACGCCCAGTCCCGAGTCCTGACCTACCTGGTGTCTTGGTTAGAGTCCTGGGCCAACCTCACCAAGTTGTGCACCAGCATGTCTGTGTTGTCTCTGGAACCTGAGAGAAGCTTCTCTGCTCCGATCTGCTCTAGGACGGCCGAGAGATGCTTGGCGGTACATTTCCGGACTAGGGGTTCCGGTGGCTAAAAGGAAACAACCACAGTCAAGAGGTTGGTCACAGGGTGGGGATGTGAGGGCCCCAGACCAACACACATGCAGATCTGTAACTGTAGACCCACGTTCACGCCAGTTCAAAGCCTTCCTCATATGACTGGGGCAGGAGGTTGGCCTTTGAGGAGTCATTCCCAATGACAAGGCCAAGGTTGACCATAGCATCAATGGGAGTGGGAAGAACAGCTTCGTGAACCCATGTGATCATCCCCAAAGGGGCCTGTACACACCATTTCCAGGACATTTGTGAACCCAGGCACTCCTGTCTGTACATGAGTGTAGCCATCTTCCACCCAGGAAACCCTTTCCCAATCAGTGTCTGATCTTCCTTCTCTAGTCCACAGGCAGAATTAGATGCTCTCTGAGTTGGCAACTGCTTGGTCCCCTGGTAAGTATGGTTGTGTTCTTATATCCCACCCCCGAGTCAGGCTGCCAGGTCCCTGGATCGGGAGCCATGTCGCCCTCTGTTGCATCTCCCAGACTCCTGCTGATGCTTAGTGACAGTTGGGCACACTTTTGGTTATTTAATGGGTGGAACCTGACCTCTGGTGAGGGAAACCCATTAAAGTGTTGCTTCTCTCAAAACAAGGCATCTGTACCCACTGTGCCCAGGCAGCACTGACACGCTCCACACAGAAACATCCATGGTGCCCTCACTGTTGTGCACACAGTGGGGAACACCAGTTCCCTCCCTACTCAGTGTCACCCACAAGTGCACACGTTGGATCTAAAGCAGGGTCTGCACATAAGCAAAGAGACTCGGAGACTCAAGCACATAAACCCTGTCCTGGGCATCTGAAGACAGTCTACCCTGGTCCTTGTCATCAGTGATCAATTGTCATACCCTATGTTAGGTGCCATGCCAGGGTCATCTTACCCATCATCTCCCTCCAACCGTGAGCTGCTGCTGCCATCATACTAAAGGAGAGGAAGCATAGGGAAAAACCCTAGCAAAGGTACCATTTCTCCCAAGTTCATTCAGCCACAGCCAGGGTTCAGTAATGTTAGGTAAAGCAGGCACTGTTGTAGAGGCTGGCTCATGAAGCCAGTCACTGACACCTCAGAGCCACTTCAGGGGAGAGACGCCATCATTATCTCCATCAGCTGAGGAGGCAAAGGCCCAGAGAATCCAGGTCATGATGCCCAGGAGCAGCCAATACTTTGCAACAGTTCCTGGTACAATAGCCGGGGTCTGCTGGCAGGTGCAGTGGGCTCTAGGTAGGCTGAGAAGTGCACGCCTCAGTGTGATGAGTGACTTACAGAAGTTGGGAGGCGTTTTGTTTTGTGGAAGGAAGGCCTTGGGAAATGCCTTTGGCTTCGCTAATGATTTGGTTTTGACTTGAGGGGAAGTAAATTTGGGCCTAACATTAGCTCACCTCCCCCTGAGAGAGGCCAGTTTTGTTCTTGGCTCCTCTCGCTGGTCCACATTTCATCAGAAAGAAACACAGCTCCCCCTGAGAGGGGCAGGAGCCCCCAGGGCACAGCTGAGGCTGCTTCTACAGCCCTGTCTCTGAAGCGTTACCATGACCACCATGCATTTCCCAGCCTAAGCAGACAACAGCATCCTCTCCTTCCAGCCATGCTTACCCCGTTCTCTGAAGACTGCCTAGGGAAGATAGCAGGAGCCCTCAGGATACAGGGTTTTGCTCCCTCTGCTAAATGTGTAAGGCACTTTTGGTGAGGCCTGGCGTGGATGCCTCAGCATGCTCTTGCTCTCTCTCTCTCTCTCTCTCTCTATCTCCTCTTTCTCTCTCTCTCTCTCTCTCTCTCTCTCACACACACACACACACACACACACACACACACAGCACACACACACACACCATCCCAAAAGACCCTCTATAGCCACGGGTTTGGCTTCCTTCCTCCCTGTCCCTCTCTCCTCTCCTTCTCTGTTCATTCCATATGCCAGGGCCTCTCCCCTGACACACACACACCCAGACAGCACATACAAGACACCTACAGATATGAGGGTCACCATTGTCCCCTGACACACACACACAGGGACAGCACATACTAGACACCCGCAGATGTGAGGGCCACCAGTGCACGGCAGGAGTCACATTTTCCACCATGGCGCCCAGAGCCCGGTTGACTGCCCGTTGGATGAACTCGCTGGTGTTTCCATCTTCTGCAGAAGGCAGCGGACAATCTCCTCAGCCTCCTGGTCCATGCTCTTCTTCAAAGCTCGGAAGAGGTCTCCAGGGTGCTGATGGCCAGGCGGGATACCTTGGAGCGGAGGTTGGTAACCTTGGAGAGAGAGGAGAAGGGACCTTTAGGTCAGCTGTACCTTCCCAAGGGCTCTGAAGACACTGTGTGGCCTCCTCTGCCACTTCCTCAGCCTTTGCCACACTGGAGTTAAAAAATCTTCAGCATCTTTGGCCAGAACAGCCCATGTTCGGTCATTATCATACCCACTTTGCTATTATTGGAACTAATAATTCCTTTCAACATTGTCTGAAATTTGTACATTTGCTTTAAATTTGACATGCCCCCCACAAGTCCATGCTGTGAAAACTTGTTCCCCCAGTTGGTGGTGCTGCCTTAGGAAGATGGGGAAACTTTCAGGAGGTGAGTCCTAACCAATGTCGTCACCAGTGGCAGCCCTTTGATGCTCCAGCCCAACCCCTGTTTCCACAGGGCTCTCTGTTAGCTGTGCCTGCCATTGTGTGAACAAAGTGCACAGTACACTCCTACCACCATGCACAGAAGCATTCCAGTTGCCACGCCTTCCCTGCCATGATGGGCTGAAAGGCCCCTGAATCCCTGAGCCAAAATAAATCTTTCCTCCAGGTGCTTCTCTCCAGAGTTTTGCCACAGTACGAGGAAAGAACTACCGTAGCAAATTCACAGAAATGGCCACTCTGCTCTTCACATCACACTCACAATGCAGAGGCAGAAACCAACCCTCAATCACATGACATGGTCTCAGCCAAGTGTCAACAAACACAATGTCCTCTGCATGGCAACCTTCCCACCCTCGCTAGGACAGTCTGTTCCCAAGGCTGTAGACTGGCCTCTGCTGGGATCAAGCTCATGTTACTGTCTTTCAGGGCAGGACCTAGGCCGAGCTCCAAGCCTTGGGAAATCACCAGCCCTGAGGCTGAGGATCAACCCAGAGTACTCCATCCTCCTTTAGACGTTACAAGTACAGAAGACAATGGACAGTGACAAAGGGGAACGCACGACTCCAAATGTTTCAACTCCCAGATTACAAGATTAAGAAAGCCCAGTTCTTAGTGCTGGCATCTGAGGATGAGGAGTGGACTTCACCTCAGTGGCTGGAGGCTGATGGATAAGCAGAGGCAGGCTCCAGAGAGCCATGGTCTCTCCTGGCTGCTGTGTAACTCACTCGAGCAGCTAAGACAGGGAAAGAATATGTATGGATTAGGGAAAGAGGCAAAGTACAGAAGCTGTGGGTAGGCCTCACCTCCGCCGTCACTGCCAAGGACACATCATGCAGCCGTGGACCGAGGACCTCCGGGTGACAAGCTGCCAGGCGCTGGATGTTCACCAGGCCCTTCTCCTTCATTTGCCTGAGAAGCAAGGCCAAGCCTGTCACAGGAGGGGAGGAGGGAGGCGTCCTGTTTCTCAGCAGACAGCTCCCAGCAGGGTGTGATTCCAAGGCCTCAGAAGCAGGGTTTCTAGGGGTGACACCCTGGCATGGAATCCTAGCTAGCTGGTCATGCAAGCTGTTTTGTGGAGTCTTGGCTGGCCCTCCACTCTGGCTGCCCAGGATCTATTTGGGTCTTTGATACAAAGTAGACAATGCCAAGAAGTTGCTTTAAATGGGGGCTAAAGTTTGGAAGGCTTCTGCAAGTGTTCTAGGTCACCAGTCACTGCTTCACTAGTGACCAAGACCATCTGTCTCATTCGCATCGTGGGGGAGGGGACCCTCATATTAAACTTGATTTAGATAGAGATATATCTTTGTAGGAGGATGCTTGCCTAACCTTCACAAGGTCGTGGGTTTGGTCCCCAGCACTACATAAACTGCATGTGGTGGCACATGCCTGTCATCCCAGCGGAAGGAACAAGGTTCAAGGTCATTCTCACCTAGTTCAAAGACAGTCTGGGATACATGAGCCCCTGTTTTAAAACACATGAATTAACAAACTTGATCTAGAGATATAAAGCTCTGACCTTCCTGGTTCTCTTGTTCTGTATTCAGATTCCTACCAACCATGCCTGGCTCTAACATGTCACAGAACACTACACAGGCAGACTTGGAGGGGCCCAGGGCATGTACAAGAAGTGAGAGATACCAAACATATGAACCTACATATGTGCATGCACACACACACACACACACACACACACACACCACCTCTTCCATGGTAACAACCCTAGGGGTGAGGGAACAGGGAAGTTGGGGCAGGAGATCTTCTGTAGCCCTCCTAAATACCACAGACCAAGCCACAGAACGTACAATGAAGGCACATCCTCACCAGTCATTGCTGTTGAGGCACTGGAGGGCATCTGTCAGCCCCAGCTCTGGGTTGGAGAAGGGCCTCAACTCCCTGAGAGCCCGAAGATCCATCTCTTCCTCCTCTTCCTCCCATTCAGGGGAGCCCAAGGTAAGCACAGCTGGTAATGAGTTAGCTGTAATCAAGGGAGACAGCAAGCATCACCCAGCAGGACAGAGAGGACACGCACAGAGACACAGCCATTCCTTCACACATGGAGTCTGATTCTCAGTACAGTCACACACACAGGAGAAAAGCCTGGAGGCTGGAAAGCCAGCAGCTATAACTCACTTGCCCTGACTTCCCATCTATTCACACCAGTGCCAACCTCGTTACATTAGGAACACACTGGCGGCTGGGCATCATCGTACGGAAGCTGCTGAGTCTGTGACTCACCTCCAGTTCTCTCCTACCTTGGTTGGGATATGGACCAATGAGCCGTTGATAGACTCCTTGCTCACTGGGTAGCATTGTAAGCTCACTTTTCTCCTTCAATCCTACCATCCATCCTCTGTGAGATGCCTGGCCATGGAAGCCCTTGTGGACAGATAGCTGAAGGAAGGCAGGGGACAGGGAAAAACACTGGAGGAGACTGTCACCTGCAGGGTCAAGGTGCGGCCACACTTTCAGGAACTGCCAGAAAACAGAAGAGCTTGGCTGGGGTGTGACTCAGTGGCAGAATGCTTGCCTAGCATGTGTGAGGCTCTGGGTTCAGTCAAGACAGACACACAGACACACAGACAGACACACATAATGCAGAGAGAGTCAGAGACAGAAAAAGACAGACACACAGAGAAAGACACAGAGACAGACACACGGAAAGAACAGAACATGTTTTCTTTCTTGTGGATAGATTCTAGAAACAGAAAGTTCTAGAACAGGAAGAAGCTTCAGAAACCCGACATCGTCCCTCAGCTCCTCCATCAAGTAGCCAGCACTGGACTCTCCTCCCTCCCATGCCTCCCTCCCGTGGCTAGTTCTGCTGTAAGCTGTCCTTGGTTCCCTCCCCCCAGAAAGACTTTCACTATAGTATACCCAGGAGATCCTGGCCCTGGATATGTATATGTATATGTGTATGTTATGTATGTGTATGTGTATGTTATGTGTATGTTATGGTATGTATTGTATGTGTATTTATGTATATGTATATGTGTGAATGTAAAGTGTGTGTGTGTGTGTGTGTTGTGTGTGTTGTGTAATTTACTGGAGATTGAACTCATAATCTTTGAATACACCAGTCAAAAACTGTACCACTGAGCTTATCATCAGCCCTGTCTTTACTTTACTTTATCTCTAGAAAAAGTCTCACTAAATTGCCCAGGCTGGCCTTGAACTCATTGTGTAATGAAGCTGGCATTGAACATTCAATCCTCAGCCTCCTGGATATCTGAGAGTATAGCCCTGTACCACCACTATCACTGGGTAGTAGCCAGCCTCCAACTGCCCTCCCTACCTCCACATCACCCTCCAATATCTTTCTCTCCCACCTAGAATTTAAGCACACATTCAGACACAGAAGGCCCTGCAGGGGTCGCTTCAGCTTCTGGTCTCTAGGGTTTGTGTTGACTCTGTCTTGGCCTGCCCTAGTTCACCAGCCTCTCCACAGTGCTCATAAGTCTTCCCACAAGTGGGCCAGGATCTTCCATGCTCTGCACACATGAGGAAAGAATCAAGGAGATGAAGGCAAGTTCGTCTCCAGGTACCTGGTCTCCTGAGACAGGCTGCAATCTCATGGAGTTAATTAGGGACATAACGACAACCAAGTTCCAGTCCTGAAATTCCATCATTTTCAAACTGACCAAAACTTAGGTGCAGATGTCACTGATAAAGCAATGTTAGGGACGCTCGCAGGACTGCCAAGAGCACAAGAGGATTCAGACTCATCCTTCAAGGAGGTCATGAGAGGAAGGCATTGCCTTTTCCTAATTCTACCCATCTACACTCACAACATGTTGGGGGGGAGGGTGTGTGTGTGTGTGTGTGTGTGTGTGTGTGTGTGTTGTTGAGAGAACAGACACAAAGAGACAGAGGGATAGCAGAGAAACAGACAGATAGAGACAGAGACAAACAGACTTAGCTACAGACAGTGAGAGAAAGCCAGGCTTTGCACATGCTAGACAAATGCTCTACCACTAAGCCAAAGTCATAGCTAACCATATCTCTTAATCATCTATAATTCTCACCTATTTTGCACTTTCTTCAAATCAAGACTCTTTCTAGATCCTAAATACATTTATTTTAAAGGGAATTTTAGGTCATAATCACAGGTAAACTAGTATTACTTGCGACAGACTATGGTGTTTATAATAAAAGGAGATCAGGCTTTAAACCCCCAGCTATGACAATTTCAGCTAGCTTATGAAGCCTCTGAACCTAAACATAGGTCCCTTTGTTAAAACAAAAAACAAAACAAACACGAAAGGTAGAATGGTGCACACACCTGTATCCTAGCCCCTGAGAGGCTGGTGGGGGGAGATCAAGGGCTACAGAGTGAGACCCGGCACACAAATGATAAGAATATAAAACCATAGATACTGAAGAAGAATTCCAACTTAAGGCTTTCTATTTCACACAACCAAAAAGATACAAAGAATGGAAAACGCAAGTCAAAAACACTTTTAGTACCAAACCTCTGCTTCACCTGGCCACCATTATCTGGCATGTGACAGAAAAAGGAAATATGAATCAGAATGATTAGTTTCAACCTTTAGGGTTTTTATTAAAAGTCTTTTCAAATGAAGGAGCACTAGAATACTAGAATGCCTAGTGTGAAGAAGGAGAAGAAGAAGAGGAAGAAGAAGGAGGAGGAGGAGAAGGAGGAGGAGGAGGAGGAGGAGGAGGAGAGAGGAGGAGGAGGAGGGAGGAGGGGGAGGAAAAGGAAGGAGGGGAGGATGAAGAGAGGAGGAAAAGGAAAGGGAAGAAGAGGAAAAGGAGGTGGGGCTCCTTTAAAAGTGAGATGGAATGTCCCCTGGTTCCTTGGCATGTCCCCTGAGGTGTCCTTGCTAGATCTTGGATTCCTTGGTCCCAGCCAGCCCTGTCCAGTCCCAACAGTATGAAGTCACAGGCAAGCATCCAAAATCTTCCCAGAGCTCCCCTTGGAAGTAGTTCCTTGCCTGTATCTTTGGTCCTCATATATTCATGACTTCTCTAGGACATGTCACAGTAGGTTAACAGAACTGCCTAGCCATCTACTGAACAACATGACAAAGACAGGTAGCCAGGGTCCCCTAGCCATACCCCAGAGCACCCAGAGGTAGCCCAGAGAGAGTTCAAGTCCCACCTGATGCATGTCGGGCAAAACCAGGCTCCTGTTTGCTGACAGGGATGTTGGGCAGGGAGGCTCGGTTAGCCCGCTTCCTCTGGAGGACTCCTACGTTGTTTCTGCATGGGCTGCTTATCCCAGTAGGCTCTGACAGGGTTCCACTGCCCCTCAAAGGAAGGAGACCTGTGGAAAAAAATCCTGGACTAAGCAGATCCTCCACATCCCCGGCATGACACGTCTGTGGCAATGGGTGTATCAGTAGGTGACAAGGGATGATTCTCTGTCCTGTCTCAGGATGGGGAAGGGGAGGAGGTGTGGGCAGCCCTCTTCTGGAGGGTTGAGAGTCCAGGAGTTGTCCAGGAAACTTTCCCATTGGAGACATCCACCTGATGCATCAGTACCTTCCTTTGCTGAGGTTCTCCATGTGCCTAAACCCTGGGAAGCCAGTTCTCGCTCCCGCTCTGGCTCCTTTGTCCTCCGAAGCAGTTCCATCTCCTTCATCTGCTTCAGTCGCATTTTTTCCTGGGCAGACTTGGAAATGGTCACTTGGACCTGGCACAATGTCAAGGAAAAGTATATTAACCTTGAGAACCCAACCAGTCTTTCTACACTTTCACTCATTTAGTCATGAAACATTAAGACTGCCTTCCACATGTCAGCCATGTTCCAGAGGGAACAAAAAAGAGCTAAGTCCTGATGTCCTGGGAGCTTCATGGAAGGGGTGGGTGTAAATAGTCAATCTGTCTGTAATGTCATATGAGATATGCTAGGAAAAAAGTAAGGCAACAAGAAGACAGCTTTGACTTCATGGAAGAAACCCCTTAGATAAGGGACTCCCTTCAGCATGAAATTTAAGTGGAGACACAAATGAAGACAGGCAACAGGCCACACAGTTTTGAGGAGAGAAACATGTTAGCAGAAGAGTGACTGCAAAGTCTCTTAGGTTGGGGTGTGTCCAGAATAAGTGGGGAGCACTGACTTAAAGCAAGCCAGGAACTGGCAGGATTTATTTTACACTGACTTCTAGATCCAGTAACAAGGGGTTCCAACTTTTCATCAGGATGTAAGAGGCCATTTAAAGTCTTGAGCAGAGGCATGACAGGGTCTAACTCTTCCTCTTGGTGAGAGCAGTTTCTCCAAAAACTGTATTTTCATAACATTTTATCTTTAAATCAACTGATATTCTTAAGAATTTGTGAAGGTTGGAGAGATGACTCAGCAGTTAAGAGCACTTACTGCTCTTCCAGAGGTCCTGAGTTCAATTCCCAGCAACCATATGGTGGCTTACAACCATCTGTAATGGGTTCTATTGCCCTCTTCTAGTGTGTCTGAAGACAGTGACAGTGTACTCACATACATAAAATAAATAAAGGGAATACTTTTATTCCTGACCATCCTCTTAAACCTTGTCTTTAACAATATCAGCATGTTGGCAGCCAAAGTACATGGCTTGAAACTGAAAATGGACACCACCCCCTCCCGAGAGAGTTATTAAATTAACAGGCTGGCAAGCCAAGGATGGGTAAGATTCTGCACAGAGCCTTACCAACCTAAGACAGAAGTGCATTGCTTTTGATAATGCATATTCCATAACAGGTAAGGAAGGCATTCTTGGCAAAACGACCTAAGACAGGCTCAGTCTTGTTTATGAAATAAAAGGGGGGGGAGGCAGAGAGCTTTTGAGGCTGTTTGGCAAGAATCTGCCATGGGCCAAGGACAAGGAAATGGACTTCAGGCAGGAATCTAAATCTTAGGCTAGAACAAAGAAGTAATTTCAGGTAGAAATGTAAATATTAGTCTAGAACAAAGAAGTAATTTCAGCAGGAATCTAAATATTAGGCTAGAACAAGGAAGTAGGCTTCAGACATGAAAATGATTTTGGGCTAGGACAGGGAAGTTGGTTCAGATATTTTAGTCATCCTGATAAGCTCTTAGAAACAGTGATCACAGAAGTGTTCACGGAATTTTGTTTATTGCCTTGCTTGTTCTTTAACTACTTCTATTTATTGTCTTGTTTGTTTCTTGACTATTTACATCTATTGTATTGCTAGTTCCTCAACCTAGAACTGGCCTTAGTACTTGCATATAATTAAAATGGTATAAAAAGCATAAAGGAGGAGGGGAATGGGATGGAGGGTTCTAGAGAGGGGAAATGGGGAAAGGGGATGGCATCTGAAATGTAAATAAATAAAATATTCAATAAAAAAAATCCTACATTAAAAAAAAAAAAAAGGTGTGAAAATGGAGCCAAGTGTAGTGGTGCACACCAGATCTCTGAGTTCAAGGTGAGCTTGGCCTACAAAGTGAGTCCCAGAAAGAAGAGGGAGGAAAGGAGGAGAAGGAGGAGGAGGAGGAGGAGGAGGAGGAGGAGGAGGAGGAGGAGGAAGAAAAGTTGTTGTTGTTATTGGGATGAGAAGCCCCTTTATGCAGCCTCCACCAATGATGTTATCAACAACCATAGAACACTTTGACTTCTGTTTCCCAAAGATCATGCCGACTATTGCATAGAGAGAATCAAGAACATGGAAAGCCATTAGGGAGTAATGGGACATCCATGCAAGAAGTGGGGATGGGGGTGGACCAGGGTAAAGGGAGGGCATGGGGACAATGGAGCACAAAAGCTGTTTGCAAGTAGAGTTGATTCTGCTGATACACAGATTAGGGAAATAGATAGAGGGAAAGAGAAGCCAAAAGTGGACCTGAGATTTTTGACCTGAGCAGCTAGGAGTTGCCATTCACTGGTAGAGACCTTGTGATTTACAGATGCAAAGGTAGAAGTTCCAGGCATGGTAGACTCAGAACCTAATTAGATATTTAAGTAGAGATGCTGAAAGGGAGGTGCAGTAAGGACTTTGACAGTCTTTAGCCTACAGTACTTTACACACAGCAGTTGATGCCACGAACTAAAAACACTTTCTGAGATAATTGAGTAACCCAGGGACCAGATGACAGAGCCCTGAGGTCCTCAGTGTCTACAGATCAAGAAGATGGAGGAGTGTGCAAAGGAGGGAGGAGATGAACTGGCCTTAATGAGTGCCCAGAACATATCCTTTCTCACTTGTGTCCCTAGGCAGAAAGTTCAGAAGGGACAAGTCAGAAGCTGAGTCAAAAGCTGGTGCAAGGCATAGGAGGATTGAGATGTGACATCTGGGACCTCAGAGGGGCAGTGTGGACTGAGGCTGCCAGAAGAGGCCAATGGAGAGTCGTTGGGCTGCTGGGAACACCCTGGGTTCCGGGAGAGTGTCACTGATACACAGCAATAGCCAAAGGCTAATGCTGGAGCACAGGTGGGTGGAGCCAGGTCAGGAGATGGTAGTGAGCAAGCTGGACCTTGGAGTTGAGATAATATGTTTAGGACAAAACAACCTGTGGTGTCCAGGCCTGTGGAAAGACTGTGGAGTGAGTGGCTGAGGCAGGCTGTAAGATAAAGTCATATCACACACAGAATTTTCATGGCCGCCCTCACTAGAGCCTGGCTCTCATGTTGTCAGCAAGGCATCTGTGTGTGATATAGCACACACTCAGGGCAGGCCTTCCACATCTGCTTCAGAGCTAAGCTGCCATGCCTGTTTCAAAGGAAGAACACAAGGATCCCCTAACAATGACTCTGTGTGACTAAATTTATCTCAATCAGGGAAGAGAAGCCACCTCCCCAAGGTCACCTTCCAAGTGCAAGGTATTTGTCAGCCTGTCAAGAACAGCTTTGGCCCATCAGCCTCTGAGTCAGCTGCCTCTCGGCTGCTATCTTGGGGGTCAGTTCAAATTACTCAGCCTGGTTCAGCTAAGCCTCTGTCCTCTTTCCAGCATCCTGCTCCCCTCCAGCCCATGTGTGACCTTCTGTCCTTCCCCACTCCTTCCATCTGCCTTTCTCCTTGTTCCTGGTCCCCACCCTCAACCTCAGCTTCCTTCTTGTTTCTCTCCATGTTGGCAGCCCTCTTCCCCAAACTGCCCACAGGTGCTTGGAGAAATTCCTTGGCAGTTCTTGGCTCTGCCTCATTCCCCCACCAGCTGGCTGGCCATGCACAGCAGATTTTAGAAGCATGCTTGCATCCACCTCAGCTGCTTCCTCCTCCTGCTTCCCTGGTACCTTCGTGCTGGACTCCCTCTGGTCTTCTTTGTTCGCCAGGGAGCGGGTTTCTTTGGCATGGCTGGAGAATGATGTCAGAGTAAAGGCAGACTGTGATGAAGCCAGTGACACTGGAGGGGCTTCCGCAGGCTTGGCTTTGACAGCTGGGACCAAAGGCTTTGGCGCTGGAGAAGTCAAGAGCAGGGACAGAGCTGAAGACAGTGGCACCGTGGGCTGTCAATGGGTCCCTGACCCAGTGCCTGATGGATTTTACAGTGCAAGCCCTCAATCTTCAGTCCTTCTGGCCCACCCTTCCCTAATGGGGAAGTTAGATATTCTTCAGAGTAGCATTACCAGGAATGTCAAGGGCCATGTCATACTCCAACCACTCACTCACTCACTCGCTCACTCGCTCACTCACTCACTCACTCATTCAGAAAGCAAGAACTGCACATTTTATTCTAAGTGGGCAGAAAGTGGGAAATCAGTCAAATAAAATAATCCTGCCAAACGTTTATACCACTCCAGCAGAACTAGAAGGGGCCTGAGAATTTTTGAACACTAGTCCAATCCTCTCACTTCACAGATGGAGAAACTGAGGCCCAGCAACCTTCTTTTCCAAACAACAACAACTCCATAGCAGCTCGGCATCACTCTGTATTTTCCCAATCAGTGGATTTAAAGGTACATTTTAAAGCAGAGATAGAATAAGAATGAGTTCCTTAATTTCTTCCTGCCCCTAAATTTGGACATTCACCATCTCAAAAGAGCCGGCTCACCAGGGGTTCACTGAAATTGGGGCTGCCATGCTCAGAACAGAAAAGGGCATTTTGAGTATGTGTATCTACATGGTTCTTTGGTCATCATTTCTTTATGAAGGAAGGGTCCCTCTGCTTGTGGCAGGGTGAGGAAAGGTCAAAGGTGTGGGAGAAGACGCAGATGTTCAGGAACCAACTGCTCAGAGCAAAGTTTGTGAGAACACACAAGACTGGAAATAGCATGGCAGCCCTTACAGTGACTATTGGGCAGTGTCACCCCAGCTCACAGCCAGAGCCGGACTCTGCTCTAAGATTTTTCATATATCCTATTTCTTACCCACACCCCCAAGGGACACCTAGAAAGCCTTGTCTGAGCAGGCTGTCCCTGTTTATGGACACCTGGTGACATGGTCTCCTAGACCAAACCCCCATGCCAGCCATCTGAGGGCTAATACATAAGGACATACAGGGTACATTCCACACAACTGAGCCAGGGAGACAGGAGAGGTACCTGCCTTTGAGGTGTAGCTGCCAGCCCTGCCTCAGCCCAGCTCAGAGCGGCCAGGGCAACAGCCTGTCACTCTGCCAGCCACCTCACTTGCTGAGCTGATGAGTCAGGGACCTGCCAGGGAGTCAGTCACCTTCCCTCCAGTCAGCTCTGTGCAGTTTGAACTCAAAGTGCCCCTCACAGGCTGTGGCCTCTTTTCCTGCCCTCTAATTACTCTCCAGACACAGCCCAGCATCCCTTCATCCCAAGGTCTCTCCCAAGCAGCAGATTATCAGCCCAGAAGGGATGACCTTCTACATCCATTCCCATCCCTTCTCCCTCCTCCTTCTAGAAAACTGCCCTTCCCCCACGTCCACTCTCCGTTAGGCCCTGTTCCCCTGACCTTTGAATCTGCTGAGAGCAACTGCCCAAGGCTTATGAGGAGTGGTTTCATGTCTCACTCTGTCCAGTGAGGGCATCTCTATATGCTTTACACAGACCAAGAAGCCTGTGTGTGTCAGGCCCAGAGTGCAACTCTGAATGCAGGTCTTGCCAAGCTGCTTAACAGGCTCCAAGAGCAGCACTGTGAGCTCGCTGAGCCTCAAGGTGGCCTGAATGAAACTACTCAGCCTGGGTCACCTGCTTCATCCAAAGGAACCGCATCCCTCCCTCATCTGGACGGTCATGTGCTGTGTGAATTGGTGTGCATCGTGGTGCTCCGAAGAGTGGGTGCCGATAAGTACCTTTGCCTTCCTGGTCCCTGGCACAGGCTTATCACCACCCTAACGTGCGATGACTTCAGCTTCCCCATCGATCTGTGAAATGAGAGGCCTGGCCTGAGAGCCCTCAGGTCTCCCCTGGCCTAATTCCATAAACCAGAACATGGAGG